>CP095439.1:0-600000 GCA_032598715.1 Debaryomycetaceae sp. JAC-2022a | reverse complement strand
TCATCGCGTTGCGCACGATTCTCGGCATGCTCGAACTGTCGGTGACCCCGGCCTTCACCATCATCACGCTGCAGTGGTACACCCGTGACGAGCAGTTCCTCCGCATCGCCTTTTGGTTCGCCTGCAACGGCTTGGGCACCATCGTGGGCTCCGGGATCGCATACGGGTTGGCCACGCACGAGCTCCACTTGGCCATCGCGCTGTGGAAGCTTGTGTTTGTCGTTACTGGCGTCTTGACCATCGCGCTAGGGTTTGTGGTGTTTGTGCACATCCCCGACAACCCGGCCAAGGCGTGGTTCTTGACGCCCGAGGAGCGCTACCTAGTGGTGGAGCGCATCCGCGTCAACCAGCAAGGCTTCGGCAACCGCCGCTTCAAGCGCCACCAGTTTGTAGAGGCGCTCACGGACTACCGCACGTGGCTCATGGCAATTTTCGTGCTTGTGAGCAACATCCCCAACGGTGGCACCACTAATTTCGGCAGCATCTTGTTGCACGAGAGCATGGGCTACAGCGTCGAGAAGTCGCTCTTGATGCAAATGCCCGGCGGCGCCGTCGAGATTGTCGGGTGCATCTTGCTCGCCTTCTGCGCCACCAAAGTCTACCGGCTGCGGTTTTTGTGGGGCACCATCGGGTTGGCAATCAACCTTGCGGCGCAGTGCTTGTTGGCATTTGGCAAGGACAGCCACCTGCAGTACGCCGGCTTCACCTTGATCAACATCGCCGCCATCGGCTTCATCTGCATGCTCTCGGTGATGACCTCCAACGTTGCCGGCCACACCAAGAAGGTCACCACCAACGCCATTTTCCTCATCGGGTACTGCGTCGGCAACGTGGTGGGCCCGCAGACCTTTAAGGAGAGCCAGGCCCCCGACTACAACGGCGCCAAGTTGGCAATTGTCATTTGCGGCGCCATCGCGTTGGCGTTGATGGTGGCGATTTGGGGCGCCAACGTGTGGGAAAACACAAAGAAGGAGCGCCTAAACGACGAGGGGTTCGATAACTGCGAGTTCGCCGACTTGACCGACCGCGAGAACCCGCGCTTCCGCTACTCTACATAAATCCTCAGTGTTGCCTTCGTTTGCAAAACAGCCGCACGTTTTCGTACACCACGAGTGTGACGCACGTGGCCGGCACCACGCGCAACATGTTGGCGCTGACGCCCTTGTAGAACGCGCGCACGCCGCCCTCGGCGGCCCACAAGTGGCGCACGACGCTTGCGATCGTCTGACGGCCGCCGTGGTGGTTCTGGAGGCGCGCTCTTACCACCTGTGTCGGGTACATCACCATTGAGCTGGCGATTTTGGACGCGGCGGAGATGTAGATGTACTGTGCCGTCGACAACGCCGCGTCGAGGTGCTCGGGCCCACGCCGGCGGGCGGTCCAGCCCTTGATGTGGTCGTAGAGGGTGAACTGGAGGCTTGCCTGGAGCACGCCAAACATGCTGGGGATGGTGCCCTTCCAGAAACTAGCGACGCCCTCTTGGGCCAAGATCTGCCGCACGCCGTCGAGCACCGACTTGTACGCGCTGGCATCGGCACGGACCGAGCCTAGGATCCTCGTCTTGAGCACCCATATTGGGTTGGTCAACAATGAGGTGGCCACGCCGGCGAGCGCCGACGACGCAAAATAGTCTATGGGCCGCGCCTGCGGCGCCGCCAAGTGGCTCTTGAACTCGGCGTAGAGAGTGAAGTAAAGCCCCCAGCCGGCGATGTTGCCAAGGAGGTTCGGGGTGATGCCGCGGTAGTACTCGCCTATTGTGTAGAGAAAGAGCCTAGAGGGACTGGAGCGGTGAGCGCTGGCGGCACTCCGCGCACGCGCCAGCTCGTTGATGCGCCCAACGACGTCGCGAAGCAAATCAAACGGCACCCTCGACTTCTCGGGCGAAAGCTGGAGCCGCACCTTGACGAGGTCGAGTGGGTGCGTCACCATGGTGGTGGAGAACCCGGCACAGAGCCCAGACACGGCCTCGATCTGTCTGTTGCTCAACTCCATCCCAGGAGCAGCCTGAAGGGCGTGTCGAATTTTTTTCATTGGCGCGCCCAACTGCCGCGAGCAGCACCTGGAAGCACGAGAACGGCCAATGGCCGCACTCCGCTGTCAGCGGCCTGATCGGCGCCCTTCTGGCCGGCTGACGCAGTCCGCGCCCTACATCCAGTCTTAACAACGTATTCACTATGTAGTTATATGTACATCAGAGCGCCCTGGGCTCATCTGGTCGCTCACGCGGACGGGAACGGGCTCAACAAGTTGAACAACGACGGTCTGCTGGGGGTGGCGGACCAGCCCAAGTACAACACGAACGGGATGAATCCGTAGTGCGCAACGGTCTTGGAGTAGTCCAAGATCTTGACGATTCTCTCCTTGGACTCGTCGGACAAGCTGAACTGAGTGGAGGCCATGGTGTCGGGTGCGGTGCGCAAACTGGCGTCCAATTTTTTTGTCAAGTGCCGCCGCTACTCAAGACTGCACAAACACAGGGACCACCCCAGCACCACACTGACCGCACAGACCACACACCACTGACACCACGCAGACCATTGACACCAAAGACACCTCTGGCTCCCCACCAGAGAAACAGGCTTGCCCCGACCCTTCGCTGTCGCCGTTCTCCCCACCTCCCGCCCTCATCCCGCTTCCTCTCGCTACCGCCAGCTAGTCGTGTTCCTGCATATACCCCGGCACCCAAACCGGCCAAACCCACCCGCCGTGATCGACGCCTCGCAACATGAAGGTTCTCTACAAGGAACACCCGCGGACAATCGTCATCTGCAGCGAGCCGTGCGCGTTGGGGTTCCGCACGCTCCCGCAGACCCCCAGCGACGCCAGCGCGGCGGTGGCGGTGGAGTTGCTCGAGACGCTGCAGGTGTCGCGCCAAAACGGCTACCGCGCCCTCTTGCACAAGGACGTGTATGGGTGTTTGGGGCTCATCGAGGTCGACGGCAAGCCCTACCTCAGCGTCATCACCGGGCTGATCGCGCACGTGGCGCGCCCCGTTGCCGGCGAGACCGTCGACAAGATCTACGCGGTCGACTTTGTGCTGTTGGTCGACAGCGAGTGGGACGACGTCGGCGCCGACGCCGTGGGCAGTGCCGAGATCGACGACGAGGCGGTGCACCCGTGCCACGAGCTCCGCAAGCTCCTCTCCAACGGGTCGTTTTACTTCTCCAACGACTTTGACCTCACGTCGTTGCTCCAGGACCGCGGCGTCGGGCGCGCCGACGCCGACGGCTCGCTGCCAGTGCGCTACCTGAAGGAGTTCATGTGGAACGCCTTCATGATGCAGCAGTTGTCCAAGTTCCGCGCCAACCTCGAGCCCTTTGCCCAGGCAGCGCTCCACAAGGCGCGCATCTTCACCACGGTGATCCGCGGGTTCGCCAAGACGGTGCGGCTCAACTCCGCCGGCGACACGATGCTGATCATCTCGAAGCAACTGTGGAAGCGGGCAGGCACCCGCTTTAACGTGCGCGGCATCGACGACAACGGCAACGTGGCCAACTTTGTCGAGCTGGAGCTCATCTACAACGACGTGTCCCACCGCCACGTGTACAGCTTCACCCAGGTGCGCGGGCTGGTGCCGGCGTTCTGGGAGCAGGACCTGACCCTCATCAACCCCAAGATCACCATCACGCGCCTGGTGGAGGCAACGCAGCCCATCTTTGACAAGCACTTTGTCCACATCACCGCCAAGTACGGCGTGGTGCACATCCTCAACTTGCTCTCCAAGACCAAGCCGGCCGAGGCGGCGCTCTCACAGCGATATCGCCTCCTCTACCAGGGGTCGCTGCTCCGCGACGAGATGGAGTTGACCGAGTTTGACTTCCACTCCGAGACGAAGCAAACGGGCTTCGTGGGCGCCACCAAGATCTTGCCGCTCTTACAGCGGCTGGTGGAGCAGTTTGGCATGTTTGTCTACGACACGCAGGCGCAGCACACCGTGCTCAAGCAGGACGGGGTGTTCCGCACCAACTGCTTGGACTGCTTGGACCGCACCAACTTGATTCAGCAGGTGATCAGCCGCACCATTGTCGAGCACCTCGTGCGCAACGCCATCGCCGGGTCGAGCCGCGGCGCCGCGACGCAGCAGCGCAACGCGGCGCTTATGGAGGACTTGCTCGGCCGCCACAACGCCCTCTGGGCCGACAACGGTGACGCCATCCTGCAGATCTACACCGGCACCAACGCCCTCAAGCTGTCGTTCCTGCGCTCGGGCAAGATGAACTTTGCCGGCGCGCTTTCGGACGTGACCAAGCTGGTGAGCCGCATGTATCAGAACACCTTTGTCGACAGCAAGAAACAGACGTTGATGGACATCCTCTTGGGCAACGACGCCAGCACCAGGCCGGTCAAGATCTACGACCCCATTAGCGAGTATGTGCAGGAGAAGCTCCACCACCAGCGCCAGGCGTACACCACCGCCAGCAAGGCATCCATCTTTGTCGGCACTTTCAACGTCAACGCCGCCAGCGCCCGGGGCGATTTGGGCAGCTGGCTCTTCCCGCCAGGGCCCCAAGGGGAGGCGCCCCTCGACGTGTACGCCATTGGGCTCCAGGAACTCATTGAGTTGAGCGCCGGCTCGATCTTGGCGGCCGACCTGTCCAAGGCCGCGATGTGGTCCACCGCGGTTGAGCAGCAGCTCAACGCCCGCCACCCCGCCGACCCGTACTTGCTCTTGCGCACAGAGCTGATTGCGTCGATGACGCTCTTGCTATTCGCGCGACGGCTGAAAGTGGCGCACATGACGCAGGTGGGCGGTGCACTGAAAAAGACCGGCTTGGGCGGCATCGCCGCCAACAAGGGCGCGTGCGCGGTGCGGTTTGACTACGGCGTCACCTCGTTTGTGTTGATCACCTCGCACTTGGCCGCCGGCGTTGGCGCCACCGTCGAGCGCTACAACGACTACCAAACCATCATGCAGGGGCTCAGCTTCACTCGCAGCTACACCATCAAGGACCACGACCACGTGATCTGGTTTGGCGACCTCAACTACCGCGTCAACCTCCCCAGCGACGAGTGTCGGCGGCTCATTGAAAACGGCGCCTTTGACGAGGTGATGCGCCAGGACCAGTTGAGCCACGAGATCAACGCCAAGGGCGCGTTCCACGGCTTCCGCGAAGGCGCGGTCAAGTTCTACCCCACCTACAAGTTCGACAAGGGCACCTCGCAGTACGACTCGCTGGAGAAGCAGCGCGTGCCCTCGTGGACCGACCGCGTGTTGTACCGCAGCGGCGGCCCCACCGCGGCGGCGTTGCGCCAGCTCACCTACGGCTCCGCCATGGATGTGCTCATCAGCGACCACAAGCCAGTGTACGCCACGTTTGAGTGCCCCGTGGAGTTTGTCGACGTGGGCAAGAAGAAGCAGATGGCGCGCGAGTTGTACCAAGAGTACAAGCAGCGCCACGGCGGCGAGGCGGTGCTGTTGTTGGACCTTGGGCACGACGCGCTGCCGGCGCCGACGGCTTCGTCGGCGCCGTCGTTTGCCGAGGATGCCATGTCGACGCTCAACTTGGTGGACGAGGCGCCGCCGCTCCCCAGGCGCAACGGATCGGTACCGCGTCGGGTGCCGCCGCCGCCGGGTGCGCTGTCGCCGCCGCCGCCGCCGCCGCGGCGGTTGCCGCCAGCGGGGTTCTCCTCGGCGCCGTTGGTGCCGAGGTCTGCGTCGGCGACGCCGCGCCACGCGTCGCCGGTGAGCGCGCCGTTGACGCCGACGCCGCGGTCGCCCACGCGGTCGCCGGTGCCGAGCGCGGCAACGCCGCCGCTCGTTCCGACCGCAACGCGGCCGTTGGTGCCCTCCAAGCCGCCGTCGTTGCACTCCACTAAGCTCGAGCGCGAGGAGCCCCCGGCGAAGTCCGCGCCCATGCCGCCGCCACCACGGCGGTCCCCGGCGCCCGCCGCCGCGCCCGCCGCCACCCCCGCGGGCATGACCATGAGCGACTGGAAGCCGTTGGTGCCCAAGTAGCCCCCCAATAGACGATAATAGACAGCCGCAGCCTATCTGCAGTCCGCGATCTCCGCCGCCCACCTTCCTCCCGCCATGAGCACCAAGAGGATCAAGAACGTCTCCATCAGCGTGCCGGTGTACTACGGCAACAGCGCCGTCAAGTTGGCGCCCGAAAAGCGCACCGAAAAGACCCCCGCCGACCACACCCACGAGTGGACGGTGTTTTTCCGCCCCGCGGTCGACGGCGTCGACCTCACCCCGCTCATCAAGAAAGTCACCTTCAAGCTCCACGAGACGTACGAGTCCCCGGTGCGCACGGTGGAGCAGCCGCCCTACCAGGTAACCGAGACCGGGTGGGGCGAGTTCGAGGTGATCATCAAGTTGCACTTCCACGCCGGCGCCGAGTTGGGCATCAACGAAAAGAACTTCCAGATCTTCCACGGGTTGAAGCTCCACCCGTACAACCCGCAGCAGCCCGCGCGCGCCAACGGCGAGGTGCATCTGGTGCTCTACGACGAGTTGGTCTTCCAGGAGCCCACCGAGAAGGTGTTTGAGGTGTTGACGCGCCACCCGGCCAACTTGTTGCCCTACAAGCTTCTGGACCCGCTGCGGCGCGACCAGGAGTACCTCCGCACCGACGAGTTGGAGGAGTTGCTGCGTTTGGACGTATACATCGAGCAGGTCAAGCAGGAGATCGAGCGCCAGCGCAACGACTACAAGGATTTGGAGCAGGAGAAGTTGGCGTTGCTCCAGGGGTGAGTGTATATTAATGGGAAGAACGGCGCGCACCGGCAGGCGCTGCTGCGTAGGACGCGTGTAGGCTTGCGCTGATTTGTGAGCGCTGTGGGCGCTGATTTGTGGGCGCTATGGGCGCTGATTTGTGGGCGCTGTGGGCGCTGATTTGGGCGCTGCGAATTTTGTGGGCATCGCCAGCCTGCAACTCCTTCTTCCATGTTCAGGACTACTTTGGGTGTACGCGCGCCTGCGTGGCGCGTGGCGCGCGTGGTGGTGCGGCGCGCCGCGGTGCGCGCCGCGGACTCGGCGCAGCGCGCCCGCTGGGCGGAGGTTGAGGGCCGCCAGGCTGACTTCTATCCGTCGTACGCCGCGGTGCGCCGGCCCGGGTACACCACGGTGCGGGTGCCGCAGTTCATCCGCCAGTATGCCAACCATATCGACGACGGCTTGGTGACGGTCGAGGGCCGCATCAGCGCCATCCGCCGGGTGTCGCGGCGGTTGTACTTTATCGACATTGTACAGGACGGCGCCCGCCTCCAGGTGGTGTCGAGCAGCACCACGATGGGGTTGTCGGCGGAGGCCTTTGAGGCGGCGCACGCGCGCCTCTGCAAGAACGACCACATCCTGGCGGGCGGCTACGCCGTCCGCACCAAGGCGGGCGAGTTGTCCCTTCGGGCCGACGCGCCGCTACGTATCGTAGCCCCCTGCCTCCGCGAGCCCGTCGAACGCTTGGAGCACCGCGACAAGGTCAACGCCAACCGCGTGTTGAGCTACTTGGTCAACCCGCGCCAGCGCGACGCGCTCAAGGTCAAGGCGGCGGTGCAGACCGCGCTCCGCCAGTACTTGACCGAGTTGGACTTTTTGGAGGTGCAGACGCCCATGCTCGCTGGACTCGGCACGGGCGCCAACGCGGAGCCCTTTGCCACCGTGGCACGCGCCTTGGGCGACGAGCCGTGCCAGTTGCGGGTGGCGCCCGAGCTCTGGCTCAAAAAGTTGGTCATTGCCGGCTTCGACAAGGTGTTTGAAATTGGGCAGAGCTTCCGCAACGAGGGCATCGACGGCACCCACAACCCTGAGTTTGTCACCTGCGAGTTCTACAAGTCCCACACTGACTTGCCCGAGTTGATGCAGATGACCGAGGCGGTGCTTGCGCGCATGTTGGCCGCCACCGCGCCGTACCACCGCCTCGACGCAGCGTTGGCGGCGGCACTCGAGCGCGGCGCGTTCCGCCGCGTCGAGTTTGTGCCCGAGCTCGAGGCGCAGGTGGGCGCCCCGCTTCCGCCGCAGTTGACACTGGAGGGGCTCGTGCAGTACTTGCAAGCCGCTGGGGTGGCGCTCCCGGCCCAAAAGTCGCCCCAGAGCCTCTTGGACACTCTCGCCAGCACATTTCTAGAGCCGCTCTCGCAGGGCGCCCCCATTTTTCTTTACAACCAGCCGGCGGTGATGTCGCCGTTGGCCAAGTCGCAAACGCGCACCTATGGGGGCCGCAGCTACGAGATCTCATCGCGATTCGAGCTCTTCATCAACGGGCGCGAATACGTCAATCTGTACGAGGAGGAAAACTCCCCTTTCGCCCAGCTTGCCAAGTTCGAGGCCCAGGTGCGGGCCAAAACCGACTTTGACGACCGCGAGCTGTTGGTGCCGGACTGGGAGTACGTGCGCACAATGGAGTACGGGTTGCCGCCGACGGGTGGGTGGGGGTGTGGCATCGACAGGCTTACAATGTTGTTTAGCGGCGCGCAGAGGATAGAGCAGGTGCTTCCGTTTGGGGGGTTGAAGGACGTGATGAAGCAGTGAGTACATAGAATAGAGGAATAACGAAGGCGGTGGCCAAGGCGGCGGCGAAAGGCGGCGGTTGAAGGCGGCGGCCGCCACTGGCGCACAAGGGCAACCGGCGGGGCGGCCAATGACAACCAGCGGTACAGGGCGGCTCTGCCGACAGCGCCTCGGCGGCCTCGGCGGCTTCGGCGCGACGCGCGCGCCGCCGCGCGCGCCGCGCGTCTTTTGCGCTTGACAATCTTTCACTCTCCGCAATGGACTTTGAGCTCAGAGAGGACGCCGATGGGGTCCGGGTGTCGTGGAACCGCGTCCCGCGGTCCTCCCTCCAGCACCAGCGCAACGTCATCCCCCTCGGCGCGTTGTACTCGCCGATGAACCAGCGAGCGCCCGTCGCGCAGTGCGCGCCTCACTTGATCGCCACCTGCCGCCAGTGCCAAGCGTTCATGAACCCTTACAGCCGCGACGCCGCGGCACAGCCGCTCCCGCCCGGGGTGTGGAGCTGCGTCGTGTGTGGCTTTGTCAACCGCTACGACCCGACACCCGAGCCCCATCCTGCACTTGGCGCCACCACCATCGAGTACGCCACCGGCCGCGCCGCCGCCGCGCCGCCGGTCTACCTCTACGTTGTCGACACGTGCTTCGAGGGCGAGGACGTCGAAGGTAGCTTCCGGGCGCTCCAGCAGCTGCTTGCCGACCTGGTGGCGCAGCTCCCGGACGCTGCGCACGTGGGGTTGGTCACGTTCGGGCAGCACGTGCAGGTGCACGAGATTGGCGGCGCCATGCAGCGACAGTGGAGTTTCAACGGCGCCAAGGCAGTGTCGATGGAGCAGTTGACGCCATTGGGTCTCAAGGGCGCGCGCTCGCGGTTCTTGGTGCCCGTCCGCACCTTTGACTACGAGTTGTCGCAAATCGTGGCCACGCTCTGCCGCAACGTGTTTCCGCACCTGCACACTCGCCAGCGGCCCAACCGCTGCACTGGGGCGGCGCTCCAGGTGGCCACCACACTTCTCCGTGCGCTCGGCACCGTCGGTGGGCACGTGTACGCGTTCGTCGGCGGCGTGTGCACGTTTGGGCCGGGCCAGGTGGTCGGGCAGCTGTTGGCGCAGCCGATTCGGCTGCACCACGACGTGGCGCGCGCGACGCTGCTCTTGACGCCCGCGGCGTACCACGCGCTGCTGCGGGCGTTCTACAACGCGCTCGCGGCACAGTTGGTCGCGATGGGCGTCAGCTGTCTGTTGCTCATCGGCAGCTACGACCAGGTGGGGCTCTTCGAGATGGAGGCGCTCTGCCAGCGCACCGGCGGCGACCTCGTCATGTGCGACCTGTTCGACACCACCATCTTCCGGCAGTCGATGGTGAAGCTCCCGCAGCAGCAGATGTGCCTCAACGCCACCTTGGAGGTGCGCACGTCCCCCGACTTGGCGGTGCAGGGCCTCTTGGGAAACGCCACGCTGCTCCCGGGGCGACGCCCGGACGCGCTCTCCAAGAACGGCCTCGGGCAGACCGACACCAACTGCTGGAAGTGCTGCAACGTCGGCCCAACCTCGACGTTTGCGGTTTACTTGGAGAAGCGCGACCTGAAGGCCGGCGCCAATGCCTATGTGCAGTTCATCTTTCACTACCAGCCGACCGAAGGCGTCGACTTGTCCCCCCGCGTGCGCGTCACCACGGTGCCCTTGGCTGTCGTCCAGGACAACGACTTTGCCGCCATGGAGGGCGGCTTTGACCAGGAAACGGCGTTGGTGCTCGTGGCACGCGAGTTTGTGTTCAAGATGCAGGCGGAGGAGCTGCGCGACAACCAGGCCATCAGCGCCAAGAAGGCGGCGCCGGGCGGCGCCGCCGCGCTTGTGTCGGCGGCCG
This sequence comes from Debaryomycetaceae sp. JAC-2022a, assembly GCA_032598715.1. Classification (NCBI taxonomy): domain Eukaryota; kingdom Fungi; phylum Ascomycota; class Pichiomycetes; order Serinales; family Debaryomycetaceae; species Debaryomycetaceae sp. JAC-2022a. Next base: position 589,688 of record CP095439.1, on the reverse strand, counting down.
CAGCGACCGCCACCGCCGCCACCGTCAGCGCCGCCGCCTCAGCCGGGCTCGGCACCGCGGGCGACCTCGCGGCGGCGCTCGACCGCAAGCTCATCGACTTTTGCGCGCGGTTCGCAGTATACACAAAGGGGCTGGTTGAGCTGTTCTGCTTGGCCAGCGCCTACCTGATGTTCCCGCAATTCATGTTCCACTTGCGGCGCTCGCAGCTCGTCAAAGTGTTCAACAACTCCCCCGACGAGACGAGCTACGTGCGGCACGTCTTCCTCCACGAAAACCTCACCAACTCGCTCACCATCGTGCAGCCGACGCTCCTCCTGTACGACGTTGACAATTTCGAAGGCGAGCCCGAGCCGGTATTGCTCGACTCGATGTCTCTAGGCGCCAACAAGGTGTTGCTCTTGGACACCTTCTTCCACGTGTTGATCTACCACGGGCTGCGGGTGGCGGCATGGCGCCGCGCAAAGTATCACGAGCAGGAGGGATATGAGTACTTCCGCGAGTTTTTGGAGGCGCCCAAGCGCGAGGCGATGGAGATCTTGGTGGAACGCTTCCCGTTGCCGCGCTTCATCGACTGCGACGAGGGCGGCTCGCAGGCGCGCTTCTTGATGGCCAAATTGAACCCCTCCACTAGCTACTCCTCCCACCCGCTCGGTGGCTCCCGCGCTGCCGACGTGCTCACTGACGACGTCAGCTTGCAGCTGTTCATGGAGCACGTGCAGCAGGTGGTTGTCCAGAAATAGTCATACATCAGTTTTGGCTGCAATTTGCAGCCATTCAATATGCAGGCGACACGTGCTGGTGCGCGGCGTCCGCTCTCATGTAGGCGCGCGACGTCCGCTTTCTTGAAGGCGCGTCGCGGTCCTCTACAACTACTGCCTCTGGTACTGTCTGGCGAGCCCGGCCGCGGCTGGCGCGCGTTATTTTTTTTCCGGGGTCGGGCTTATTTTTTCGGCCGCCGCTGGCTGACGGCGGTCGCGGAGCTAGACGAGGGAACGCGCCGCCCACGCAATGCTCCTGGTGCCGCGGTGGCCCGCTGGCGCGCTCGCGGGGCCTGGGAGGCGGGTCCCGCCACGTCTTCGCCGCCCCTCCGTGCTCTGCTCGCACTGTGCGGCGCTGCCCCGCGAAGTCTAATTCGGGTGTTCCTGTGCCACAAAATCATCTTCGCGCCGCGAAATACGAGCGGCGGCAAGGCGAAGGGCTGCGTCGGTGACGCACCCATGGGAGTCACGCGCCCACGCAGCCTCACCGCGGGCTGCCGCAGAGTTGTCGCCGCGGCCGTCCTCCTGGCGCCTCCTGGCGTCTCCTGGCGCCTACGAGCGCCCTGGTCGCTGCCACCGGCCCTGTTCCTCCCCCAGCGCATTTTTCCCAATATTATTTTTTTTTTTTTCTCTGTCTCTCGTCTACTTCTGTTTTTGTCGCGATAACTGCAATTCCCCAAACAACGGTGAGGAAAAAAAGCCCAACTGCCTACCCACACCCCTACAGGTCCAATGAGGAAGATCTTTTCGCTGAGAAGGGAAAAGGACAAGCGGCGGAGCTGGACGGGCGCGCCCGTCACCCCCGCGGAAGGCGGCAGGCACGACGACGCCGTCGAGAGCTTGCGCGAGGTGGCGGAGGAGGACGCGCCGCTGGCGCCCGCGCTGGCGCCCGCGCTGGCTCCGGCGCTGGCGCTGGCGCTGGCGCTGGCGTCTGATACGCGGGTCTCCATGCTGGAGCCGCGGGCCCCGCCTGGCGCTCTCCCTGGCGCCACCGCCGCCGCCGTCACGATGTCGCCGCCGCTGCCGCTGCCGCGACTCCTCGCGTCGTTGGTGCGCCCCGAGTACGACCACCGTCTCATCAAGAACTCGTGGCTCAACGTCATCGTCAATTGCCACTCGAGCGACATCCACGAGCAGGCGCTCCGGCTCTTCCGCGCCGAGCTCAAGGGCTCGCACCTCTACCTCTACAAGCTCTTGCCGCTGCTCAGCCACATCCGCAGCTTCAAGCACGACGATGGCGCGGCGGACGGGTCTCCGGGCCTCTACGGCGGCAACAACAACTCCAACACCACCTTGTTGGACACTGCGCTGGTGGACGACCGCCCGGATGACGCCCTGGAGGTGACGCCGCCCGCTGCCGCGCTCCACGCGCCCGCGGCGGCGCCAGACGACGCCGACTACACCATCACGCACTGGCGGGTAACGCCGCACCCTCAGTTGGCCTACGACGCCGCCACGCTCCTGTTGTTGCCGCAGCTGTCGGTCGAGAGCTTGATCCACTTTTTGTTGTTTCTGGACGCCGACGCGGCGGTCGACCGCTTGCTCGAGGTGGTGCCCGTTTTGCCGCGCTTCGACCGCATCATGCACTTGGTGAACGCGTTTGTGGCTGCCGTGGTGCACGGCCGCATCGAGCCCGCGTCCGACGTTGACGGCCGCAGGGTGGCGGCGCGAGTCGTGGCGCTCTTGCAGAATGTCCACGACAACTACGGCGGATACTTGCTCAACAGCGAGATCGGACCCAGCGTCTTGACGGTGTTGGAGTCGCTACACGAGTTGCAGGACAAGATCGCCGCCGCCACGGGCTCCGATACCCTTGCGGTGCCGCAGCTCAAAACCGTCATGCTCGCCAAGCAGCAGTCGCTCATCGACCTCATCACCCACCACGCGACCGACGCGCAGCCGCTAGCGACGCTCTCGTCGCACAACTTCCTCACCGGGGTCAACATGATCGAGTTGGCGCAGACGGTGTGCAGCCTCGACTTGAAGTTCTTCCGCCGCTGGAACTCAAGCATCGACAAGTCGTTGCTTCTCCACGCCGACACCCTCGACTTCTTCATCAAGAAGAACCCGCTCATCTTCAACAACGACACCCACATCCACTACCTTGCGCGCTTGCTAGTGCACCACTTGTTCTTGGAAAACTACTCGTCGTTGACCGCCAGTGCCATCCTCGAGCGCAAGGCGCGCGTGCTCGAAAAGTCGATCGACTTGGGGTGCTTGTTGGACAAGATGGGCAACATGCTGTCGTGGTTGGGGATCGCGTCGATCGTGTTGAGCCAGCCGGTGTTGCGGATGACGCGCGTGTGGCTGTTGGTGAGCCCCGATTACATCAAGTTGTTGCGCAATGACTGGCTGCCGGTGTTGTTTGAGTTGGACCGCCGCTACTTGACCAACGGCGTCAAGGGCACCGCCGCCGACGCCAAGCGCGACAGCGAGAAGGACTCTTTTCACATCATGGCGCCGCGCGGGTTGGGCAAGATGTACTACAAGGCGAACGTGGTGCCCTACTTTGGCGACCTCTCCATCGCCGCGGCCACGAGCCCCAACGTCAACGAGTTGGACGTGGTGTTGAAGAAGATCAGCCACTCGTTCGAGCGCTGGAACGAGTACTTGAACAACTTGTCCAATTACCCAGAGATCATCCACTACAACAACGATGTGTTGCGCCGCTACGACAGCATGAGTTTCATCTTCAGCAATGAGAGTCTCAACCAGGTGTTGTACCTCGGGGTCAACGACGACAGCGCCAAGGCGCAGCCGCCGGCGCTCCCGCTGCATGGCGACGCCGAGCTGGAGCCACGGCCGGTGGCGGTCAACGAGGAGTTGTGGAGCAACTTGGTCAAGTTGATCGACATCAACTGCAAACTGATCAACTTGGCGACCGTCATGGAGATGTCTTTAGCGTCGGAGCAGAGCTTGCCTGAAGGGTACATCTACCAGTGGCAGCAGCTGCACGCCAACGGCGGCTTGGGGCGCAAGCTAGCCACCAACGGCAGCGAGATCAGTCTCGACAGCAGCGACCTGCTCCCCAGCGAGCCGCGCGACGCCACCCTCAAAGTGGACAACCCCCTCAGCAAGATCCCGCTATTCAATAACCACTACTTCAAGATCGACTTGGCCAAGTATGATGAGTTGACGATCACCGAGGGGGCGCCGCCGCCGCCAGCCACCAAAAACGTGGTAGTTGTTGACGACGAGTTGGTGTTTCGCACGGACGACTTTGTCACTGAGGTGGAGACGTCGAGGGTGAGCTCAGCGCACTTTGACGAGATCGACACGGTGGACATGGAGGACGACGTGCCCGGGTTGGGCATCGATGTCGACGATATTCTCAATAGCGACCGGTTCAATGCCATCGCGGGGGAGAAGCCCGCGGCCTCGTTGAGGCTGACACGCGAGCTGTCGGGCATCGTCAGCGACGCCTCGGCAGCCGAGGCCAAGTACCTCCCCAAGTACGCCTCAATCGACCGCTTGATCGACTTGCTCTTGATCGACTCGCAGCACTTTGCCGATGGCGTCAAGATGGACTTGAACGAATACCGATTCATCTTTTTGCTCAACTACGACTCCTTCATCTCGACGCGTGAGCTCTTGGACAAGCTTGCGCATCGCTTCATCAACTCGGGCAACGCCGTCATTGCCATCATGAAGAAGCAGCACTACGACCACGTGGGCAAGCCGTTCACGACGGCACATTTTGTCAACTGGGACATTGACGATGCGGTCGATCTCACCGAGTTGGGGGAGGTGGACTACGAGTTACTCATCAAGATTCAGATCAACATCCTCAAGGTGTTGATTGTGATGCTCAACAACTTTTACGCCAACTTCGCCACCGACTTGAACAACCGCAGCATGCTTGTCAAGTTGCTTAAGCTCTACTCCAACGAGATTCTCCAGTGGTACAACTCCAACAAGATCAACAACCATTTGGAGGCGTCGTTCGAGAGCTTGGTAAACTACTACAAGCGGCTCAAAAAGTTGTTTATCAAGAAGCTGTACCGCCCCATCGAGTTGTCCAAGTTTGACGAGTACCTCATCAACGACTTCCGCTTCAACAATTCGTTGCACGAGGTACCCATCAATCGCAACTTGCCCGGCCACAAGAACTTGAACAAGATTGAAAAGTTTTTGCACAAGTTTAACAAGCTCCTTGTGGTGTTCTACCGCGGGATCCGGGTGGAGGACTGGCTGAAGGTGTTCAAGGTACTCGAGTGCCAGTACGAGTCGACGTCGGGGTGCGGCTTGATGGAGTTCATGTTGCAGCGCAACCTGGTGACGGACGACAACTTGGTCATCCTGAATGTCTTCTCTTACATGGAGCTGTTGACTGGCAGCGACCGCGCTTTGGTGTTGAAGCGCTTCCCGCTCATTTTCCGCAAGATGTTCAAGCTCTACTACAAGTTCAAGGTGTACTTGTTGATCCAGTTGGCCGACTTGAGCATCACGGTTGACGAGCGGTTGGACCGCATGAAGACGTTGTTGATCATGGTTCACATGAGCAAGCTCAAGATGAAAGACCACCAGTTTGTGTGGGAGGGCAAGCAGCTGGGCGCCGACATTCCCTCGTGTATCGAGCTGGCCATCACCAATGTTATTTACTCGCCCGAGAGCCGCTCTTTCACCAATCTCTGGATCAAGGCGGCCAACGCGCTCAATCAGGGAACGGCAGAGCGGTTCGACGACCTCGAGGCGCTCCTCCCGCGCCGCATCGTTGCCTCGGACCTTGCCATCTCCGAGCCCTTGTTGCCCTGCTTTGGCTGGATCATTGAGAACTTTCTCGAGGTCAACAAGATCCCCAACTTCTACCGGTCGACCGACATCATTAACTTCAACAAAAAGTACCTCATCTACCGCGTGATCAAGGAGTTTGGTATTGAAGACATAGACAATGAGGGCAGGGGCATCAGCCCGCACGACACACGCGAGTTTGAGTTTTTGCTCAAGTTGGACGAGACTTTGGTGCGCAAGCAGAGCATACGCGACTTCAACATTCTCGAGAAGGACAAGCTCAAGTTGTTCAAGACGGTGTTGCGTGAGCAGCGCAACATTTTGGTTATCGATAACAAGAAGAGGATGCAGCTCCAGGCACTTGCGATGGCGCTGGCGGCGCCCTCCTTGGGCGCCACGACCTCGACGGTGCTGACGGCAGGCATGGGGGACAGCGCGGGGTCGAGCGTCAGCTTGACCACCACCAACACCGCCGCCACGACGCTCCCAGGCCTGCTCAACAAGAAGAACTCGTCGTCCTCGCTACGCCGGCAGTCCCTTTCGTACAAGTCGAGCTCGACGTCGCGGTTCAAGATCCTGGGGCTCTTCAACAAGTCGAGGCCCTTCCTGTTGAACGTGGCCGGCTTGACGTCGTCGTCGCCGGACAAGCAGGTGATGGTGCGGGACCTCCCGCTGCCCGAGTCCCAGGTCGACCCCAAACAGAAACCCTACCTCATCATCCCCATGAAAAACAAAAAGATCTTTCCGGTCTACCTTTTGCCGCTTTGCTTCAAGATCGACAGCGACAACTCGAACGAGGACTACTTCATCCAGGCCATGAACGAGTTTGACTTGAACGACTGGTTGATGCGGTTGAGCTACGCCAACCGCCACTGGTTCTTCTCCAAGAACCTCAACTTGAAAGTGAGCAACAACAACATCACGTTTGGGATCCCCATCGCCACAATCTGCGCCCGCGAGCGCTCGCAGAGCCCGCTGGTGTTGGCGAGCTTGTTTGCCGAGATCGAGGACGAGGGCATCCACGACGTGGGGATCTACCGCATCAGCACCTCCATCAGCGAGTTGAACCAGGTGAAGCTGATCATCGACAAGGCCGGTACTATCGATTTCAGCGAGCGCACCTGGGACGTGCACACGTTGACAAGTGTGGTGAAGTCGTTCTTTCGCGAGTTGCCCGACGCGCTCTTGAGCGACGACGTGATCGAGAGGTTTTTCGCGTTGCGCCTGGAGGGCGACGCCGACTTGGAGGCGTACAAGGAGATCTTGCGCCGCCTTCCAGAGTGCAACTACCGTACCTTGAAGGCGTTGATACGGCACTTGCAGCGGCTCAGCGTCCACAGTGACCACAACCGCATGAACTCGACCAACTTGGCCACGGTGATTGGGCCGGCGTTGACCGAGGCGTCGAGTTTGGACCACTTGATCAACAACTTTGGGTTCATGAATGGCATCTTGGAAAAGATGATCTCGAACTACAGTGTCATCTTTGACGAGCCGGCGGAGGAGCTGCGCTGTGGCGAGGCGTGCGGCGAGGTGGGTGCGGAGCTCAAGGAGCGCGAGGCCACCCCGCTCACGGAGTCCCCGGAGCCCGCAGAGCCCGCGCCCGCAAAGCCCGCGCCCGCAGAGCCCTCGCCCACAGAGCCCTCGCCTACGGAGCCCACGCCAAAAGAGCCCTCGCCCATGGAGCCGTCTCCAGAGTCTGCTGAGAGTCCCGCGCCAGCTTCCCCCGCACCCGTCGCGGTAGAAACGCGCTAAGTACATATGAGTGACACGCGTCTGTAGATCCTATATACACTAGTGCTTCTTGATGAAGTTGTCCGGGGTGGCGGCGGCCTTGCGCTTAGCCATGGCCTCGACGCGGGCGTTGGTGGTCTTCATCTTCTTCTCCACCTTCTGGTTGGTCTTCTCGTTGAACTGCGTCCACCACTCCAGCACCGTGGCGGGGCCCTTAGGCTGGTCTGGCAGCGGCGGCGCCACCGCGGGCATCTTCATGACGCGGCGGAACCAGTGCAGGCGCAACACGAGCGTCTGGAAGAACAGAAACACCGAGTTGGCGGCAAAGTACAACACCACCGCGGCGCTGAACTCCTTGGTGATGAAGATACTGACGATGGGGAGCCAGAGCATCAACTTGCGCATCAAGGGGTTCATCTGCTGCGCCCCCGTCTCGCCGCCGGAGCGCACCATGCCTACCACCACCGCCGCGGTCAACACCTGCAACCCGCAGTAGGGGTCCACCGCCAGCAAGTTGGTGAACCACAGCAACCCCTGGGTGGTGAAGCCCTCCACCGGGTGGTTGGCCATCTTGCGCAACCCCTGGAAGAAGCCGTACGCGATCGGCAACTGGAGCATGGGGAAGAACTGGTGCAGCATCTTGATGTCGTGCTCCTTCATGATTTTCTTGCGCGCGGCGGCGGCCTCCAACTGCTCCTGCTGGTTGGAGGCGCTCTGCAAGTCTGCGAGCGCCTGGTCGAGCTGCGGCTTGACGTGGCTCATCTTGGCGGCGTTGGCCGACGCCTTGACGTAGAGCGGCACCATCGCCGCACGCACCCCCACGGTCGCCACGACTATGGTGGCCCACCAGGGCAAGCCTGTGTACACGTGGGTGATCTCCAACACGCGCTCGACAATGGCAGTGGGGCCCCACCCGTCGGCGAGCCCAATCGAGTGAAGATAGCCGGGCTGGTCCAGCGTGAGCGCGGGCACCGCGTTGGCGGCGTCGGCGGGTAAGTCAAAGTTGGTCAAATGGGTCTTGATCTCGGGCGAGGTGCTGTTGAAGCGCCGGGGGATGAGGGGGAGCGCAGCACGCGTGAGGGGGGCCCGGAGGCCGCAGAGTGCCCTGCCGCTGATCATGATGGAGCAGGAGACGGTGGTGAGAGTGAAATTTTTGCCAGCGTCGCGAGCGCGCGAAGCCAGCGGGCACAGCGAGCGCGCGAAGCGCGCGAAGCGCAGGGAGCGCAGCGGGCACAGTGAGCTCGCGAAGCCAGCGGGCACAGCGGGCACAGCGAGCGCGCGAAGCCAGCGGGCACAGCGAGCACAGCGGGCACAGCGGGCATAGCGGGCACAGCGGGCACAGCGGGCACAGCGGGCACAGCGGGCACAGCGGGCACAGCGGGCACAGCGGGCACAGCGAGCGCGCGAAGCGCAGCGAGCGTGGCCCCGAGCCCAGTGGAGGCGAGCGCGAGGCCCTCGCGCGGTTGGTAGCGCGCCCTCGCGGCGGTCGGCAGCGCGCCCTCGCGGCGGTCGGCAGCGCGCCCTCGCGGCGGTCGGCAGCGCGCCCTCGCGGCGGTCGGCAGCGCGCGCTCGCGCGCTCGCGCGCTCGCACGCCCCCGACTACGACACTACCCTCGGGACCGCTCGTCACACCCACATGCGGCGCTTGTACCGACTAGCGCCCGCGTTGCCGCGGACACCCGCGTTGCGGGCACCCGCGCTTTTGGCCGCGCGCCACCTCACCGGGGCCGGTCCCCTCATCGCCCAGTACAAGCTGCTCATCGCCGCGCCCGAGCCCACGCCCGCCGGGAGCGGGCCCACGCCCGCTGGAAGCGGACCCACACCCCCTGGGAGCGGGCCCACCCCCCAGACCGTCCTCTACAACCTCCTCGCGTCCGCCAACCTCTCCGCAGCCACCACTCTCGCCCACACGCTCGCCGCGCGCGGCCCGCTCGTGCTCGCCGACCAGCTCTGGTCGTTCTACGCGCTGCAGGCGTGCGCCCACGCGCACTACCCCGCGGCGTGCCTCGTCTACCACCACCTCATCGCCGGCAGCGAGCCCTCCGCCCACGTGGAGCACAACCACCACCCGTTTTTGCTCTCGCACGAAACGCTCGCGGCGCTTGCGGCCGTCTTTGTGCACCACGCCGACGCGGTCAAGGTGCACGGGTTGCTCGCCTACTTCAAGCGGTACTACTCCTCCCTTGGCCACCAGCAGACGTACCGCGACCTCCGCTGCAGCCTCGTGGAGGCCCACAGCGCCGCCGGCGACCTCGGGCGGGCGCTCACCGAGTTTGCGCGCCTCCACTTCGTGTTTGCGCGCGCCACGGGCCACGCCAACGCGCGGCGCTCGATGGAGCACGTCTTCACCAACTACCGCCGCCGCCGCGCCATGACGCGGGCCAACGTCGGCGCCGACGCCCCCGAGACCGAGTTTGATGCCGCCGAGGCCGCGGCCGCCCGCACCGTCGCGGCGCAACCCTTCCGCCCCAGCCAGGAGCGCAATATCTACACGTTGCCCGGCCGCCGCTACTACTCCATCGTCAACGACGCCATGGTAGTGGCCGACCTCCCCTACTTCCACCGCTTGGTCGACGCCAACGTCCAGGCGCTCATGGCCGACGCCACCGCCGAGAAGCTCGACACGTTGGTGCGGTTTGTGGAGCTGGCGCAGCCTACCTTGCACATGTTTGTGGTGCGCAGCTTGTGCGACCTGGGCCACGTGCTGCAGGCGTGGAGCTTGCTAGTGCGGCTCCGCGAGCTGGCGCCCATTGAGGCCGACGCCTACGCCAGCCTCTTGGCGGCGTTGCCGCAGCACCCCGACGCGGTGCGCATCAGCGCCGACCTCATGCGCCTCCAGACAGTCGACACGTTGCGGTGGAAGCTGGCGCTGCAGTTGGGGCGAATCGTGGCGTTGTTTTTGCGCGTTGTGCTTGGCGCCGCGGCGCCGCCCGATGCCGCCGCGACGTTGGCGCCGGTGCTCCGCCAGTTGGAGCCGCGCGACCGCGTGCGCTTGGACCCCGCCACCTACGCTGCGTTCCGCCGCGTGTTCCCCCACGGCTACCCCATAGAATGTACATAGCTATAGCTACTGGCCCCTTGGGTCGTCCATCTTGTGGATCTTGACGTCGGCGCTGTCCAACTCCCCCACGATGGCAATGTCCTGCGGCGTGATGAAGATTGATTGCAGCTTGGGGTACTTGCGCAACTCCGTGAGCAACAACTTGATGCTGATGGAGCGGTTCACCAGGTCCATGAACACGTCGAACTCGTCCAACCCGCGGATCTTGGAGTTCATCGCCTTCCAGATCGCCAACAACAAGGCAATCTGCGCAAACAGTTTCTCGCCCCCCAGAAGGGACTCGACGGTGCGCTTGCCGCCGCCGCGCGCCTCGTTAGTCTGCACTAGCATCGTCAACGTCTTCTCCTTGAAGCCAAACTTGAGCTCCCCCGTGAACCCGCGGAGCGCAAGCAGGCGCTCAAACGAGCTCGACGCCTCGCGGATCGTCTTGAGGATGGTGGTCTGCAAATACTTGAGCCGCTGGTTCAATATATCGTCCAACTCGCGCGCGGTGGTGCTCAAGTCGCTCTCGGTGTGCTCGTAGCGCTCCTTGGCCGCCTTGTGGGCGAGGAGCTCGTGCTGTATCTCCTCGTAGCTGCGCCCAATGCTACGCTCCAGCTCGCGCACCGCCTCCTGCGCGAGGCGGTACTCCTCGGTAATCAGCTCGACGGTGTCGTCGTCGTGGAGCACCACCTCGTCGCGCGGGCACTTGTCCAACGCCTCGCGGGTGTGCTCCGCCAACGCCGCCTCCCCGCGCGCGAGTTTGAGCCGCAGCGCCTCGAGCGCCTGCTGGCGCTTGGCGCGCGTTTGCTCGAGGTGGGCGCGCTCGTTGGTTTTGACGTGGAACTCCGCCTCGACATCGGTTAGGCGCGTTTGCGCCGCCCTCAGCGACTCCTCAAGCCGCGCCAACGCGGCGCGCTCCAGCTCGCTCACAACTCTCCTTTGCTGTAGCGCCTCGCGCTCCTTGGCCATGTCCTCCTCCAACAGCTCGATGAAGCCGCGCCGCTGTCGCACTTGCGCCTCCAACTCGCTGATGCCCTGCTTGAGCGCCTCAATCACCGACACGTCGCCGTTCTCGGTCAACCGGTTCTCGATCTCAAACACCTCGTTGCCGAGGCGCCGCATCGTAACGTCAAGCTCCTCGCGCGCGCGCTCGAGGCGCCGCACCTCGTTCTGCCGCGCCATCGTCAACCGCCGCAACTCCCGCACGAGGTCGCTGTTGGCGGCGCTCTCTCGCTCAATGTCAGCCTCCAACTTGTCCAACCCATCGTGCCGCGCCGTCGCAAACTTGTGGGCCTCACGCAACCGGTAGTAGATCGGGTCGATGCGAAAGGTGTTGGCGTCGCCGCTAGTGCGCTGGCCCGACTTGTGGTTGAGAAGCAGAAACGCATTGAGCACCCCGGCGCTGAGCGCGGCGCTCACCTCGCTGCGCGCGGCCAAGACGTTGCGCTCGATGTTGTTGGTGTCGATCAACGTGTACAACACATTGTCGTCGTGGACCGTGAGCAGGTCCATCACCGTGGGGCACGCGCAGCGCGCCACGCCGTTGGCGTACTCGAAGCGCTCAAACTGGCGGGTGACAATGTTCTTGTTGACGCGGTGGCGCCGCAAGATGCCCTCCAACAACCGCCGGTCGTGGTCGTCGTGCACCAAGAACGAGTCGAGCGTCTTGCCAAACGACGCGTTGAGCAAGTCCTTCCACGCCTCATACTCCGCCTTCACCTCGATGTACGCCCCCATGGGGCCCACCGGCGGGCGGTGCCACTGCTGCACCCGCTCAATCTCCTGTAGCACCGCGCTGATCTCGCGGCCCCACGGAGTGTACTTGTCCCGCTGCGCCTCGAGCGTGTTGCGCCGCCGCTCGCGCAACGCGTTGAGCACCTCGGTCGAGGCATCCGCCGCCTGCTGCGCCGCCGCCACGCCGTCGTCGTGGCGCGCTGTGAGCTGTGCCACCGTCGCCTGCTTGGCGGCCTCGGTCTGGCGCAACTCGTGGCGGAGGCGCTCCAAGCTCTGCGCCAACTTGGCCTTGGAGCCGCCGGTGGCCTCGTCCACCTTCTCCTGTTCGCGGCGCAACTTGTGGCGCATCTGCGTGATCTCACCCTCGGACTCCTTGATCTCGGCGCGGTAGTCTTGGATCTCGGCCCCAAAGTCGTCGATGGCGGTTTGGATGCGCTTCACCTCGGCCGTAGCCGCGGCAGCCACCGCCTTCTGCGCCTCGGCCGCCCCATCGGCCGCCACAGCCTGCGCTTCCACCTGTGCCTTGTGGGCGTCGAACGCTCCCAAAAACTTGTCAATCTGCTCCACCTCGTCCTCAAGAAGAATCAACTCCTCCTCAAGCCGCCCAATGTCGTCGCGGTACTTGGCCACCTTGGCCTCGATGATGCGCACGTTGAACCAGTACATCTTGGCGTTGATCAAGTCCAACTGGCGCCGCAACGAGTCCGAGCGCCGGAATTTGTCGTACAAGCGCTTCAGCTCGTCATACTGGTGCTGCGCCGCCGCCAACTCGGTGCGCACCACCGCAAGCCTGCCCTCTATCGCCACGATGTTCTGCAGCGCGTGCTTGTAGTTTTCCAAGATGTCGTTGATCAAGGCACCCGCCATGAAGTAGTCGTACTTGATGTGGTCGGTGGTGGCAGTCAAGAACTCGCGCGCCCTGTCCTGGGACAAAAATGCCAACGGGTTGTCAACGGTGATGTTGAACTTGTAGAGGATGTCGTCGAGGGTGGCCTTCTTGGTCGACACGGTGGTGCCGTCGTGGGCCCTGATGTAGTACGCGTTGGCGCCGCCGCGCTGGAACTTGCGCTCAACGACAATTCGGGGCCCGTACACCGCCGGCTCAAACGCCTCGGGGCCCTCGTTCCTTAGGGTGATGGTGACGCGCGCCGTCAGCCGCCCATCCTTGATGAGCGCCTTCACCAGCGACCCGCGGCTGGTGTCGGCGGCCTTGGCGCCCAACCCGACGGAGATCCCGGTCAAGATGGCGCTCTTGCCACTGCCGTTGCGGCCGATGATGAAGTTGAGCTGGGGGCCGAGCGCCAACTCGAACGAGTCGTGGCACATGAAGTTTTTGAGCGAGAGGTGCTCGATGATGCCGGCACGCGCGGGCGCGGCGAAGGCGTCGCCGGGGGCGTCGCCGGGGGCGTCCGATTCGGACTCCAGCTCGGAGCTGACATCCTCCCCCAGGCTCTCGGTCTGCGTCATTCGTATTCGCTTGCGCTCGAGGCGCTGCGACACGTAGTCGTTGATCGAGCTGCCGTTCTGGGCGTTAGTACAGGTTGCGCTCTCGCGTGTGGGCACGTACCAATGGGTCGAAGGCGTCCGAGTCCAAGCCCACGCGGGGCCGCTTGGCTCGGGGCGAAGCCATGGTGGAGAGGTGCTGTGATGACGCGTCTGTCAGCATGCACGTGAGGCGGGATCCGATGGGCACGTGATACAAGAAGACACAGCTTACGAATGCGGGCTCACGCGGAATCGATGTCCAGCCGATACCAGGGATGCATTCACCCCCAGGGACTTCCGCTGCTGCTACACGCTGTTGTTGGGGGTTTCCTGTTCTATATCACTCAAGGTAAGTGCTGTACCGCACACTTGGAGAGTTGGACCCACACCACCCACACCCAGATCAATTGGCTGCAAACGTGCATACTCTGCACACCCAGCGCTGCGGTTGAGTCCACGCAGGCCGCCGTTGACGCTCGGGCTTGATGACGAGGAGATGGCGAGAGCACCTTCAATACGAGCCCGTTTGGCTTGAAGCGGTTTGGCGCCAAGATCGGGCTCTATCAAGAAGCGGATGAGCTACTTTAGACCCCGCCATGAAAGTGTCACCTATCTCCCATGGCGATCGCTTATTGTATTACGAAAACCCTTATTCTTGAGCCACTTCCTCCGCACAGGCGAAGTACACACCACAAGGCGGCACCACAGCCATTCCAGACGGTTCCCTTACTGGCCAGTGCTCCAGACGAGCCAAACAGGTTAGCTCGCTTCACTTCCGCTGAATAGGGTAAAGCTTCACGAAGAGACTTTCCGAAGATCCTGCTTAAGCAGCCCTGGAAACGGTATGAGGCTGCGGCACGAGCATATTTTGCCGCCCCTTTGAGATTTGGAGCATGAATAGACTGCCTCCAAGCTGCCACATCAGCGCGACATCCAATAATATGTATTGAGGACGCCACCCGTACTTGTCTAATTGTACCACACAATTTCTAACAAGCAACATGCCAGTATTTCAAAATCCATCCCCGACCCCAGAAGGAGGACGAAGAAGCTGAATCCAGGTTTCGCTAATGGAGCAGACGGCTAACCAACGAGAACAGCCGAGGCAATTGCTATGGTCCACGCAGATCTAGAACGGCAATACCTCGCCAATGCTCGACTTTGAAGGCCCCACCATCGCACTAAAATTTGGATCCGTCCATGAAGCCTTCGATGCGAGTCGACCCCAGAGGACCTTCCTCGGTGTTGGTGTAGCAGGTATCGAAACGCGCGCCGAAGCTGAAGAAAATACAAGCTCGGGCTGTCCTCACTACCCCACACCCAACGTACCACCTCCGACTCAACAAGACAATTCGATCGTGGGCAGCATAAGATGGTTGAGACTCTCACACTCGTTGAGCATACCGAGTCATTTCGAGCTTGTATTGGAGCCAGACTTGAACTTGACCTAATCGGATCGTTTCCGCCCGGGTCTGTCCTAAAAGTAAGTCCTGCGGCCCACATTTATAGAGTGGTCTAGACTATTCCCAGACGTCGAGGCTAATACGCTGGAGCCGTCATGCACCATGAAGCCGGTATGGGTTCCAATCGCGCAAAGACTACCGCAGGTATCGGGGTGATTCCAATAGCTTTCATCAAATTCCGCTCTTATGTGGACTTCTTTGTTCCCCCAGCTCTCTTGCTACACGCTCTATTTCATCTTCCTCAAGTCATCGGAATGCTCTCGAGTTTGACCTTGCCCGTTTCGACCCAGTACGGGTCGACTAAGTGCTCGCGGTCTTCGTACATCAACTTGTACGACGACTTGATGGTGCCGTCGCTGACCCCGGTCTTCTGGGCAATCTTGGCCGGCAGCAACTCCACGCCAAACAAGATCGCCGACATGTATATGACCGTGGCAGCAATGGTTATCGGAGACCGCCCTGCCAACACGCCGCGGTCTTTGCACCGTAGGGCGATGTACTCGGCAGCGTTGGTGACCTGAGTCAGCAACCCCAAATGCAGACAAAACCGCCGAATCAAATCCTCCGCCAGCGTCTGTGTCGTCTGCATGTTGTCCTGGATTACCGGGTGCGTGTTGGGACTCGACTCATTCTTCTCTTGCAAAATCGTCTTCATGAGCTTCGACACCTTGCCAATCTCCTTGAGAGGCACATTGGTCAACGCCCAGATTTCCTTGAATGTGCGGGCCACCTGTGCCTTTCTACATCCTATGAAAATGGCTGCCGCCATTATCAGCTCCTGCGACTTGCCCCGAAGCCGTCTGTCGTCGTGCGAAAGCTTGTAAACCTCCTTGGCGCTATCCTGCACGATCTTGGGCAACTGATACGCGTCGCACATCTGCAGAATCTTGGAGTACGTTGCCAGTAACGCATTGTCCTTTTTGTCTACGAGCGATTTCAGCTGCGCCCGGTTTAAATCTCGCCCAATCTTGTGGTTCTCAGGCACGTAGGAGATGATTGTCAGCAAATTTTCGGTGTCCAACAACGGGTTGCCCGCGTCACCTACACGGTTGGGGTCATCTCCGCTCTGGTCGTCGTTCGAAAACGTACGCCATTCCGACCGTGTGTCGACGACGCGGTCGGACAACACAAGCCCGCAGCTGCCACACACGATGTCGCCCTCACTGAATCTCTCAATTAAGTCAGATGGGTATTTTTTGCATTCCGGGCACGTGAGTGTGATGTTAAGGTTAGGGCCCTGGTAGGGCTCCTCGGACTCTAGCGTTATGCTCATACCTGGCAGTGTCTAGGAAATGCGTGTAGCGGAGGTGAACGACAGACGAAGCACACAAACTCTGACCAACTTCGCTCAACGCTTATTGACATCCGCCTTCAAAACCATGTAAGTTTTTATATGCAGGTGCGATGTGACCCAATATGTGGAGGAGCGCCAGCGATCACATGACTCCACGGACATTGCCGAATGCCATATTCGAGCTGTGTATGGTCCGGCGCTGCGTAAACCGCCAAAGCCTGAGGTGCGTTGAGGTGACAATTTAGGATCAAACAACAGTTGCGTCGGTGGGATTGTTCGTTGTGCAAACGCACACTTTGGGCGAAATCTTGATAATGCCTCGATAAGAGTCGCTTACCCACACTTTGATGAGAGCAGGAATAGCACGGCCCTCCTTAGCCGTGTTATACGTAGCGCCGCATCTTCCACTTGATGAGACTTGGCGGCTAAAAAACTTCGGCAGCTTCAATCGAGGCTCGATAACGCCCAAAATTCTGATTTGAGCTTCATTCCACATAGCCAGTTTCACGAAGTGAGTGATTCCTGCCGCCCTCCCGACATTTCCCTAGTCACAATCATATTTGTAAGCACGGCCCTCACCCCCTATACATTCATAGCGGTGAATGCGATTATGCCGTTGGTGCTGCAACATGCGAGATATTTTTTCGGCCCAAAAAATGTATGCGGCTTCATGACTGGCTCGCGGAAATTTCCAGGCAGGCATGCGATATCACCGATGTGACGATTTGCGTTCTCAATCTGGAAGGACATAAACTGCGCAGCGTTTGCTGTGCATTACAGCCGTCGTAGCACGGACAAACTAACAGCGACCAATGATCCACTGAGCTATGTTGGTGCGGGTCCTTACACCCATTAGTTGTCAGTGCTTGATTACTGTTGCTGATCGGTAGCGACTGCGATTGGTGATCCGATGACTTGGAATCAGACTCAATATGGTAGAATTTCTTCACAATTAACATTTAACGGCAAAAATACAACATAGACTATTAACCCTGCAGTTCAGACCCACTGCCGGTTTGGAAGCTCAACTGCTTTCAACCGCACTTGCAGGCTGACAGCGGCAGCGCCTAGCGTGCTGCACCGGCCCAACGCTACCACTCTTGAGGTCAAATCTGCACACGACACCACATCAACATCCGCTGCATGGTGGCCACGCTGCGCCTACTCAGGAAAAGCTCCACGATGTTTATCTTTGCACCGCATTAGCTTATCGTTTATGCGAGTCATTAAGGTGCCTTGCGAAGAGCGGGAAATAAAAAAGGAAATTTTTTTCAGCCAAAGTGTATTTGACGTCTCAACTGTTGCTTTTCATGCAGATTGTCCCAATAACAGACCAAACTGGATGATAAGGTGCCTGATTCGGAAAGATCAATGTCAATGTTGTAGGGAAACCTTCGATATGCAACCGATTGGCCCAGTGAGTTTTTTGTGCCATGGATACCCGGCAAGTTTGCTTGAAGTGCTGCGGGGACAGACGCAAGTGAGGGTATTAAAGCCGGGCCAATTCTCATACACATTGACTATTCACGTAAGAAGCAATTTAGATCAAGTATGAAGGTTTCCATTCTTGCATCTTTGGCTGCGACGGTGGCTAGCGTTGCCGCTGCGCCTTCAATGTTGATGAAGAGAGACAACTCCACCATTGCCTCGAATTCCACCACCCCATCGAACACAACTACAGACAATAGCTTTGTGCCCTCGTTTGGCAAGCCGTACTCGATCTTTCAGCCCAAGGCCTTGATTGTGTCGATGTTTGCCCCCGAAGCCGATGTGTGGTTGGAGCAATTGGATTTCGTGCACAATCTCACCTTGCCCGGCCTCCCTCCTTCATACCCAGACGTGCACTGCACAACCAATTACTCTATCTGCCAGGTCACCACCGGAGAAGGTGAAATAAATGCTGCGGCCACCATCTCGGCCTTGACCATCAACCCGTTGTTTGACTTCTCCAAGACATACGTTCTTATTGCCGGCATCGCCGGCGGGGAGCCCAACTACACCACCACGGGGTCAGTCACTTTCTCCAAGTATGCTATTCAGGTGGCCTTGGAATACCAAATCGACTCGAAGGAGTTGACCGGAGCCCAATCAAACTGGACTCTGGGATACTTTGCCTATGGCACCGACAACCAGCAGGACTACCCTGGTAACGTGTACGGGACTGAGGTGTTTGAGTTGAATGAGAACTTGAGAGACAGAGCGGTCAAGTTGGCGGCCACCGCCAAGTTGGACAAGGGCAACAACGTTACTGCCACCTTCAGAAAGAAGTACAACGAGACAAAAGCTGCCGCCTTGCCCAAGGTTGAAAAGTGCGACGTTGCCACGTCAGACTCCTACTACACGGGCAAGGTCTTGGGGGATTACTTTGACAGCTTTACCAAATTGATGACCAATGGTTCTGCCACCTATTGCGCTACCGCCCAAGAAGACAACGCCTCGTTAGAGGCGTTTGTCAGAGCCGACAAGTTTGGCTTGGTGGACTACGAGAGAATTGTGGTTATGCGCACTATCTCGGACTTTGCGCGCCCGCCTCCATCGATGAATGCCTTTGACTTCTTCACCAAGAGTGAACAGGGTGGCTTCGAGCCTGCTATCGCCAACATCTACAACGCCGGCCTTCCATACCTTACCGACATTATTTCTAACTGGGACAAGACCTACAAGGATGGCCACTACAAGGCCAAAAACTACGTCGGCGACATCTTTGGCACCTTGGGCGGCACTCCTGACTTCGGTAAGAGCTCGTTCGAGGTTGCGTAAGGCACCTTTCCGTACTTTTAATACCAAAATAAGCTTATCAAATAAATGTTTATTTGCAGCCATTTTGGCTGCGAAAAATAAATTATGACGCTCAGACCACAACCCACTGTTCGCATTCTGCATCTTTATCCACCACAATCTTCCCGTTGATCCACACCTTTCTGCAGTTGCGGTCATCCCCGTTGAACACCCACTTGCTCAAGAGGTCCACCATTTTAGCTGATTCGCCCGGTTTGGGGACCTGCCATTCGAAAATATCAATAGGGGATGACTGGCAACCCAAATCAAGCAACTGCGCGTCGAATTTCTTCCCCACCGCGAACGATCCCACCTTGTCACTCAACCCCACTGCCTTGGCGCCGCCCATTGTTGCCATGTACATGACTTCGCTAACAGCGAGCCGCACATCGCTGTTCTCCGTGTGCTCGCCGATGCTCAAATGGTGCGACACCATGATGGCGTGCTTCATTATCGCCAATATCAGCAGCTCGAACCCGCCGCTCAAATCAGTGCCAAGCGAGACGTTAATGTTTTGCTTGAGGTATTTTCTGATGGGAGCCTGTCCCGAGCAGATGAATGTGTTTGATGTTGGGCAGTGCGAGATGGAGCACTGTCTTTGACTGATGATCTTGCACTCGTCGTCATTGAGGTGGATGGCATGGGCCAATATAGTTTTGTCGCCGAGCAACAGAAAATTGTCGTACACTGCTGTGTAGTTGTCAAATCGCGGAAAGATTTGCTTGACTAAAGCCAACTCCTCTAAATTTTCGGCAATGTGCGTTTGGACGGGCAAATTGTTTTTCTTCGCGAGTGCCCCAAGCGATTCCAAGAGCAGCTCCAGGCACAGCGGCGCAAACCGAGGGGTGATGATAGGCGTCATCATACCTTCCAGCCGTGCCAACGGGTAATTTTGGTCTATGTAATCGATGATCTTTTGCGACAGCTCCATCGACTCGTTGAGCAGCTCAACGTACTGCGGATAAGGCTCATTGTGATCCATGCACACCTTACCCACAAATCCGCGCTGCCCGTAGTGCATCAAGAGATCGGCAAACAATGCAGTAGTGGCAAAGTCTATGGTGGCAAAGTATGACGCACAAGTGGTGCCATGCGAAAGCGTCTTCTTGATCACCTTGGTGTATACGTCGCGTGCCATATCTATGTTTTTGGCCTTGAATTTGCTTTCAGACGGGAAGGTGAGTTCCCGAAGCCAATCGAGCAAGGGCACCCCCAACGCAAGCGCCAAATTGGGGTATTGTGATGCGTGGATGTGGGTGTCAATGAACCCGGGGAAGAAGAATTGCGTTGCATTCTTCAGTATATCGTGGAACTTGAAGTCCGAAATGGGATCCTGCGAAGTGCGGCTCACAAAGAAGAACTTGACGGGGTCGCGCAGGTTGCAACTGTAGGCGATGTAGTCAATGGTGCCCGTGCACTCAACGCCCACGAGGGTGTTTGTGTGCACTTTGATCTCGTTAAGAGTGGGGGTGTGCACAAAAGTGCCATAGTAGA
Organism: Debaryomycetaceae sp. JAC-2022a; assembly: GCA_032598715.1. Taxonomy (NCBI): domain Eukaryota; kingdom Fungi; phylum Ascomycota; class Pichiomycetes; order Serinales; family Debaryomycetaceae; species Debaryomycetaceae sp. JAC-2022a. The sequence goes on along the minus strand of CP095439.1, from coordinate 569,174 downwards.
GGTTGTACATCTGCAATCAGTTGCGCAATGGCAGGGCGACGGTGCAATGTTAAATAGTGCAATGGCCTTTTGTAATCTGAACCGGTGGCCGGGTTGCGGCCTGTCTTTATCAAGGGTGATTATGCCCTGCTCCGCGGAGCCCCCGCGGCAACCAATAGCGAGAAAAACAAAATCGATAATCTAGCCCAATAGAGCAGGGAACGTAACTACACAATCCTAATGGAAAATGAACCTTACTCAGCCAAGCTGCCCTTGACCTGATGGATATGTAGTCACACTTTGAGAGGAGTGGCCAGCAAACTTGGCAGATCGTGGCCAGACGTACATGGATCTTACCCTCTCACGTGACCAATGTTGAACGCCCTCCGTGCTGAAACCGGAGTGCCGGTTTGGGCCAACCTACAAACTACAACCAATGCATTCGTAACTAAGTGTATTAGATCTGTCCTTGATCCTTACTATATTTTGTTTTGTATCCATCCTTTCCTTCTCTGGGTATCTCTACAACAACGCGAACCCAGCCAACCCAGCAAGAGCAGCGCCAAAGGCAGCACCGTTAGTGCCGGCGGCACCGTGGGAGGTGACAGTGGGCACCTCAGTTGAGGCAGGCTCCGACAGGGTGGGCGCTGGGACAGGGGTGGTCTCGACAGATGAGGTGACGAGCGAGCTGGTTGGGACAGGCACAGGAGCCGACGACGACGACGTCTCGGGGGCGGGCGAGGACGAGGCGGTGGTTGGGGCCGCAGACGAAGCGGAGGCCTCCGAGCTGGAAGCAGCAGAGCTAGAAGCAGCAGAGCTGGAAGCAGCAGAGCTGGAAGCAGCAGAGCTGGAGGCAGCAGAGGAGGCAGAGCTCGAAGCGGCAGAGCTCGACGAGGTGGCCGAGGACGAAGCGCTGGACGACTTGTTGGTCTTGCCCTTGCAGGTGGACTCAAATGCCGAGATGGCAGTGGAGCTGTCGCCATTGGGGCAGATCTTCTTGAGACACGCCTCAACGGAGCTGAACTCGGACGAGCAGATGCAGTCAAAGTCCTGCAAGCCGTCGCACTTGGAGGCCTTCTCAACTTGCGAGACACAGGCCAACAAGCATGCGGGAGGGGTGGCCACGACAGTGGAGGCCAACGCGGCCAAAACAGACAACTTCAAGACAGCAGATTGCATAACGAATGTATAAATTGGTGTGGTGGTGCAAAGGAAAGAAGCAAGCTCGCGAAATTATCTGGAGTGCTGCCGTGGGGGTGGCCTCTTTTTTTCGATCCCTCGTTTCCGCACTCCTCGAAGGGTGTTTTGCTTTTTTGCGTTTATTTAGATTGCAGGAAAATTTTCGACAACAACTGGGCATACTGCGGCTTTTTTTGCCTCGAAGCGGCAGGAGCAGTTCTAAAAATAGTTCGTGCGCGGGTGCACCGTCTTTCGTTTCTTGCCTGTTTGTAGCATCGACACCATCAGCGGAATTGCCACCAGAGGGCAAGTGGTGGTGGGGAGAGCAGACCATACAGGACGGTTCCGTATACATCAGAGCAGTCGAATGCACTGTCCGAGAGGGTTTCCCGTGGCGATCACAAATGGTGCAGTCTTCTAGCACAGTTCTAGACCGTATCCCAAAAGGGTAGCTTGAAAAAGAAAAAAAAAAAAGAAAAGACCACAGACAGCTTGGGTGCAAATCAGTGTAAACTAAACGACCATGTATTCAAACAGAGGTAAGATATAACCCAAAGTGCATTGTGTCCTCTCGTCCCGCGAGAGGTCCCTTAAAGCTTGATATTTGTCTTGAGGCCCGACCCCTTGTACATCAACTGTAGCTCGGGAAAGGCATGGCCCTTCAACTGCACGTCGAACACGGCAGCGATTTCAATCTTGAGCTGGTTGTTCAAGGCTCTGCGCAAGATATCAGACCCCAACTTACTGTTGGTTTTGAAGGGAATGCGCGGCAGTGTGTAGATCCCGGGGGTCACTTCCATGTGCTGGCGGCCAATGTAGCCCAACTCGGCGTCGTCGTAGGTGGCGCGCGCCGAAACAATTTGCGCCATGATGTTGCAATTGGACAATGGGTTGTAGATTGTGATCTCGATCTCGGACTTGAGGATGTAAATGGTGGCATCCACCAAGAAGGGCGACATGGTGCGTGCGGAGCTGCGCTCAAACTCGAGCTCGGGCAACGTGACGTTGAGAATATCGATCCCGGACAACAAGCGAGCCAACTGCGGGCTTTCGTCGATGCGAGTGTCGCCATTGACCAAGTCAAACACAATCTGAGTGTCATCGCTGTCGCTGAGGGACAAGAACTTGCTGATGACGCCCTGGAGCTCAACCACGTTGTTTTCGTTGTGATGGATAGACACGGCGAGTGGGAGAGACATCAGTTGGTTGATTGAGTTGATGTTCGAAATGGCAAAACTAACGATTCTCTTGGTGTCGTACACCACGTCGTACCCGATGCGGTCGATGATAAGGGCTACATTGACCGCCAACGCCAACTCCATTGCGAGGGACATTTCGAGATCCAATCTATTCGTAGTCGACCCAACCACCCTGATTTGGGCAATGGAAAGCGCCGCGACGTTGGCAAGGATCACCTCATCCAAGTCGCTAGAACTGCTCACCTCAAAATAAAACTCGCCAAGAGCAACGTTGCCGATACGCGCCGGCTCTGGAAGTAAAGGTTCGGCAACGAGGGAACCGCTGAACCTGGTCACATCGGCGCACAACTTGACGTGCTCGTGAAGAAGAAACCTGTGCACAAGATCAGCCATATGGTCAGTAATGCTCAAGTCAAGGTCATGAAGCGCGATTGTCACATTGGCCACATCGCCGTCCCACGACACGCTGATGGTGTGCTCCTTCAAGGACCTTGCGGTGGCCACCACCTGCCCCTCATGGGAAACTGTGCAATCAACTTGGCAAACGGGTACTTGCCAGTTTGTGTCCGCCAAGATCGACGGCACAAACACAACCGCCGCCAGCATCACCGCATTCACCATAAACTGGCCGTCCCCGCGTGAAGCCACGTCTACCGAATGGTAGGTGACGTTCTGCAATTGGCTCTGCGGCGGTGGCAACGGGATGTGCATCACTTTGACAGGAACATGTAACCGCAGCATTAGCTCAATGAGCCACGGCGGGAGCGCAGTGGCGGCAATAGACGGGTCTGTTGCGGCAGCACTCACATATACCAGGAGCCCCTGGCCGCCCAAGTACTGACTGGCCAACTGGTCGATGATACTGCTGCCGCTACAATTGGCAGTCAACGCCGGTGAGAGTTGCGTCACGCTGCCGTTGAGCACCACTGACACTGGCTGCAGCGCCTTGATCGCGAGTGGGCCCGTGACAAACTGGCTCAATTGAATGAACGCCTTGGCACAACCCGCCACCAGAAGCACCCACTCCATGGGCTCCAATGTGAGCTCGATTGGCAATGTCGTGTTGACCTCGAGCTGCGAGTGGTACACAAGGGCGTCACCGTTACGCTCCACGTTAAAGCTTTTTACATCGAGAGCAACGCCCGCCTGGTCCACCTCTACAAGAGTGTAGTAGTCAACCGAGCGGTTGCCCACAATAAACCACGGCGTCACAACGTCAGCGTTAAACTTGGCGTTCAACTCGAACCGCTCGAGCAGTGTGAGGTAGCGCAGGTACTTGATGAAATTGGCCAGGTTGATCTGGGAGGTGGTGACCACGTCGATCTGCGTGTGATGGCCGTTGCGCACGTCAACGGCGAGCGGCGGCGCCTCCACTTGCAAAAAGGGGATAAAGTCGGACTCCGGCGGAGGTCGGATGGCGATGTCGATGCGGTCGACGGGGCGGATCACCACCCCGGCGCCCCACAGCGCCGCCACCGCCTTGAGCACCGCGCGCTGCACCACGCGCGCCGCGGGGATGGCGTCGTAGTCGATGTAGATGCTGCCCTTGATCTGGCAGTCGATGCCGTGCGCGTTGAAGCCCACGAGCGAAACGGAGTCGATCCGGGTGTGCACGGCAGCCTTGACAGATGCATCAAGGTTAGCAAGGAGGAGGTAGGACAAGAGGCACGCCGCGGAGGCGGCAGCCACTACGAGGAACGCCACGCGCAACCGGCGGTACAACCGCGCGGGCTGCGCCGAGGCGGCGCTCCCCACGCTGCGCACGCTGGCAGTGCCCGCACTGCCGGTCTCAAGCAACGGCGTTGTCTCTGAAGACATCGAGTTAGACTGTATACACGGGCCGTTGTCGCGCGCCGTCGTCAGCGACATGTTTGTGACCCGCGCTGGCCGTGGTGGTTCGGTTTTTTTCCCCCTGCAATAAACGTCGTCGCCCCTTGGCGGTCTACGGTGGGTCTTCCACGTGCGGGCGCCATCATCACCAAAACATCCCTATCCACAGAACGCTACAATTTTTCTTTTTATATTTGAGAGCCCATGTCACGCCGGTCCAAGTCGAAAGCCAAGATGGACTCGCCCGAGTTGCAGGACGACGCCGCGGAGGTCGACGAGGAGCAGGAGGTGACGCGCTGTGTTTGCGGGCGCGACGAGTTGACTCCGCTGCAGGTGAACGGCGCGCTTCAGCAGCTTTTGCAGCACGAGTACGGCATCAAGGTCGACCTGGGGTTGTTCATCCAATGCGACGAGTGCTCTGTGTGGCAGCATGGCTACTGCGTGGGGTTGTTCACCGACGCCGACGTGCCCGACAAGTACTGGTGCGAGCGATGCCGGCCCGAGTTGCACGTGGCGGTGCCCGCCGAACGGCGCACGCTATACCGCCTGGCCAACGAGACGCGCACCAAGTTGCTTGAGATGTCGGGCCTCGGTGCGGGCGCGGCAGCTGCGCCATCCCACGCTGCCACGCGACGCTCGCCCTCGGCCGACCACGAAACACGGTCCAGCGGCCGCAAGGACCGCCGCCGCGGCAGCTTCGACGAGGACTTGGAGAAGGCGTTGCGCGAGAGCGCTCGTGAGAGCGCCCGCGAAGCCCGCGAGGGCTCTGACGCCCGCAAGCGGCGCGTCAAGGAGGAGGACGCCGCCAGCAAGCGAAGACGAGGCGCCGCCTCTGCCGACGCCACCGACGCCAACGACACCGCCAACGAGTCGGAGGCCGCCGCCACCGCCAGGTCGGAGGTGAGCGACGGCGACCTGAAGCCGTCCACCGCCACCTCAGCCACCAGTGCCGGCAGCGCCGACGCCGCCTCCAGCAGCGCCAAGCCGCGGCAGGCGGCGCCCAAACGCTCCAAGGCGCGCAGCAAGAGCAGAGCATCGACGCCAGCAGGACCTGGCGGCTCGCTGGGCCCCCAGGCGTCCGAGACCCCCACCAAGGAGGCGCTAGCCAGCCAGCCCTCAAAGCCGCGCTTCGTCAGCGCCAAGTCGTCGATCTACGAGCTCCGCAAACGCACGGGGGCCATCTTGGAGTGGCTCGGCCGGCTGCAGTTGGAGCTCGAGGAGGAGAAGGCGTTGAAGGTGGAGTTGTTTTTGTACCAGGAGGGCGACAGCAAGCAGGGGGAAATCACCGCCAGCTACGACCGCAACTTGGCGTTGATGGCGGCGTTGACGGAGAAAATCTTGGGCTGGGAGCAGAAGTTTGGCAAGTACGCCCCCTAGCATCCTGTATTATAGTATATCCCTCAATTGAGTCGCCCGCGAGGGCATTTCCTGCTGCGCGTTGGTCTCGGCGTCGATCACCATGTCGCAGAGCGCCTCCATCCACGTGTCGCTGTTGAGTATCTGGCTGCCGCCAATGACGATGTTGAGCTTGGTGCGGTTGGTGTTGTTCCACTCGTGCACTAGGCGGGCCTCCTCGTAGGTGACGCCGCCCCTGACGTAGATGATGACGTCCTGGAGCGGCTCGCGGGTGGCGGTGTCGCCGCACTGGCGTGCCACCGCCTCGGGCACAAGCGTGGCGAGGTTGACCAGCGCCGGCGCGCCGTGCTGCGGCGTGGCTTGGCCGCCGTGCTGTTGCACAAGTGCCCTAAGGGTGTCGCTCAACCGCGGCACGTGCTGCATGTACACGTTGTCGGGCTGCGGCGTGCCGGCGGTGGGCTTGATGAAGAGCTGGTTGAACTTCTTGAGGCCGCTGCCCAAGCCGTCCATCGAGGTGCGGCTCGACCCGGCGCTGCTGCCGCTGCCCCCAGCGCTGCCGCCGTGGGCGCCGCCACTGGCGCCACCGGCGCCTAGACTGGCCAACCCTGCGACTCCGCCAGACCCGCCGGCTCGCTTGGAAGCGCCAATGTACTTTTTGAACGACCGCAACACCGCCAACTGGCTGACCGTGGGCGGTGGGGTGGTGACGCTGGGGTCGGCAAGCATGCTGATAAACACATCCGTCTCGTTGTCCGGTTTGCCCACCAGCTCGTAGTGGAGCGCGTACAAGAGCACGAGCTTGACCTTGTTGGCGGTGGAGATGGCCGGCGCCGACTGCTGCGGGTGCAGCGGTGGCCGCAACACCTTGTGGATGCGCTGCTTCACCGCGGCGTGGCCCTCCAAGTCGGCCGAGATCGTCTGCTGCAACTCACCAAGGTCCCAAAGCCCCTGGCGGTTGATCTGGCGGTCCAACTCACTCACCAAGTTGAGGTGCTTGCTGACATTAACCAGAAACTTTCTGAACTCGGGGAACTTGGCCAAAAAGTCCTTGAGGTCGGACAAGTTCTTGGTTTGCAAGTTGGTGGCCAGCAGCTGCTTGGTTTGGTTCTTGTACTCCTCGACGTACTTCTGCACCTTCTCGGTCAAGTCGCCGTAGTTGAGGTACATTGAGGATTTGAAGAACGCGTCGGTGGCCGACAGGAGGGTGAGCTTCTCGGCATCGTCCGCCGCGTCGAGCGTCACCACGTTGCGGGAGATGCCAATCAACTCGTAGATCATCGACTGGTAGGTCCAGGGGAGTAGAAGCGGCGTCACGGGGTCGTTTTTGCGGTCGAGAAGGAGAAGCACCGGCGGCGCGTCGAGCTTGGCGTTGACCTCGTCAAAGAGATTGTTGTTGGAGTTGGAGTTGATCAGGTAGAGGAGCTCCAGCAGGAGCTTGCGGAGCTCCTTCAGGTTCAGCTCGTACTGGATGATGGGGCACTTGCGCAACAGCAAGAGGAGACTGACGAGACTCGCCAGCTCGTCGAGCACGCCGCGCTGTCGCGCGCGGCCGCCCGCCACCAGCAGCAAAAACAAATTGTCGTTCACCACCAAGTAGTCCTGGAAGACCTCAACCACCAGGGTGACGGCCTCGCGCTCGTCGGCCGCCGCAAGCTCCTCGAGCTGTGCCTTAGTGGCGGTGTTGTTGAAATAGATCTGGTAGTGGGCATAGTGTGGGTTTTGCAACTCCCGCGCCATGTGCAGGATGGATTGTGGCGACGGACTTAGGTAGCAGATGCAGTTCAAGTGGCGCATGGGGTTGAGGTGGGCCTGGTTCTCAATGGACTCGATCAAGATGACGTCGCTGGCGAGAAGCTGCAGCTGCGTGTAGCACATCGACACCACGGGGACGGTGGCCTCGTCGAGCAAGAGGACGCGGGCGCGCGACCCGGGGAGCGCCGCCGCGGGCGCGGCGGCCGCGGGCGTCGTGCTGGCGCTTCCGAATAGACGGCTGTAGTAGGCGTCGCTGGTTTTGATTAGGTCCATCGACATGGTGGGAGGTTGCCGCGGTGGCGTCAAGCAAGCCGTGAGGCGCGCCTTGACCCGGCGCGCCTTGACCAGATTAGGTCGTGCAGCACCCAGAAGGGCTGAGGTGAGTGCCCCTTGATGGCTTCAGGACACGGCTAGCTCATGGCTAACTCATGGCTAGCTCACGGCTAGCCATGGCTGACTCATGGCTAACTCATGGCTAGCTCATGGGCCGTCCATCGAGTCTTTACATCCTGTTTATAAAGTCACGTGCCTTTGGTTGCAGTGAGGTCTACCCTCTTACTGCTCTAACTCTATAAATGCGACTCATGCTCCTCGTGCCCCTCGTGCTCCTCGTGCTCCTCTCTCAAGTAGAACTCGCTCAACGGCGCCACCGGCACCGGCACCCCGCCGCGCTTGGCGGTGCGCTTGAACTCCTCGATGCTCACCTTGGTGCCCGTGGGGTACTTAGGCGGCACTGGCGTGGCCACGTCGCGCTTGATGTCGGCCGCCAACGCGGCGGCGAACTCGGGCTCGCTGAGCTCGGGCTCGTCGGCGTGCGCCAACCGCGCGATCTCGCGGGCAAGAGCGTCAAAGTCGGCGTGGCCCTCGATGGCGGCGTCCACTTGATCGCTCGCCAACTGCACGCCCGCGCGGTACAAGTGGTTGATCACGGCGGCGTGCGCCAACTTGTTGCGCGTCTGCGGCACCGGGTGCTGCGCCTGCAAGTGCACCACCACGCGTGCCGTGCGCGCCTCGCTTTCAAAGTAGTCTGCGTAAAACTGCTGAAATTCCGCCAACGTCACGCTGCCCAACACGCTGGCGTGGCGCTGCCTGGCGCCAAAGTCATAGTGGCCATCGGTGATGGCGTTCCAGAAGCGCCCCACCTCCTCGTTCAAATTTTTCAACTTGGCGAGCTTTTTGTCGCTCAACGCCTGCTTAAAGTGCTCAAACGCCTCCGGGGTCAAGGAGCGCACGTAGCACCCAAACTGCGCCAAAAACTCCTCGATGCGGTACTCGAGGTAGTCTGTGGTGCGCTCCAGCTGCACAAGCACGCGGAACCCAAACGAGGTGCGGAGGAGCCGGAGCCCCGAGAACACCACGTACCCCAACTGCTCCTTTGTGCGGAGCTGGTTGAAGCACGGCTCGTGGATGACGGTGCACACCAAGTCAGTCAACACCCGGAGGCGGTCGTTGGCGGCCGAGATTTCCTCGCCAATCTGGATGTAGTACTCGATGCACAGGTTGACGTTGGCTGCGTCGTCGAGCGCCACCTCGTACCGCACGCGCTCGCCGCGCGGCACCACAAAGCTCTGCAACTTGACCGCCGCGTCCACCGCCTCGGACGTCGCCCCGACGCAAGCAAACGGCTCGAGGTGGCGCACAAACACCGCCTCGATCTCGCGGCAGTCCTGCAAGCGCATGTTGCCCTGCACCAACACCTCGCCAAACACGCCCTGTGACCACACCTCTGTCTCGACAAACTGCACAAACTCCTCCCACCGGTCGGCGCTCAACTCCGCGAGGCGCTGCTCATTAGTGTACGTCTTGTCGTTGAGCAAGGTGAGAAAGTGGGTGCCGATTTGGTTGTAGGGCACCCCCAAGCCGAAATTCTTGTAGTCCTGCGCCAACTTGGCCCGCACCAACGCATAGCGCTTGCGCGAAGGCCGGAAGTCGATGATCTTGGCGATGGTTTGCTCCACGAGTGTCGCGAGCTTGTGGTTGTACCCGCCCACCTTGACGAGCAACCCATCGCGCCACGGGTGCATGCTGACGCTAAGCCCCACGAGCAGCGCGTAGTACGCCACGTCGTTCAACTCGTCGTCGATCAACGCCGCCCAGAGCGCCGCAAACACCAGCAGCCGGCACAGCACGTTAGAGCGCGGCACGTGCAACATACACTCGACGGTGCCCTTGGGCACCCCAAACTGGTCGTCTTGCTTGAACCACACCTGGAGCTTGAGGGTGTCGGCGACGAGGTGCGGGTGCGCGAGCGGCGCCGCGGCCGCCGCGGCGGCGCGGTGGATGCCAAAGTCGGTGGGGAGGAAGTCGTTGCGGCGCGGGAAGCTGAACGCCGCGTTGGGATGCGCCCCGCCAATGGCGTGGCGGAGGTCCGCGGGCAAGTCCGACACCGCGTACTCGGTGCCGTACCACTGCTCGCGCGAGTCCAACTCGACCTCGTGCTGCTGCAGCACAAGCGTCACCCGCGCGTTCTCCAACCGCAAGAACTGCCCGTACTCGGCAATGGGGCCGCTCTCGACACTGCGAATGACGCTCGAGCTCAACACGAGGTGCGGCGGAATGCCCCCGGGGCCAAACTTGATGAGCTGGCTGCTTAACTTGGACACCGTCAGCGCCGCGCCCTGCTTCTGGCGGAAGCGGAAGTTGATCTCGCTCATGCGGGCAATCTCCTCGGCGATCCACGCCTGCGGGCCGGCGTCGAGCACCATCCGCAAGTACTCAAACACGTGCACGACGCACTCACGCCAGTGGCGCATCCCCAGCGGCGTCAAGTCGATCTCAACCGCAAACAGCGCCAGCCCCTGGCACACGGCGGCGCCCCCCGCCAGCAAGTCGTGCGCCCACCCGAGCTCGTGCTTAAGGTGGTAGCAGAGACTGCCCTTGCTCTCGTGGCCGAGCAAGTGCGCGTAGTAGCCCAGCGGCTTCAGCGCCCAGTTGCGCTCCTGGTCCTGCGGCACTAGAAACGACACCTCCACCTTGTGGGTGTCCAACACCGGCCTGGCGCGAATCAACTTGGTCAACTGCGGCGCCAGATAGATCACCTCGCGGTAGTGCGGCCGCGGCAAGTTCTGCAGCGGCACCGGCGCGAAAATGCGGCGGCACCACTCCTGCAACTCGTCCAACGGCTGGCGGCCTAACACCACGAGGCTCATCAAGTTGGCCAGGTACTGCTCGCGGTAGAACTGGAGCAACGTGTCGCGCACGTCGACACCGCGCAGCGCCGGCTCGTCCCCCAACGTGGCCATGTTGCCGGTCGAAAACCCGTGGTACGGGTGCCGCGGGTTCAGCAACAGCTTGTCCAACTGGTAGAGGCGCCACATGTCGCTCTGCAAGTTTTTCTTGTTCTCCAGGTCGACCGCCTTGATCTCGCGGTCCTTGCACAGCCGCGAGAACAACGGCGCCACGAAAAACTGCCCGAAGCGGTCGAGGGCGCCCTCGAGCGCCTTGTGGTCTACCTCAAAGTAGTAGTTGGTGTGCTCGGCCGCAGTGTAGGCGTTCAGGTGGCCGGCGTGGCGCGCAAGGTACTGGCTGTACTCGTTCTCGCGGGGGTACTTGGCGGTGCCCATGAAGAGCAAGTGCTCGCAAAAGTGCGCCAAGCCGGGCACGCCGTACTGCGCGTCGGCAAACGCGCCCACGTTGACGTCCATCGACGCCGCCAGCTTGTCGGCGGCGGCGTCGTGTATCAACAACACCTGAAGGTGGTTGCGGAGCCGCACAAGGCGGTAGCTGCGCGTGTCCAACGCGGGCTTGGCAATCAGCGCATTGTCGGCCACAAGGGCGACGTCGGGGGTGCTGCTCATCCGGGCCAAGTACGAGGTGGTGCGCGCAGTGCTGCGGAGCATAAACGGGACCTTGTGGCGGCGCCAGCAGAACCGTGGTGGTTTGGGTCACGTGGGCAGTGGTTACGCAGCGGCGCGCTCCGGTCACGTGCGGTGGCATGGCTGCAAATACGCCGACACGGCAGATAGAGATGTGTATTCTAGGGCCCGCCCGGAGCCACCACCCTCAAGTTGTGCAAGAACATGCCCACCACGTTCTCCAAGCTGTCCAACTTTGTGTATGTGCTGACCAAGAGCGGGTCCGGGCACAGCACCTCGATCTTCTTGTTCACCATCACCACGGTGCGGTCGTAGGTGAAGCACTTGGTGATGTACTCCTGCGGGTCCACCTTGGGCTTGAGGAGCTGCCCCAAGGCCTTCAAAGCGCCGCCAGACTCGGACGAGTGCACCTCCAAGCTGTGTGGCGAGATGGTGCCATCCAGTTTGGTCTTCATCTCGTCGCGCACCTTGTCGACATACAGCTTGCCCAGCAGGTCTATGCGGCACCACGGCTCCTCGGTGACACGGTGGAGGTTTTTCAAGTCTATGCAGAGCTCAGCCTGGCTGATGTAGAAGTCGAGGCTGAGCGAGGGCGGGAGCTCGGGCCGAAACAACGTCGGGTCGGTCTTGTTGAGAGGGAACACAAGCCGCGGGTCCAGCGGGAGCTGTAGCGACTCTTTGGCCACCGCCAAGTCGTGCAAGATCAGTTCGATCGAGCGCACCAAGTCCAGGTGGTTTTGATCCTTGTTGAAGTTGTGAATGCGGACGATGGCCGAATCGATCGCCTCACGTGCCTCGAGCAACTGCCGAAGAAGCACCGGCTGGTCCAAGTTGATGCGGTGGAGATGGCGGTTGAAGTGGGACTCCTTGAGGTTGATCACCAACTGGGTAATGTAGAGGCCGTCTCGCACAATGATGCCCTTGAGCAACTCCAGCTTGGTCAGGCTCACAGCCAACTTGATGGCAGCGCCGCGCTCGATGTGCTGCTGGGTGTCTGGGTGTTGCGGCGAATTGTAGAGAAGCATATTGCCACAAGCGGTGAGCGTTTCGAGAATGTGAGGGAACTCTGGGGCTATGATGGTGGAGACGAGCCAGTGTAGCTCATTGTGCTGGCGTCGACGCTGTATGGCCTCGATGGCTGCGGGCAGCGGCGGCGTGCTCGCCTGACTTGGGTCAGCGGTGGTCATGTGTGGCATGAGAGTGGGGGAGATTGAACATGGGCACGAAAACTGCAGGAGGGCCGTACACCCGTACACCACGGGTGGCATTCGTGGATCTTGAGAAGGAGTCGGGGATCTAGACAAGGTAGATATTGCGGGTAAACGTAGCAGGCACTGTGCATGCGTGCTATGATGTAGGAAGATTGGTTCGGTTGGTTGACAGAAAGACAATGTTTTGGGTGCAAATTGGGTTTTTTTCATGAAAGTCACAACATCGATGTGGCCAGGCGATAGGCACACTCAAATGACTACATGAGCCCCGGAGAGTTCGCGCAGGCTCTGTGGATAACTAGCTACTGCGCTTTTCAGTGGGAGCCAAACCAGCGTTTCCATGCTTGTTTACCTCTGCGTTTACGCGCATTAGACGCGCGCCGGCGTAATTGTGAGCACATCACCAGCACACCAGAGACAGCCATGCAAAGCAGCCTTGTTAGTAAGCAGGCACCACCAGCCACACCAGCCGCGTCTCACACTCTACTAACCAGTCGGTGTCACCACAGGCAGCGTCTGGTCGGCTCGTGTGGTCTGGCCCACAGCGCCGCACGTGCCCTCGAGGAAAAAATGCGTGCCACACACGACCATCGCCGATTGCACGTCGGCGTGGCCGTCGCCGCCGACCCCCCAAAATCCATCCTCCTCTTTTATACAATACTAAAGTATTATACAATACTAAAAGGCATATACAGTAGTTCTGTGTACAGCGCATTTGAAGCAGCACTTTTGCAGTCACCGACAGCCCCACCACCACACTGCCCCACACATCGTTGAGCCACTCTCTTGCTAACAGCTCCTCGTCTCTGCTCGTCGTTTGCTTAGTTATTTTTTTTTGCCCCCAGGAGGTTCAAAAAAAAAAACAAACCGCCTCAAAAACAAACAACACCCATGCTGGCGCCCTCGACACTGAGTGAGCGCTCAACCGCCGGGGCTACCGCCGCCGCGGCAAGACAGCCCGACTACCAGAGCGCCACCGCCGCCGCGGCCGTGGCCGCGGCGGCCGGGTCGTACCAGGACGACGGCGCGTACGGCTTGGACTTGCACCTCCAGCAGCAGCAGTTGGCAGCGCAGCAGCAGCAGCAGCAGCAGTTGGCGTACCAGCAGCAGCAGCAGGCGGCACAGCACTCAATCCAGCAGCACCTCCACGCGCAGCAGCAGCACCACGCCGCCGCCCAGGCCGCGGCCGCCGCGGTGCAGCACCAGCAGCAACACCCGCTCCAGCAGCACGATTTTTCAGACGAGGGCGAGCTTTTGCGGTCTAAATTCGTTGAGAACGAGATTGTCAAAACCTTCAGCAGCAAGCCTGCCCTCGTGGGGTTTGTCAAGAACGTCTTGTGCATCGAGGAGCAGTGCAAGATCGTCATCAACTCGCTGAAGCCTAAGGCGATCTACTTTCAGTGCGAAAGATCGGGCCTGTTCCGCACCACGGTGAAGGACCTGGCCAAGCGCCAGCGGGTGGCGTACACCAAGCGCAACAAGTGCGGGTACCGCTTGGTGGCCAATTTGTACCCGCCGGAGAAGGACAAGAAGCGCCAGCCGCCGGTCGCCAGCAAGAAGTTGGAGGACGACGACGACAAGGTTGGGTTCGAGCGCAACATGGACGACAAGTTGAGCGAGTACGACACGGGCGAGATGTGGATCTTGCGCATGATCAACCCGGTGCACAACCACGCGCCGGAGCCCAATGCCAACGGCTTGAAGGAGCGCAAGCGCCGCTTGCGGTTCTCGCGGCGTCTTGTGGAGAAGCCCATCATCAACAACTCGAGCTACAACCCAGACCTCCACCACAGCATCAAGCCGGAGCTTTCCCACCTCCACCAGCAGCAACAGCACCAGCAGCAGTTGGCACACCATCACCAGCAGCAGCAGCAGTTGGCGCACCACCACCACCAGCTTCAGCACGACCCGACGCCGCTGGTGCAGGACCCTGCGGTGATCGCGGCGATCGAACTGGCCCCGGCCACGGCCGCCGCCGCCATCAGCCACCTTCAGCACCACACCCCGGTAGACCCCAACATCGACCCAAACGTCGACCCCAGTGTGCAGGAACACGACCACTCGCACAGATAAAGGGCCCTGTCTTTTTGTACTGTATACGATAGTTAATGTTAATTGTGATATATGAGGAGTGTAGGAAGCTACGGATCAATGGTGTGTATGTGTTTATTTTGTTTCGCAGCCGCAGCCCTTTGTGTTGGCGCATTTGCAGCCAGATTGGCAGGTGCAGGCCTCGGTGTTGGCGCATTTGCAGCCAGATTCATACGAGCAACTCTGAGCACAGGTGCAGGCTTTGTTCTTGGCAGGGGACATTGTGATCTAGGAGTCGATTGGGATGATGGAAGCTGCGGCTCTTATATCCTAGTTGAGGCGATTGTGCTGCGCGATTTGTGCTGCGTGAATTGTGCTGTGCACTGTGGCTATCACGAGGCGCCCTTTCGACCTGCTGAAGACCGACATCGGCAGTTTGAAAGTGAGTACATCCGGAGACGCACTGAGGCAATGCGACGTGTGACTAAAGGCTGCGACTCGTATTTTGTAGTGAGTCGTCAGATACGCCGTATGGGCATATTACACCAGCTCGTGACGCTCGTGACGCTAGACTCGTGACCTGGGCCAACTGCAGCGTGAATGTTTCCTGGAGTGGCTGCGAAATATGCGGGCGAACCTTGATGACAAATCAGATTGAGTAGCGGCTTGTGAAGACCACAGTACATGGCGCCACGGGACTTTATCTGAGCAACTAAGAGGCGATCAGCCACCCTGGGAAGTCCAAGTCGTACAAAGTATAGCATCAAAACCTTGATTTGTTGCCTCTCGTAGTCTCTTGCACGCCAACTCTCCGCCACGCACATGCTGCACTCCCATCTATAAATTGAGGAGAGTCGGCCGTTGCCTTATCCACCTCTTTTCTGTCGATTGATCTCTCCCAACATGGCTACCACTGTTTTCGTCTCTGGTGCTACTGGCTTCATTGCTCAGCACACCATTGTCAATTTGCTCAATAGAGGCTACTCTGTCGTGGGCCTGGTTAGAAGCGAGGCCAAAGGCGAGGCGTTGAAGACGAACTTCGCCTCGGAAAACTTCACCTACGAGGTGGTTGAGGACCTCGAGACCGTAGGTGCCTTTGACAAGGCATTGCAGAAGCACCCTGAAGTCACCGTGTTCCTCCATACAGCGTCGCCCGTAGCTTGGGCTGCCGATGACTTTGAAAAAGACATCATTCTCCCAGCAATTAACGGGACGAAAAATGTCTTGAAGGCAATCAAGGCGACCAGCCCCCAGATCAAAAAGGTGGTGTTGACCTCGTCTGTGGTGGCGCAGTTCCAGGGTACTAACCAGCTAGCCAGAATCAACGAGGACTCGTGGAACCCCATCACCTACGAGGAGGCCAAACAGAGCGGGGCTGGGGCATATTTCGGCTCCAAGACCTTTGGCGAGCGCACCGCGTGGGACTTTGTGGCCCAGGAGAAACCCAACTTTTCCTTCTGCACTATTAACCCAGTGTACGTGTTTGGACCCCAGGCGTTTGACGCAGATGCACGTGGCGGGGTCAATTTTTCCAATAGCTTTCTCACGTCGTTGTTGGACTTGAAGGCCGGCCAGGAGGCGCCAGAAACGCAAGGCGACCTTGTTGATGTCCGTGACGTTGCCGAGGCTCACGTCAGGGCGTTCGAGAGGCCCGCAGCCGCTGGCCAGAGGCTCAACGCCAGCGCACACCCGTTTACGGGACAGCTGCTTCTCGACCAAATCAACGAATTGTTTCCTCAATTGAAACTTCCGCAGGGTACCCCACAAACCACGCCTCCGGAGCTGGTTTTGGATGACTCGCGCTCGAGGAAGATCTTGGGAATCGATTATAGGCCACTGAGGGATACGATTGCCGACACAATCGGGCAGTACCTCGAGCAGAACAAGTAGCCTGGAAGTACATACCTACACATGGTGGTGCGCAGTGGCAACCAGATTGCTGACACTGAGCACTGCAAGTTTAGCACCAAGGAACCCGCAGCCAGTAATGCTGCTTCCTGCATACGCGGCAAATTGGCTGCAAGTCACTACATACGAATAAATTCATAACTGTTTCAGTCCGCGACTAGCGTTAAAGGGGAGGCAGACACCCGATCGGGAACGCCTCGGCGTCTGATATACGGGTCCAACTCCACAAAGTTCTTGGCTAACTTCATTGAGATGTTGATCTTCTCCTCCAAGTACCTTGAGCTCATCTTTTGGTCGTAGCTCTCAATCCAACGAGCGGTTCTGTCGAGAAACTGCAAGTTGTATTCATCGCGCTCCCTAATCAACTGAATGTAGCGTGAGTCCCGCGGCTCAATGGTGGCGTCTGATTTGGTTGGAGTCGGGTACTCGCCCTCGAAGTCATCCTTGCCATCCATGAACCGCGGCAACTGCGCCACGTCAATGTACTCGCCAATTTCATTGATGTCCTTGACAAAGACAATCTTTGAGGCCACTACCGGGTCCAACCACACCTTGATGATGTTCCAAAAGGTGGAAAATATCCAGGGAGCGTTGTAGATAAAGATCTTCTCCAAACACTCGGGGTAGTGGGCCTCAAACACGTCGGCAATGAACTTGATGGTGGTGTAGTCGGCATTTTTCAAGGAGAAGCCGGTCAAGTCAAACAAAATGTTGGCCTGGTCCTTCAGACTTTTGGCGTCGCTCATAAACAAGCGGCACCACTCAATCATGGTAACGCACCAGCGCCGCATCTCGTCCGAAGGGTTGGCATCGGCAATCATGTGCATCTTGGCTCTGAACAAAAACACAATGTTCTCCTTCTTGTCGCGGCCGCGGATCCACGCCTTGTTGACCAAAAAGTTCTTGACGAACCCCTGGTTTGTGCCCTTGATGTACAGCGGCGCATCGCCCTCCAACAACCACTCGTAGGCACGGCACTCGTTGGTGCGCCAGTCCAAGTCGCGCGTGAACATGGCCAACGAGCGTTCAACATCAAAGTTCCGTGCCCGCACAAACTTCAACACCCAATTGTCCAAGAGGTCCTGGCGCTGGTTCTTCCAGAACGCTCCATGTAGCTCCTCTGGCTTGTAGTTGGCGAAAAGCGGCAAGATGGCTGTCTTGGCCTTGCACACCACCTCGGTGCCGTCGGGTTTGCGCAAGCCGGAGTTGCCGTCGTGGCCCACTGGGGCGCTGTGGTCGACCTTGGTGTTGTCGTCTAGGGTCAAGTTGGTTATCGCCGTCTCCACCAGGTCCGCCATCGAGCTGAACGACGACGGCGTCAGCTGGTCCAGCTCGTACTCGCGGCTAAACTCGCTGCCCTGGTCATAGTGGTGCGCGTACGCGAAGCGGTGCTGGTCGCTGATGTTGAGCGGCTTGTAGCGCTCCTCCTTCTTGGACCGCACGCGCTGGATGCGCTTCAGCTTCGACGCGTCGGTCTCGCTGGCGCGGCCCGTGGCAGCGTCGTCGCTGCTGCCGCCGCCGCCGCCCTTGAGTAATGAACCCCAGCTCTTTTTACGCGGTTGCTGCTGCACGCTGTGCGTGGCACCGTTCGCCACGAGCACCGCCTCGTCAACCACGGCCTCGTTACGGCAGTTGATCGACGACGACACAAACGCATCCTGGAACGCCAAGTCTGCCACGGGAATGTTCAAGTCGTACCCCCAGTAGCGCAAAAGGTACCCCCACACTTGCTTGAATACAATCTCCTGCTCGGGCGCGAGCGTTTGGATCCGGCCAGGCCGGAAGTCTGTCTTGGCCATTGCTGAAATATGCAATCGCGTCAACACTGTGATCACTGTCGTAGACTCATGCACGTCTATATATACGCAAGCGCACGATCACCGAGCCTTTTTGCAGCGGAAGTCACATGTGCTTGGCGCACCGAAGGGCCCGTGCCTGCATTGGCAGTTTTGTTCTCCACATTCGACGCTTGGCCCCCTCCCCACAGCGGCACAATGCAGTAAATGGCTGCAAAATGCCCTGCACAAAGGGTGGCACGGGCGATCGCGGGCATGCGGACTTGCTAAATCGGGTGGGGTTTGCGGCCGTGCGGCTCGCGCATCAGTAGATGCGCGATCCCCACATTGCGGAGTTCCCCAAACGAAAAAAAAGCGCCGCTGTAATTTCCCCTCATGGCTGCCCACGTCACTTTCACATTCACGTATAAAGGGCATGCTTTTTCGCATGCGTCTGGTAGGACAGCTCTCCCGTTTTGTGTAGCAACGGGCTCATATTGATTTCCCCTCGCTCTGACGTCCGCTGTAGTCCGTATCGTGCACGCGCACGCCGCGGCCCGTGGAGATCGCAATGCGGCCGCAGAAGCTCGTGGGCTGTAAAGTACGCGCGCTGCCAGAGTAGCGCACTGGCGTCAGGACAGCCTCCGAGCTAAAGCGTGCGCACAGTCGTACGTGTGGGGTAAACATGAAATCTGTTGACGGCCAAAAAGAGGGGAACCCGATATCGTGCAGTCAAATGCACGCGACGATATCAAATAGGCTTTGTTGGGGCAGCATCGCTCGAGCGACAGGACTGCGCGGCCAGCGTGCTCTACATCAGGTGCGCGTACTGGCCACAGCCACCCTTTACCGTATACGTATAGCACTGTAGTATTATCGCCGTCTCGATCTCGGCTGCGCCATCTTGCGCCGCATGGGCGGCGTCCCAGTGGTTGGAGGCGGGGTCGTGGACAGGAAGATCGACGCCGGGTCCGAGGTAGCACCAGCAAAGTTGATATTAGGCACGAGCAGCGGCTGGATGGAACCCTGTGTGAATCCCGCTGACACGGCCGTGGGGGGCGTCTGGTTGAAGTTGAACGCCGGAGACGCCTCTCTCGAGTTCGGATTGGATTGCGAAATAAGCGGCTGCGCTGGCTTGCCAAGCAGGAATGCCGGCTGCGCGCCAAAGCCGGTACTAGTCCCCCCAAACGCCAGTGCCGCCGCCGGTGAACCGAACGGCGCCAGCGGCGCAGGAGAGCCGCCAAAGGAAAACGCAGGCGGCTGCGGCGTCTCCAGCTTGGCAAACGGCGCGGGGGCACTGCTAGAGCCAAAGCTGAACGATTTGTTTGTGTTGGCAGCGCCGAAGTTGATCGCACTAGGCGCAGAGCTCACGGGTGCACTCGCCATCGCGTTCGCGGGCGTTGACGGCTTCAACCCAAACGTGAACGGCTTTGGTAGCCCAGGTGGCTCGCTTTTTTCGCCGCCAACAGAGAAAGTGGGCGTCGCATCCTTAGCAGGCGCAGTGCCAAAGCTGAAGGCCGGCTGGGAAGCTGGTTTGGCGGCGGAGGCATCTGAGCCAAAGGCGAAGGCGGGTGTCGAAGCCCCCTTTGCAGCATCCCCTGTGGCGGTGGTGGAAGGTGTAGGGGTCGAGCTACCAAACAACGACGGCGCAGGGGTAGCTGGCTTGGGCTCGGCAGTGGACGTGCCAAAGGAAAATGCTGGGGTGGGTTTGGGCGGCGCTGAGCCAAAGGAGAAGTTGGGGGAGTTGGTAGATTTCGTATCATCGATGGGAACCTTGGGGGCGTCGGCCGGCTTTGCTCCAAAGGAGAACTTGGGGGCGTTGGCCGGCTTTGCTCCAAAAGAGTTGTTGGGGGCGTCGGCTGGTTTTCCATCCCCGAAGGAAATCTTGGCGGAGTCAGCCGGTTTCGCATCCTCGAGGGGGACCTTGGGGGCGTCGGCCGGCTTTACCCCAAAGGAGAATTTGGGGGTATCAGCAGCCAGTTTTGCATCCGCCAGGGCGCCCGTAGACAGGTCTGCGGCTCCGAACAAAAACTTAGGGGTGCCTGTCGACGGTTTGGACGGCTCTGAGGCTCCAAAGGAAAACTTGGGGCCCGAGGACTTTTCCAGGTCTCCAATGGACAATCCCGAGGATTCATTCGACTTTGCTGGGGCTCCAAAGGAAAACTTGGGCGACGGCTTTGCCGGGTCAGTCCCAAAGGAAAACTTGGGGGCGTCAGTCTTGGCAGCGTCCGCCAGCGAACCCAGCCCTGCAGGCGGCTGCACCGTTGGCAGTGACTGAGGCTTGGTCCCGAAAGTAAACGCAGGAGCAGGAGGCTTCGCAGTCGCCGTGTTACCGGGACCCGAGAGCGGCTTCTCGGGCTGCCCAAACTGGATGCTTGGGGCGTCGAGCGCCGACTCCGGGGCCTTGGCCCCGAAGTGAAACTTTGGGAGCGCGGGCACCAGCGAATCTTCGCGCGGGCGTTTGGTTGGCTCGGGCGCCGGCGGTGGCGCCTGCGGCGACTCCTGCGGCGGCGCGGCCACCTCAGCAGGCGCCCTGGCGGGCGCGTTGGCGGGCTGCTCGCGACGCTTGGTCATCTCCACGTACTCGCGATCGAGCTCGAGCTTCTCCTTCTTACCCCGCAAAACCTCATCCATGCCGAACCTCTGCGCCGTCGACTTGGCTGCCTGGCCGCCACCGGTGCCGGCAGCGGCGGCCGGCACAGTCACGTGCCCCAAGTACCCCTTCAAGTCGGCCCCCGGGGCACTTTTCGGCGGCGGCGCCTGCACATCGTAGTCAAAGTCCCCCACAAAGTACCCACCGCTGTTGCGCTTCAGCCGCTTGCGTGCGGGCTCGCCGCGTCTGCGGCTGAGCCTCAGCGTCGCCTGTAGATAGCGCCGGTCTATCGTCTGGGTCGCGGTCTCGACCCCCGTGCTTGTCGCCTTCGAGCGCGTCTCCGCGGGGTCCACCATGTGCTTAAGGCGGCTCTGGAGGTACTCCGACGCCTCAACCAGCCTCTTGAGCTGGAGCAAGTGGTAGCGCTCGCGCGGGTCAAGGTGGATGAAGGGCGGCCGCACCAATCTGCCGCTGCTGTCACGGTACAACGGAGCGAACTCGTGCTCGACGACGACGGGGGCGAGCTGCGCGGCCGCAGCGTCCGCGGGGGGCTCGTACGACGCCGTTTCGGAGGTGGGGCTGGGCGTGGTCCTCTCGGTATCAGCGCCCGAGGGGTTGCCCGGCGCGTGCGCGCGCACCGACGGCTCGAGATCCTCCAAAGGCGACCGCGTGCGGTTGGGGTCGTCAGAGGCGGCCGCGGGGGCGGCGGCCGCGGGGCCAGTCTCGATTATGCTGCGGCGGCGCTGCTCAAGGTCGTTGCCCAGGTCGTGCTGCGCCTGGCGCGCGCTGCAGAGCGCCAGGTACCATGCGCCCGGCATCGGCGGCCCCTCCGCCACGGAGGCCAGGCGCGGCACCGCGTCCGCGGCGTCACCTTGGGCGCCGCGCGCATGCATCGTCAGCATGCGGCGCCGCTTGGTGGCGGCGAACGAGGTGCTGAGCGGCTCGTCAACAAGGTCCATCGTGAGGCGCCACATCTTGACGTCAGCGGCGTCGCGCTGCCGCGGCAGCTGCGGCGGCGTCGCCGCCAGACGTCGCCTCTTTTTGGCGCCAAAGAGCGCGCGGAGGCGCCGCCACGGCGCGCCAAGGGCACTGAGGCCGGCGTTGACATCACCGGCATGGACGTGTCGTGTCGCTTCCATGGTGGAGAAGAGGGCAGGCCGTGGCGTTTGGGTTTTTTTCGCAACGCGAGGCACGTTACACAAAGGAACGGCCTAACAAACCTACAGATCGGCACCAATGTATGGATGTAGCGGTGGAAGCGAGGCAGCGCTGGTAAGGGTCGTGGCGTCGTCGCTCGAGGATAGCTCGGAATGGGCAATGCCAGAGCTCCGCGCAGCAACTGGAATTTGGGCAAACTCAGGCAACACCACGCGAGCAGTAGGCAGCGAGTAGTAGGCAGCGAGAAGTAGGCAGCAAGAAGTAGGCAGCGAGCAGCAACGGGCAACAAAAAGTAGCGAAGTAGCAGCGTCACAGCGAGGCAGCGAAGCAGCAGCATTACAGCGAGGCCATCACAGCGAGGCAGTGTCCATCCCACCGTGGCAGACAGGCAGCCGCTTCGCCGCTTCCTGGCTGCCGTTGCCGCCGCAGCTCGCCGCTCCTGGCTGTCGTTGCTGCCGCGGCTCGCCGCTCCTGGCTGCTGTTGCCGCCGCACCCCGCCGCTTCGCGGCTCACTGCTACCGGCTCACTGCTACCGGCTCACTGCTACCGGCTCACTGCTCCTCCCAGTTCAAGGTCAACGCGCCCTCCCCAAACCCATCCTCCTCTTCATAATACAGGAACGCCGGGTTGCGCATTCCCGTGACCGGATTCTCGCGCTCGATCTCGCCAATCTCCTTCACCAACTTGATCATGCTGTTTTCGCCCGTGTTGACGCCGTACAGCGCCACCACCGGCAACACGCCCTGCACCCACGCGTCGACGATGCGCGCGCGCTGCTTGGTGCCCAAGCGCAGGATCGGGAACTCCCCCGGCTTCATGAACGCCACAATGTCAACAATGAGGTGGTGCTTGCTCAACACGGTGTTGACCACGAGCGGCACGAGCAGCGCCAAGTGGCGCTGCCGCCGCAGCTCCATCACCACCACGGTGTAGTCGGCGCACTTGAACACGCACAGCCCGTTGCGGTAGATGTCGTGGTGGCACAGCTCGATGGTGTTCTCGATGTCGATCGGGAAGTGGTGGAGGCCCATGGTCTCGAAGGTGTCGCTGATCTTGCCGAGGACAAAGAGGGGCTGAAAGGAGATGTTGTCGCCGCCGCCGCCGCTGCCGCCGGCGTCAGCCGCCGCGGCGTCGCCGGCGCGCTTGATCAGTATGTGGTGCAAGAAGCCCAAGTCCCCCGTGCGCAAGTAGCGCGTGCCGTCGTCGCCATCCTTGATTTTGGCGCCAAACTGGCTTTGGCTGAACCGGTCCACCGGCCCCTTGGGCCCGTTGGTAAACGCAGTCAAGTTGGCCTCCAGGCTGACCCAGATCTCGCCAAATTCGCCCTCGTGGCACACGCACGTGGTCTCGGGGTTGACGATGGCGATTTGGGTGCACACGGGCACCATGCCCAGGTCCTGCACGTACAACGCGTGGGGCACCTCCGACGGGTTGACCACCAGCACGTAGCCCTGGCGCAACGCGATGGGGTCGAGGTGCAACCCCACCGGCGCTACCGTCATGTACAGCCGCGTCAGCACCATCGGGTTGAAGCAGTGGTAGTGCACCGTCAGCATCAGCGCGGCGCTGAGCTTGGTCGGCAGAAAGATCTTGCTGATCTTGCGAAGCAAGTCGATCTCGACGCGACCCTCGGTCAGAATCATCATGTTCTTGAGCAGCAGCAAGTTGAACCCCTTGGGGGTGAACTTGATCGCGGCGTACTTGAGCATCTGCTCGGTGACAAACACATCCTTCACCTTGTACTTGGCCAACGCCAAGAAGAACAGGAGCGGGTTCTCGGCGTAGCTCACCGGCAGACTGAGGTAGGTTGTGGTGCCCAAATAGGTGCCCAAGAGCACCGCCTGCACAAAGCCGATCCCCAGCGCGTGGCGCACGCACCCAACGATGGCCAGCCGCAGCAGCAAGTTGCAGGTCTCCTTGAACACCTTGCAGATGCCCACGATGTTGCGGTGGCTCAAGGTGGCGCCGATGCGGTAGTGGTCCAGGGTGAAGTTGAGCCACACGAGCGCGGTGCTGCCGGGGTCGCGGAAGTTGACCGCGGCCTGGTAGCGCGCAATCTTGGAGTTGAGCAGCGCCGCGTTGCTAAACTTGGTGAGCTTGGCAGTGTTCTTGATGCGCGGCGCTGCGCCGCGGCGCCCGCCCATCTTCTTGATGGCGTCGGCGACGGGGCCGTTCTTCAAGAACTTCTCCACCTCCTCGTTGACCAAGATGTCCTGCACGTCAAAGTCGCGGAGCACCCCCACAAACGCCGGGAAGTCTTCCCCGATGCGGTTGGAGTCAAAGGGGAGCATCGGGATCGCCACGATCCCGCAGAGCAAGCACGCGTACACCGCCACCACAAACTCCTCCAGCAACAGGTACATCAACACCACGTAGCGGCCGGGGCGCACCTCTGCCTTTTCGATCAAAAAGGCGCACACCGCGTAGATGCGCTGCTCCAACTTGCGCCACGTGAGCGCCTTGGCCTTGGACCCGGGGTCGAGGCTCTGGTACGCCACCGCGTCGCCGCGGTTGGCGACGCGGAACTTGAGCACGTCGATGATGGTTTTGAAGTCGGTGAGCGGCGCGCCCGTGCGGTCGTCCACCAGCTTGTCGCGGGGGTCAAACGTGGAGTACTGCGGCGCAAACTGCGCGAGCGCCGTGCGCCGCAACTGCAGCACCCACGGCAGCCACACCCCGCCGATCACGTCCTCGCCGTGCGGGATCATGCTGATGGACTTGCGCACAAAGAACTTGACGTACTCCGCCCAGAGCAGCCCCTCGAGGAAGCGCCGCTTGCAGAGCATGTTGGCGATCTCGCGCCCGCCCAGCCGCTGGATCTTGGGCAAGGTGTCGCAGTCCACCACCACCACGCAGTAGAGACGGAGACAGTGGTGCTTGAGGAGCACGTCGAAGCACCGCTGCGCAATCTGGTTGAGTACGGGCTCGTTGAGCGGCACGGGGCTGTACTGGATCGGCGCGGCGTCGTCGGCGTCCTCGTCGGCCACCTCCCCCACCACCTTGCGGATCACCTCCGCCTCGACAATCGCCACCGGCAAGTACTCGTTGCCGATGAACACGTCGAAGATGGTGCAGTCGTACACCTGGCGCACCTCGCTGGCCAAGGTGGCCAACAAGTGGCTCAGGTAGTGGTAGCGCAGCCCGCTGCCCACCACTAGCGTCTTGCCGAGGCCGCGGTAGATCTTGTGGTCGATCCACAGCACGCGCTGGCGGATGCGGTCCTCGTAGAGCCCAAGCACGTACACCTTGCCGCCATGGACGAACCCGAGGAGGCCCGTGCGCAAAAAGTCCATCTCGAGCACCGCGCCGTCGGCATCCTTGCACTTGGCGTGAAAGATCAGCTTCAGCTCGTTGCGGAGGCCGTAGAAGCCGCCCAGGAGGCACGGGCTGTCGATCCAGATCTCCCCCAACTCGCCACGCCGCACCAACAGCGCCAGCTCGGGGTTGACCACCGCCAAGGTGGCGTCGGGGAGCGGGAACCCGAACGCGTCGACGCGGAGGGTGCCCGACGCGGCCTCGTCGGCGGGGTTGGTGTCGACAATCTGCACGAGGTTGCGCAGGAGCGCCTCCTTGTCGAGAAGCACCGCCGAGAGGTCGCTGGGGTCGGCGTCGGCCGCGAGCGCGCCGGCGCCGAGCCAGTCGCGCAACAGAATCACCATCCCGCCGTACTCGCTCAACGTGAGCATCGGGATCGGCGCGTTCTCAGGCTCGGCGCACCCCAACGGCTTAAGGTAGCGCTGCGCAAGCACCTCGGTGAACTCGCCGTCCACGGTGAGCGCGTTGACGAGCACCCATTTGACCAGCAGAAAGTCGACTTTTTGGGTTTTGGAGAAGTACCGCGTGGCGTTGGGCAGCAGCTGGTAGTCGTAGGTGACGCGCTTGAGCCCGATATAGTCCGCGAGGAGCAACAGCGCGCGCACCTTGGACACCACGTGCGCGTAGAGCCCCTGGATCTCCATCACCTTGGGCGGCGCCCAGCACAACAAGTTGCCGGTGTAGATCGTGAAGAGCACTCCGAGGATGAGCCCGATCAGGAAGCGTGTGTCCATGGTGGCGAGCACCACGCGCTTGGTGCGCTGCGGGTGCTCAACGCTGCGCAGGAGCGCCAGCCCCTCGGGCGCCAGCAGGAGGGTTTGGGTGAGGCACGCCATCTGGTGCTGGAGGGTGCGGTGCAGCACCGCGATGCCGCGGAGCTCGCCCACGGGCAGCCGCAGGAACTCGACGTAGGCGAGGTCCCCGCCGTGCCCGCCGCCATGCCCGCCGCCGTGCCCGCCGCCGTGCCCGCCGCCGTGCCCGCCGCCGTGCCCGCCGCCGTGCCCGCCGTGCCGCTGCCACAGCTGGACATCGCTCTTCTTCGCCAGCCCCAAGTCGGTCGTGCGCCACCGCACCAACTTGGGCGGCCACGCAAACTTGGACCCCGCCAGCGCCGTGAGCTTGTCCAACTCCTTGGCAATCGTGTCCAGCAAGAGCAAAAGCTTGGCCAGCGTCAAATTGACAATGTCGAGCACCTCGGGGAGGCTGATGTCCTGGTGGATCGGGATCGCGGTGGCGTTGGCCATGAAGCACCCGAGGAGCGCCACCACGAACTCCACCACCTCGTTGTCCTTGTAGAGGAGCACCACCGTGTCCAGGTTGCGGAGCAGCAACTTGTGGGTGATCTCCAGCGCCACCTTGAGCGCCTTGAGATACAACTTGTCCCAGGTGATTGCCGCCTGCTCCTTGGCGCGCACGTCGAGGCACACGATGGCCTGCTCGGTCTTGTAGACGGCGGCGCGCGCGTAGAAGCGCTGCAAAAACGGCGTCGCGTCGGCGCCGATGTCGGGGCGCCGCGGGAGGAGCGGTCGCTGCAAGTCGAGCTTGCCCACCTGCTGGCGCTGCGCCGCCTCGTGCTGCTGGCGCTGCTGATGCAACCGGTGCACCAGCTGGATGATTTCCTCGCGGCGGTTGATGTAGGTCCACTGGTCGATGGCGCGGGCGTCAAAGTCCTCCTCGAGCTTTTGGAGGAGGATGGTGATGTCGGGGGGGATGTCGTGGAGCGCGGCGGTGCCCGCGCCGGCGCCGGCAGCGCCGGCGCCGGGGCTGCCGGCGATGTCGGGGGGCGCGAGTTCCAAGCCCTCGCCCAGCGGGCGGCGCTCGGCGGCGGTGGTGGCCTGGGTGGCGTCGGTGGCGGAGACGGATCCGATCTCGGGATATAGAAAGGTGGCAGAGGTGGCGCGGTTGCGTCCGCCCGCAACGGTCGAGAGAGACATGGAGTGGAGGGGAAGAAGGAGCGACAAGAGCGCGAAGTGCCAGCGCCGACGAGCGGCGAGCGCGCGCGAGACGAGCGAGCGCGCAGCGCGAAGCGGGCGCGGGCAGCGGGCGCGGGCAGCGGGCGCGGGCAGCGGGCGAGGGCAGCGGGCCGAGCGCAGCGAGCGTGCGGCGGCAAGCGCGCACGCCGCGCGGGCGCGGAGACAGAGCGAACCGAGACCGAAGCGCCAGAGGCGGCGGCGCAGGGGGCGCAGCGGGCCGGTAGGGAGCCGCGCGCCGCGCCAGTAGGAAGCCGTCGCGCCGCGCCAGTAGGAAGCCGTCGCGCCGCGCCAGTAGGACGCCATCGGCTGCGCCAGTAGGACGCCATCGCGCCGCGCCAGTAGGACGCCATCGCGCCGCGCCAGTAGGAGCCATCGCGCCGCTCGCAGCTGTGCGCCGCTGGCGCGGTGGCGCTGAACCGCCAACACCTCCCCGGCGGCCAACGCGACGCGGCCGCGAGATAACCCACACTCAGCGCACGCGGCCGTGGCCAAAGTGGCGACATACTCGCCCAGATACCAGCGCTGCCGCACGCCACCACCACAGCCCATCGCGTGTGCCCTGCCCTGTTTGCACCCATTCCGGCATACAAAATGCTGCTTAAGAACTTTTCACAGACAGACACTAGCACCGCATGCTTAGACTCGTGAACAAGCGAATACGAGCGGGTGCGGCTGGCGCCGGGCCCGCGGGCGCCCGGCATGTGGGAGCACGCTCGATCGTGGTCTCGCGCAAGCCGCGGCGCCCCGCGCGGGGCGACGACGACACGGCGCTCCTGTCGTGGGTGCGCGATGACTCCGAGCGCCGCGCGCGCACGCAGGAGATTGAGTACAAGAGGAAGTTGGAGGATATCAGGGGGTTGACGCGGCAGGTGGCGTCGATGGTCAAGCGCCGCGCCGCGGCGTCGCGAGGGGCGCTGCCGCCGCCATCGCCGCAAGGAGCGCCGCCGCCATCGCCGCCATCGCGCGGCGACGCCGACGCCATCTACGCCGAGATCCAGGGCGGCGGCGGCGGCCCCGGCGGCCTCGTGCTCCCCTCCTCGGTCGACCTCCCTGCCCCCGTCCTCGAGCGCCTCGGGCCCGCCGTGCGCTACCTCGTGACCCCTCACGCGCAAAACTGGGACATGCTCTTGGCGCAGCTCGACGAGGCGGGCGGGCTCCACGGGCTCACACCGCGGGACGTGCGGCGCCTCGTGCGCGCCATTCCGCCGCAGCGCCGCACCGCCGCGGTGCGGGCGCGCGTCGAGCGCATGATGGCGGCGGCCGCGGTCGAGCGCACCAGCAAGTTTGTCGATATGTTCCTCGAGGGGTTGATCCTGGCGCCGGAGGGCGCCCCCGGCGGCGCCGGTGGCGCCGCGGCCGGGCGCAAGAGCACCTCCATCGCCGCCGCCACGCTCGCGCAGTGCGAGGCGCTCTACCGCGAGCTCAAAGCCGGCGCCAAGCACGCCAAGGTCGGGCGCTCCACCCTCGAGCTCATGGTCAAGGCCAGCGGCAAGGCGGGCAGCTTGGAGCGCGTCAACTTCTACCTCGCGGAGATGAAGCGCGCCGCGCTCGCGCCGCTGCGCGAGACCCTCGCCAACGTGCTCGCGTGCTGCGTGTACCGCGCGCGCGACCATCGCCAGGCGACGCAGATCTTCGAGCTGATGAAGTTTGTGTCGCAGCTGACGCGGCCGGGCACGCGCCAGTACCAGGACATGATTGTGTCCTTGGTGAGCAACGCCGACGACGTTGAGCGCGCGCTCGACTTGTACCGCGAGATGGAGGTGGAGCGCATCGCGGTCAACCAGCAGATCTTGGTGGCGTTGGCGCGCGGGTGCACGCGGCGTGCCGAGCTCAAGTTGAAGGCGTGGGAATTCTTGTTTGAGGTGTACGAGCGCGGGTGGGAGCCGGCTTTGGAGACGTACGAGTACACGATGTTGATGGCGGCCAACGACGGCGACGTGGCGTTGGCGCGCGCGTTGTACGCCAAGCTCTGCGAGACGCGCTCGGCGACGCCGCGGGCGTTTCTGTTTTTGATGTTGGCGTACCTGAAGCCGTTGCAGGCGGGGGAGTTGCCGACAGTGGCGTTCAGCGCACCAGGGCGCAAGTTCCGCAACGCGCTCTTGGCCGACACGCGGTATGGCGAGGCCGCCGCGGCGCCGCAGTGGTGCGTGCCGTTTCTCCCGCGGGTGGAGCTCGCGACGCTGGCGGAGGTGATGGCAGAGTCGAGCGCGGTGTGGGCACACACGTTGATGTTTCACAGGGGGTTGGTGACGCCGCAGAGCACCGATGTGTATTTGAAGGTGGCGGCGGAGCACGGCACTTTGGCGGAGTTTGAGCTGAGGTGGGCCCAGGCGACATTTTTAGACGGAGCGGCCGTGCCCGAGGGTGACACGCCGCAGACGGCGGCCGGTGAAGCCGCCACAGAGGCTAGCGCGGAGCCCGAGGGTGACAGACCGCAGACGGCGGCCGGTGAAGCCGCCGCGGAGGCTAGCGCCGAGCCCGACGGTGACAGACCCTTGCAGACGGCGGCCGGTGAAGCCGCCGACGGAGCGGCCGCAGTCGGAGCGGCCGGTGAAGCCGGCGCTGAGGCTAGCGCCGAGCCCGATGGTGACAATCCCTTGCAAACGGCGGCCGCTGAAGCCGCCGCGGAGGCTAGCACCAAGCCCGAGGGTGACAGACCCTTACAGACGGCGACCGCAGCCGGAGCGGCCGGTGAAGCCGCCGCGGAGGCTAGCGCCGAGCCCGACGGTGACAATCCCTTGCAGACGGCGGCCGGTGAAGCCGCCGCGGAGGCTAGCGCCGAGCCCGAGGGTGGCAGACCCTTGCAGACGGCGAGCGAAGCCGAGGCTTTTGGCGAGCCCGAGAGTGACAGGCACACGGACGCCGCCGGCGCTGCAGACCATGTCGCTTCGCCCGAGCACAGCGCTGAGCTGCAATCCGCAATATTGGAGCCGCCTGAAAGTGCCTCCGCCGCCTCCGCCTCCACCTCTATCACCACCTCCCCCCTCCTCCACCACCTCACCCACCCCAGAGTCGCGCGCACCACGCGTCTCTACATCACCGCGCTCCAGGCCGCCGGCCGGTTCGAGGCGTACGCCTTTGGGCAGCGGATCTGGCAGGAGCGCGGGCAATACCGCAAGTCCGCCGCGTTCACCGCCATGACCCGCGCCACCAAGGACCGCGAGGACTTTGAGTTCGCAGTGGCGATGGTGTCGGCGCTCACCAAGATGGGGATGCTCCAGGACGCACTCGCAGTGGTGGTGAGCACCGAATACCAGTTCCGGTGGTCGCGCAAGGAGCTCAGCGAGCTCTATCACGCCGCGGCCGACGTGGGCGACGACACGACGATCGCCGTGGTGCTGGGCATCACCAGCCGCGCCCTCGTCAAGTGGGAGGGCAAGATCCGCCGCCGCGACTTCAAGCGCTACACCATGGAGCGCAAGGCGCGGCGTTAGCCATGTATATAGACAGAATAGAGGGAGCCGCCCCAGCGGCTTGTATACTATTTACAGATGAAGCTGAGCATGCCCGGTTTGACAATCATCTTGCGGATGCGCCCGAGGTAGCGCGCGGCGGCCGGGTGCTGGCGCACGCGGTGCTCGATGTCGGCGTGGGGCTGCGCCGCCAACTGCGGCGCGGCATCAAACACAAACCGCACCTTGCCGTTGACAATCACCTTATAGGGGATCTCGTCGACGCTAACCGCCTCCGCCACGGGCCACCGCTCGGCAAAAATGGTGGGACCGCGGCCCAACGCCTCCCAGCACTCCTCGGCGGTGGCGGGGGTCACGGGCGCCATCATCACCAAGAGCTTGGCGTAGGCGTCCGTGAGCTGCGGCGCGGCCACACCGCCCTTGGCGGCGGCGGCGATGGCGTTGGTGAGCTTCATGTAGTCGGACACGACGGTGTTGAAGGAGAGGTCTGTTTCGAGGGCGCGGGTAATCAGCGCGATGGTGGCCTGGAGGGCAGCGAAGAGGGCGCGAGAAGCCGCCGGCGCCGCCGCCGCTGCCGGCGGCGCTGTCGCCGGCGCTACCACCACCGGCGCAAGCGCCATCACCTTGCGCAACCACCGATCGACCCCCGCGATCTGGCTCTCGTTCCAATTGAGCACATCTCCGATGGGCGCCAGAAACAAGATCTGCGCCCTGGTGGCGTCGGCGCCGTACTGCTCAATCACCTCCGCCGGGTCGGCGCCGTTGTACTTGCTCTTGGACATCTTCTCGTACAGCACCGCAGCGTCGGGCCCCACCTCGTGCGGCTTGAGGAAACGCCCCGTACGCGGGTCCTTGAAGGTCTTGCCATGGACCATGCCCTGGGTGACGAGGCGCTTGAACGGCTCGTGGCGGACCTCTGGCGGCGCGCGCCACATGCCGATCGAGCCAAGGAACTTGGCCACGAACCGCAGATACAAGAGATGCAAGATGGCGTGCTCGACGCCGCCAATGTACATGTCGACGGGCATGTGCGGCAGCACCGCCGCCGAGCTGAAGGGCGCCGCGTCGTTGTGCGGGTCGAGGTAGCGGAAAAAGTACCACGACAGGTCCATGAAGGTGTCCATGGTGTCGGTATCACGGCGCGCGGCGCCGCCACACGACGGGCACGCCACGTTGACAAAATCCTCCATCAGCGCGAGCGGGTTGCCCCTGCCGGCGGCGCGTGCGAGCGGCGGGAGCTCCACGGGGAGGTCCGCGTCCGGGACGGGCACCGCGCCGCATGCGTCGCAGTGGATGATGGGGATGGGCGCGCCCCAGTAGCGCTGGCGGCTGATGAGCCAGTCACGGAGGCGGTACTTGGTGGCGGCGCGTCCGCGGCCAAGCGCCGCGAGGTCCGCGGTGATGGCGGCGGCGGCGTCGGCTGAGGCGAGTCCGGCGTACTTGCCGAGGGACGCCACCGTGACCCCGCGGGCCTCAAAGGGGCCGTCCGCGGCGCACAGCGCGCGGTCGCCGGGCTCCACCGTGGGGAGCACCGCGCCGCCGTGCTGGCGCCGGTAAAACTCATAGTCGCGGCGGTCGTGGGCGGGGCACCCCATCACGGCGCCCAGTCCGTACAGCCCGAGCACGTAGGGCGCGGCGTACACAGGGATGGTGTAGCTGGCGGCGGCGGTGCCGGCGGTGGTGAGGGGGAGCGCGGCGCGGAGGGACTCAAGGCGGTAGCCGGCGGTATTGTCGACGCCGTGGGCGCCGGCGGCGGCGGCGGCGGCGGCGGTGTGCTCTTCGACGAAGCGGCGCAACGCGGGGTCTCTCTGGGCGGCGCGCGCCACGAGGGGGTGGTCCAACGCGAGTGCGATGAACTGCACGCTGAAGAGGGTGTCCGGGCGGGTGGTGAACACGGTGAGGGAGCGAGCCGAAGCACCAAGAGCTTTGGCCGCGGCCGCCGCCCCGCCAGCGGCGTCGGCGACTCCAAACTCCACCTCCACCCCCTCCAGCTCCCCGATCCAGTTCCGCTGCATCAGCTTCACCTTCTGCGGCCACCCCGTCAACTCCGCCATGTCGGCCTCTAGCTCGTGAGCAAACTTTGTGATCCCCACAAACCACTGCTCCAACTCGCGGCGCTCCACGACGGCCCCCAGGCGCCACAGGCGCCCCTGCAGATCCACCTGCTCGTTGGCCAATACAGTCATGTCCACGGGGTCCCAGTTGATCTCGGCACGCTTGCGGTACGCCAACCCGTGCTGGTGGAGCAACAAAAACAACTTTTGCGTCCAGCGGTAGTATTGCGGCAGGCACGTCAGCACCTCGCGCTCCCAGTCAAAGTCGGCAAGCATCATCGCCATCTGCTGCTTCATACGTGCGATGTTGGCGGTGGTCCACTGCGCCGGATCGACCCCGCGCTCAACCGCGGCGTTCTCGGCGGGGAGCCCAAAGCTGTCCCACCCCATCGGGTGGATCACGTGGTGGCCCTGGAGGCGCTTGAAGCGCGCGGTAACGTCGCTGATGGTGTAGACGCGGAGGTGGCCGAGGTGGAGCGACCCGGAGGGGTACGGGAACATCGAGAGGCAGTAGAACGCGGGCGCGGAGGCGGGGATGGCGTGTTTGGTGGGGTGGAGGGAGTCCGTGGGGGAGAGCGAGCGCCAGCGCGCGGCCCACTTGAGGTCGAGGCGGTGGAGGGAGGCGCCAGGCAGGCCGCTCGGCGAGCCGGCCCCAGAGCTGCCGTCGGGCGTGCCGCTGGGCGAGCCGCTGGACGAGGCGGTGCCAGAGGCGGTGCCGCTAGACGAGCCGCTGGACGAGGCGGTTGCCGCTGCGGCCGCCAAAAAGCGCTGCAGCCGCGTTTCAGCTGCCCCGGGGGCGCTGCGCACCACCCTCTCAAAGCCCCTGTACCCTGCCAGCCGTAGCGCTCTGCTGCTCATCGTTACGTGCGCGGTTGTTTGGGCGCGGTGAAAATTATCGTCTATATAGTCCTGGTAAGAGGGGTGCGGAGTCGGGGGGCCGCCCGGTCAGACAGTCCGCCGGCGCGCGCAGCGGCGCCGCGCGGAGCCGCGTGGACCGCTGCGGCCGCGCGGAGCCGCGTGGACCGCTGCGGCCGCGCGGAGCCGCGTGGACCGCTGCGGCCGCGCTTGGGCTAGCCTCGTTCGGCGACGGTCTGGCCCGCGGCGTTTGGCGCGAAGTGCGGCGCTCTGAGCTGCAACTACCGCGCTGGCTTTCGGCGCCGTTGCGCCAGGGATGCTAGTGCTTTGTTTGCGCTCCGCTTGGTAGTGCTGCATCTCACTGCCTTACTCCGCTTCACTGCGCTCCGCACTGCGCTCTGCTTGGCTAGGCTGCGCTGCTTCAAACTCCTTTCCGCATCGCCTTGCTCCGCCGATTCGTACGCCACTGTGCTGCCTTTATTCGCTGGTGGCCGCGCTAGGCTGCAATTCACTGGGCGACTCGCTGGGCTCCGTCTCGCTGAGCGCTGCGCTGGTGGCCGCGCTAGGCTGCACTTCACTGGGCGACTCGCTGGGCTCCGTCTCGCTGAGCGCCGCGCTGGTGGCCGCGCTAGGCTGCACTCCACTGGGCGCTGCGCTAGGCTCCACTTCGCCTTCCCCCGCTCTGCTACGCTCCGCGCTGCGCTCGCTGCGCCTCCCCGCCAAAGTCTTGAGGGACCCATAAAGCAACTCCGCCAACCCCTCGAACCCATCGCGGTCCAACTGCCGAAGCACAAGCACCCTCAACTCATCGTAGTCCACCCCCAACCATTGCTCGCCGCTCAATCGCTGCACGCTCTCCGGCGACGGCGGCCCCGCGTGCCGCACCGCCACGCCCTCGCTAGCATCCTCGAGATTGCGCACAATCTCAGCGCTCACGTACGCCCACGCCGGGTTGTGGAACAAGTTGCCCACCACCAGCAACGACGGGAGCATGTTGGACGCGATGCTCGACGCGTCAACGAAATCGCGGTGCAAAAACATCCCCCGGCTGAACCCGCCGTCGGCCTTGAACGCCTGGTCACGCCACACAAAGTTGAGGATGTCCATCACGTACGCGTTTTGCCACGCCCGCGCCCGCGCGTGCGCCGTCGAGTCGGTGAACGCCGCCTGCTTGCACCACGCAACGTACCCGCACGCCTCCAGCACCACCCAGGGGTTGAGGGAGAGCACCATGGCGTACACGACCGTTGGCGGCGCCACCACCGCGGCGGCATCGAGGGTCGTCACGTTGATGTGGCGCCGCACACAGTGCAAGAACTGCAGCAACGCCAACTCAGCCTGACCGGCCACAAGCGGCCACGCAATCGGAAGCCACTGGTTGAGGAAACGTGCCGCAATGGGCGGCGGCCACAGCGGGAGCGCCGCCGCCAAGGCGTCGAGAATGGTGCCAAGCGCAGGTGCCGCCGCGGCCGCGGCAAGGCCCGCCACCAACGAGCCGTCGTCAACCGCCGCCTCAAGCGCAGCAGGCAGAAGGTACCGAAGGAGCCTGACGCGGTGTGCGAGCACCTCCGGATGGGCCATTGGCGGGTCAAGCGCAAACAAGGCAAACTGGTGCGCCAGCGGCGGCATGGCGCCGCCAAACCAAGCCATCGTCTCGACACAGCTAACAAGGTGGCCAAGCTGCGATGGTGCCAACGCGTCGTCGAGGACCGTGAGGCGAAAGAGGTAGTCCAAGCGCGGGCCGAGGGCGCTGGCGCCCGCGCCAGCGCCACCGCTCACTTCCAAAGCGGCGTACAAGAGCCTGAAGCGGTTGGCGCTGACGGAGGCGGCGCGCGCGGTGCCGGCATCCTCGTAGAGCACGCCCACATTGACAAACCTGATATTGACAAACTCCTCCACCAAGGCCCGCAACGACGACACCTCGTGGACCGACACCATGCGGCGGTCTGCGGCGGCATGGCGCTTGCTGAAGTCGACCACGTCGAGGTCGAGGCTGATCTCGGCCGTTGCGACGCGCTGTCGTTTACTCAGCGCCAATCGCTGGTTGAAACGCCGGTAGTGGCCGAGGTTGGCCTCGAGCACGGCGCGGTACGGGTCGTCAGGCAACTCGTTACCGGGATACTCGAAACCCAACGATGCGGCCGGCCGCAACGCTTGTAGCGATACCAACGGATTGATCTTTTTGTAGTTTATCGCCGGGTCGAGCCACCTAAATACCACCAAGAGGCTCTTGAGGGCGTCATCCGTTGGAAAGCGCAAGTGGAGGTCGAGCACTAAGCGCAACTGCCAGCGTCGTACCGGGGTCCCTCTTAGCAGGACGTCGGCGTTGACAAGGATCAAAAACACCAAGTTGGCCACTAAGGCACGCAGAAACTCGTAGGCCAACGCGTGGAATAAGAGCGGGAGAAGCAGTGCCATCGCCGCCGCGTCGGCGCCCAACCAGTGGAAGTGGCACACAAGCCACTTTAGAAGGGTGTGCTGCAACCCAAACGGTACCAGTTTATGCCACTTAAGAGGGGTGTCACCGTGGGCGACCCCGCTGCGCCGCATCGGCTTACCCAAGCACCCAATTATCCGGAGACACACCAGGATGGGCAAGGAGCCATCTTCGAGTGGTACTGTGAGCAAATGCTTCACCATAAACAGTTTCTGCGACAACGTGAGGGCGCCGTAAAAGATTTGGTCCACAATCGCATTGAAGGTGCGGAGTAGTTGCGTAGGTTTGGCGACAGCCACAAGCTGGTCTAGGACATCCTGTGCGTCATAGGGGGAGAGTCCCTCCAAGGAAGCCACAAGGGAGTCGGCAGTCGCCTCGGATGGCATGTGGATCAGCAGTGGCTTCAACAACAACAGCGACTTGTGCGCGTGGGGCGCTGCATGCAGGATGAAAGACGGTCCGAACTGGACTGCAGAAGCGAAAGAGCATTGAAAGAGAAAATAAGGTCGTCATAGAGAGGGAAGCTGAGGCAAGAGGGGGCAAGGGGAGAAAAGGGAAGGGTGAAAAGGAAAGGGAGAAAAGGGAAGGGGGGAAAAGGAAAGGTTTGATGGAGGACAGATTGGGAGGGATTGCAGGCCGCGAAAACCAGGGCTACCGTTTAGGATATCACTCGTTGACGGGCGATCGAGAAACGATCGCGAGGTGGTATCGTGTTGTAGTATGATGTGTGGGGTGTCGTGTGGTATTGTGTTGCTGATAAGGTTCGCGGCGCCCCCACGCGCGCGTGGGGGCAACGCGATAAAAGGCAAGCGCGCCCCAATTGCAGTCGGTGCCCCATGCTGTCTCTCTTCTCCCTCGAGGGCAAGGTCGCATTGATCACAGGCGCCACCAACGGAATCGGACTCGGCATGGCCAAGGGCCTTGCCGAGGCCAACGTCGACCAGCTCATCCTCACGTTTCGGTCGCAGCTGGCGTTGGACGCCGCCATTGCGGAGATCCGCCGCTGCAACGAGCACGTGACCATATCGTCAATCGAGGTCGACTTGAGCTCGGAAGACGACGTTGCCAGCCACATTGCGCTGGAGGCGTACCGCTTGTCGCGGCTGGGGTGCGTCGACATCCTCATCAACAATGCCGGCATCAGCCGGCGCCACCCCTTTGAGCTGTTCCCGCAGGACGACTTTGACGCCGTGCTCCGGGTCAACTTGGCGGTGCCGGTCAAGTTGACGCAGGCGGTGGGCCGCCGCATGCTTGCCGCCAAGACCGCAGGCCGCATCGTGTTCACGGCGTCGTTGATGTCTTTCCAGGGAGGCGTCGAGACCGCCGCATACGCCATCACCAAGGGCGGCATCAACCAGTTCACCAAGGCGCTCTCCAACGAGTGGTCCCCGCGCGGGATTCGCGTCAACGCCATCGCGCCGGGCTACATCGCCACCAACTTGACCGACTCCATGCTGCAGGAGCGCCGCGCCACGGTGTTGCCGCGCATCCCCATTGGCCGCTGGGGCCACATGGACGACTTCAAGGGTCCCGCTGTCTTTTTGACCTCTGACGCCTCCGCCTACGTCACCGGCGAGACCTTGCTCGTGGATGGCGGGTGGATGGGGCGCTAACTACATACACCTCTATCAAATGCTAGATTCCCCCCGCTTCGCGATACCACCGCACACCGCGGTCGAAACTCACCACACACAAGCCCTCGTTGTTGTCGCCGCCCAAGCCTCCTCTGACGCCTCGCCTGATGAACTGCAACCCACTGACCACCGCAGTGTCCAAGTCGTTCTTTTCGTCGCCATCGTCCAAGTCGCTCGTCGAGATCAGAATCTTGGCCACCGTTTCGCGGCCCTCCATGTCCCACACTCGCACGCACTGGTCGTACCCGCCGGTGGCAAGCAAGCTACCGTCGTGGTTGAAGCTGAGCCCCAAGATCCAGCCGTCGTGGGCAAACCCGCCTTTGGCCTGAGCCGAGTGCGAGGGCGTCGTCAACGACCCGACATTCTCGCCGTACTTGGCGTCGTAGAGCGTGACCGACCCGGCCAGCTGGTTGTCGCTGGCCACGGCAAGAATCAGACCGCCGGGCAGGAACTGGAGGCATCGCGGAATAGAGCCATTAGCGTTGCTGACTCCCTTAGTGTGCTGCTTGACGTCGGTGGTCTTGAAGGTGTATATGGGCTTTAACGACTGGAGGTCGTAGAGCAAGACATCGCCGTTGGTGTAGCCCACGGCAAGGCGCTTCTGCTCGCTGGTGGACACCGCCAAGCAGTTGGGGAACGACGTGCCCACAATCAGCCTGGGGCCACCCAACCCAATCTCGATCAGCCGCGGTTGCCCCTCCTGGGCCGAGATGGAAAAGTCCCACACTTTGGTCTCGCCATCGGCCTGTGTGCAAATGAAGTAGTCCGCCTTGGACATGGGGTCCTGGTAGAACCCGGGGCTCCAGTACGAGGTTGTCTTGGAGGTGAAGGTTGTGGTTTGCTGCAAGGTGGAAATGTCGTCGTTGATGAAGTACTGCATATAGCCAGTGCCATCAAAGGCGGTCATCGCCAACACGACAATCTTGAACTTGGACGCCGGGTGGATCAGCTCGTAGTGGGCGATGTGGTGGAGTCCCGTCTTGTTGACGAAGTGGCGCGTGGCGAACTCGCGCGGGTTGTGAGTCTCGTCCTGCTTGTTGTCCCAGAAATTAGCGTATCCGTCGCTGCCCACGGTGACGGTGTACTTGTTGGTGACGACAAGGTCAAGTATGTCAGACTGGTGCGCCGCGCCGAGGGAGATGGTGCTTATGTACTGTTTGCTCATGGTGGGCAAGAGGGCGCAGATGCTAGTCGGTGGTGGAGCGCCGCCAGGGCCGCAATTTTTGTTCGGGCGGCGGCCGCGTTGCAACCAGTGGTAATGTGCAGGATATCATCTGTTGCGACAGTGCCAATAACCCAAGACGGCCCTGAGGGCACCCCCTCCGCCCCGAGGGGATTCTCTACTGTGCTACTGCAGCTCAAGGGCCATGGAAGCCATGTCACGGTCCGATTGGTGTCTTCTGTGGGAGCCTGCCCCTGCCTCCCCCCACGCTTCATTCTATGTGCACTCCTTCGTGCTGAAAAACAATTTCGAGCCGCTCTCTGGCCTGCCGTTGTCAACGCACCAGTCGCCCTGCGCAGTCACCATGGTCACCTCGTTTCTCGACCGCGTCAGGAAGCAGACCATTTTCACCAGGGTGCACCCTCTGCCTTCGGCTGGGCCATTAGCGGGTAAGGGCAATGGTTTGGAGATTGCAACTGCGCGCGCTCCGCCAACCGCCAACATCATCGCTTGCAGAAACAACATAGATGTGTTTGTGGCTCGCGACAACATCATCCGGTGCGGTTCCTTTACCAGCTCCGCTTGTAACTACCGCATATTGGCCCACAGACACGCCTCCTTCGACATTGAGCATTTGGTGTTGAACAAGCAGGGCTCGCTCTTGGCCGCGGTCGGCCGCCATGACGTGGTTATATGCAGTCTACCATCATCGCTTAAATGTGGTGAAGGTGAGGCCACCATCCCAACGAGAAGTCATCGCTTGCAAATTGAGGGCAGTGTGGTGCAGGTGCTTTGGCAACCATCGATGGCTAACGACTCCTGCATAGTGGTATTGACCACCACCAAGCTCGTGTGCTTTGACATAACCATTTCGACGGTGCAGCCCCAAACGGTTGTCAATTTGCAACAACTCGACGCGCCCGTTGCGCTGATAAGCTTTGGAAATGCTGAGACATTGAGTGGGGCATTGTCGTTGTACTGTGTCACCGAGAAGGGCGCGGTATATGCGGTGTTCCCTTTTGTGCATCCCGCGGCATCGTTGGTGACGACGCAAGCACTGTTGAACCAATTGGCAGCCGAGGTAGCGTCAGACAGCGAGTTTGTCGCCAACTTGCAAGCGCAATTGCAAGCTCCTATCAAGCCTCGGAAAGTGGCGGGCCAATACGTGCTCCAGGCGGGCGTGCCCCACGTGGGATCACTTCAGGGCCCATTGGTTGAGCTCGAAGGGGAGGGACAGTATCACATACGCAGCATACGCGGCGCGGAAGGACTCACAGTGTTAGCCACGGCGGTGCTGACGGCGTCAGCAGTGTTTGTGGAGACGTTGTGCCAACTTGAGCCCTTGAGCTTGCAATGGGGCGCCGCCGCGAGGCGCCTGCTGCACGTCACACACGGGTACAAGCGACCAACGCGAGGGTTTGGGTTTGTGGATGATTCGGATGACGAGCCACAGGACACGGCGGTGGCGCGGTTGAGCAAGATCACCTGTGACCAGATACAACTTCCCCACCAGCGCTGCGTTTACGTGGCTGAGTTGACTGCGGACAAGTTTGCCATCAAGTGCGACTGTGGCTTCTTGCTTGCAGACACCACCAATTGGCATATACCAACTCGCACAGCAGCGCCGGAGGTGGCGTATGAGCTCTACCGAGTCTCAGACGTGGTTGGGTTCACAGCGGCATGCGACACCATAACGGAGGAGGGCACGTTTTTGCTTTCACTAGACAGCAATGACCAGTTACACACCAGGGCTGTTGCCAGGGGCGCTGAGTTGCCCACGTACGAGCATCTGACCCCTACTTCCTTGGAGGAACCCATCGCCACACCGACGCTATCGACGCCGTTTGAGGAGTTGCAAATAGAGTTGCAATCGATCTCGGACAAGGTGCGCCAAAATCCTATCAAGTCAAGCGTACCCGCGGGTACGATCAACCCATCAGACGCCACCCACTTGCAAACTTTAAGTTCCGTCTCTATTCAAGTCATGGGCCACGTTTCTGAATTCACCCAGTTTGCAATCGACCTCAAGTTGAGACTCACAACGCAGTTGAACTCGCTTCGCGACAACATCGCCACGCTCAATAAGGTGAAACTCACCTTAGAAAGGCCTCTCGACCTCGAGGAGACAGACCAGAAAATTGTCGAGTTGACAGCCCGGCAAGACTCTATCAGTAAGCGCCTTGACACCCTCTGCAACAGGGGTTTCGACACCGTGCAAAAATTGCAGACGCACCAGGACTTGCCTCTCTCGAAAGCCGAACACGAGTGGTTCAAGGAGTTGAACAGTACCGCTGCCTTGGTGACGGGGGGGCTCAAGTCCACCAACCAGGAGTTGGAGCATCAGGTGAGAAAACTCGTCGACGAAGCCGAGGTGGAGAATGTCGCTGCGAATTTGGACAGCCTCAGAATCAATCAGAGAGTGGAGAAGGCCAAGCGCTGGCTTGAAAGAGAGGCATATATGATGGCATTGGCCAGGGCAAAGCTCCAAAGCATTTCGGGCAAGCTACCCATGCGAGCAGACGTGAAGTAGCCAAAAGCAAGAAACGAGCACGACAGAAATGCAAAAACGAATACATTGTCTCTTTTGTCTGTAGGGGGGGCTGTGGCCAGTATCTTGTGGAGCCAATTTGGTTTCACGGGCTCTTATCTGAGCGTTTAAACTCGCGAGACCCGGGAGTGCCAGCCAAACGCGTGCTAGCCGATTTGCCGACACCCGCTTTAGCCTCGACGACTACCTACGGACGTGAGGACGGCGCCGCAGTGGCTGATGTGACTTCAGAAAAAAAAATGAATGCGCAAACCCGGAATCGAACCGGGGGCCCAACGATGGCAACGTTGGATTTTACCACTAAACCATTTGCGCTTTATTGGAAGAGAAGTGTGGGTCTGTAACTTGGTCTTGCCCTCATGAGGCAACCAGCGCCTAATGGTCTTTACTTTGGCGGCCAAGCCAAATTGTACTGACTGTGCGTCTTGTCACGTGGTGATGGGTGTCTCAAATGTCGAATGGCATACGAAGATAGCCTTTTCCGATTGATCTTCACTCTTTAAACCCAGGAGTAGATTCATCAAGAGGGGACGTGACCCCCACGAATATGCTCCTTCTCGTAAATTTGGTCGATCGGCTGGCGTTACGCTCCTGATAGAGCGACAATAGTTTTAGATAAGGAGCTTCTTCGCGCCAATTGCGGGCCGGCGACTTAATGACCCCTGCTTCATTTCCCCCATCCCAACAATTTTGCGAATACGGGGTGTACGCACCGCAAAAAACGCCTCTTTGATACCCCCCTCACGGCTGTGCTGCAAAATCACGAAATGTGTGAAACTAGACCAGTGGCACTAAACACGTCCGGAGAAGAGTATACCCCCGGGCTGCAGCCATTTAAGGCGCAACCTTAATTACTGCGAGATGTCTACCCCACAAAAAAACAATATTTTTTAGCAAGATACTCGTGGACCATGGCCAGCACCTCCCACTATAAGGCAAAAAACGACTAGGGCTGGTCGCTAGCTATAAGAGGCCCCGTCATACTATATACAGAGAGCACGTTTCGAAGACAGCGGGGACAACCTGTTCCCGCTAGCTATTTTGGCGCTGAGCGCAGTCGTCCGTTTGGATGGCACACATTGTTTGCCAAGAGTTGACACGCGGCTGCTGAAGTGTATGCAGGAAAGAATATTATCTACGCCAGAATTAGTGGGGACAGCCGCGCGGCCACAACTCCGCTCAGATTGCTCAATGACTACCTCCTCTCGTTATTTTTTCTTGGTAAGACGAGGCGGTGGTACAGATGCAATCTTCATGCCGCTTTGAGGCTAGCTCTTTAGAGGGGTACATTGGTGAAAGAAGCTCTAAGAATTTGGTGCTTTATTTAAGCAGGCACCTGCCACTCATCCTCCGATCGCCATAAAATCAACGACTGCCAAATGACTGCATCTGACTCCCATTCCACCAACTCTGAGGCTTCAAAGGAGTTCTACGACGAGCAAGCACAAAACGCGGGCTCGCACGAACTTTTTCAGCCCTCCACCAACGTGTCGCGCATTCTGCACTCTGGGGAGGGCAATGAGTTTGTGACCATCGGGAACCAAAAATTTTATAAGCACGAGTTGATGCAGGCCTTTGGTGGTACGTTGAACCCAGGCCTCTCTGCACCACCAACACATCTGTTTGCCAATCCATCCCCCTTGGGGCTTGTGTCCTTTTCGGTGTGCACATTGGTTCTTTCGTTGTACAATGCCCGAGCCATGGGTATCAAGACTCCCAATGTGGTGGTGGCGCTCGCCTGCTTCTACGGCGGCGTGTGCCAATTTTTGTCGGGCGTATGGGAGATGGCGATTGGCAACACATTTGCAGCCACCGCGCTCACCTCGTATGGAGCATTTTGGTTTCTGTATGCATCGATGAATATCGAGAGTTTTGGCGTCTTGTCAGCTTACGCAGAACACCCGGAGCAGGCCCCCAATGCGATTGGATTTTTCGTGATGGGGTGGACGATCTTCACTTTTATGTTGTTCATGTGCACACTCAAGTCTACTATTGGCATGGCTGCGATGTTTGGGTGCTTAACCATGACCTTCACCTTGTTGACTGCCTCGGAGTTCACGGGGAACTTTGGCGTGGCTCGCGCAGGCGCAGTGTTCGGAATCATCACGTCGACGTTCGGGTTTTACAACGCGTTTGCGGGTATCGCCACCAAGACCAACTCGTATTGCACTATCCGCCAATTCCAGCTTACTAGGGGCCTCAAATAGAGCGGCCGAGGCGTGAATTAATGAATATAAACTCACGAAATTGAAAAAAGTGTATACTGCAGCGATTGTTATTTTATCTGCTGGTTTGCAGCCATTCCTGCACAATTCTCAATCAGGTCGCCCTACCCGATGCGTTCATCGGTGGCTCCCTTTTCGCTAGACTCAAAGGACTCGCCGCTGTACTTGCGCACTTTCAACTTGAGCCCGTCGTAGAACCTGCCACCGAAACCGGCAATACACTTTTCGCTCAGTTCAGGATTACTGAACTTTACCATCACCACCGCGCTCACGTTGTAAATCACGATTTTGGTGATATCACGGCCGATTCCCAA
This sequence comes from Debaryomycetaceae sp. JAC-2022a, assembly GCA_032598715.1. Classification (NCBI taxonomy): domain Eukaryota; kingdom Fungi; phylum Ascomycota; class Pichiomycetes; order Serinales; family Debaryomycetaceae; species Debaryomycetaceae sp. JAC-2022a. The sequence continues at coordinate 525,458 of CP095439.1, read as the reverse complement.
CTTGTCACACTCCTCTTGTATATCCTGCTTCAACTCGACTTCGAGCATGGCGTCCTGCTGCAACTCAGCTGGTCTGAACATGCTTTCAATGATAACAATTTTGTCCCAGATTTTCCGCTTGATTATGTCAGCTTTGCTAGCGGCTCCACCCAGTGGCTCGCCCCAATCGGCCAACTTGCGCTTCAAGGCGTTTGTTTTGTTTTGTAAGAGCTTCTTCTCCTCTGCAGTGAGAGCCTTACGGGCAGTGGCGGCGTCTTTTGCTGCGGCGTGCGCATCAAATTGAGCCGGCTCGACTTTGATGCGTGACTTGGGCAGTTCTGCCGTGGGTGGCGCGGCGCGCAACAAGGTATCGTCGAGCATTTGTATAGCGAGATCCACACTCTCTGGATTAAGGTATATAACGAGCACTTCGCCCTTAAATCGCCCCTCGTCATCATGGTAAAACTTGATCCTTTTCTCTCCAGTCTTGAAGTCCTCAGATATGATGCCAAACTTGCCAAATGCCTCTGCCAATTCGGCTTTGGTCGTGTCCATCGGCAAATTCGATACAAAGACGCCAGTGTTGACCGGGGTCCTGGCGACGGCTTGCGGAGCAGTGGCAGCGTCTCTCATTTCCTCGATCTTTTGCTTCTTACGCTTTCGTATTGCGGCCGCATTTTCGCGAGTGTCCACGTCTACAGCAGATGAGGTTTCGGATTGGGTCGGTAGCCATTGCTGTAAAACAAAGTTGTATTGGTACTCCACGTCTTTGGTTTCGAAAAGCCACATCGACGTCTTTTGATCGAATGCTATGCGCTCATCGACAGTCTTGAGTATTTTGGGATCCTTCTCGATTAGTGAGGGATGAGGCGGAGGATCGGGGAACTCCATCTGTAACGCGGTAGGAGCAGCTACTGGAAGTGCGATGATGTGTATATCAGTGAGGTCGTGCACTGTACAAATATGCATCGATGGCTGCAAACTACACGCATGATTGCTCGTTTGTTCCTTTCGATTACTTAGTTCTGCGGCTGTCCCATTTTAAGACTGCCTCCATCAAGACGCGAAAGCCGTCTTCGACTTGCTCTGGCAGACTGTACTCTGCTGGGTTGTGACTGACGCCCTCGCGCGAGGGAATGAAGATCATTGCCGTCGGCACCACCCCATTAACAGCACAAGAGTCATGGCCCGCGCCGCTGACAATCTCGCGCACATTTTCAGCACCAAATAACTCTACTGCACTCTGCAGAACGCACTCAATGCATTCGGGGGCAAACTTGACCGCATCCGCGGTATGAATATGCTCAAACTCAACCAGACAGCGCCGTCCAGGAGCATCTGCAGCGATCTTGGCAAATTGCTGGTGGACCTCCGTTACTATCTCTTTTAACTTTGCATCCGAAACATGGCGCGTGTCCAAAGTGAATACAACCTCTTCCGGAATCACATTTACCACATCAGGCTCCAAGCTCAACCGACCCACGCTGAAAAGCCCATTGTGCTTGGCTGCGATCTCATTGCCACGCACCATCATTTGCGACGCCACTAAAAGCGCATCTGAACGGTGCTGCAACGGGGTAGTGCCCGTGTGCTGTGCCTTGCCGCGCACGCGGACTTGCACCCACGAATATGCCTGTCCACCGAGGACGATGCCGATCTTTTTGTTTTCGTCCTCAAGCACGGGCCCTTGTTCGATGTGGATTTCAAAATGAGCTGCCAAGGGATTGGCGATGTGACTACAATCAATCTCTCCCAAGTAACCAATGCGCCTCAACTCGTCACGAACAGAGCGCCCGTTTGAGGGCTCCACAATAATGTTTTTTTCTCCACTGACTACGTTGTCAGTGTCAATTATTGATTCGAGTGCATAAGTTTCCTGCAAATCAGCTAAGCCAGCCCACACCGACAGCGACATTACTGATTTCGGAAAGCGGGCGCCCTCTTCGTTAGTCCAATCCACCACTGCGATCGGGTATTGTGGAACGATGTTGTTATCTTTCAAAGTCCGAAGTAACTCCAATCCACACAAGACCCCGTAAATGCCATCATAGCGTCCGCCAGTGGGCTGCGTGTCGAGGTGAGATCCGATCGCTGTGGGCGCGCCCGTGTTTTGCCCCGGGTACACTGCAAAAATATTCCCGAGTTGATCAATTTTCACTTCGCACCCGATCGCCTTGGTCTCTTGCACAAACCAGTCACGCACGCCTTTGTCTAAGTCAGTGAGGGCTAACCGACATACACCCGTTTCTGACTGGTTCTTACCCCATATGCCACTAGCTCCAAATCTCTCAGCGGTATCATGAATGGTGTTCAATAGGCGCGACTTCGCAATTTTATACGCAACGGTCATTGTACTGTATGGGAAATTGTGGACGGAAGTCAACTGGGTACTTATACGTTGTAATTTCTGTGCAGTGCATATTGGTTGTGTGAGATTTGTGTGAGGGTTTGATACGGCGCCCATTTGGCGCCCTTGGTGCGTCCAGTTCCTTATCGGAGTAGTGTGCGATATATCTGTCGCCAATTTCCGTATGTGGTAATATGCGCCGAAACCCGAGAATTTGCGCATAATCAACATGATCGCGGAATCCCGGCCATGAGCCCGGAGGCCTTTATGCCATGGCGTGGTATCTGACACGGTATCACACGAGAGTTTCAATGCACACATCAAGGTCGAATCGACACCATGGCAATCAACCACCCTTGAGAAATGCGTTGATTCCTGCTACGTTTCATATATGAGTGTTGAAATCTTCCTAACGTCTATTATATGTGAATCCATTATAAAGCGTACCTGAACCCTCTGTTCTCTTTATCAGTCATATCTTTGAACCCGTCAATGATCGCCTGTCTCCTGATCTCCTCTGTAAATTCGCCTTGTTGCTCATTTCTCTGCTTGTTGCGGTACATCTGCAAACAGCGGTATGCGATGCCAATTACCATAATCCCCACGTAGCAGATGATACACCCAATCATCCCACTCTTGTACTTTGGCGATTCCTTAGCCACAAAGATATTGGAGCCCACAATGTTTCCTGCAGCGTACATGGTGAACCAAATGCCAGTGGACACAGCCTTCTTGGAGTGCCCGGCAACGTTAGCGTTCATCAAGATCCACGAAAAAATAACAGGGCCACCAATCATGAATTGCAACCAAGTGCAACCTACGAGTGCCCATTTGTGATCTAACGAGGTGAGTCTGATCCCAATGAGACCACCCAAAGGCGGCACGCATAACAAAATGAGAATGATGGTGCGGCTATTTTTGATGAAGATGGCAGCAATGCCGGCTGCAAATACACACACAAATTCAATAGCTCCGGTGGGGAGTTGCAATGCGGTCGCATTCAACCCGGAAAAGCCAAATCCACGCAAAAGAGCCAGCAGGAAATTTGAGGTCCCGCCGTTGATAACACCACAGGCCAAGCCAACCAAGCTTAACATCCACATCGATACATCCAAGAGAGCCTCCCACATCTGCGGCTTCTTGAATTGTGTATCCTTGATCCCCATGTTGTTATGAGACACTTTCTCAATCACAATGGCGCGCTCACGCTCAGTCAAAAACTTGGCCCTCTCCGGCGAATCTGGGGTGATCCAGAGAAAGATGAAAGCCCACACAAAATTGAGCAAGCCAATAACCATAAAGATCAATTGCCACGCCTTGATGTGTGAGTTGTGCGCGTGGCCCAACCCATAACCCAATAAGGCACCGACCATGGTAGCGATACCATTGCACAGAAGAAAGGTGGCCATACGCATAGGCTGTGATTCCTTGGGGTAAAAGAGCCCACAGATCATCATACAACTGGGCGAAATGGTGCTTTCCAAAGTACCCAATAAGAACCGCAAAACTAACAAGCCGCCGTAGTTTTTGGCTCCAACATGACCAATCAATATGACTGCCCAGCACACCAACATGCAGCCAGTCCATTTGGCAACGGGCATCTTTTGAATGATGTAGTTCAGTGGTAGCGCGCCGAACAAGTAGCCAAAATTAAAAATTGCAGCCACCCATGAGTAGCGCTGGCCTTCCAAATGCAAATCCTCCTTGAGAGAGTAGGCCAGTGCATAGTTCAAAGATAATTTATCCAAGAATTGCAAAGTGTATGTGACGCATAGGACTGGCAAGATGCGGTAGTCTATCTTACGCATGATACGTTTGTATTCCGCTTCGATCTCTGGAGTGGAGATCGCCTGGGCGCGCTCAAAGTAGTCAATCCCAATAACGTCATCGTCAAGGCTAGCCTCCTCGCGGAGAGACGACTTGACGTGTACCAAGTTTTTTTCTGAATCGACTGACACCATATTAACTAGATATTGATCTGACGATGAGCTTAGATCTGGGCTATTGGTTATGTTCTTATATTTGGCGCGCAGTGCTGAGCAATGATAAGGTTGAGATGAAATTTAGGCGATCGGCTATTACCCGATTGGGTCCAAACGCAGATAAGAGATGACTTCCTGCCAGGAACCAAACACGGCTAACCACGACGGTTATCGATAACAAGCTCGGACATGATAAGCATACAACGTGAAAAAAAGTGACAAGCTATGGTGTGACTAGAGTTAGAGCGCCGGGAATGCAGTGATATTGCTTTTTCTCGTTGTAAACCGACTTGTGAATATTTCAGTGCTTGTGTTGCCAACTAAGCGCTACAAACCCGCCATGTTGGCAAGACTCACGCGAAAGAGCCACTCGCGATTTTGAGTACAAACGACATAACCATGCAATGACTTGGTATAATTGGTAGTTCAGTCGTGAAGTGACCGAGAGCGACGGGCAGAATTCGCACAACAGATTTTTGCAAAGTAGGCTTCGCAGATTGCAACGCTAAAAGCTGCCCCCCCCCCCCGCATCACATTGGTTGAGTTGTGCTCGAAGTTTTTCGCTGTTGAGTCAGTGGTCCAATACTTGCGCGGTGATATACCTAATGGAGAAGTCGTTCAGTGGAGGTTGGCTAGCGCATTTACGCGCGGCGCGCACGTGGTACACTGGCGCTCAACGTATCCTTCCCTTCACATTGCACGTCGTAGAGACCACAGCAAACGAACCTCGAGATGGTCAATTTCCGCAACCCTATTTGCAGGCGCTCTTGCCTACCGCAAGTCCTGCTGCGCTCGAAGTCTACGCGGCAGGAGTGCGTGCTGACTGCGTGAATTTCATGTCGTAATTAATTTGAATTAAGGTTTCATTTGACGCAGTCCGCACTTCGGCAAGAAATGGGCAAATATGTCCCAGCGACGTTTGCTGATTTAGCGTGCGAGTTGAGAACTCTTTCGTACAACTTTTCACATAGAAGCGCCGTGAATCCTAACGACGCTTACTGGATAAGTCTTGAAAGGAACACAGCTACGGTTGAACGACAACCTCGCACGCGTCTATCAGCTCTGACAATTTGCAGTACACCTTCGCTGCTTGTTGCTAGACTGCTCGCGGCACAATGTTTACCAAAAAGGCGGCTCCAGAAGATGAAGATGGACTCATCCAGGTCAATGAAGAGAAGATTATGTCGACTGCAGATGTCGACGTTGAGTCCATCAACGAGAGAACTGTCGGCGTCGGCAGCGTGAGCGACATGTCCGAGCTCGAGGGCAACGATGCCGCGCTCTCGGCCAAAATGCGCCTCATCAACGATGCCATCGACGAGATTGGGTTCACGCCGTACCACCTCAAATTGTTTTTCCTCAACGGCATGGGCTACGCCACCGATCTGCAGTTGACCTTTATTGAGTCAGGCGTCCGGACGTATGTCAATTACCAATTTGGGAAGTCCTTCCCTATGTCCGCCGAGTGTTTGAACATTGGGCTTTTGGCTGGGACTATTTTCTGGGGATTTGGTGCCGACTTAATTGGGCGCAAACTAGCCTTCAACACCAGCTTATTCTTGCTGGCACTATTCACCATAATGACGGGTGCAATGGGTAACTTCGCCACCTACAACATCTTTGTTTTGCTAGCTGGAGCTGCTGCTGGCGGCAACTTGGTGCTCGATACATGCGTATTCTTGGAGTTTTTGCCCTTTAAGTACCAATTTTTGCTCACGTTTTTCGCTCTCTTTTGGGGGATCGGTCAGACGGTGGCAGTCTTGATTACCTGGTGGGGCATGGCCAACTACTCATGCGAAGGCCCCACCATGGCATTGTGCCCCACGCTGGAAAACCAGGGCTGGCGGTACGTGTACTATGTCAACGGCGCAATCGTGCTTGTGATGGCGTTCTTGCGAGTGTTTGTGGTGCGGTTACGCGAGACTCCCAAGTTCTTGGTGGTCAACAATCGCGACATCGAGGCAGTAGCAGTGCTTCAAAGTATCGCTTCCAAGTACAACCGCAAGTGTCTGTTGACTTTGGAAAGCTTGGAAGCATGCGGCACGATTGTGTCCAATGAGAACTTTGTGGCCAACATGAATCTCAAGAGCCTTTACCGTATTACCATGGAGCACCTCAAGGTGATATTCTCGACGCGCAAAAACATGCGTCTGGCGTTGCTATTGTTCCTGTCCTGGTTCTTTCTTGGTATTGCGTATCCGTTGTACTCGAGCTTCTTGCCGCAGTATTTGGCGTCTCGGGGAAACAACATTTCGGCGCTGACAACGCTGGGGGTGTACCGCGACAATGTCATTAGCAATTTCTGCTCAATGTTCGGTCCCATGATCGCTGGGGCATTATTGTGGTTCTTCCCCATTTTAGGCCGCAGAGGTGTGTTGGCGCTTGGCGGCGTATCCACCATGGCATTGTTGTTTGGATATACCGCAGTTCGCACACATGCCGCAAATGTGGGGCTCAGCTCGGCCGTTTACATTGCGATCTACATCTACTACGGGTGCCTATACGCGTACTCGCCGGAGGTGATGCCCTCTGCTGCAAGAGCAACAGGAAATGCAATCTGTATCGCCCTCACTCGCATTGCCTCTTGCATCACGCCCATTATCGCTTTTTATTCCAATACCAGCAGCACCGTGCCGATATGGATTTGCGGCGCGTTTGTGGGTATTATTGGCTTGGAGGCTTTATTTTTTCCGTACGAGCCCTCCAAGCAGCGGGTTGTGTAATACTAGTTGAGAATATATGACCCCGCGCTCGCCTTGGGCGCGGCTTATTTTGCAGCCAATTTCAGCGCGCCAGAATTAATTTGCACCCAATTTCACGGAACGCAGTTGTGCCTAAGGGTTCTTCATAACATATGACTCTGGTCGAATCTTTTGCACTCCAGTGTAATACGTAACTCCACGGCCACTGCAACAGCCTATTCGATAGTATTTTACTTTATTTGAGTCCTTCTATTCCTTGTCGTTTCATCTTGCCTTGAGACAGTACATCCTCACCGGGTACAACTCCTTGGGCAACCCCTTTTGAACATCGCTAGCAATCAACTTGAACCCCGCAGCCTCGAACAATTCGCGGAACTTGGCGTCGGTGCGCGTCACCGAGCTGTCGGTCTCATCAAAGATATCCTCGATCGGCGCAATATTCTCCTTGACTACCATCGTACCTACGCCGTTGGGGAGGAGTGCCTCGCGGCACCGCTGCCAGAAACTCACCAACTCGGCATCAGGCAACTGCCCCACGCACCACTGGCACCACACTAGCCAATACTGGCCGCGCTTTTCGGGCGGAGCTGCCCAGTCCTGCATGCCAATGTCATATATATCACCCAACTTGCCGCGCGCAGCCACGGGCGCCATCTCAGTGCGCATTTGCGCCACAAACGGCCGCACTGGCTCCAACAAGTCGCACCGGTCGCCCACTTTCCACAAAAAATCGCGCGTAATGCGGCCGATTCCAGCTCCCATATCTATTATAAGCTTGGGGGTCCCCTCAGGCACCACCATGCGGGTTTGGAGCTTGCGCAAGAATGTGGCAGAGCCAATGATGTCAGCCTTGGGCACCGACGTCTGTTCGCCAAACCCTCCGAGGACCCCGTCGACGGATGCAGGAACGGAGGACCAGTACTCTATGGCGTCGTTGTAGTTGATCTGACTGTCCGCAGCACCATCCACTGGTGCATCCTCCATGTGGGCATCCGATATCGTCTTGGCGGGCATTTCGAAGGAAAGACACAAGCGATGGGCTACCCGTGGTGATGGGTCTGGCGCTTTATTTTCGATGGCGCACCATGCAGGCGGTGAGAAGTTGGCGGGTTCGCGGCCGCGCCAAAACAACGACGCGTGCATTCGAGAAGTACACCAGCACCTAAGCACTTGGAGGTGTGAGAATCAGACTTGGCACCCTGGCTTCTATACGTGGTAGTCAAGCAAGCTGTGCATTCCGAGTCTCACCATATTGTGCTCCGCCGATGTCGTACTATGATCTCGACGATATCTTGGCTGACGGCGAGAAGATCCCCTGCCGCTTCAACATGACGGTGCCCGGGCTAGGCTACCTCGAGGGCAACCCGGGCAAGCCGATAGAGAAGAACACCAAAGTAGAGCTTCCGCTTTGGCTTGCCGAGGTTTTGGCCGTGTGCGAGCTCCTGCGCGAGTCGCAGCTATCCTTCATCGATCTCTCGCAGCCCGATTTCTTGGGCCCCAAGGTACTCAACGCAGCCAAGGCCAATGCCTTGGCGATCGACCTCCACTCCATCTTGCCCAACTTTTACACCCTTGCCCAAAAGTGGGCCGCCATGTTTAACGATGGCGCGTTGATCGAAGTGGTGCTGACGTTATTAAAGGAGCGTGCGCTAGAAATCAACAACTTTGCTAGCAACGCCAACAAGCTGACGTCCAACTCATTCTTGTACTCGCTAGACGAGTTTGAGCGGCGGTTGTATCGCGTCACGGCGGCCTCAAACCGCCAAATGCGAAACTGGATCAAAAATTAGGGTATAGAGATAATGACCAAATGAGAAACGTGCCGTCACTACTATAACGGGAGTGGGCGGTGACCAGCTACCGCACAGAGCATATCGGCCAGCGAATGCCGTTGAGTTGTCGTCCGGTATAGATCTTCATTCATTCAACGGCCACGCTCCGCCAGGTGGGTGGCATCGTATTTGGCTGCAAATTGCACTCGATCCTCACCATACTGAATGGACAGCCAAGCGGGCAGCACGCATGTCATGTCACCACAGTGGCGCGACGTCCGCATCAGGGTATAGCTGCGGCGCCTTCGTCTGTCTCGTTGTATTTATTACATTCTAGTTTGCATCTCCTTCCACATCACCAAGGTCGTCGTCACTGTCGACAATGCGCTCACTCGAGAGTGCCAGTCTCTTCTTCTTGCGGCTCGCCACCTCTTGGTCTTCTTCTTCATCATCGTCAATGCGCTTCCCGCGAGCTCGTTTTTTCGCCCCGCCCTTGGGCGCCTCGTCCGCGGCCACATCTTCGGGGTCAGATGCAGCAGAATCCAGAGCTTCGGGTTCTGTGGGCTCCTTATCGGTGGCGCTTTCTTCGTCACTGACGACTGCCTTGCGCTTGCGACCGCCCTTCTTGGCACCCTTCTTGGCCGGTTGTCTCTTCTTCCCCTTGGGCTTGCCCTCTGTCTCCTCAAAGTCTTCGTCATCGATGCGAGCCTCAACCGTGTTTAGGCGGTTCTCCTCGGCCCACTGTTGAGCTTGTTCTTGTAACTTGGCCCGTTCCTTCGCCAATTCATCCTCGATGGCCTTTTGCTTAGCACGGCGTTCCTCCTCTTCTCGAAGCATAGCCTGTTCTTCGCGTTCACGCTCACGCTGGGCCTCCTCCAACCGATGCTCGAACTTGGTCAAGTGCTCTTCGGTTTCTTCCAAGCATACAGTGAGCCTATTGAGTAGCGTTTGACTACCCAAGTTGGCCCGCGCCTTGATGTCGCTCTTGGGGAAGGGCGCGTGCGGTTCCTCGTCCGAGGCAAGATCATTGAGGGTACTGATGGCGTCATTGAGTCCCAAAATGGCGGTACGAATATCCTCAGCAGTGCGCTGGTCCACCGGGAGCTTGCTGACGTAGTCGGCAATTTGGAACTGGACATAGGCAAGATTGAAGCGAAGTGAAGCGGGTGCAGCAGTGGACTCGTCTGCTGGCAGCGACAACGCTATGGCTTCCTCCAGGTGTTCTAATGCCTTTCTCAAAAAGGTCAAGTTGCCCTCACTAACCCCACGAAGGTACCACGCCCTACCCAACAAGCTCAAGAGTCTTGTTCTGGCAGCCACGCCTTCGCCTTCACCAAACCGGTGAAGTGCAATCTCATAGTTTTCAATCGCCTTGGAGTATTGCTTGGTGTCGAGCAACACGTGAGCCAAGTTGACGTACACCAGTACGTCGTTCAACGAATCTCTGATCTTGCGCAACACATCCAACCCTTTCAAAGCGTCCTTGTTGGCAATGTAAACAATCGCCAAACCCTGCGCCGCGTAAACATCGTGCGAATCTACCAGTAACACCTTGGCAAAAAGCTCCACCAGCCGCGTATAGTACTTGCGTCGCTTGTCGCCCTCCTTGGTGTCTCGGGCCATCGCGCTGTATATGTTGGCAAGCGACAAGAGCGCATAGCAGTCATGCAGATCATACTCCACCAACGTGTCCTTGTGATGCTTGGTGTCAACGTCTGGCTTGAGACCAACCGCACGCCCAAAGCGGCTACAAAACCATCCATAGAGCAGTCGCACCTCCAAATCGGCTGGCTGTTCCTTGAGAAGTTCCTCCAACTGCTCGTAAACAGTGGAGAGCTCAACGTTGCCCTTGCCAGACCCCGCCTCAATGCACCTGAGGAACACAAGGCGAAGCCTGGCCGCGTAATAGTCGGGCCGTTCAGCCACCAAATCACGATAAAGTTGTTCTGCCTCCAGCGCGGCCGTGGCCTCTTTGACTCTAGCCAAGTTGAAGCGAAGCGTCACTGAAATTTCAGCCGCCAATTCTGCTGGTAGTGTCTCGAGCTTGCTGAGTGCATTCTGCAAAAATTGCGCTGCAGAGTCCGTGTTGTGCTTCAAGTAGTGCATCACCCCGATATTGTTGTACACCTCCAAAGGCGCATCCTGCCCAATAAGCTTGCGCAGCTCTATGGCGCGGTTGAGATAGGCAAGCGCCTGGTTGAGGTCGCGTGGCTCGTAGAGCTTCGAAAGCGTGAGAAGGGCATTAAGGATGACTGGCTCACCCGTGATGGCGCCGTCGCCACTGCCAGTGCCGCTGTGGCTGCCTGAAGTGCCCGCCAAGCGTACATACCTCTCCAACATTTGCACTGCCGCCTCTTGCTTCCGGCGTCCACGCTGCTTGGTGTACAACATCCCTAACGCATAGTTGACTTCGACGCACTTGGGGTCGGTCTTGTGCACCGACTCAAACGTGATGATGGCCTCTTCGAGCGATCCACGACACATCTGGGCCTGACCCAACCCAAGCTTGGCCATGAGGTTGGCATCACTGCGCTTGATGGCCTCGTGAAAATGTTTTTGTGCCCGCATGAAGTCAGCCTCGGCAAACGCCACGCGCCCACGCCAAAGACTGGCCTGACTCAAAAGATTGGCAGTGGCAGGACCGCCACCAACACTAGGTAGACCTTCCTCGCCGCCCAGCACAATTGCCTCCACGCGGTCACATATGCGCGTCACCATCTCGTACTCGCCCTTGGCGTAAAACCAGCTCACCAACAGCATCAACAACACCCCGTCGCTAGGACGCTCGCGCTGGAGCGCCGCCACCTCTTGCATGCTGCGCAGATACGCCTCAACAAAGGCATCGTCAGACACCAGCTTTGTGAACGCCAGGTTCATACGGGCCAACGCCAACAAAATCTTCAGCTTAACGTTGCGGCGCGGGTCGATCTCCACACTGCGCTCCCACAGTGCCACCGCCATCCGTTCGTCGCGCAAGAGCCAAAAGCACAAGCCAATGCCAATGCGAGGGTCCGGCTGCATCACCGGGTTTAACATGAGCACCTGCTGGTAGAGCTTGAGCGCGGCAGCATAATTGTGCGTGCGTCTCAACACCACCTGGGCCTTGCCGAGAAGGGCAAAGCAGTTGGTGGCATCGATCTTGAGAAGCTGGTCAAACGTCTCAACCGCCTTTTCGGTGTCGTGGCGCTGCGAGTCGTCCCGGGCAAGCCCGAGCACAGCCTTGGCAAGGAGGTTGGGTACGTTGGCGGGATCGAGTCGTGACACTATGCCAATACTATCGCTAGCAAGCTGGAGTAGCCTCGTTCTTGTGGGCGTGTGGGCGTCGGGCTGGACCCTCACCTCGGCGTCAGCATCGTGTTGCGCCCTCGTGCCCTCAGTGATCACTGCCGCCACGTCTGCCCCCGGGTTGGCGGCACAATGGAGATACAACCAGCTCATGAACCCGTGCAACTGCACAGGCGCATTGTCACTGGTGTCGGACAGAAGCGCTTGCATGGCGGCAGTCACCAACTTGGCAGCCTCGGCGCGGGCACCATGCCAGCAATACGCCTGCGCCACCGTCAACCAGAGCCGAACGGGACAACGCTCCGTCTGCAAAAAGCTCACCAACTCCATCAGGTCCTCAGGCAATTCCTCATCGAGGTTGATGGTGACAATTTCGCCATTTGAAAGCGGAACGTCCAAGTTCGTCTCAGGGGCTGCAAACTTGCCGGCATAGTACGACGCGTCTAGTATGTCTGTATCCATGCCCAATCTAGGTCGCTGCCGCTTTTAGTCGGAGCGGTCAACTTGTTGTGGTTTCGGCGTGGTGCTGTCAGCCGCCGATTTTTCACGTCGGCGGTGACACAAAAGAATATGCAGGAATTACGCTGCCGCGGCGGAGGCAGTGATTGAAAGACTGGTGGGAGTTGTTGTCACTCATTAGTACGGGTAGCCTTCGTAGCGAAGTACATGGGAAACTGGTCTGCTTGAACTGCCTGGCTAGAAAAGTTCTCGACTGGTGCATATCTGAAAAGGTATTGATTTCGAGATTGGCTGCAAATTGCAAACGCGCATTGGTAGTTTGATAGTTAACACCGAAGTACCCAATGTAGGTAGATGCTTATGTGTAAAGGCATTCTCAACCCAGAATTATCCAAAGCCAAAATTCTCCACGAAGAATATTGGCTGTGGAATCCGGGAGAGAGTTGAGCCTTATCGGCAGCTCTCAGGTCCAAAAGTGCCAAGCTGGATACGCCAAAATAGTCTATCTACAATTCGTTTCCTATTACGGTTTTCACTGGTCCAGGTTTTTGCTTAAATACATTCCGTATTTTAGTAGCTTTACGAAGGTAGTGATGCACACGAAGCCCCTGGCATTTAATCAAGGAAAATTCTTTTGTACATTTGCACGATGTAGTACCATCTTAACCTACCCAATCGTGCGACGAGTGTAGCTTTTTAGTCATTATTGACTCGTTTAAAAAGAACTGTGCACCCAGAGCAGAACAAAACAATCGTTTCATACATGCGTTTAAAATCAACACAAGATGAGTTTGTTCGACCGCAAATGAAAATGCACGTGCTCGAAGTTATAGGTATGTACAGATGAAAGATCAGGCCTTTACTACAAAATGTGTCCTTCACAGATTCCCTTTATTCGTTCAGTCCATAGTTTGTATCAACCTGTTTCGCAGACACTCGCGTTTGAACTCATTCTTAGCTGCGGTTGTGTCTTTTAGCGTGCCAATGCGAAACGTTTTGATATCGCACCCACTTATCTGGGCCTTCTCGATGTCCACCGAGAGCGTCATTTCGAGTTTGCAGTTGAGCTCACTTTGGAAGTATTTGACCACAATGGTCCCACTCTGATCATCGACACGCACTGGGTGCTTCAACGATAAGCTATACAAACAGCTGTCGATATTGACTAGCTTGTCCCATAGCACACAGAGTCGCCGAAAGCCGCTCACCACGGGCATCTTATCAACCATGCGAAGCACCATGCTGCCCTGTACTTTGAAAAAATCTGTCACTTTGAATTGCGGCGAATTCTCAATGAGTTCGTATCGAGCAGTTCTATCTTTCCCAAGTGTCACCTTAACCAGCGAGTCGAACACAAACTGCAACTCACCACCTTCGAAATCGACAAACCGACATCGGGTGGCCGCTTGCAACACCTCAAATTTGAAGGTCAACAAGCCAATCTCAGCAGCATCGTACTTTTTGTACTTTTGTATGACTTCTGTTTGACGAGCAATCTTGTCATTCAACTCTGTCAACCGAGCCTGCTGCTTTTGAATCTTTAAGTTCAACTCTTTCAATTTGTCGGCAGTTTGACTGTGTTCACGGCGGTATTGCTCAATGTGCTCTTTCACTTGCTGCATTTCTACCACAAATCGGTGCATGTGTGCTTCGTCGTATTTGGTCCCATTGGCCACGAGTGCCTTGAACGAGTCTAGTCGGGCTCGCAACGACAGGTGCCGCTTTTCAACCACCTCGCTAGCCTGGTCCATTTGTTTTATCTGTTCGATCAATTGCTGCTTGTCCTTTTGTAGCCCGGATACGATGATATTCAACTCACCAATTACATTGTGCACTAATTGGCTCCGCCACTCATACCACACCTTTTTGGCCTCGTGGCGAGCATAATCCTTAATCAATTGGAAATCCGACCGTAGACGCATTTGCGTCATGTCGTCAGAATTGTAAAACGCCTGAAACATCACTGGGTTCATCGTGCTAGTGCTTTCGCTGATGGTATCAAATATCCTCACGCCATCCTCAATGTTTTGCATAAGTTCCTTACAACTGAAATCGTACAACTCATACTCAGGAACCTGAACTCCGGCAAGCACATAATCGTCAATCTCGTATTGGTCATCGGCACTGATTCGAGGAAGTGAGATGCTTATGCGGTTTTGCAATTGAGAGCCAATTTCAAGATCATCGTAAAAGCGAATTCCAATGTCTTGCAAGAATTGTGAGAGTGAGACTGCTGGTAATATGTGGCTATCGTCCATCAGTTCATTTGTGACGTCGGCGAGTGGGATCGTAGTTGTTTGCCACTCCTCAGAACGCTTGCGCTGAGACTCCAAGGCCTCTTCGAGCGGGCGCTTGCGCGGGGGTTTTGTACTCAAGTCTTCCTTGGTGTTTTCTGTGAGAGCTTCTGCTGCAGCTGGCTGCACTTGATCATCTGGTTTGAAGGATTGCGAGTCGATAACAACTTCGTGTTTGGGTTTTGGCATGTCCATGGGGTGACTCACATGAATTGTGCTTACTGATTGCGTCAACTCCATCACCGATTGCCCACGGTTGTCCATCGACACAGTTTCAATTGAGCCTACGGACTCTGTCAACTCCATCACTGAGTGACGTTTGGGGTCCTCACTCAAATCGTCCTTTAGACTCACCTCTGAGGGCTCACACCGGGTCTCCGGAGCCAGGCTGCTCACTTCGGTTTCGATACTTTCGGTTGTGAGAGGGTGAGAAGGTTCCGCTTCGGATCTTGTTTCAGTGCGAGTATCGGTTGGTGCAACTATGGAAGGCTCTACCGTAGCGTTCGTGCGATCAGCCATTGTGATGGTTGAACGGATCGGCTGGGTTAATTCCATGGGCTCTTCCTCGTCTTCTCCGAGCGCTTTATGATTCACCGGCAGGTTGTCTGAAATAGTCGAGTGCGTTGGCCCTGGGTCTGGGTTGGGCGTGTGAGTCCTTAATGTACCCACCACCTCAGTCAACTCCATTGCGTAAGTATTGTCACTATCCCGCCGATTACTTGAAGGCGCTGTCATCTGCTTAGGTACCGGTTGCCCCAAATTAGCTGTCAACTCCATCTCGTCATCTGATGAGGGCAATTCAGTCGCCTTTTCCTCGTCAAGTAAGTTCGGGATTGGGATTTCTGCTTGGATCGGGGCAGAATCTACTTCATCCTCGTCTGAGCTATCTTCAAGGAGCTCGACGCCAACGTCTGTGACATCGTTGGCTGCTCTGGTCAAACCTTGAGAGTCGTTATCGCCCGTGTCAACCAGGACAGAGCTGGGAGGCTCGGAACTTCTATCGGAATCGCTGCCATCTCTATACTGAAAGGCGATCTTGTGTAATGTCACCTCAGGTGCAAATGAGACACGTCTTTGGGCCATCTTGGGCCGTTGGACGTTCAGCTCGTCACGCAATGGAACCATGCTTGACGGTCTACGAAGAGCCGGCCGCTTGGTTGTCGACACAGGTTCCGTATGCCCCCCCACGGACTCTGTAACGAGATTCTCCTTTTCCATGAGAGCGCAACAATGAGATCGGTGTGTTTGTGTTTACATTTTAGATGTTTGTTTGTATCAACGCAGGCAGTGATAGATCAAGATCACGTGCGTAAACTCGCGTGATCGAGTTGGGCGATTATCGAATGAATGGTTAATAGCTGCGACTTTGCCCAGGTGCAGCCAAGAGGTGGAGACTAAGGTCGTAAGCGGTGCGAATTTACACGCTATGCGATGAAATTGTCGGTATATAGCTCGAAACACGGCAACTTGTCGAACGCTCCACTCGCCCGTGCGTACGCGTGCGCGTGCGCGCTGCTGCCGCCGCCGCCGAGCTGAGTTGCCGCTCATCCCCTCCCTCTCCTGCATACCGATTACCGCCCGAGAAATGCTCCCCCACAGTTTGATATGACGCAGACACAAGGTCCGCGAGCTGGCGTTGGAGCTCATGCCGCTCTACAACCGTGCGTAGTGTACCTGACACCTCGCGTCCTCCCTATCAAAGTAATGCCAACATATAGGGAAGAGCGCTTATCGGGAAGCGCTGTTGCCGGTCACTTGCAGGCGCTGTGCTTGCTCCCCACAATCTCTTTTTTTTTTTTGTTTTTACTGGTCTTATTCCCTCGGTCCGAAGTGGCCCAGCCCGAAGTCGAAAATCGTATATAACTCGCCCGCATACGCGCTCTCGTGAGCCGTTGCCGAATACTCTGTCAACACCATGGTCGCCGACAGCATTATTTACCACCCGACGCTCACCAAGCTAATCAAGTTCCTCGACACTACTCCAAAGCGGGAGAAGTCGTTCAGGCTTGTGGCGTACCTTTCGCGCTTCCTCCTGTACTATCTCAAGCGCCAGGGGTTTTCGCCTGAACTTGTGCGCATCTTTGTCGATCTCAAGCTGCACGTTACCTTCATCCGTAAAGGTATGAGGTTCCTTAAGCCCCTCAATCACTTGCAGGCCGCCTCCAAGGCCTTCGACAACAAGCTCATCGACCCCATTTTGCTGCAAACCACCGTCATCCGCAATTTGGGCTACGCTGGGTACCTCACCTTGGACCTGATCACGTGGTTCAAGATGTTGGGGTTCGTTGACAAGAAAAAATACCCTCTGGTCCCCACCTGGGCGTCGCGCTTTTGGGCATTGGGGCTTATCGCCGGGCTCGTCAACTCTCTGAGATTGTACTACATCAATGCAGCCAAGTTGAACGCGCCCAGTGCGGTTTCGGATGCCGAGAAGCCCGTCGACGTGGCGTCGGTGAAGGCCAAGTTGTACCAGGTGAAGCGCAAGTTGGTGTGGGACGCGTTAGACTTGTTTATAGCGTTGAACTCGTTGAACTACTTGCATTTCACCGAGGGCGACGTTGGATTGGCGGGTACAATCACGTCGATCATGGGATTGAAGGACCAGTGGGAGTCAACCTAAGGAGGCGAGTGAGGCGAGGGAGAGCATACGCGCCAACGAATTTGTATTCTCAGTCATACTTCTGCAGATTGCAGTCTTTGAGTATTTATTGCGATTTTATCAATAGAAAACACGGCGTAGGTGCGCCCGTGTAGCGCTCATTGCTGCAAAATGGCATCGATGCCGATAGCTAGTGGCAGTCAGGTCGTTGCGCAAACATAATTTCCTTAAACTAGGGGAGTCCTCCAGCCAGCTGGTTGCCTCCTTGGCCCTGGTAGTAACCGATCCAGAACCAACGCATTATCTCATTCTTCAAGTCATGCTCTATGGTTTCGCGGGCATCGTGGTTCGCTAGAAGTGCACGCAAGTTCTCCCCTAGCTCAATTGGGGAAGTGTCAAGCCGTCGATTGATCTCATCTGATGTCAATTCCGCACCAATTGACGCGCCATCCGATTCAACTGGCTCAGTCTCCTCGATCCCGGTCAATTCATAAAACGAGGTGCGGCCGTTAGTCCATGACTGTGCCACCAACAGGTCGAGCTGTTCGAAAGACATGGCTTTAGCTCGCCCTCGTAAGCGAGGACCTGTTGTGCTCACAATTGGGGTGGCCAGACGTTTATGGGTCACGTGTGTATCAACCCTCCTACATATAAATCATCGCTCATCGCTCCAAAAAGCACTCGAGATTTCAGACCAAGCGAGTTTATCACCCAACCGGTGAACATGACTTCTACTGAGCAGACAAAGGCCTCTGCAGCGGCTATGGAGCAAACGGTGCAGGCTTCTTCTTCTCCCAAGCCGTCAGCCGCCACCAGCATATCCGTGCCAAAGGAGTGGCGCCTTCATATTGGCAATATCTCGCCCAAGCTAGCGTCGGACCCCTCTTTGCTTGCCTCGCGGTTCGCCAAATTTGGCACTGTTCTTAAGCCACTCGAGCTCCACACAAAGCCTTTAGGCGACAAGCATTTTGCCTTCATAACCATGGCGTTAAGCACGCGCGACTATGAGCGGGTGCGTGCTGCCTTCCACGACGTGGTGTTTATGGGAATGAAGCTCTCTGTGGCAGAGGCACGCGGGGCTTACAACTGGTCTGTGGATGCTTTGCGACCCGATGACCGCCAGCGCGCTGCCCGCATCCAGCGCGACCGCATTGCCCAAGCGCGTGCCGCTCGTATTCGCGAGGCGACCATCATGTACCCGACGAGCACCGAGGGTCACCCCACCGTAAGTTTCGCCGCCATTGGCCCAAACCTCAGCAGCATGGGCTATCTCAAATCGAGCCACACCTTGAACGACAAGTCTGGCAATACCAAGAACAAACCACCACTGCTGCTGCTTCGCGGGTTGGGTCTGTATGGAGCGGACACCCTCCCACCCCGTGGCGGGGCCGCCGTCAGCGCGCAGCAATACTCACACATCAGTGGCCGCGGTGAATTGATCAAGGGCCGCTTGCGAGTCACCCCACGCAGCGCCGCCCAAACGCGAGCCGCCACGATGCGCATTCTTGTTAATGGCGAGCTCAAGACTTATAAGCAATACAAAACCAAATTGTGGGGGGTCGAGAAGCGTGGAGTCAATGAGTTGGTATCGCTGTTCGAAAACGGGTTGTGGAAGAGTGGTGATGGACACGTTGTGGAGAGGGTTATCACGAAGCAGGTTCCTAACGATGCTGGCGACTCGATAGCCAGTGAGCCCGCTGGAACAACTGAGAACAAAGTGCTTGCCTCATTATTTACAACATATGACTTTGATCAGCCGTTGAAACTCGAAGAAGACGCTGGCGAAGAGGAGGTGGTGATTGATAGTAAGGGCCGCAAGCTGGTGCCGACATTCGACTTTGAGCTTGAAGGGGCGGTGCAACGAAAGGGCTTAGAAGAGGCTGGGGCCGGGGCCGACTCGGACTCCTCCGAAGCTAGTTTCGATTACTCCACCGCTCAACAGAAGGTTGCAGAGTACACAGCAAAGCACAATAAACCCGAAGGCGAGGTTTACTATGACGAAGACGACGATGGCAACGAGTTGGACTTTGACTTGGTGGCACAGCTGACGGAGGCTATCGTGGCGAAGCGTCAGGCTGAAAAGCACGATGAGACGGTAGTTGAAGAGAGGCAAAATGCTAACAGCGAGAAGCAGGAGCAAGAGGAGAATGACGAAGAACAAAAGGCAGATAAGAACAAGGTGGATGAAGCTGGGTCTGACGACGAGTTCGTCCCCACGTTTGGCGCGCCACCAACGCTGACGACTGAGGCGTTGCGGTCGTTGTTCAAACCAGACCAGCAGACGTTCTCGCTCGCTGTCGACGCCGAGGATATCGACGAGGAGAAGGAACGTCAGCTCGAGGAGGCTGCGCAACAGCAGCAGCAGGTTTTGCGCGAGATCGAGCACAAACAGCACGAGGCGCAAAAACAGGCACAGCAGCAAAGAAGAGCGCATTTTGGGCTCTTTTGGGCGCACGCCGACTCCCCTTTTTTGGCCACCCAGGCACAGATCAGCAAGTTTGGTGCCCCGGGTGACGTTGTGACTCTTCCCGGGGAGCAAGACGGTGCGCACTTGCCCAGGGATGGAGGCGAGAACGACTACGAAAAGTGGTTCTGGTCGCAGAGAGGAGAGCTCAGCCGCGAGTGTAAGAGAAGGAGAAGGGACGTTTTGCGGGCTTTCAGCAAAAAGAAGACAAATATATAGAGTCTGAGACGCTTCACCGCTATAGAATACCATCATACGAAACCAGGGCAAGGCATGCCTTGGTGATTCTCCGCCACTAGCCTGGCGTTGTTGCATGTGACCTAGTAGCAATCTGGACGCCCACCACACTTAGGTATGCGAAACAGTGAGACTGACAGTTTTCCGTCTAGCGTTCACTTTCTATCCTCATCCCAAACAATCATCTTACGCCAACACGAGAGTATGACATGATTGGCAACGTGAGAGATCTTTCTCAGGATAGCGCTAGTGATGTGTACAGGGTGCCCACTGAGGATAATGAAATGAGCTCTATTCAGGCGCCATCACCAGCACGTCACAAGCTACAACTTGCAGCCAATACAAACATCAGCGTGTAGCCATGGACACTTCGGTAATGCTGCTGTGTCCATTGATACGCCATTCAAGGAGCATAGCTCTCCTGAGGTATATATAGAATGTTGCTGAGTCGCCTTCCTCAGGCTCAATATCCTCTTTTTCAAATTTTAGGGCGCATTGAATCTACTATTTGCCGTTAACTTCGTGCAACTGGCTCTTAAGGACAGTTCTAAGTTTGCCCAAGGTCATTCATGTTTGTTTGGCTCTTTAGTAAATGTTCAAGTTTGATTCGAAACTAAACACTATAGTAATTGACCTAATACCGCCACAAACTGAGACCAATTGAACCGTAATGACAAGCAGTGACCTTGTGCAGACAAGAGGTAGTGTATAGAAATAAAGGTATAGTGAGAAGGCCACTCCAGTGCTACAAAATGGCAACTACCGACATCAAGGTCAATAATTACATTTGCAGCCATTCAACCCACCAACGGGAAGTTTCAAGTCCGCTGATAACACTCCTGGTATTTTCGTAGCCCTATCATGGCTTCAAATGAGTAAAGGGCAAAACTCTCTGGAGGCCTATCTCAGAAGCTGTAACTTCCCTTTGTCAAGATGAGTTGCAGCTTCCAGAATATGCCTCTAGAGAGCTCTGTGGCTATTACTTTGAGACGTACGAGGCTCAATTTTGGGCTAGTGTACCTGTTTGATTCACAATTTTGCGAAATGACTAACCTGGAAGATCGACATGGAATTTATGGAAGTTTCAATAGGAATACTTCGGCGGTTTGCTATCCCAAAAAATTTAGCACTTCATCCACAATAACTCTACGCCGAATGTGAATGTTGCGGCTTTAGCCATATGTACGTAATGCTCTCTGCGTAGTGCACCTTTGAGCGCATTTATATTCGGACAGGTTGACTTCCGCACGGGCTAGGTCATTACCATAGTGTTACTTTGAACTGTAAATCGTAAGGGGGGCCACAACGGGGTGGGAGAGGTATATTCGAAGTTCCATTGCGACCAGGGAATCCAGAGTCCAAACGTCTCTAGATTTCTTGTATGCCACCGAGGTTACCTCTTCAATGAAAAGTTGGCACGATGACGTCTTCTGAGAGTGTTTTACGGCACACTGTTACTTTAAAGCGCATTTTATTTGTCTTCATGATTCTCAGACTCCAAAGGTTCCCACTTTACTAATAATTTCATTGCATTAAAAATGTAAAACAACATCACGCCTGCTAAGTAACCTGTTCGCGTATAGCACTTTGTCAGATCATTTCTCCTTATATCAGCAACATTGAAAGCTCTAAAAAAAGTGACTTCAATCATCAAAAACACTCTTCCTCATCATTCCCATATAGTTGATATCGTTTGAAGATATTAGTTTAGCAATGAGCACTAATGTCTCATTTTTCCGAGCACTCCCATAAATTTCCACGTTTAAGCAAGATGATTTGAGGAGGAGGAAACACGAGCACATTCGATTTAGGAACATCAACTTCGACTTAAGGTGACGCTACTTCAAATCAATCTCTACTTTTGAGCCGCTTTTATTGTATCCAAATCAGTTTGCGAAAAGTCAGGCCTCGGCAATACATTTTGAAGTCGTCTGTGTAGAGTAAGCACCCCTCAACGTAAATCGTGAATGTTTTTACTATCGGTAATTTAGTTTGACATCTGTTCCTTTCGTATTTTTTCTTTAACTCATCTCACTTAAATGAAGTTCAAGCACAAAAGGAACGCATCTGGATTGCAAATTTTGATCATGCTTTGTGTCATTTGCGCCCTGTCATAATTCACACTAAGCTGTCCCGCACACATTACACGAGCTTTGAAATATCGAGAATGATGATATTTCGAAAGCCGAAACAGCTGGTAACCGACTTTTCTGATGAGTAGACAGCGCTCAAGCTACCGAAGATGAGGCAGCACGTCAAGCGGGGATGACACCGATGTCATGCCACTGTTCTTCTCAAATTTTTTTCGGACTGACCAATGAGCCACTTATCACATGATGAGCTCTCCATTCATGGGTTGCGCCGATACCATGCAAATTTATGGTCCCTCACGAGCAACTTCGAAGTCAATAACGCACTTGCTTTCCTAGATGAGTGTTTTGAAAGCCTTTGTGATGTATATATAGGCGGCAAAAGACCGATACTTGAGGTTGATATGATGATTTTGAGTTTGAGGATAGATGTGATAATAGTGATGTTATATCAAACGATAAGTTGTTGTTTCATTTCGTAAAATGAGCATGAATTTGACACAAATTATGACCGAAAGATATCGCAGCTCAAGAATCTGAGCATGAACAGATATCAGTGCCATGGATTAACGCCTGTTTTCAACCAAATTAAGTTTGCATGAATCGTAAGTCTCCATACCGGCCTTATCAAGTTCAAGGGTTTTCACGGTGATTATTTCGATGAATGTCTATAAATGCATATGAATATGTCAAAGACATTGAAATTGTTCATGAGATATCGTTTTATGCCATCAATCTGCAGTGATGCTTGTTTGGCACAGGGCACCTTCATCGTGGATCTCCTTCAATATCATCATCTACTGTGCTTTCTCCATCAATATTATATTTGAAGTAACTCAATGTGTCTAGAATGGTATAGAGGGTATCAGTTTCATCGCTTGTATGAGTGTCGCGAGGGGTGAAATAGCTTGATCTAGCCATCAGCGGAGTCGGGCAAGCTAAGTGCTCAAAATTTTGAAGTTGTTTTTGCGGACAAGTTTCAACTTGCTGTCATTCTTGCCTACTGAGAAGGCGCGTTTTCTTCTGTAAAGCAGACCACTTTTGTTTTGAAGGTGACGCTCAACATCGTCATCCTCCTCGAGAACCTCGTCAAACATAGGGACGTTCGACTTGAATAAGTACTTCTCGGCGAGCGAAGTGGAAGCCAAGTCACGGACCATGGAATCCAAACGGATATACTTCAGGTTTCGCGGCGGGGTTATATATGAGGGAATACCAATCTGGAACTTGTGGAGCGAATTCTGTTCATTATTGGCGTTGGCGGGAATCCAAGGCTCGGTCAATTTGACGCCTCTGGAGGTGGCCGACCGACTGACATACCCGGGGAAGTCGTTTGCGTTTAAGCGAGCTAAGGGCGCCCGAGGATGCGTTTGTATGCGTGTGGCGGAAAACATCACTCTCTTTGATGGCTGCAAAATGTTTTCTTGGTCGTAGTAGTTGGTCTTGTTGGAGTGCGAGTCTGCGCCTTCATTCTCTTTGCCGCCGAGGGAAGTGGAGACTGCCATATCCGGGGGCAGCTGGTACGGTACGGGGTCTTCGTAGATGCTGAAGGCGAGTTTTTTTGTTGGTGACGCAAATCTGCGAAGGTTTGTGGAGGACCGCGTTTTGCTAGGCGAAGCCGAGTGCGACCGCGAGAGCGGTGACTCCACTGGCGCTGCCTTGCTGGGAGATCGGGTATTCTTGTCAGGTTTGGGTGACAACACTGGCCGATTGTATCGCATGGGAGAAGACATGATGCAAAAGAGAGCGAGCCTAGCTTGCAATTATTGCGGAAGGAGAATGACGATGTTTTGATTTTGAGGCTAATCCGTTACGCGTCCGAAAAACGTGACGTGAGATAAGCCTTTGTGTGGCAGACAATCGATGATGCAACAATGGGTCGTGTCGGAAAAACCTTTGGAAGCCTTGAGACAAGTGAACAAGGAAGACCTCTTCGAGAGCAGGCCCAATTCCTTTTATAAACGTCTACCGCTTATACTCCCCCTTCCCGACACGAAAATTCAGTGGTGCATATTTTTTGGCGGTAAAATTCGTGTACATCAGTTTCCGGCAAATTGGTTCACTAGCGCGTATATCGCGATTTTGGGCTGCTTTCAGACTAACGTGTTGCGTATGGGCCGCGCCCTGTGGATAGAACTCCATCGAGGCGCCTCGCATGATTCACTGTATCCGGCGCTTTCATCGGTTCGCCGCAGTGTCGTTAGCCTCCAGCAAGATGAGGAACCAGGTTTGATCTTATCGCGTTTGCGAGCCGTGGGCATTTAAGCGCGCGCGCCCCAGCAGACACGAATTCGGCCCATTCCGATAAATCGAGTTTGCGGGGGCGACGCGCCACACCGCAATTGCAAGAGGCAGTTCTACGCATGAATTTTTTGCACCCAACCGTATGTTAGCGAACTCAACCTCTATAGAAATTCGATGGCACAAAAGGCATCTTAGTCACCAAGGCCGGCCTTTTTTTGCCTCTGATGTCGATGTCCACCTCCGTCCCGCTTTTGTGTGACCCTCTCTTGACGTACCCTTGTGCAACGTTGCCTCCAAGGGTAGGTGAGGGCGAGCCTGAGGTGATATACCCAATCTCGTTACCCTCTTTGTCAAAGATCTTATTTGTAGAGTCTCTTGGGGCGGGGCCCTTAGAAGTTAAGCCAACGCGCTGGTGGGTGAAGGTGGACCTGTCACGCAATTGCAGCAATATCTTGGAGAATCCATTGAAGTTGGCATTGTCAGTGCGACGGCTCTTGGGTATCAACCACGCCAAACTGGCTTCCACTGGGGTGATATTCTCGTTCAATTCGTACCCATAAAGACACATGCCAGCCTCCAACCGCAATGAATCCCTAGCAGCAAGCCCAATGGGCTTGACTAAGCTTGGATACTCGGAGATCAAGAGCCTGAAGAAGTCACGCGACTGCGCGGATTCGTGCTCGGTCAGCGACGGGATGGACAACTCGAACCCATCCTCGCCCGTATACCCGGACCTAGCCACATGAATCTGCGAGTCTACCACTGAGTTGAGATTGGCGAACTTGGCGTGTCCAAAAGTGAGTTTGCTCAAGTCTTCGTTGGTGAATTTCTGCAAAATCTCACTAGCCTTGGGGCCCTGGATTGCCAAGAGCGTACCTTCAAACGTGGAGTGCGTGACCTTGGATTCGTCAAAGTTGGCGAGCTCGCGTTTGATAAAGGCAACATCCTTTTCCCTGCAGCCAGCGTTGGTCACCATATAATACTGGTCTTCATCGTGCTTGGTGATTATGCAGTCATCAATGATGCCGCCCTCGTCGTTGAGCAAGACGGTCAACGAAGAGGCATTGACTGCCAACGAGTCCAAATCAATGGGCGTAATTTTCTGTAAGAGCGCCCTCGCAGAGGCACCGCTGAAATTGTGCTGCAACATGTGGGACACGTCGAACAAGCCACATTTTTGCCGGACCCAGTTGTGCAGCTCAATGTGACTTTGACCCTTGTAGAGCACTGGCATGTCAAAACCGGCGTACGGTACCATCTTGCCCCCGAGTTCCACGTGCACCTCGTGCAAGGGGGTCTTCATGAGGTGGGCGGACGAGGCCGAATTAAAGCGCTTGGCAATGACCGTCTTAAGCATGTTGTGAATATATAGGGGTGCTTTGAAAGGCAAAGTTTGCTGGAAGATGTGGTGGTTTGGGTTTAAATATGGGTCGATGTGGGTTGGGTTGACTCGTTATCGAATTGACTCGGGGTTATCCGAGTCAGAAGCATGCACAGAGTGGGGAAATACATCTTGGGTGCAACACCAAGAGAGCGAGCGTGCAAATCATCTATATTCACGTTAGCTGATTTTAGTTACCATCCATAGCATACACACGGTTGACGCATATAAAAACAATGCGTAGCCGCAGTAGCTAAGCCATTGTCTCATTTGGTTTCTGGCTTGTCTGTGATTGCTGATTATGGCGATGAAATCATCACGAGAGCATGCTTCGGTTGAAGTCTCTTTATGGGCCAAACCATACAAGCAATAGCCCAAGCTGGCTATATTGATAACCCAAAGGAGAGGCAAAAGTATTCCCCAGTACAAAAGCCGCCGGTGGCTATATTTACATGTGTTGTAGCGCACACAAGACGCGCACATGCATCGCCAGTCTGTGGTTTCGCTTTCATTAAGAAAACCTCCTTCCTCAAGCACTACGAGTTCTTTCATAGTATACAGTATGTTCCAATGATTTTTGGGTGGCATTGAGAATGTATTTGGGTACCTCCTATATAACTGTCGCCAAGGGTTTGGTATCAGCCGTACACCTTCCCAATGCGGAACGCACAATACGCTTCACACCAAGCCCCAATCTCTTTCATGCACTTGACTTTCAAATGTAAACGCAGAACCAAGGCCACTTTGTGACGTTTTCATTCGAATGTTCTCATCATCTTCCTCTTGATTGCAAATTATATGTTATCCTTCAAGGTTGCAGTTGCAGTGAAAAATCTCCGTCACAGAAAAAAAGTGATTCGGTTTTTTTTCTGCACTTGTACTGCCTTAGCGTCTCTCATTTGCGCCCATGCTACATGGCGCTCACCATTGAGTCAGTATGCACTGGTCTTGTGTCTTCGAGAATAAGAGACCGTAATGAATCTCTTTTGGCGTTAGAGGAGATCCTCGTACCCTTCCCAAAAGGGATGCCTGCGAAGCAGGCAGCGGCGCTCTTATCGCTGTTGTTTCGGCTGATTGAAATCGAAAAGGTTTTTTACTTAAAGGCAACTACCACAGCGGTGGAGCTGAGATTATCACGAGCTTGTTCGGGCATCAGCACCATCATCCAGAGCTCCATCGATCCGACCAACAAAGTCGAACTCAAGTACAAACATTATTTGTCGGTATTGAACGAGATTGTCAACCTCTTAATAGTGTCCACCACACGCACGCTCCTTTGGCCATGCGCATTTGCATTTCTACACATATTCAGTACAGTCATAAGACAAAGGCTTGTCAAGAACCATTTTGGTACCATCGAGTGGCGTCGCGTCTTTGTTTTTGTCACCAAGGTTATTCAGGCTTTACAGGCCAAACAAACAGTCAATGGTACCGCTGGTTATGAAGACAACTTGTTGGGCGAGCTGATGAGCTGTTTGTGCACTTTGTTGGATGCAGACACCCCTAGCTCCACCGTCTACTTACCCTTGCTTCTTCCCTCTGACAAATTGTACTTCGCGCTTCTTCCCATACTTGGCCAGGCCGTCAATGATATCAAAAAGGAGGGTGCCGTGGCGGTGGCGTTGATGAAAGTGATCAACAAGTTGATTGTTGTTCTCTCGACCGAAGACATACATTTCGTTAACAAGTTGGTGATCATGGGGGTGAGGTTGCTTCTTCAATTCGCCACCACCAAGCTCACCACGCTTCAGTATCAAGTGTTGATCTTCTTGAACTTGAATGGTGTCCACGATTACATGTTTTGGGATGACGTACCTGACCCGCTGGTGAGTGACAGCGACCGCGATCGAGACATATCGATACGATCTGAAAGTGATACAGAGGATCATATCGGTGAAAACAGGAAAAACATTGTCATGGAACGCTCAATCCTACAGTACAACATCGAAACGTTAATTCTGACATTAATGAGCATGGAAAACCAGCCATTCTACCAGCTCAAGCCTCGAGACGTTGGCATGCATGCACAACAACCTCGCCACACAATCGACCCAAGCTGGTTCGTATTGCGAACAATACATCTTGCGTCGCACGATGAAGGGACCGAAATGTCGTGGATGCTCATATCCGGACTAACCAGATTAGCTGGTACCTACTACAGATTTATGCTGGCACAGAACAACCGCTCCACGAGTGTAACGCCAGAACCGTCGAGACACCACAAACGCCAGAAACTCGACAGTTTTCAGAAAGCCTTGGTAGGGTCAAGCGACACTGTTGACATGGTATGCAAGCTTTTGGAGTTTGCTGCTATAGCAGATGCACGCAGACTAGCTCTTAAGTTACTAGCCTTCCATCTTCAACAAAGAAACTGGACAAGCATTACAGGTGACCGGCCTGAAGATGGAAAGAACCTGCTGAGTGTGTTCAACAAAGATGAGAGCAGTACAAGTTTGTTTGCGAGCGACAGCGGGCTGAACATTTCCTATGATCTGCCATGGTCAGGTACGCCACACACACACTCCCGGATTGCTGTAGCTCGAATGGTGTTGAGTACCTTCGACACTACCAACGTCAACGTTTGGGTGTTGCTAGCCATCAAGTCAATTCTCGAGGACCAAGCTGTGTTGAGTGGTGCACTAACGCACACGCTATACTCTCAACTTTTGAGGTTGATCATTCCATTGGTTAGTCACCCAACCAACGAGCTAGTCGTCAATTTGTCCACTGATCTTGTGCATCAGATTGTCGTCGATCTTGGCGTACGCGTGAACAAGGTTGTCGACTCCACGTTGATTGTCCAGCTCGACAACTTAGTGAGCATGTCAGAAGTGAGCGGGCCGGCTTTGGTCAATGTCTGGAGCTTCCACTTTTGGTACGCTGTTTACAAGGTTATCAACTACACCAATCTTTCCAAAAAAGATGATGTTCAGGAGAGGGTTCAGAAATGGTTGATTTCCAAATGGTCTCAAGTCGACCATCTTGTTGTTCATAGCGTGAATACAACTCACCGAGAAGCAGCGCAATTTTTGTGCTGGTTGTGTGGTGTCGATATCATGCATCTGCTCGGAACGACTACCAGGTCCCAGACTGCGTTGCAGAGGAGGTTACATTATGAACCTTTGAGTGAGTTGTGCGATGCCATGGATAAGCGCCACAAACTTGAGTTTTTCATTGTTGAAAAAACGGGCTATTGTCCAAACGACTTCGCTAAGTCGCCCTTTCATATTGATGTTTTAGGTAAGTCCGATTCAGATCGATCGGACCCGCTAATGTTAAGGCTCATACAACAGTATGAGTCTCATTTCAGTGGGCTGACCGAGGTGAAGCTTGCATGGACACTTTTTATGGCGTCTGTATTTTTCATTTGCAGGCACTTACATCCACTTCAAGTGTACACTCAGTCCATCCTTACCAAGTGCACCCAAGCAAACGAGGATTTCACTGATTGCGAAATTCCTCAAGACGAGGTGCTCGATATCTTGGGCGTGTGGAATCGATGTGATAGAGGGCTTTCGGCTGACATGCAGGCGACTTTCAATATTGATTGGTCCCCATTGTATGCCTGGATTGAGGTGGCATCTGATGCGAATCGCGAAGTTAACTCAAATGCAATCGCGAATGAGTGTGCGCCTGAAAGCCTTATGCTGCCAGGATTCGACTTTCGTGACCATATTCTTGAATTCTTACTTCAACAAGACCTTCTGAAAGCATTTCCAGCGATTTTGCAACTTTTTGAAAATACTCCGCTCGATTCGAGACTCGTGAGATTGTGTATGAAGTTAAGCTATAGTGGGATTGCCTTCACGGAATTGCCCAGTGATCAAGTTCGTCGGTTTTTACGTATTTTGGGGGAGGGCCCGTTGTCGTCACAAGAATTCGAACGGGCAGAAGAAACTTTGATAACAGTTTCGGTTACATTAACGAGGTTGCTTCCCTTGTATGCGAACTGCAATGACGAAGAGCTTAAGAAAGACTGGCTTGATATGGCGACATGGTTATTGCAATGCGGCGAAAAGGGCTTGTTGCAATCGGAGAAGGCTGTGATCGAGTACCTTAATTTTACGTTGCTGGCAATTGGTTTGGACCGCATATACGAAGATGCTTTTTCCAATAGATTTAGGGACACTACCAACCATGTGAGAGTAAGTCTCACGCGAAGTCTAGTAAAGGTCTTCTGTGAGAAAGGCATCACATTTAGTGACCAAGTTAGGTTATACAAACGCATATACCAGCACTTTGAGGACCCACAACAATCCACTGAGCAAAGTGCAACTTATTGTTTGTTTTTTGCAAGCTTGATCAGCGACCAGATATCATCCTCATTACTTACTTCGGCTATTTACAACTTAGTCGAGTACTCGCGATTCACTTTGTTCACTCCATACGCCATGGCATCTATTGCCAGTTTAGTGTGTGTTAACATTGATAACGGCAAGCGCACACCAAAGGAGATATTCAAGTCTCTCAAGGTGGAGATGGTATCTCTTTGGTGGTCCCATAACCACAGTATAGAAGGGTTCCCCTTCGAGCTCTTTGGCTACTCGGATTTGAGGTCGATGATCGATGTGGACTACAAGGAGCTCACGAGTGTCGCCCTTTCATCAAGTTTTCCCGATGAAGCACTTGTGGATCAAATAGCTCGTGTGAAGCGGACTGATGTGAATAGCGTGGTAGCTGACAGCTTCGGTTTGATTGTATCTCTCGCATACACCGATTGGGGGTCTAAAAATGCTGTTCATGCGTCACTTAAGCAAAACCTAGGAGCATCATATACAGAGTATGTGGCTACTCGCTTACCACTTATTGTGCTAGAAGTCATCAAATTCATGGATGTTTCTAATGAGACCCTCATACAGTCTACAAGTTCAGTAAGGAGCCCTTTATTCAACATTGCGAATAGTCAAATATCGAATCCTCCCAGTGTATCGATACCATTCAGGACAGCCACGGATCTCATGGCATCTTTTATCAGGAAGAAGTATGATACAGTGAGTACCTTTTGGCAAAGCAAAACCATACAGTATTTTCTTATCCGAAGATTGTTGTTGGACTTGTCGAGTGGTCTCACATCACAACAAAAACAGTTTGATCTCCGACGCATAAAAACTATACTCTTGTGGGGCTCTCCCCCAAAAGAGATGTCTACCCAACTAAAGAAATTGTTGGTTGGGTCATTGTGTCCACAACTAGCAGATCATAGACTTCAACCTGATATCTGCCAGATACTATCTAGCCTCAAAGTCGGATCGCGGGTTTTTGAAAGACTGATATTAGTCGAGCTCTTGTATGGTTTGTCTCAGTCCACAGAAATTGACGTTAACTATGTGTGTGTGTTGGACAGTGTTGAGTGCCAGCCACAAGATTGTGTCCCCGATACCGCCACTGAGGTCTTGCAACTTGTTGTCGCGAAGCTCAAAGATAAGTCAAGTCCCAAGGGGTTAGCCAAGTTCTTGCAGTTCATGAAATCCGATGCTGGATATTCCCAATGCCAGGTAAATGGGAGCTTCAAACAAATCATATACTTGTTGGCAAAAGTGTTTTCATTTGAAACTGATGTCCTCAATGTCATGAGTTTACAGCCTGATATCGGTATTGTCCGCAAACTTGTCCGTATTGAGGGGTGCCAGTTTCGTGAATTTCCAACAGGCTTCACAAAGTGGTGTGCAAGTTACTTGGCGGCATTTTATTTGGAGGGTGGGTCAAAAGATCAAGCTAGCACTCAACAATGTACCAGATTTGGCAACAATCACCTGGAAATGAGTCTCACTTCAATCATCGGCCAAGTAATCGACATGTATGGTCAGTTGGGCGAAAACGCTGACGCCAGCATCGAAGCGATCTTGGGGGTTTTGATATGGAAGTATGACTTGAAATCGCCAGACCTTCATCAAAACCTTGATTTCAAAGAGTGGTACCTAAAATTCCAGACCTACATCTTACCCATTGACTTCCATATGTGTGTCTTGTTGCATGAAAATGTGAACTTGACAGTCCCAATATATTCCCTCACGGAACTATTGGAGGCAGACAGCTCTCTTGGTCTGACTTATGATATGCAAGCCGAATGGGTGAAAAACTTGTTCATGGCCTTAACAGTAGCCCTTGCACGCTTTACAAGTGTTGCTCCGTTGCTTTCAGCTTTGGCGGTGAATGTCCCGTCACTTACAACAAAGGTCTTACCTAACTTGATTTGCCTTTATATCGAACTTTCTGTGGAAGATGGAGTAGCGACTACCTCGCGCTTGATGCATTGGCTAATCGACCAGGAGTTATCTGAAAGCCTTGCCGCCTTGGTCATCGATATAATCTTGTGCATAAGAGAGGGTGCAAAGTCAAATAAGACTGGGTTCAAAGAGGTATACTCGACCCTCAACATTAGACAAGCTTTTAGGTTTGCTGCTTCTTCCAAGTTTGAGGCTGCGAGCTTGATGTTATTGGAGGATGCCACCTGCTTACTCGAAGAAGATGAACGCAAACAATGTCTTCAAGAAGAAACCAAGATCTTGCAATCCGTGTACGAGCTGATTAATATCAATGACTTGATATATGGCTTGCCCATGGAGCCATCATTGGACTACGCGATGAACATCTTGGAGCATAATTCAAGCAACCTCAAGAGCATAAGGTTTGACAGCAGTGCATACGACACAACCATAACTTTATCATCCACGCTTGGCCAACATAGTGCTAGACTCATTCAATCTTTGATGGCGAATGGACACGTCGGGATGGCAAAATCAATTGGAGATAGCGTGCAAAGTGAGGAATTGTCGATGGCTTTTGAGTGGGCTTGGAAACTTGGCACCTGGGATGTTCCTATTCCTGCTACAGTGGAAAATGAAAGCATCATTTTGTATAAGACGTTGAAGCAAATTAGGGATTACCCGAGTCAACTTGGCGAAATCTGCGCAGAGTCTTGTTTGAGTATTCTTTCGACAAAGGAACAGGAAAGTCACTGGTTGAGGGCTCTCGCATCGACTGCAAGTGTGCATAGCATCTTCAGTTCCTATAACCGCGGCAGTTTGACTACAGATGTGCAAAGATTCGAAAACAAGACCCACTGGTTTGAGGAAAATCACGATCTGGAAGCAGCAGAAAACATTTTGCAATCTCGAAGAGCTGCCTTTCAAATTTTGCAATCGCACCATGGGAAAGCCGACAACATCGGGGAACAGATTTGGTTAAATGCTATGAGTGAGTTGGCTCGGTACAATCACACAAGTGAGGGCCTGGAGCAAAACCTACAAAAGAGGCTAAACTCGACGATGTTGTTGAGTCGCATATCCGACAGCAGATTCTCCACGGCGGCAACTTCACTACGAGAAAGCGTCAAGATTGCGTCGCAGTTCCAGTCGGCATGCACTCTTTGGTCTCAAGGAGAGACTACTATATCTGTTGCCATCTTGAAGGAATTGCGCGTCGAACTACAGAAGCATGGCTGTGACGAAATGCAATCAGATTTGAAAGGCCAACGCTGCTTGCAAGTGTCGTCTAGTATTGTCAATGCTTTACTAGTGAAGTGGATGTCGGAGTCCAGACAGGAATTGCCTGCAACTATCATGTCGTATTACATCGTACCAACTGTCAAAGAACTTTCGCCATCTGACCTGACAGCAAGCGAGGTATTTAAGATTTTTGCTCGCTTTTGTGAGAAGCAATTCACATCGCTGTCATTCAATGAGAAGCTAGCCAAAGTGAATAGTCTGATTGAGAGCAGAAAGGCCGAGATTTTGCAGCTCAAGACTCATTTTCACAGAAAGGCAGTTAACCCTGTGGAAAAGGTCAACATACAAAAGTACTATCTGAAGTTGAAAGCTCAATATAATCTCGATCTACAAGAGCTCGAAACTTTGGCGCAGAGCAAGAGCGAACTATCGGAGAGGGCCGTCGAATTTTATTTGTTGAGTATCAGTGCCAATTACATTCTGTCGAGGGTGGACGCTGGCGTAAATGAGGATCATTACAACGAAGACGTGGACAAGTTCTTCGCCCTTTGGTTGGAATTTTCAGCGATGGAGAGCTTGAACAAGAAAATCAGACAAAACATGTTATCACTCCCAAATCATCTCTTGGTGGGTTGGTGCCCGCAGTTGATCTCAAGAATCACATCTGAGCAGACTGAATTCCAAAAATCGCTTCACCTATTGATCTTGCAGGTTTGTGAGTCTCACCCTTTTCACTCACTATACAATTTGTTCTCATTGACTCGCCACGAATCTTCATCCAAATTGAACCCCACCTCAACCATTGCTGCCCGTGCAATTTGGTCGCAATTAAAATCCAATTCAAAGGTTGGGCCGACACTTGTCGATGTCGAGAAGTTTTGCGACGAGAGTATTATTTTGGCTGAGACGAAGACCTCGGCGACAAAGGGCAGATCATTCTTTTTAGACAAGTACAGGGGCACTAAAACAGACTTTGCATGGTGGTTGTCGAATTTGCCTCACCTTCCTCCCCCGACACTAAATTTGAGGATCGATTTGTCAATGTCATACAAGGATGTACCTCGCTTTGAACACATCGAGCCCAAGATTGACATAGCAGCTTCTGGCTTGAGTTTGCCTAAAATTGCGACTTTCCATTTGTCAGATGGGTCTGTCCACAAGGTCCTATTCAAGCATGGTTCTGACGACCTCCGGCAAGATTCCATAATGGAGCAGGTGTTCGAAAAGGTGAATCAAATGTTTTGCAAAGATAAAGAAACCCGCAACAGAGAACTCACTGTGCGGACCTACCGAGCGATTCCTTTGGGCCCTCAAAATGGTCTCATCGAGTTCATACCCAACTCAATTGCCTTGATTGACGTTATCCGCCCCTACCACACACTTTTGGACAAGATGAAGCTCGAAACGGCAAGAGAAAAAATGAAAAAGTGCCAGAGCAGCGCTAAGGCCAATCGTATAGAAACTTACGACGATATCTCGCGCAAAATCAAGCCCGTCATGCGTCATTGGTTTCTCGACCATTTCATCACTCCAGAGTCTTGGTTTCGAAGTAAGACGATGTATACCCGAGGAATCGCTTCGAGCAGTATCGTCGGTTATATATTGGGTTTGGGTGATAGACATTGCAACAATGTATTGCTAGACAAGGTCACCGGTGAACCGATTCACATAGACCTAGGTGTCGCCTTCGACCAAGGAAAGATGCTCCCAATACCTGAAACAGTGCCGTTCAGACTCACCAGAGACATTGTTGATGGATTCGGGATCACAGGGGTTGAAGGAATCTTCAGAAAGTCATGCGAACATAGCTACAGGGTTATGAAACAAAACAAAGATCACGTCATGGCAATTTTGGACGTGTTGCGCTGGGATCCGTTATACTCCTGGTCTTTATCCCCACTCCGAAAGGTGAGGCTTCAAGAAGATGACCAAACGAGCGGTGAAGTGGTCATTGCACCGTTGCGACCTCACGAAGACGGCTCAGAGGCTGGAAGGGCAATCAGCAGAGTTTCTGACAAGCTCAATGGCGGTGGACTCAGTATTGAAGCAACGGTTCGTGAGCTAATCCAAGACGCCACAAGCAAGGAAAACTTGGCTGTCATTTACTGTGGATGGTGTCCCTTTTTCTAGCTAGAGAACTTGATTGTGTCCCATTCGGATCGTGAATAATAGACCAAACGTATGACGGTTGAATGTCGTAAACCGATAGCTTTGATCTGTCTAGGGTCACACGGAAACAAGTCAAAGCCATTATCTTCAAACGTAGTCGCTTCAGCGACAATTTGGACGCCTTTAACGGGCTGATTGGCCGATAACCGTATGTATCCGGGTCCCCGATCAATATTGATTGAAATTAGTGGGAATATCAAGTATTTTAGCGGCTGCGGCCAGTCTGAAGTGTTGCAGATTTCGAAGTCATCCTCATCAACAAGCCTGCAGTACACCACCTGGCTTTGAGACACTACTTGTCCTTCCATCAAGTCTGAAGAACCATTTCGCCAAAGGCTGATAATGGGTCCAACAATACAGCGCACTGGAACACTTGACCCGACTTCATAGAAGTAAAGTAGGAGTTTTCCTGATATGACTTGGGAGGTGGAGTTGAAGCCCGAAACATCGAAGAAACCGTTGGCCCTTACTATACTGAGCGTTATGTTTCTTGACTCTCTTTTGAGTGCAAAGTAAGCCAACTTGGTATTGCCGTAGAAGTCAACCACCGACCAGCTTGATGTAGGCCAGCAATCATTCATTTGCCAAACCAAGCTACCGCCATTGTAATACCTCCCAGCCCCTTTCCATTGTCTCTTCCAACTTCTTAAGGCGTAGGCAATACACTCTGCTTGCATCAATTGAGTCACGTAAACCCATGACTCTAAATCCATCTTGTCAACTCTGAAGTTTTCGATCACATAGGTAGCCAACCGTCTCTCTGCGCCCACTGCCTTGTTATGAGAGTCCATTAGGCGACTTTGAGGGTATAGCTCTTGGCACACCGTGATACACCGGCGCAATGTTTCCATGCTAGGAAGTCCCTCCATTCCGAACTCTGACACAAATCTGCCTCCGAGCTGATCCCAATTTTGATATCTCTCTTGGGTACCGTGCCATACGTCCCATTGATGTATATCGCCAACCATGGGGTCTCTCGTTCCTAAACCTCCCCAAGGAGATCCTGGCTTGTAAGCGACATCACGATGCAATATTCTCAATGCCTGGGGTATCAAACGCTCATATATGTGCCTAGCGGGGAAGTCAGTATTCAAGTAGTCGCCAGAATCATCATTTTTATCCCATTGGAGTTCGTACACTTCTGCAATTTGGTAGTCCTCATTGTTACCGGTGTAAATCGCGAGAGAGGCGAAATTCCTCAATCTTTTTATCTGATGTACAACCTCTCTTTTGACAGTTCTACGGAACTGCTTCACTTGCGCCGGGTACTGCCCACACGCAAACATGAAGTCCTGCCACACCATCAACCCCAAACGATCACATTCAGTATAAAAGTCGTTATGCTCGTAGTATCCCCCTCCCCAAACTCTCACCATATTTTGGTTGGCCTTTGCAGCCATTTCAAGCCAATTTCGGTAATCCCATGATCGTACCTGGCTCGGAAACAGATGGGACGGGATCCAGTTGACGCCTCGGGTGAATATTGGGACCTTGTTGACCTGGAAGAAGAAAGACGACCCATCTTGGTCCACAAACAGTTCTTCTCTCAACTCTAGTCGGCGTATGCCAAACTTGTGCGACCATGAATCTAAAATCAGATTCGACCCTTGCTGCACCAATCTGAGCTCGACATGGTATAGGGCTTGAGCCCCGTATCCATTGGGGTACCAAAGGTTTGGATCCGATACCTCGAAGGACGTGTGCTGCAGCATCGTAGAGGTGACCAAGCGAAGCGAAGTAGTCTCCGGA
Organism: Debaryomycetaceae sp. JAC-2022a; assembly: GCA_032598715.1. Taxonomy (NCBI): domain Eukaryota; kingdom Fungi; phylum Ascomycota; class Pichiomycetes; order Serinales; family Debaryomycetaceae; species Debaryomycetaceae sp. JAC-2022a. The sequence goes on along the minus strand of CP095439.1, from coordinate 488,257 downwards.
TCTCCGAAATACACATCTACTCTCAAAGGGTGACCGCTAGCGTTTTCAACCTCCACATCAACACTTACAACTGCTCTCGTGAGTGATTGCAAATCCGACCTAACGTACGCATTTTCTATGAGCGCATGATATGTTACAAACCTGACCGGTTTTTAGGGTCCGCAACTAATCAAACGCGGGCCCCAGTCCCAACCAAACTGATACTGCGCCTTGCGTGCATATACTCGACGGGAATCGCCGTTCCAACAATACCGCTTCCCATACTTGAGCTCTAGCTTCTTAGTCCACAAGTCCACACTATGGAAAACGATTTTGAGCTCGTTTGTGGTGCTCAAATCAGCTTTATCAACCTTTACTGTGTGCGCTAGAAACATGTTATTGGCCTTCAAGATTAATTTATCATTTAAAAAGACATCGGCTAACGTATCCAAGCCTTCGAAGACCAATTTGCTCCTCGCCAGTGGCCAGAGACCTGATATAGGGAACTTTGCAGAGTACTCCCAAGTTTTTTCTGCTACCCATTGCACGCGAGCCTCATTATCATCCATGAAGGGGTCTGGAATTTGATGGTTCGCAAGAAGATCGACATAGATCTCGGTGACGTGACCCGCGACGGAATCATACCACTTGTCTGTACCTGCCTCCCTATATCTCCACCCAGAGAGTATCGTTTCTATGGCCATTTCGTGGCTAGTTGTGGTTTTCGCTCGATATCATGCCTTTTATCGATCTTCCGCATTCACTCGAAACGTGGGGTCGATAAGGAAAATGCAGGCGCGCTCTTTGTGGTGTCTGGGACAAATTTCACTCTTATCGGCGACCTCATTTGCGATGGTGTCAACAAGTATTTCATGATACTCGGAATCGTCGAAGAGCACTTCTTACCAAACAAGAACCCGCAATGTATACAACAGCTTCAGTCTGCGTGGAATTGAGTTTTCGGTAAATCAATCGAGTGTTCGCCACCCACTCTTAGGTTTCTATGCTTGTCACCATGAATAATATTGCCATGGTTTGTGAAATGCCCGTTTGGTCTGTAAACAAAAAACCAAAGTGACCACTTCAACTGCTAATACTGGCGCACACATGTTGGTTCTAGATCATATATTTAAGTTGAGCCGAACATTTTCTCCTTCATCTTTGCGGGATCGTCTTTCGCGTCTGCAAGGTCGTAGAAAGAGCATAGGGACATGGGAAGACTCTCTGGGCTTAACTCGGGAAACCTGGACCCGATTTCCTTCATCAACGCCTCAAAAACGATCGCATATGCTTGGGGTTTGTAGTGAATTCCATCTGTCAATAACTCTGCGGGAGGATACGAGCTCGACTTGAAGGCAGTGAAGAGATCAACAAAGCCCACGTCATTGCTTTGCGCCACCTTCTGGGCAGCCTTCATGTACTGCTCATTTTTCTCATTGGATCCTATGGGCTTTTTTGTCAAGGCCATGACCTCAGATTTCTCAAAAAGCAGCGTGTCATGAATGGCAGGGCTTATGACGATAACCTTGATACCCTTTGACTTGGCCAATTTGACCATATCATCCAAATTTTTGGAGTATCTTTCCAAGGGCACGTTTTGAAACGTGTCGAAAGAATCGTTCGTGCCTAAAAAAATTGTCATGATCTCGTAGCTACTGTCAAGCTTGAGCACTTCTGGGAGGATCAAGGCGCCTTGGTCGGAGTTGTAGCCTCCAAAACCTCTGTTTACAATGTCCATTTTCCTTTGGTAAGCTGCTAGTTAGTCTATGATTTCCAATACGGCTTGGTACAATTACATACCATCTTGAAGTGCTTGACCATAACCGCCCTCAGAAAACGAAAATTGGGTGATAGAGTCGCCAAAGATTAAAAACTTTTTGTAGTTCAAGGACATTGATTGAAGTGTGGAGACGCGCGCGAAAGAGAAGTGGAGGCGAAAAATGAATGTTTGATGGATTTCTGGAAAGTAGGCTGCTTGCTAAAGCTTATGTAATAGGGACACCTAAGCGTTTCACCTTCCGAGTAAGCTTTTTACCAAGTCGGCGCAGCGTCATGTTGTCGGGCAAAATCATCAGCTTCCCTTTACGGTTGGAGGACAAAACGACCCATGAGTCGATCAAGGAGTCAAAGGTTTACGCGTATAGTAATGTAGATGATACGTGCTTGACCATCACAGCCTTGATGGCTGAAGGCACTTACCAGGCGAAATTGGACCGCAAGCAGCAGGTGGCTAGCAAGAGGGCCAAGGACATGTTTGATGATGACCAATGGCTAGCAGAGCTCGTCAACATTTTTGTGGCGCCTCAGAGCGAACGCCACGATGACAATTTGGTGGTGGTGGGTAAGTTGTTAACCTCAAGCACCAATTATGTAGAGGGCAGATTGGTTGACGAGGATTCCCCACGTAGCGGCGGGCTCATCGACGAGATGGTGGTGAGTATAAAGACCTCGCATCAAAAGCTTCCTCTCACAGTGGGCGCCTTTCTGTTGAGGTTAATGCGCGATGAAGCGATGGAGGGGCCGGAAACTGACTTGTTGTGCTGGTTAGACCTCTTGGTCAGCCGCGATATGGCCAATGCCATCGCAATCAAAGACTTGCAGCATCAAAACGCAAAGCTTATCCGAGAGCGCGATTATTACCGTAAAGAGGTTGTTCGCAGTGCTGCCGAGCATGCGGCCATTATCAAAGACATTGAAAGCCATTTTTACAAGGTGCTCAACTCCAAAAAAGACCGCATATGGGAGCTCGAGCAGGAGGCAGCGCTGGGAGGCTATGGCGGCTCCGCCGCGGGCATTGATGGCCTAAACGAGGTATACCTATCGAAAAACAAGTTCACGCTACAAAGAGAACTGTTGGACTTGAGCGCGGTGCCCTCCGAGTTTAGGGACGAGTTGAAAAAACGTAAAGCACCCAAAGCGGCCACCAAGCGGTCGAAAAAGAAAGAGGATGGCGACGATGACGAGGTAACCGTAAAGTTGGAAGATGCCACCGACGGGCCGGGGCTCTCCGTGGTTGAAAATGAACGGTTGCAAAAGCAAAGACAGCTTCGCAAGTTTCAAGCTCGCAGATTCGGCAAGCTGCAACCCGCCGATGACGTGCTAGCCGCCGACGATTCGAGCGCGCCAGCTGCAAGCCTCTCGGATGAAACTGTCGCCGCAGACGCCGCCTCCGACGAGGATACTGAGATGAGCGACGCCTCCGACGAGCAACAGCTGCCACGTGCCGGCCCCAGCTCCGAGTCCGAGATCGCCGACAGCTTGGAGTGAGCCTCATCGCGCTTACGTCAGCAGATCAGATGAGCATGGGGAAACTGGCCAAATACGGTTGTGAAAAAAGAAAAAGCATCACGATCTACGCTCGGTCGCGGTGGAGGAACGAAGAGAGAGAAAAAGAAAAAAAAAAAGACAGCCCAACCATTCTCTTTTGCATTCACCACAGTACACAGCGGGCGCCAGCACACACGCGAAGCAGCAGCCGAACGCAGGATCACCACGAGTAATACCACGAGCCGCGGATCCGCACAGAAAACGCTACGTCTTTCTGTTTGTCTTTTTCGCTGTCCACATTTATTCAGTTGTTGGGACGCGCCTTCAAGCTTCCAATCGGGGTGTGACCATGTCCTACTACGACCCGCTCCAGAGAGTGCTGCAGCCTTACATGGCGCAGCAGTACTACCCACAGCAGTACTTCGACACGGAGGCGCGGGCGATGCCGCCGCGCTTCGAGCGCTTTCGCGAGGTCGACGCCACCGACTCGCTGTCGGGCGACGACCCCTACGAGGAGCTCCGCCAGCAGCACCAGATGGCGCAGACGCAGAGGCAATACCTTCCGGCGCACTCTTTTGCCGATCTCGGGTTCGAGTCCGACGACCAGCACATTCAGCGTTTGCTCCAGCAGCAGGACCCTCAGTACCCGCAGTACATGCGGGATGAGGAGGACCGGGGGTACGCCCCGGTATACCCGCCGCCGCTCTCAGAGAAGCATTTGCATCCGCAGCACTTGCAACTGCACCACTTGCATCATCAGCAGCAGCATCAGCAGCATCAGCAGCATCAGCATCAGCAGCATCAGCAGCATCAGCACCCGCAGCAGCACCATCAGTACCCCCAAAGCCCTCCCCAGCCGGTGCAGCACGGGCCGCGCCAGGACGCCGCCGCGGACTACGCAGACACCGCAGAGATGTTCGCCGCGCCCGCGGCGCCATCGCGCACGGTGTACCTCGGCAACGTCCCCAGCGACATCCAGCCAAACGAGCTCCTTGACTACGTGCGGTCTGGGATCCTCGAGCTGGTGAAGATCTTGCCCGCCAAGAACTGCGCGTTTGTCTCCTTCATTGACCACCAGTCGGCGTTGTTGTTCCACTCGGACTGCATCTTGAAGAAGCTCAACATCAACGGCAACGACATCCGCATCGGATGGGGCAAGAATACGCCGATCTTGCCCGTGGTGACCGAGCTGATCCAGCGCGACGGCGCCACGCGCAACGTCTACTTGGGCAACTTGAACAACCCGCTCACGGGCGAGATGATCACTGAGGCGGAGTTGAGGGCGGATTTGTCCGCCTACGGGGTGATTGACTGCATCAAGATTATCCCCGAGAAGGGTATCGCCTTCATCCACTTTTTGTCCATTTTGAGCGCCATCCGGTGCGTGTCCAACTTGCCGTTGAAGGACAAGTACTTGGACAAAAAATGCTTTTACGGTAAGGACCGCTGCGCCTTCATCACCAAGACGCAGCAGCACAACGCCGCGCAGTATTTGGGGTTGGCCCCCGGCATGGAGAACATTGTTACCGCGGCTGACCGTGAATACATCTCGCTGGCGTTGGTGCAGCAGTCTGCTGCGGCGGCGCAAATTGCTACCCAGGCCGGCGGCGCCAACAACTTGGGCAACCGCACCGTTTACTTGGGCAACTTGCATCAGGACCTGACCATCGAGGAGATCTGCAACGTGGTGCGTGGCGGCTTGCTCCAGAGCATCCGCTTTTTGAAGGAGCGCCACGTTTGCTTCATCACATTCATAGACCCCATCGCCGCGGCGCAGTTTTTCGCCATGTGCCAGTTGCACGGCCTCACGATCCACAACCGCCGCATCAAGGTGGGCTGGGGCAAGCACTCGGGCCCCTTGTCCAACGCTCTCTCGTTGGCAGTCTCTAACGGTGCCTCGCGCAACATCTACGTGGGCAACATCTCCGACTTCAATTTCTTCAACGCCGCCAAGTTGCGCGAGGACTTCCTGAAGTTTGGTGACATTGAGCAGATCAACTATCTTCAGGAAAAGAACTGTGCCTTCATCAACTTCGTCAACATCGCCAACGCCATCAAGGCCATCGACGGGATCAAGTCCTTTGAGCACTACAAGAACTTGAAGATCAATTTTGGTAAGGACCGGTGCGGTAACCTCCCTCGCCAATTCCAGGCGCACGCGCACAGACAGTACCCGCGCAGCCAGGGGCTTCTTCAAGACACCGAGTTGGCGTCTCTGCTGATCCTGACGCCGTCGGTTTGCATCAAGGAGAGCCATCAGAACTGAAAAACTAGAAAACTACACGCGCAACGTGGAATCGGCGGCTTTTTTGCTTCTTTGTCTATAATTCACACATCTTGCTCGGCAGCTGTAGCCTAAAACTTGGGGAAGATCTTGATCAACGCCACCATCAAGAAGAAGGTGACGAACACCGCCGCCAATACCTTGAGGAGGAACCAGAACCCGATCTTGCCGCCTGTCTTGTTCAACACGTAGCTGTTTAGATTCTTGTCGATCTGGCCCATGAGGTTGGAGTTTTTGAGTAACATCTCGTTGGTGCGCTCGAGTACGGTGGTGTCCTCGACGATCTTGGACGAGAGCTTGAGTGCAGAGTCCTTGAGGCTCAGCGCAAACCCGGTGAGCTCCTGGAGTATGTCCTCCTGGATGGATTCGTGGTAGTCGTTGCTCTTGTCGAGCACGGAGTGGCCCGAGTCGGCGAGCAAGCGCCGTCTAAGCGACGAGGTATTGTCGCCGGCGCCGTCGTCGGCGCGCGCTACGGACGCATTGAGGTTCTCCACGTCGTCGTCGTCGCCAGCGACAACGGCGGCCGGTGCAGGCGGCAGCGGCGGCCTGTTGTGTGCCCGCCATAGCTCCAAGAGCTGGTTGTTAACAAATACCTTCTCGTCGATGGCGCTCTGTATGGCGGCCAAGGTGCGAGCGTCCTGCGTGGTAGCCCTGATGCTGGCCAACTCATCGGCCAACTTGTCGAGCTTGAGCCTCGTCACGACGGGCGACGTCGCCGGCGGCGTGTATGAAGATGCAGGGGTGTAGAACGAGGGGAGCCCGAGGTCCTCGAGCTGCTGATCATAGCTCGAGAGTAGCTTCGTGAGCTCCGTCATGCTAAACAAGAGTGACAAGAAAAAAGAATCTTCGAATCAAGAGTAGAGTACAGTAGCGCAATGATGCGCACCGTACACGCGGCAAACGGCCGCGCGCTACAGAGCTACTGATGTGCGCCTAACTACTATCAAACAACGATCTATGGTAACTGATCGTGGTTAGCGAAAAAGGCATTGATCTTCTCTGGGTCCTGCCATCGCAATGGGCTTCACTTCAAATTCACCCACCTTAATTAAGATAGCGGACCCTGAGAAGAAGAGTGGGAGAAATAACTGCGCGCGCGCTGCCGAGATGAACGCCCCAGGCCTAGAGCGTCCGCGCTGCGCGCATGCCGCGGCCTGTGTGGGGGCGCCATATGCCGGGTAATGGCACCATTAGCATCGAGGGCCTGTCATGCGAGGCCCCGGCCGAAAAATAGTGCCACGAGCCCCGGACAGAGTGATGCGCACTGCCATGTAAGAGAAGAGAATTTCCGCAACCCAGCATGGCGCTAAATGGGGAATGTTGTTGGCAGGCACCGAACATTGAGCCACGAGTCGTCTCCATGATATGGCGCCATTGCGTGTAACCTCCACTCCGCCGGTGATATGGAGTCCCAACCTTATTCACCCTCACGCAGGGCCATTTATGGATCTGATCAGATGGCAAGGTATATTTTTTGGGCTATCCCAATGCAGCTTTTGTTGTTGTTGATCCCACGCGCTTCCCCTGCGGCCTTAGTGTTTCTGCAAAAATTACGAGCACTAGCACCACTCGGGAAGCACTAAATAGCCGGCACCCCGTCTCACAAAGCACCACCCGCGCTGTCGCGAAATATTATCCGCTGTTTTTGTGACAGCAACGAGCACTCATGTGTTGCTCATGCGCTGGGCGCTGCGTGAGCTCCCATGCATACATGTTCCAAACATTTGCTTGGGACGCCGTCTATTCCTGAAAATGTACGGCTTGACCAGCTCCAGCCTTGACCTCTTCCCCCCAACAAAACTTAGTCCCCTCGCTGTCTATCGTCTTCAGCCCCCACTCATCTCCGCCCCACGATTTTCTTGGGGTTCCTATTTATAACCTTAAACTGTGCGAAAATAAATACACGCCTTGGAAATTGAATTTTTATTTTGATTTTTGTTCCTCTATTTTTTTTTTTGTTTATTGCATCAATTTTCGCTTCCCGCAAACGATAACAACAAACCGCCTTCACCACACACTCGGGAAAGAAGCCAAAGGTGAGAAGAGCACCCCGTTATCAGCATCTGCATATCCTCCGGCCCCTTGCCGACACCGCTAGCCCTGATACAACTCGCGCCCGCATGCGCTTCTTCTACCTTGTGGCGCCGTCGGTAGCCGCACTGTACACCCTGATCGGGTGTTACCGCGCCTCCGATGTATCCCTCAGCTTCAACAACCAATACCAATGGCAGTCGTCCGGCTGGTGTCTGGACCACTGCGGTCTGAGCGTCGTGGGCCTCAGGAATGGCCAAGACTGCTACTGTGGCGACTCGGTGCCGCCGTCGTCCGCCAAGGTGTCCGACTCGAACTGCAACGTTGAGTGTGCCGGCTACGGCGAAGTGAGTTGCGGAGGAGCCTCCTACTACAACTTGTACGTTGACTCGAGCCAGAACATCTACACAGAGGACGCCGAGACCTCCACCTCGTCGACGTCTTCAGCTTCGCCAACCACCTCGGCCTCGCCGACAACATCGTCAATGTCTCCGACAACCAGCCGTACGTCGTCAACGCAAGACACTACCACCTCCACCTCATCATCTTCCTCGGAGGACACCTCTACCTCCTCCTCTACCTCCTCCTCCACCTCCTCCTCCACCACCTCCAAAGACACTTCCACCACCTCATCCTCATCGTCAGTCGGGGTGATTACCCTCATTTCAACCGTCACCAATTCCCCGTCTGGCGGCTCTTCAAACGTGGTAAAGACTGTAACAACGCATACATCGCCAACGCTGCTGCTGCTGCTGGCCTTGTCAACGTCACTGTCGGACGCCGATAACAACAACACCAAGCCCGATTCGCAGCATAAGCTGAAGCTGTTGCTGGGGGGAGCTATCGCCGGTATAGTGATTGGCTCCCTTGTCGGAGTGTTACTTTTGCTTGCAGCGGTGTTCTTTGTGGTGCGCAAGCGCCGCCAAGGCGGCGACGACGACGAAGGTGACGACGAGTTCCACTTGGCGACGGGCCCAGGCTCTAACCGACATATCTACGACGTCAAGAACAATCCGTTCATGACGGCCGGCGCTGGTGCTGGTGCTGGTGCCGGCGGCGCTGCTGCGGCCGCGGCCGCAGCGCATGGACATCAACACAATCAGCTGAACTCGTTCCTGTCGCAGGATCATGACGAGGAATACTTTATGTTTGAGAAGCCTAAAGTTGACATAACAGGGGAGGCCAACAAAGTGTCTTCTGAGTTTGGGCGCCGGCGGTTGAGCAACGGCTCCCTCCCCGACATGGCCACGAGGAACCCGGGTTCCTTGAAGGTTGTAAATAATTAGCACAGCGCACGAATAAATGACATAGAGCGAAGGAGTGTAGGCACAAGGCCCAGAGGGTTCTTGAGCATTAGAGGCTCCGCGGGAGCGAATGTGAGGTACAATTCAAAAAAGAGGCTCGCAGCGGCTCTGGGCCAAGGATGCTACGGACACCAAACACGGTACTATTATGGTACGGCTGTTCTTGCTGGGTCCTTGAATTGGCTGCAAATCTAGGTGGGGCCATACGGCCGTGGCATCCTGCAGACAAGTGAAAAGCACACCCACGTGTTTGCGTGACTGCTACATCGCGCAGGGTATTTTTTGGCGGATTTTTCGCCGTCTCGTCGCACCATCTGCAGGCGTCACGCACATGCAGGTCATGACCGCGCTCTCGATCCTGCCCGCAGCGCCAGGCGGCTCGCACCTTCGCGACGCCGCTGGGGCGAAAAACCGCACTTAAAATTTTTCAACTCCTGATACTCTTCTACCTTTAATCATATACAATGTCTGGTTCTGGTGCTTCCGGTAACAAGTTCCGCATGTCTTTGGGTTTGCCCGTTGGCGCAGTCATGAACTGCTGCGACAACTCCGGCGCTAGAAACTTGTACGTGTTGGCCGTCAAGGGCTTCGGTGCGAGATTGAACAGATTGCCCGCCGCCTCCGCCGGTGACATGGTCATGGCCACCGTCAAGAAGGGTAAGCCTGAATTGAGAAAGAAGGTGATGCCTGCAGTTGTGGTCAGACAGGCCAGACCCTGGAGAAGAAAGGACGGTGTCTACTTGTACTTCGAGGACAACGCCGGTGTCATTGTCAACCCCAAGGGTGAGATGAAGGGTTCCGCCATCACTGGGCCAGTCGCCAAGGAGTGCGCTGACTTGTGGCCAAGAATCGCGTCCAATTCGGGTGTTGTTGTTTAAACGTAATATTATAACATGTCGCGACCAAGTGTAGCCCGTCAGACCCTACAAGATGATCGGTGCGTTCTCAGGTGTATATTGGTTAGCGGTCGCTCTCCTCGCTCGCGGCACTTGGCAACGTGTCAACGTCGTTCAGCAGCTCCCGCTCGATGATGATGTCGCCATCCTTGGAGACGGTGTGGTGGAGCAGGAGCGCATGGCCGTTCTCATTGGGGGCGTTTGCCTTCAGCACCTCCTCGGTCACGTGGATGGGGTACGGCTGCAACGAAGCCGGTACGGGGATGTAGCTGCCGAGCGATGCCACGTCGGTAGGCTGCATCTGGGGCGACTGCGGGTAGAAGAACACCGGCTGGGCATTCGCGACCGCAGGCCCGCCTGCTGGTCCTCCAGTGGGTCCACCAGGCGAGGCTACCCCGGCCGCGGGCTGGGACTTTGACGCCGGGACCGCGTAAAACTGCTGTTGCTCAGTTGGCTGCGGCGATGTGGGGAAGTACTGTGGCTGCGGCTGTACCGCGGGCGAGATCGTGTAGTACTTTTGCTGCACTGGGTCGTAGAACTGCTGTGGCTGTCCCGGCTGCTGCGGCGGTTGTGCCTGGCCCGGTTGCGCCTGGCCGCCAATGAAGTACTGCGGGTACACGTATGCTTGAGGGGCACCAGCAACGGCGGGCGTGCCGGCGTTGGCACCTGCTGGACCAGTGCCTGGAGTGTAGAATACGGCGGGCTGTAGCGGCTGCTGCGGCTGCTGTTGAGGTTGGGATGGCTGCTGCTGCTGCTGCGGTGGCTGGGATGGCTGCTGCTGCTGCTGCGGTGGCTGGGACTGACCCTTGGGGTCGGTCTCGCGCTCGCTCTCAACAGGAGTGACGATGGTGCCATCGCTGTTGATCATATTGGGTAACCGCGGCGAGTTGTTGTTTTTGCGCAGGAACGTCGACAGTAAACGCTGGTTGTTGGAGGTAGCCTTGGAGCGGACCGACGGTGTGGCGCGCCCGGTCTCGGCCGACTCCACCAGGTGGATGGTGCGGCCCTCGGTGGCACCCGAGAGAATGCTAGACGGCCGCGACGTCTTGGGGGCAGCTGGGACCCCCTTCATCTTCTGTACGAGCCGCGCCCGCGCTGCGGGCGTGGCCAAGCTCGTCAAGTTCTTGATGTCGTTGTACCAGTCAATCATGTTCTTGTAGGTGTCTGTACGAAACACCCAATTGTGCGAGCGGTGGCGAAGGTTCAGCCCCTTCGAGTACAACACAAACTTGTACACGCCGCCGGCCTTGCCGTCGTTTTTGGAGTGCTCGCTCACCAGACACGCGTCCAACAGCAACGACATCACCGGCAGCGGGTCATGCTTGCGGTCCTGCAGCTTGAACTCGTGGAGGTAGTTGCAGGTGAGCACATACCACCCGCTCAGGTAGCTCTTGAAGAACTTACTCCTGCGCTCCAACGTGCCCTCGCGCACTGCCACATTGAGCGGTGAGTCAAAGTTGGGGATGATGATGTCCAGCATGCGCCGCACCGGGAACGACAAGTCGATAAACGTGCCCGTGCGCGGCGCCACCGACGCGGGCGACCCCAGGTGGCCCACCGCCAGCTGCTGCAATGCCGTGGTGCTGGGGAGGTGGCGCAGGATGAACAGGTCCCACTCAAACAGCTGGTCCTTGCTCAAGAAGCCCTTGGTGATGGTGGGGATCAAGTACTTGGCCACCGCCGCGTGCTCGTTCTCCACCAACCCCAAGAACATCGACAAGTAGTTCTGGATCTCCAATACCACAATCAGCTCGAGCTTGCCACCCGAGTTCTGGAGGTTGGCGTACGCGTCGTATAGGTAGGTCTCCTCCAGAAGCTGCCGCTTCAACTGGCGCTCCAAGCGCGTCTTGACGAGGTAAGGGTCCAACAGCGCGTGGTCATTGAGGCCGTCGGTGATGGCGATGCCGCTGACGCCGTTGCCGCCGCTGCCACTAGCGGCAGCACCGTGCTCGCCAATGCCAAGCAAGTGGTGGCCGCCGCCGCCGCCGCTGCCGTGCTCCAACTTGTGCAGCAACTCGATGGCCTGCTGGAACTGAGCGAGCAACTTGCGAGTCTCCTGGATCTCCTTGCCCAAGTTGGTCTTGAAGTCGTTCTGCAAGTTCTTGATCTCCTTGGTCTTGATCAAGAGATCCTTGCGCAACTCCTCCAACTTGGGGATGATGACGCTGTTGATCTCCTTGAGGGTCTTGGAGCCGTTGGTGACGTTCTGCTGGTGGAACTTGGTGAGGATGGTGGGGATGTCCTGGATGGAGCCGTTGCCAATGGGCAAGAACAACTTGTTGATGGCGTTGAGGTCGTCGGAGTGCGCGCCGTGCGACGCCGTCGCCGCCGGCAGCGACGTGGCGGCGGTGGCGGTGCCCACCGCCTGCTGGAGCCGCAACTGCTGGCGCACAATTTCCTCCTCGACGCTGGCGAACTCCTTGAGGTAGTTCACAAGGTCCTTGATGATCAGCCGCCACGCCTGGAACCGGCTGGCAAGCACCTCCGTGGGGTACTCGTGCGACGAGTTGAATGTGTACGGAAGCGACACCGCAAGCGGATTGCTGTGGTCAACGAGCGGCATGGTGAGGAAGCGGAAAGAGGCTGGGGTGTTTTTTCTCCTTCTCGGGGTGACTATTTTTTCTTTAGGCGGACGTTAATTTTTTGGTATGTGTCAAAGATAACTGCCACCAGCCGGTTTGGAGGTGGTGGGGAAAGCCGCGAAAGGCAAGCCAAGCCCAGCGCGGGCTGGCCGGGCTGGTGGCGAAAATTGAGCCCGCTGTGCCGCCGAGAAAAAACATCTTGGCCCACGGCGAAAAAATATAAGGGAGACGCGACAAATGTTGCCTGGCGGCGGTGCCGAGGGAGGCAGGGCCCCGCGGGCCGCACGCAGCCCTGTGCCCGCCACGACGGGGGCACCGCCTCAACTCGGCAACCCGGATGAGCGCTCTACGGGGGCTGCCTAGATCGTGTTCAGTCAGGAAAGACGCTCTCGCGGCGTGGGCTCGGACTTTAGCCTCTGCCGTATGCATGGCGCCATACCTTCAAGGCTGACGATCACCCTGGAGTATTTTTTCCTTCTCTCGTTTTTATTTTCTTCTCTGTTCCTTAGCCCCGCGCCTGTCGAGTCTGACACAATCGCGCCAGAATTGATCGAGCCGCACCCGCGACAAACACCGGCCACGTTCTGCACCATGTCCGAAAGCGATCTGGACAACAACGATGTGGAAATCATCGAGCTCCGCACCGCCACCGAGAACATCCTCTCGCAGGCGCCAGCCAAAGACGCCACCAAGCGTTTCAACCAACTCCAGTGCCCCATCTGTTTCGACGACGTCACCAACGCCACCGTCACGCTGTGCGGCCATGTCTTTTGTCTCGAGTGCATCCTGCAGAGCATCTCAAGCTCAGCGGCACGTGGACAGACCCAGGGCAAGCTGGGGGTGGGGTTGTGTCCGTTGTGCCGCAAGCGCGTCAACTTCAAGGACACCACGCTCTTGCGAATGAAGTTGGCCCCTAAGCTGGGCACGCCGCCGCCTCTAGACACTATCGATCGGCACGAAGTGGTGTGAGCAATATTTTATTTTTTTTCAATCCGTTGCAGCCACGAGCATCCTCACCGACCTTTGATTGGGCCTATTTGGCCTTTTTCGGCTTTTGCGCCATGAGCCGACTGACGTACACCTCGATTGCCTCCCCGACTTCCTTGCTAATGTATTCGATCTCGGGGGCCCGCGGCTTGAACCGTAAGTCGAGCTTAGCCAGATCGGTGAACCCCTGCACCTCCTTCTGGTAGACGCTGATCATCACTGCCTCCTGTATGGTGTCAAACACCAGGAACAACCACTTCATGCATGCAGTCGGGTCTACCATGTAGGATATGGCGATAAACCGTTCGAGCAAGTCGCCCCACACCTCGAGCTTGCCCTTGCTGGCAACTGGGCCCAACCCTAACTTGTGGTTGCTTTCGCGAGCCCGCAATCGCAAGTGCATGCGGGGAAAATCGTACAAGTACACCAATCGGGCAAGCACAGCGTTGCTAACGGCTAGAGTTTGCAACAGCTTGTGGCGCTGCAGAAAATACTCCTGCAGTATCACCCACAATATACGATCGCCAATCTTATCGAGCAGATCTGAAACGCGCGCCACGCGCGGCACAGAGGGTGAGCCCGACTTGGTGGCGCCGTGCATCCCGAACACAACCTCCAATAGGTGCGGGAACTGTTTGGCCGCTGTAATGTCTGGAAGGGGTGGTAGACTGAGAATGCAGCCGTTGAACCGCAACATCATTGGCTGCATCGACAGCGAAAGCACCACCTCGCTCAAGGGGTGAGGCTCGACGCATTGGGCGAGCAGTTTGTCAATTGCAATGAGTGCGTGTAAATTCTCCTGCTCGAAATTGGTTTCATGCGAGCTCCAGATTGTTTGCTGGAGCGTTGGATGGTGCATTTTCTTTAAAACTCTATATATGGCTCGGGGGGCCAATATTTTGGGGTCCTCTATCGCGGCTAAGCCCAAGTAGATAAAGAACAGATGACGCAGTGGCAGCGTGAGCTTGAGGTGTTGTTTTAGCGTGAAAGAACCATCTGGGTGCACGGTTCGGGTCTCCAACACCAAGCGCACTTGATCCCAGTTGCGTGCTAGCAATTCTGACTCCATGTCTCGTTCTAGTCGACTCAAGACGGTATTATGAGGTGGCTCCAAATGGTATTTCTGTACAAAGCAAATCTGGGCGAGCGTGATGGTGTTGAAGTGGCGTCCCAATGTTTCGACGTGGCGCAACTTCATGGCTGTTGACGATGCAAGATTCAAAAGGTCATATGCTCTGGTGATGTCGAGTCGGGGCATCAAGAGGTTCTGGCGACGATCACTGACGCGCACATAGTGGTAAACCAGTGTGCCATCGGCAGTGGTGGTAGTGGCAGCGTTCGACATCAACGCAACTTGTTCCTTCAAGTATGAATAGGACAATTTGCGACGCCCCTCCCTAGGCTGATTGGTGATGGTGGTGGATTGCTCTGCGAGGGAAACCCATTCAAAGTCAGCAGTCTCTAGTGGTGGTGGTGGCAGTGTCGGCGAGCTCAACGTGCGCATCAGGATGTATTGTACCGGTCGCAACCGAGGTAGATATCTTATCATGAATAGGGGCTATTAGTGAAATCAGTTCTTGAAGTGTAACGAAAGGAGGGGATACGGTTGCGCGAGTAGAGATGGTTGCGAATGAAGCGATGTGCGATAGACGTGAGAATCGAGCGGTGCGGCAGATCGAGCGATGCGCGGGCCGAATGTGGGTGGCATGTTTAGATAGCGCCCGAAAAACCACCGCATCGCTGTTTTCTACACCATTGTTTTGTAGTGATGGATGACGAAGAGCCCCTCACCTCCAATGTCCGTCCGCCGACGGACGCCGTGTTGACCATCCGCATCATAAAATCGTTCCCCTATAGGAACGTCAAGAACCATATTTTGCCGGCCGTTGATCTCAAGCACACCACCCCAAGGCAATTGTTCGAGCAAGTGAAGAACATTATTCAAACCACAGGGGCCTTGCGGCCGTACCGCAACGTTGATTACAATGCGTTGAAGGTGTACACTCACGCACACGGCACCAAGTCGATGAACTTGGTGATCAACTTTGACAACGACGATGGCGCCGACTCGTGGTTGTTATTGTGTGACGATGCCGCACATGCGCAGGCCGGAGATTCCAAGACATTGTGGGAGCTGGGCGTGGAAAACGAAACGGAAATAAGCATCTTCAACTGGGAGGCCTACCAAAAGTACAAAAAGAATCCCGAAGAAAAGTGGTAGTTTAGTTTTGAGCGGTAGTCCTTTGAACATTACTGGGGTGCTTACTGGGGTGCTCTCCATGGGCCCATTGCAGAACATGCGGTGGCCTTCGTAAGCTTGACACGTGAAGCACGGTGATCGAGAAAATACAAGTTCACCAAAACGCGGCTCTTTCTTACCTGAAAGACGAACTGTTGTCTCGTCCTCCACCTAGCACGCTTGTCTACATTTGTACATCTCACAATCCTCAATGTATTACCACTTATCTCGCAGTGATTTGTGACTTTTTCCTCACCTTTATCGTGGCAAGAGTTTTTTTTTTCACATTTTCGCAGCCAAAACGCCATAAAGTGCGCATTTAGCAACACCAAGAGCGACTTGGTGAAGGGTGTGTTTCGAACATAGCAGCTCAATACCAGTACAATGTTTCTACCCACCCCGTAGCTCGACTCTCGCCTTTTTTGCGCCATATACATTTATCTCTCGTCTCCTAGCCGCTGGTGGGAGCCTCTCGAGGCTGCAGCTCATATTGCGCGAGCGCGCCACCTGCACATAACCCAGCCAATGAAAGTACCTCCTTTTTGCTATTCATCATCAAACTGGCCCCAATTGCACACCAGGCTGGAAAAAAAAATAACCCTCACCCGCCAACAACCAACCTTTCACTCCTCCAAAAGTAAGTGAACATGTTTAGGGCTGCTTCGACTCCGTTGGCTCAAAAGCTTCTTACCGGTGCTATTGCCACCACTGGCTTGGGCGCCTCGTATGTGTTGTACCAGGATTCTGTCACCGCCAGTGCCATGACCGCTGCCGAGCACGGATTGCATCCTCCCGCTTTCGGCTGGTCCCACAATGGTATGTTCAACACCTTCGACCACGCCTCCATCAGAAGAGGCTACCAGGTCTATCGCGAGGTGTGCGCTGCCTGCCACTCCTTGGACAGAATCGCCTGGAGAAACTTGGTTGGTGTTTCGCACACCGCATCCGAGGCCAAGGCCATGTGCGAGGAGTTGGAGTACGACGACGAACCTGATGACGAGGGCAAGCCCAGAAAGAGACCAGGTAAGCTCGCCGACTACATGCAGCCTCCTTATGAGAACGAGCAGGCTGCCAGAGCTGCCAACCAGGGTGCACTTCCACCGGACTTGTCGCTTATTGTCAAGGCCAGACACGGTACATGCGACTATATCTTTTCGCTTTTGACTGGTTACCCCGACGAGCCCCCTGCAGGTGTGCAGTTGCCCCCAGGGTCCAACTACAACCCATACTTTCCTGGTGGCGCCATTGCCATGGGTAGAGTCTTGTTTGATGATCTTGTTGAGTATGAGGACGGCACTCCTGCCACCACCTCCCAGATGGCCAAGGACGTGACCACCTTCCTTAACTGGACCTCGGAGCCCGAGCACGACGAGAGAAAGAAGTGGGGGTTGAAGGCCATCATAATTGTGTCGTCGTTGTACTTGCTCTCCGTGTGGGTCAAGAAGTTCAAGTGGCAGCCTATCAAGAACAGAAAGATCAGATTCGACCCGCCCAAGAAATAGACCACCTCACAGTACCGCTACCCACCCACCACAACCCAAAAAGAAAAAAGATGAAAATATAGGGACGGAGAAGACTGGTCACGACGTGTCTGCGTCTTGGCCATCACCCACACGCATTAAATCGAATACAGATAGTAGAAGAGTACTTTGCAATCGGAGATTGGGCCGTAGAACTTAAACGGCTACTTCGTTCTGTAGCTGTTGACGACGCTTTACGCGCGATGGATTGTGTGCAGGCACGAGGCGCCGCAAGGCAAGGTTGGTTGTCATGATGCACCCGATCACTACTGGCTCTATATGCAGCTGGCAGTATCTTGGTAATGTTGCGGTCAATACGGAAAATCGTTGACGGCGTTAGCAAGGTTGTCGGAGACGGGGTGCACATCCGTCGCTCATTGGCAATCAAGGAGATGAGGAACTTTAGTCCGTTTATGTTATTGGATCATTTCGAGGCACCACAAGGCAGCGGGTTTGGCCCACACCCACACAGCGGCATGGAGACGGTCACCTACATGCTCAGGGGACGCATGGCGCATGAGGACTTCACAGGGGCTAGAGGCATCTTGCTCCCCGGTGACTTGCAATTTATGACTGCAGGTAAGGCGATGGTGCACACTGAAATGCCCATGCCACACGACACAGTGTCCGAAGGCTTACAACTTTGGGTGGACCTACCTGAAGCATGGAAAGAGACTGAGCCGCGGTATCGGGATCTACGTAGTTTTGAGATTGTGCTGGCACAGAGTCAAGACGAGGATGTTAAAGTTGATGTGATATCCGGAGCGGCAATGGGGGCCAAACTGCGCCCAGATATACAATTGCTGTACACCCCAGTGCAATATTACCACTACACCATCAAACCAGGCGGAAGGTTTGAACACACTGAGCTTCCCAGAGACTTCAATTTCTTCCTTTATGTGTACCAGGCGGGACCTGAGGGAGTCTCCGTAGGCGACGGCGAGCAAAGAGTGTTTCAATACCAGAATTGCTATTTCGAGCGCGATGGTGATTCGATAATTGTGGAGAATAAGAGTGGCCGCAAAACGGTGCGATGCGTGTTGGTTGGTGGTCAAGTACTACATCAAAACGTAATACAGATCGGACCGTTTGTGCACACAAACAAAAGGAGAATTGACCAGGCTTACGAAGACTACAAGCATGGTCGTAACGGCTTTGAAGGCGCGACGACGTGGGCCCCGACAATCGCTGGCGGCGTAACCGAGGAGATGTTGCAAGGAGAGTTGCGGGACTTGGTGGAGTGTCGCGAGGCGGCCGAGGCACGTGAAGGCGCGCGCGTTGCCGCTGCCAGAAGCCTTTGAAACGGTACCACGTGCAGGATGCACTTCTCAAACGCGTCAACCTCTCCAGTAGTGCACAGGTAGATAGCCCACACCCCCATGACTATGGATATGAGTTCCACTGATGTGGACTTCTTGACTGGAGCCCTATACGAGCGGCAAGACCCGGTCACGTATCGCTCGCTTGCCAGGGCACTCGGCATCCATCACGCTCGTGCCAAAATTCTTTTATACGAATTCTATCAGTCCCACAAAGATAAGTTGCGAGCCCGATTCGTGGTATCGGGAGAGGGCCCAGACGGAACTTCAGTGATTAGAATCGTTGACGAAGATGGTCTCGATGACAGTGTCCTCCTGGAGCTAAAGCAAGTCCATACCGTACACGTGTATTGCCTTACGAGCAAGACCGCGCCTGTGTCCGATGCTCAGCTCACGCTACACGAAAGATCACAGACATTAGACTACGCCCAATTGACAGGATACTTCCACCAGGGATTGATTGAGGGACCTGCCATAAGTGAGGTGAAGCCATCAATGCCAGCGTCTGTATCTGTGGTAGAGACCCAGCCCAGAAAGACATCGGTTCACTCTAATAATCCTGCATCCAAGGCACCGACGAAGCTGACACCCTCTGCCGGATTGACCTCAGGATATGTCTCAAGAAAGAGTGCAAAACCTGCTGCATCACGAAAGGCATCTGACGAAAAGCTGCAGCAGCAAAGCTCATCCGAGCCCGCATCGAAATCTGGGTCCATTTCTGGCTACCAGTACCAATCGAGAAAGGCAAAAAAGTTGCAGCCAAAGGAAAAAGTTGTCATATCGCACGGAGAAGACCCAGAAGAGCCTGAAGAGACCACGCGAAAATCGGTTACCAATACGAACTCGGAGGAATTGCAAAAGCTATTCGAGGATGATGACAGTGGGTTTTCCGACAATGAGGAAGCGCCAGTCGATGAGGCCACCAAGGAGCCGATAATAGTGGAGTCCAAGGCGCCGGAATTGAGCGTAAAACAAGAAACTGAAACAGTCGAGCCCGTGAATGTGGGCAGTGGAGGTACAAATACAGATGTTGCGCCAGAGCTGACAATTCGGTCGCAAATAGCATCGTCTACGCGGCTGAAGCTGCCACTGGCCCCCCCACAGCAGTCGTCAGAGCCAGAGAAAAGCTCCTACATTGACGAAGACGGCTACATGGTGACCATAAACAAGCCAATCAAGCCCTCGCCCACTACACTGGCACCTCTGGCCAAGCGAAGCTCTCCAGTGGTGGCGTCAGCCCTGAAAGACCCCAAAAAGAAAAAGACCGGCCAGTCCTCCCTCATGAATTTCTTCCAAAAGAAATAACAAATGCTCACGAAATATCATTTACCAACTTACTCGGGCCAGTGCGTTCTGATTGTAATCATTTTGTTGTATTGCCGGCCATCGCTGCCGGTCAAATGCTCTCATCTCCTGGCGCATATCGCGAAACATATGTCGGGGTAACTGGGCCACTTCTCACATCGCCTAACGCATGGTGTGTGCAATTTCCGCTTTCCGTTTTGAGTCATTTGGCCCAGCTTTTTTCTGACACCACATATAGAGGGGTACGGGTGACGAGTGAATTGAATGATGGCCGAGAACACCTCGATCAACCTCAGTGTGTCATGTACCGTGATTGTTCAACCAAAGCACTTCAATGTCTCTTCCTAGGTCGAACACAGCGCGTTTCCGAACTATAGCTGAGCTCTTTGCGTCTTGAACATGTTTGGCGTCTTATTAATGTCAATGACCTGCACATCATAAATTTCCTAATGGGGAAATGGGCTTTGGTAGGTGCTGCAGTTTTGCGAAATGATTCGCTTCGATTAGGAAGGTATCATTCTGAATGGGTGCCGTAAGCATTCGTATAGTCCACCTTTCTCGGTCAGCGTCGGATGCACCTATTGTACGCTCTTCGAATCATATCCCAAACAGGCATTTTACAAGATTCGCCTACTCAAGTGGCCCGCCAGAGTTTCATTGGAAATATAAAAGATCCCAAGCCTCCCCCCGATGGAGCTACGTTTCTCTTTTCTATTGTGTGCATCGGGTTTTGAGCTTCATTGTCTCTTCTTTATACAGTCGCTCGTTTCAATCAAATGAAGTTCACTGCTGCCTCTGTCGCCGCCTTCGTGGCGTGCACTGCTGCCGTTAATGCTGCCCCGGCAGCCGTCAGTGCATCCTCAAACACGCTTCTTCTCAAACGTGAGGATGCCGACAGGTTGCAGTCCTTGATGGACGATCTTGACACCTACAAGGCCAAGAGAGACACCATTGACCAGGCCCTCACCAAGAGAGAATACGAAATTGTTACTCAGGTGTTGTCCCTTTTGAACGACACTGGCGTCGCGCCCGACGTCATTCATTACCTTGCCACTGACCCGACTTTGCAGCCATACGTCATCAACACCATCGTAACTGTGGCCAAGTCAGGGTTGTTGGACGTCAACACCTTGCTTTCTGCCTTAAACGAGTCTGGCTTGGTGACCAACACTATCCAACTGTTGATCTCTGACTGTGGTTTGTACGTGCAGATTTTCAACCTTGCCAAGGCGGCTATTGCTGACTTGATTCCCAAGGTTGAGGGTTTGATCGAGAGTGGCGTGCTGCAGTTGCTTTCCAGAGAAGACGTTGAGGAACTCGGCCTTGTCACCAGAATGACAGCCGACTCTGGAGCCGAGTTGGTTGAAAGGGACTTGAATGATGTTGTGGTGAACCTCTTGGAGTCTTTGTCAAACTCCGGTTTGGCCACGTCGGTGGTCAAGTCGATCATTACTGACTCCTCTTACATCCCCTTTGCAGTCAACTTGATCAAGGCGGTGTTGCAGAACAACGCGTTGGACTTGGGCTCACTCTTATCTGCTTTGAAGCTGTCCGGCTTGGTCGATAGCTTGATCACAAAGTTCTTAAACTTCGGTACCTTAGAGACCATCTTTGAGAATGCATTTGCCGCATTCTCGGGCAAGTGTGCCGCCGCCGCCTCGGGCGGTTCTGGTGCCGCCTCGGGTGGCTCCACCGGAGGCTCCAGCGGCGGCTCTGCCGCGGCAACAATCCCTGCGGGCACGAGCAAGACCGACTGCAAGAAGAGAAGAAGAAGAAAGAGATCTTACAACTACTAAGCTGCTCCAGACGCAGTTCACTTATACCTCACTCATACTTCTTTTCCAGCTCGACCTTCTTGATGAAGGGGGCTTCCTCACATCAAATGCTAGTATATTTACAAGGCATTTATCTATACTTTTACGTACCTCCAAATGTAGGGAATAAGTCAATTTTATTGCTTGCCTTGCTCGCTTTTCGCAATCAATATTTAGCCCGTATATCTTGCAACCATTGACCCAATCGGTCTCATCTCTACACCTAAATTAGGCAGATTGGTAAACATTCTCTACGTCGATGTCGGTCATGACTTATCCGCATTCGTCAACTATTACACATGGCGATGCATCTCATAATTGGCATCGCTGCTTCCCACGCCACCCTCATACTCATGAAGCCGACCTAGCTATTGTCCAAAGTGCGCATTGCACGCCGTCAACGCGCGCCGCAGACGCGCGCCGTGGGCACCTCGAGGAATTTACGCGACGAAGCCAAATTCAAGTGTCGCATACTCCCGAAATGGTAAAACATAAACACAGCCAACGCACATTCACGAATCTGTCCCAAAGGGTCTCTACTTTTTTTTTTTTGAGGATAGGCTTTAGACTGGATAATGATCCTGATCTGAATCAGTTCGACAGTCCTCAGAGCCACAGCAGTCAGATCTAGGGTGTATGAGCTCAGATCCGCACGTTGAGCGAGATCGCGACGCTATGGCGCAGCTGCAGCTGCAGCAGTTTTCCGCCTCGAGCTCGCAGCCATTGTCAGCCGCTTCCACCCAGCAGACGTCGCACCTATCGTCCCCCAGCAAGTCGCTCAAGTTGTACTTGAAGAACCGCATGTCGATGAAGTCGATCGACAGCATCAGCGAGGTGCCCGAGATTGTGCACGACGACCACGAGGCGCTTGTGCCCAGCGCATCCCCCACCAAGATCAGCGGGCTCCTCCTGCGACCGTTGTTCTTGCGGTCTAAGTCATCGATAATGTCCGAATCGTCGTATGAAGGGTCCAGTATGGGTGCTGCTACTAGTGGTCGCAGTGCCCGCGCTCCTTCGGTGAGCCCCAGCAAGTTGGTGCTCCTGCTGAAACCGATCCAGGTCAATGACTTTGCCGATTCGTCGTCGGGCAGCGCCGATTACGACTCAGAGTCGATCAACAGCATCTTGGACGAGTACGGTCACCGCAACCAAAGACCCACCAGTGCGTTCATATTCCACGAAGACCTCGATGCGACGGTGGCACTGACAGCGGCGCCCGTGGCGTCCGCGGAGCCTACAGCGGTGGCTCCAGATCAAGAAAACGTGGCCCCCAAAGCCAAACGCCTATCGGACCGTCTGAACGAGCTGCTGCTGGACCATAGATCACTGTCCTCACTGGAGCCACGCCTGCTGAGATCGAGGAAGACCAAGTCGCTTATCGAGCTGCAGCTTGCCGACAGCGTGCGACTTTCGCTGGAGGCGTCAAGAACGAGCTACTACGATGCCAAGCAAAGTGAAGCCGACAGCTCGTCGTCATCTAACGGACGACTGCACATCAGGATTCACCACGATGCCGCACCTGCGACCATTCGCCGCGACCGCAAAAAGGTTATCAGCGCGTCTTCCAACGTGGATGTGGTCAATCGATCGTCGCTTTACAATCTCAGTACGATATCCGACATCCATGCCGCTGGCATCGAGCCCGCGACAGCGGCAGACGCCCTGGAACGGCCGCTCGCGGCCGTGCCAGGGCCGATGGACACCACTGCCTATAGCGACGAACAAGCTATCGGCAAGTCGACTACCGCCGACAAGTCGGCGGTGACCACTTCAAACACAGACACGTTTTCGTTGTCTTCAGGGGAGCTTCTCAACACGCTACAGAGCTTTTACGCCGTGGGGGACAAGGACGGGGCGAAGGGAGCTGCCGGCCGTTCCGGCGCCAGCGTCCCCGCGGGCGCCAGGGCCAAACTAGTCGACGTCAGGCTTGGCGCAACCACAAACCTTGATGACCCCAGTGCACCGAGCCACGCCACACCAGTACACCAGATCCTTATCGACAAGCCTAGGGGGCCCGCCAGCTCGCGCCCTGATGGGCACGCTATGTCTTCCTATGAACCCAGCATTGAGCCAGGCGCACGGCGGCTGCATGAATCAATCGCCATCAGACCACCCACCCCAAACAGCCACGTGCAAGACTCCATCGAGCGGCAAACGTCACACGAGCGCATGCTCTATGAGGGGTTCGAGCCCATCTACGACAACCACGGCGAAAAGCGGCCAGAGGTCCCGGCAACATATATACCCCCGACGGGCGCACTGAACGCAGCATACAACCAGCACAGCTGGACTCGCTTCACCCTCCTATGCATGTGCGGGCTTTTGGCCCCACCAATATACTTCCTATTGGCCATGGGCTCCTTTGACTCGCGCAGCCTGCCCAGCCAGTGCTACGCAAATTACTACTATACTGGGGAGCAGGCGATTGTGCGCCGCCAGTTTTCCAAGTGGCAGAAATGCACCGCAGTGGCGATCGGGCTACTTTGGTGCGCTATAGCATTTGCGATGATTGGCGTTGGCGTGGGCATTGGCCAAAAAAGAGAGGGATAGACTCCACGCCATATGACCAACGCCGTCACCCTGCATCTCTCGTCCGTGCCGTAGATAAGCGATACATCTTACAGCAGGACCAGCGAATCCCCCTTACATGCATGTACATAGGTACAATCTAATTTTTAGTGCAAGTGTAGGATAATGTTTTGTGCGCGATTACGCGGTCCAGAAACAGTGCGATTAGTTATCGTAGTGTGACTCCTGTTTGCGGCGCAATGTGCACTCCAGTATGACCCCGCCCACGAGAGAGCAGCGCAGCAACGCAGTGGCCAATCTAGGGCCAGCGTTGTGAAGGTGTTGTGCGACCCTGGTGCTGCGGCCGCCACGAGGCTACCAGCGGGTGCACGGTCAGCCAGCTCGCCGCTTATTGTTTTTTGCGACCTCGGATGTTTCTTTTTGACGGCACATAGGGGGAGGCTTTGTATGCAAAATTGTAAATTGAGTGACAAGAGGCCAAGTTTGCATCTGGCACGCCTGAAAGTTTAGTGACTACTGCGGCACTTGTTACACCCGTTTGTGCCCGACTCTTCTTCGCTCGTGATGGGAAACATTCCCGCAAAGGAGTTGCCGCCACCGGGTAGCGGCAGCAACAGCTCTGGCAGATCACGCTCCAACACCTATTCCGGCAGCGACGCGCAGTTCGCGGGCGCTGCTAGCGGCAGGAGGTACACCACGTCGTCTGGACACCACTCTGGCAGTGTGTTCAACGGGGTGCTTGGCGGCGCCAGTGGCGCTGGTAGCGGCGCCGATCGGCGGCTGAAACGCACCGAAGAGAAGGACAAGACGCGCCAGAAGCACTTGCTCGACCTCGTGGTGCGGTGCAACGAGACGGTGGACGGCGGATTTTTGGCACCGCACGGCACCTACAAGTCCAACTTGGACTACGACACCGACGTGGTGCGCGGCCTCATCATCAAGCGACGGTTGGCGCCGTTCTACACCCCCTTGCAAGATTTTGACGACAGCTGGACCGACCGCGAGCTCTTGGTTATCTTGGACCAGTTGCCCCTCCACCAGATCGAGGAGGCGTACTCCAACGCCGAGGAGGAGGACGACATCGATAACCACAAGATCCACAAGCTGAGCAACTTTTATCGCCGACAAGAACAAAAGGCGAAGATGAAGGTGTTGAATGAGACGATGAAGCAGATGCAAAAGGACGAAGAGGCCAAGTTTCTCGAGGAGAAGCACAAAAGAGCCCACGGCCGTGCGCTGGATGTTGCCTCGAGCGACTTGTTGTTACGCCTTTACCGCGACGCGCAGGAGTGCCCCATCTGCTTCTTGTACTTCCCCAAGCACATGAACGTGTCGCGGTGCTGTCTCCAGCCGATCTGCACCGAGTGCTTTGTGCAGATCAAGCGCTTGGACCCGCACCCGCCGCATGACGAGGAGCAGCAGCAGCGGAGCGGCGGGGAGCAGCTCCCGCACACGTTGATCTCGGAGCCGGCGCACTGTCCGTACTGCGCCAGCGCCAGCTACGGAGTGACGTACGACGCGCCCGTCGACATTTGCACCGGCATTGGCGGGATGAAACCAAGCAAGTACGAGTCGCCACGTTTCGGTAGCAGCGACGAGGCGGTGGACTCGGCAAGCGCTTCGCCACCGCCGGTCAGCGTTCGCCAGGCGCACGCCAGGAGGAAGAGCTCCCTCGCGGTTGACCTGCCAGGGGTGATCTCGATCGACGCGATTCGCCCTGACTGGGAAGCCAAGCTCGCCGCCGCGCGTAGCAAACTCGCCCGGCGCGCAGCCACTGCCAGCGCCATCCACGCATCAAACCTACTCATCAATGCCGACGAGGAGCTGACCGCGCGGCCGGTGGCCAACCGCAGCAGAAACAGGCTGGACCTCGTCAGCAGCTTTGAGCAGAGAATGATCGACGAAGCGTTGCGGTTGAGTCTTTTGGACGAGACGGCCCGCAGGACGCTGGAGACGGGGAAGTAGCGTAAACTAGGTTAAGCTCGAGCGGTTGTAGAGCGTGCAGCATGCGCGTTTATTTTTTCCGCTACGCGGCGCTTCTAGCGAGGCGATTTACGCGCCACATGCGAGGTACCTTTTGCACGCTGCAGCCCACCCACACGCACGATCTATTGCGGGGCGGGCGCCGTGGCGTCAGTGCCGCTGCGAGACGTGCCCGCCAGCACCGCGAGCCAGTGGCCATGGTGGTGTGCGCTTGCGCCCACTATACGCGCCGTGCCCCCTGCATTGACGACGACCGTTGTGCGGCTCAGCCGAGCCCAGGGCCGCCTGGGTCGAGAAACATTTTTTTCGGCAGCTGCATGATAATTGCCCAATCCGACCGCACGCGGTAGCCTAAAATGATGGCGGCATTGTTGAGGGATGCGTCACTTTATCTGGCTAGACGGACACGCCACGGCGCTGCCGCCGATTTTTCACGCCGTCTTCTCTGCGGCGTGACGAACGCACCTGCGGCATGAGCGAGCCGGTGCTTCTCTTGCCCACCAAATGCATCGTTGACGGCCGCCTCCGCGTGCGCGAGGCGCCCAAGCTCCGCTCGGAGATCACGGCGCAGCTGCACGAGGCCGTGCTCCGGGTCAAGATGACCGGGGTGGTGTACCACAAGGACTTTGAGCTTTTTCGCCTAAAAAACTTCCCCCGGCGGCCAGTGGTGCCGGGCAACAAGATCGTGGCGCGCCTCCATGCGGCCGCGCCCGGCGTGTCGCCGGGCAAGTTTTTGGTGTTCCCGTACTCCAACTGCCTCCACCAGCGCCACCGCGACGCGTGCGCCCACTGCCAGCACCTCCGCGACACCAAGACCGACGCGTTGACGCCGCAGACCATGCAGTACCACCGCGAGTTCGCGTGCATGTACGGCTGGGAGTACGGCGTCACCTTGGACGGCGGGTTGCAGGACTACATCAAGGTGAGGCTGCCGCTGGAGGCGTTGGTGCGCCTCCCCGACACCGTTAGCTTGCATGACTGCTGTTTCTTGTTGGATATTGCTCTCCCGCTCTATGCGTGGGTGCGGGAGTGGCAGGCCGCCGCCGGAGGCGCCGGCGCGGTCCTCGGCGACGACGCCGACCGCATCTTGGTGGTGCTCAACGACGCCGCGCGCGAGCAGAACGACGTGCTCATCGTGCTCAAGCACTTTGGGGTGGCGCGCACGCGCATCCACCTCGTTGACGCTGACGCCACCGCCGCCGCCGGCGCCTACAAATTCTGCTTCTTGTTCAGCCAGACACCGCGCGCGGTGGAGGTGGCAATCGCGGCGCTTCTGACCGGATTGGAGGCGACGCGGGCGCGCTATCACTTGGTGCTCTTTGACCAGTACAACGTGCAGTCGGTCGTGGCGCACCGCCACCTCCGGCACGACCATCCCGACATCACAGTGCACCACGCGCGCTTGGCGTTCAAGGACCGCGTGTACGCCGAGGAGCTCATCGCGATCTGGGCGCGGCTCAACGCCGCCGAGGGCGACGGCTTGAGCCGCGCAACCTCGGCGCTGCTGCTGGCGCTGGGCTCTCCACGCCCCGCGGTGCGCTTCGTCACCCCCTGCAAGCCCCCTTCGTGGCTCTGGTGCGAGCGCGACGTCAACCTCTGCCCGGAGCACGAGGACGACGGCGAGGGCGTGCGCCACATCAACCGCTTGATCCGCACCCACGGCCGCGCCACCCGCGTGTGCTACACCCGCCGCGCGCGGCCGCCGGCGATCAATGCCTTCTTGTTCCGTTAGTCTATATGTGCCCAAGCTCCTTGAAAGTGTCATACAAGACGCTGCGCAACTTGAACAAGTTGAGCACCCGCAACTTCTCGTCCTTGAGGTGGGCGTTGTCGCTGCCCTGGCCGCATGGGATCTGCGCGGCGGGCGCATTGAAGCACTTCTCCAAGAAGCGGATCGACGGGATCGACCCGCCCTCGCGGATGAACAACGGCTTCGGGGTCTGCGGCCCCCAGTTCTCGATCAACTTGCGGTAGAGGATGGTGTACACCGCGTTGGTGGGGTCGCCCAACCACGGCTCCGCCTCGTGGAAAATGTCGATCGCAAGCGCGTTGTCGGAGCCCAAGCGCCCAAAGTGGTGCTCGAGGTGCGCCGTCAACTGCCGCTTGATCTCGGCGAGGTT
The DNA here is from genome assembly GCA_032598715.1 of Debaryomycetaceae sp. JAC-2022a. NCBI lineage: Eukaryota > Fungi > Ascomycota > Pichiomycetes > Serinales > Debaryomycetaceae > Debaryomycetaceae sp. JAC-2022a. The sequence goes on along the minus strand of CP095439.1, from coordinate 460,098 downwards.
CTGGTTGGGCACCACGCGGATCAGGATCAGGGCCAGCGCCGTCTGCGGGATCACGGTGGTGTTGTTGGGCCCCGACACCTCCACCTTGTGCACCGTGAGCGACGGGTTGCGCCACTTGGCGAGCAACGTCTTGATGTCCTGGTCGTTGACGCGGCGTGCGAGCGCCGCGCGCTCAATCTTGCCGTAGATTTCCATCTCGCGCGGCGTTATCGGGAGGACGTCGTCGTAAAAGTGCGGAATCGCAATCTGCAGCGTCACCGAGTCCGCCAACGTGGCCAACACCTGGATGAGGTCCATGGTGGGCTCGCGCAGCACCCCGCCGTCGACGCCCGAGTGGCGGTCGGGCTTGGCGGACCGCACCGTCACCAGCGCGTTGATGACGCCGCGCAACCCGTAGTTGAGGCACGGCGTCTCGTCGTCGAGCCAATACAGGTTCAGGAGCATCACCCAGTCGATGTGGCCAATGGCGTCGCGGTGCGCGTTGATAGTGCTCTGGAACCCGATCGAGCCGCACTCCTCCTCGCCCTCAATGATAAACACCACGTCGCACAGCAACTCGTGCTTGGCGTAGAGCTCGGCCACCGCGTAGATCGCCGCCAACGTCGGGCCCTTGTTGTCGGAGACGCCGCGCGCGTACAAGTTGCCGTCGCGCGCCGTCAACCGGAACGGGTCGGTGGCCCAGTCGTCGCGCTCCCCCTCGGCGTCCACCACGTCGTAGTGGGCGTACCACAAGAGGCGCTTCGCGGTGGCGTGCCCGGCGTTGTGGCTGAACGCGGCGTGCACCACCGGGTTGCCGCACGCCACCGGGAGGAGCTTGGCGTGCTGGGCGCCAAGCGAGATCAAGAGCTTCGTGATGAACTGCGCGCAGTGCCGCAGGTCGTCCACGTACAACGCCGGGTACCGCAGGATCGTCTTGTACAGGATGTAGCTCTTGAGCGCCTCCAAGAGCAGCTGGTTGTCGAGCTTGGTGGAGAACATGGGCGCCAATTGCTCCTTGGTGTCGCTGCCGCTGTCGCTAACGTCGTACAAGCAGAGCCCGCGGTTGCACCCGCTGAGCAAGAAGGTGGCGCCCTGCAGCCGAAAGATTCCGAGCGCCAACACCGACCCGTGGTGGTCCAGGAGCGGCTCCAAATGCACCTCCTCGAACACCGCCAGCCGCGCCGCGCCGCTGAGGGTGAGCTGCGTAAGGCCGCCGCGGTTGGACGCCTTGTAGATGCAGTGGTTGTGGATACCCAACCCCAAGATCTCGTGGTGGCCGCGCAGCGCGGGCGCCGCGACGCGCTCGGCCTCGCCGGCGCCGCCGTCGGTGTAGCGGAACGAGCGGATGAGCTGGAGAGTGCAGAGGTCCCACACCATGATGGTGGAGTCCAGCAACCCGGCGTAGATGTAGCTGTCGTGCACGGTGAAGGACAACACCAGGTCCTCGCTGTCAAGCGCGGCGATGCGGGCGATGCGCACGTGCGGCGCCGCGGGCGCGGCGTCGACGCCCCACAAGTTGACCACGCCGTCGCCGCCGCACGACACGAGCACGCTGCTGTACTGGCGGTAGTTGTGCAAGAAGTCGTCGCTGGCGGCGCAATCAAACACCTCCATGCAGTACACGTAGCCGTGGTGCGCGAAGCGGATGATGGCCTCGGCGTCGATCTCGACGAGGCGCGCCTTGGGCGCGGCGTGGGCGCTCTCGGTCGCGCGGTGGAGCTGGTGCTTGGTCTGGACGCAGTTGACCAGCCCGCCGGGGCCCCTCGAGTCGAAGAACTTGTCGTAGCGCAAGTGCGGCAAGCGGTCGACCCCGGCGTCCGCGTCCGCGGGCGCGCTCTCGGGCGCCGCCACGCGCCCGAGCTCCAACGGACACCACAAGATGGCGGCGTTCTGCGCCCCGATGAAGAGCGTCTGCAAGCTGGCCAGCCACGACACCGAGAAAATGTCCCCGATGTCAACCACCAGGTAGATGATGTGGGAGCAGCGCACCTCGTCGGCGGCCAAGTCCCACACCTTGACCAACGAGTCGCTGCCGGCGCTGAACAAGTGGTTTTCGTCGCTGCTCAAGGCGAGACACAACACCAGGGACGAGTGGTCCTTGCTGCCGCACACCACCTCGTGCTTGAGGCTGTAGTCGTTCATGTCGTACATGAGGATCTTGGAGTCCTGCGCGCCGCAGATCAAAAGGTTCTTGGAGGGGGCGGCAATGACGCAGAGGATGGAGTGGCTGTGGGTCCACTTGTGGACGAGTGGGGGAAGCAGCGAAGCCGCCGCGCCCGCGGCGGCTTCCGCAGTGGTGTCGGCTGCGGCGGCTGCGGCGGCTGCGGCGGCTGCGGCGGCTGCGGCGGCCGTCGGGGTTGCCACGCCGAGGGCCGCCGCGTCGGGCAGCGCCATTCGCAGGAGCGCGTCCGCGGCGGGCGTCCCGGCGGGCGTCCCGGAGGTGCTGCTTATCGGAAATGGCCGCGAGGGCAACGCCACGTACTCGCCCTCGTGGAAGTGGCCGCGGTACGCGTGCGGGCTCTGCGTCTGCACCCGATTGGGCGGCGGCACGCTAGTCACGCCCATGTGCAGCGCGGGGCGGAGGGAAGGGTGCGGCAGGTGAAGCCAGACAGTCGCGGACGATTGATGCTGCGGTGGTGCGCAGCGAAACTGTGGCGTGGAGAAGCGACAGCCAGGGAAGACTTGGGCGTGGTCTGACCTGGGTCACGTGTCATCAGGACACCCAGGGAGGGAGCAGATGGAGGGCCGATGAGAAACAAAGGGAGGGCAACAGGGCGAGAAGAGAGATTGAGGGTACGGCAGACACGAGCTTTGTGAGGGGCACGAAGGAAGCGTGGAAGGGTATGGAGGTACAGTGTTATCGGTTGTCCGCAATTGCCGCAAAGGATTGCAGCCTTTGCGGCTACAGATGCCAAATGTACGCAGAATATATCAGAGACAAGCTCGGCCCTTCGAGGTGCGGGACCTCGTGCCTTGCGGGGCCAGGGTGGTACCAGGGTGTGACCGCTCGGGGGTCTGCTGTGGGCCCTACACCATCGGGCCAGCACGGTGTCCCACGCCCCGGCCCACAGCCCCGGAGCAAAATTTTCCGCGTTTCTTTTTTGGCGCTTAAAAGTCACACGAGCTCTTGCCCGAAAAGCTTGGCCGATTGACTTGGCTGCAACATGAAGTTTGCCCACTCGCTCAAGTTCAACGCTGTGCCCGAGTGGCAGGACTACTATGTCAACTACCCGGCGTTAAAGAAGACGATCTACCGGCTCCAGCAAGAGCAGTTGAGCCTCGACGCGCCGCATGTGTTCGACCCCACCACCGTCACCGAAGTGTTGGTGCAGGAGGCGCATGCACAGCGCCTCCGCGGCGAGCCCGCCAAGACGCGCACGTACGCGGCGTCGTCCTCGGACGACGAGAGCGGACGGCGGCGGTTCCCCGCCAAGCTCCTCCACCGGCTCAAGAAGGGCGCGCGGCGCCTGCCGCTGCCGATGGAGCTCGACTTGGAGAGCGGCGAGGGCAGCAGCAGCGCGCGCCTCGAGGGCGCCGACGCCGCCGGCAAGGAGAAGGCCAGCGTGGTGAGCTTCACGCGCGAGCTCGAAAGCGACACCCTTCGGCTGTTTGTCGACGCCGAGCCCGCCGCGGGCAGCGCACTCGACGTGTTTGCCCGCCAGCTCTTGCGCGAATTGATCAAGATCGACGCGTTCTACGCCAAGCAGGAGGCGCTCATCTTTGAGGACTACGCCAACTTGGTCAAGGACTTGGCGCGCCACGACATCAGGGTCGACGAGGCGTACCGGTTGACCCAGGCGCACCGCGACGCTGCCGGCGCCGAGGACTGTCCCGCCGACGAAAAGCGCGAGGAGTCCGACTCCGACGCCGACGCCGACGCCGACGCAAACGCATCAGACGCCGCCTCCGTGGTCTCGGGCGCCTCCTCCGACGCAGACTCCGTCACCTCCGTCGAGCCCAACTCGGCGCTCCTCCCTCACCTGCTCTTCCACGTTGACCAGCAGGTCAAAATCACCCTCAAGAAAAAGGCCGTCAGCGTCTTCATCGAGCTCTCGGAGCTCAAGCTGTACATCGAGCTCAACCGCATCGGGTTCACCAAGATCTGCAAGAAGTTTGACAAGACGTGCGACTACGCCATCAAGCACGACTTTGTGCATCACTTTCTCCCGGCGCACCTGCGGGTGTTTGTGCCGGCCACGTTGGCGCAGCTCGACGCGCGCATCGCCCACGTCACCAAGGTGTACGCGTTCCTCGTGGCGCGCCTCGACGCAGCCACCACCGCTGCCGACCTCGACAGCGTTCGCCACGAGTTGAAGCTGCACTTGCGCGACCACATTGTGTGGGAGCGCAACACGGTGTGGAAGGACTTGCTCTCCTTGGAGCGCACGCTGCACAACCTCGAGTTGCGCAAGGTGGCGCTGGCCAAGATGGGCGATGAGGCCGAGACCCACGACATGATCTTGCACATGCAGATGCGCGCGGTGGAGTTGCCGCGCCCCGTGTGGGGCCGTCTGCACGTGAGCGTGCCGCGCTTCCTCTGGACGTGGCAGGTGTTGAAGCTCGTGATGATTGCGATTGTGTTTGTCATCCTCATGACAGTCAAGACGATGAACGACCCCGAGGAGGCGCGCGGGTTGGTGGTGTTGGCGACGCTGGCGCTCCTCTGGGCCACCGAGGCGTTGCCGCTCTACATCACCGCGTTCTTGGTGCCGTTCCTCGTGGTGGTGACCAAGTGCTGCAAGGACCCCAGCGGCCACGGCCACATGCTGGGGACCGAGGCCGCCGACTACATGTTCCTGGTGATGTGGAACTCCACCATCATGTTGTTGCTCGGCGGGTTCACCTTGGCGGCGGCGCTCTCCAAGTACAACATCGCCAAGATCGTGCTGCTGTGGATGCTCGCCGCCGCGGGCACCAAGCCGCGCAACGTGTTGCTCGCGATCATGAGCATCCTGTTGTTCTTGTCGATGTGGATCCTGAACGTGGCCGCGCCGGTGTTGTGCTTCCTGCTCATCCAGCCGATCTTGCGCACGCTCCCGACGGAGCTGCCGCTTCTGCAGGCGCTTGTGTTGGGCATCGCGTTGGCCTCCAACACCGCGGGTATGTCGCTGCCGATCCTGTCGCCGCAAAACATGTTGGCAATCACGCTGATGAACCCCAGCCCGGGGTGGGGCCAGTGGTTCGCGGTGGCGCTCCCGGTGCTGATCATCGCCATGCTCGGCATCTGGCTCGAGTTGATCTTCACCTTCAAGATCAAGGACGTCAAGGTGCAGGCGTTTAAGCCCATCAAGGACAAGTTCACCGCCAAGCAGATCTACATCACGGTGGTGACGATCGCCACGATCTTGTTGTGGTGCTTCATCGGCAACAGCCACCTCAAGGGCTTCTTAGGGGAGCTGGGCGCCATCCTGATCATCCCCATCGTGTTGTTTTTTGGCACGGGCTTGCTCAACACCCAGGACTTGAACAACTTCCCCTGGAGCATCATCGTGTTGGCCATGGGCGGCATCGCGCTCGGCAAGGCCATCGCGCTGTCGGGGTTGCTCAAGGACGTGGCCGAGTCGTTGCAGCGCCGCATCATGGACTATGACGCGTTTGTGATCATGATGATCTTTGGCATCTTGGTGTTGGTGGTGGCCACGTTTGTGCTGCACACGGTGGCGGCGTTGATCATCATCCCGCTCGTGCAGGAGGTTGGGGAGGCGCTCCCCGACCCGCACCCGTTGCTCTTGGTGATGGGCACCGCGCTCATGGCGTCGGCCGCGATGGGGTTGCCCACGCTGGGCTTCCCCAACGTCACCGCCATCAGCATGACCGACGAGCTCGGCAAGCCGTATCTAACGGTCAACACCTTCATCACCCGCGGGGTGCCGGCCTCCTTCATCGCCTACATCTGCGTCATCACCATCGGCTACGGCATCATGCTGTCGCTAGGCTTTTAGGTTTTATTCTTCATAATTACGGGCCGTAGAGATTGAGCTTCACCTCGTGGTACACCCCGCTGTCGTCGAGCTGCTTGAAAAGCGCCGCGATGCCGGGCGCGTACGTCGGGTTGGTGAGGAGCGCCTGGAGCCCGTCCAGGAGCGTGTGCTCGCGCTTGGCCTTCTGGTACGGCGTGTTGAGGTCGATGCCGCTCAACGCGCCGCTGTTGTAGAGCTTGGACACCACCGCCAGCCCGATGGCGTACAACAGCCCCGTGTGGTCGAGCAGCTGCACCACCATGTCGACCCCGACCCCGGTGTCGTTGAGCGCCACGAGCACGTCGCTCAACGACCCGCTCACGAGCTGCGACTGCAACACCGTGTTGATGAGGTTGCCGAAAAACAGCTGCGCCAGCCCCTCGGTGTCGGCGCGCCGCTCCAAGCTGAGCACGCGCTGGCGCAGCTGGTCCTGGTGCTTGGGGTTCTTCGACTTTGTGTACTTGATGGTGTTGGCGATGTAGTCAACCAGCGGCTCGTCGCCGTCGCCCAACCCCTGTAAGAGCTTGCTGATCCACACGTCGTTCTCGAGGCTGTTGCCCAAGACGCCGGCCAATTTCTGGCGGTTGGCCTCGTTGAGGAGCAACCCGTCTGCCACCAGTGTGATCAACCCGCTCTGCATCACCGTCGCCACCAAGTCCAGCGTGTTGAGCTCGATCTTGACCCCGAGGCCCTCGATCGCAGAGGTGTTGCCGTTGAGCACCGACACCGCCAAGTTGGCGATGTTGTCGATCAGCAGGTTGGACGCGGCGATGCCGTCCACGAGGTCCCACAAGATGCCAGACCTGTTGGTTTGAATCAAAATCTGCTCGATGGTGTTGAGCGCGCCGTCGTCGCGCTTGAAAACGCGGGCGGCGCCGTCCAAGAGGTTGTCGTATAGGGCGTCTACCTCAAACTCAAACCCAGTAGGCACGAGGCCCCACGCCAGCGCCGCCAAGCAGGCAAGCGGTATCGCAAACTTCATTGATGTTTCGAGCTCAAACGACAAATGAGGTCCTTTTTACTTCCGTCGATGGCCATGCGGCAGGTGATGATGATTACCCCGTATTGCCTAATGCGGAAAGAATCAGAAAATAGTAATCTTCGGGCCTGAGGGTGCCCGCCCCAGCGGAGCGGCATGCCTCGCGACAGCACTCACGGCGCGGCTCAGCATGGCTCAGCATGGCTCGACACCGCCTCAGCGGCCCCCAGCGTCCTCCACTACCCACCCGTCTCCCTTCCCGTTGTCTCTCCTGCTCGCCATACCTTCCCCATTCGGAGGCCCCTCTGCTCATTTTCCCAAACAGGAAATTCGCACTGCTGCAGCCCCCAATGCGGCAACCACCCACAGCCTGGGGGCCGGTGCTATAAGGATTCCCCACCCTGCTCACCGGCTGCCCGTCACCACGCCATGAAGCCTTCCATAATCGCAGCGTTCTCGCTTCTCGCCAGCGGCTGCGCGGCGCTCCCGCGGGCCGTGCCCGTGCCCGAGGCCGTCTTCGAGGTGGAGTACGTGCCCGCGGGCGTGTTGCACGACGACGTGGCGTTCGAGGTCAACACCGTCATCGACTCCTTCGCCAAGCGCGACGAGGAGCTGATCGCCAACTTGCTTCTCGCCGTCAACGACTCGGGCATCATCTTTGATCTTTTGGACTCGATCGCGGCCTCTCCGCAGCAGATTGAGGGGTTGGCTAACTATACCGCGTTGTTGCTTGGCGGGTTGAGTGGCGGCGGCGGCGGCAGCGGCGGGCTCGCATCGTCCCTCAACATCACCCGCATCTTGGGCTTGGTGCAGGACCTGGGCTTGTTGACGTCGCTCGCCGACCAGACGTTGCTAGACCGCAAGTTCCAGCCCGTATTGGCCCACATCATCGAGCGCGTGGTGCGCGCCAACGAGGACGTGTTGCTCTACCTCGTCACCGAGTACTTGCAGCCCGCCAGCGACAAGCAGAAGCGCGCCACCACCGACAACTCATTGGCCACCTTCGCCAGCAACCTCTTGGGGCTGGTGTTGAACTCGCAGGCGTTCACCTCGTCGCTCGCCGACACCCTCAACGCGCTCAACGACACCAACGTGTTGGTCTACGTGGTGAAGCGCTTTCTCCTGACCGAGCGCTACATCAACATGACGGGGCTGCTTGTCAACCAGGTGCTCGCGCTGGGCGCCGTCAACGTGCTGGCGGTGACGCTGCTGCTCAACGTGCTGGCGTTGCTCGAGGACTCCTTGAGCGACCCCGCGGCGCTAGTCACCGTCGTCACCAACGTGCTATCCGGCAACTACAGCGGCTTGAGCGCCGGGTTGGGCAAGTACCAGGGCGCGTTCTCCAACATCGTCGCCATCATGGAGGACGACGGGCTCTTTGTCGAGTTGAACGACTTGATCTTCCCCAGCAGCTCCGCCGCGCCGCCCAAGACCACCACCCAGAAGAAGGCGCAATCGGTGACCTTGGCGGTCTCGACCACCGCCGCGCCCACCGTCGCGGCCGCGCCAGCGACGCTGCCCAGCGCTGCCAGCGGCGCGCGCGCAGCGCTCCCGGGCACCGTCGCGGCGGCGCTCGTGGCAGCCGTGCTCTTGCTCTAGCCATACCCGCATCCTTGTTCACTTCAGTACACATCCTTTTGCCGTGTTGTAGCCTCCCGTTTGCAGCCAGAAAAAAAACGATCCCGCCAAAAGATCGCCAGCGCTGCCAGCTGGGACATGGAGCACGATCACCCGGGGTCCGCTCTCTCGCCCCCTCTGCCGGGACCCTCGCCACCCACCTCCCTTTCCCTCGTGAGCACCTATGGCTGCTGGCTGCCCCCCAAGTCCTCCCCGTACACCATCGAGTACACCGTGTTCAAGCCCGTGCCGGGGTATCCCCCCGTCGACGAGGGCGCCTTCGCGGCGATGCAGCGGGCCGACTGCCCCCCGGACGCGTTTGCGCACGCCGTCCGCGAAGCCGTCGGCGCGATAGGGGCGCACCCGCCGCAACGCATCAGCCGCGGCTCCCTGGGGAGCTACTTTGTGCACGGCGCCAGCGGCGCCGTTCTCGGCGTGTTCAAGCCCAAGGACGAGGAGCCCTACGGGCCCTTGTCGCCCAAGTGGACCAAGTGGCTCCACCGCACGTTCTTCCCGTGCTTCTTTGGGCGACTGTGCTTGATCCCGAACTTGGGCTACGTCAGCGAGGCCGCCGCCAGTGTGTTGGACCGCCAGCTCGCGTCGTACTTGGTGCCACAGACTCAGGTGGTGGCGCTTCTGTCGGATGCGTTTTATTACCCGTGGTGGCGCCGCCAGCCGCGCCAGCAACGCCAGCTGCGGTTGCGGCAAGAGCCCGCATCGGCGGAGCCGCTGGCATCACCATTTGGGGCGCCGGCCTCGGCGGAGCCGCTGGCATCACCATTTGGGGCGCCGCCACCGGCTTCGCCGCCGCCGCCGCCGTCGCCACCGCCAAAGATCGGCTCCTTCCAGCTCTACCTCCGCGGCTACACCGACGCCCAGCACTTCTTCCACACTCACCCCCTCCCCCCGACGCGCTCGCTACCGCCCCGCTTCGAGCTCACAGTCCCCCCCGGCACCAGCGCCGAGTGGTTGGACTCCCAGTTCAGGTGGTCAGTGCAGACGTTGGCGCTCTTTCGCCACGAGCTCGAAAAATTGGTCATCTTGGACTACATCATGCGCAACACCGACCGCGGGTTGGACAACTGGATGATCAAGATGCACTGGGAGGTGCAGTCCGCCCACCGCGAGGCGGTGACGGTGGCGCCGCGGCTCTGCATCGGCGCCATCGACTCGGGGTTGGCCTTCCCGTGGAAGCACCCCGACGAGTGGCGGCTGTTCCCGTTTGGGTGGCTCTTCTTGCCGATGTCGATCATCGGGCACCCCTTCCTGGCGGAGACGCGCCGCCACTACTTGCCGCTCTTAACGCTGCGGTGGTGGTGGCAGCACACGGTGGTGCGGTTGCGCCAGGTGTTCGAGACTGACGGCGACTTCAACGAGCGCATGTGGTTAAAGCAGTTGGCGGTGATCAAGGGGCAGGCGTACAACGTGGTAGAGGTGCTCAGGGGGGGGTTGGGGCCGTTGGAGCTCACGCGGCGGCCGCAGTTGCTCGTGTGGGATGAGGTGGTGATGGTGCCGCAGCTGTCGCCGGAGGCGTGCGGCGACGAGGCGTGCGGCGACGAGGCGCCGCCGCCGATGGGCGCCGACGCCACGGCTTGTGCGCTCGAGACCACCCCGCTCTTGGGCGGCGGCGGCGCCGCGTCGTTGATGATGTCCGGGTTTGACTACGTCAGCGGCGGCAGCGGCAGCGCTGGCGCCGCCGCCGGCCCGCCCCTCTCGCGCGTGGTGGTGGAGCGGCTACAGGTGTCGCACTCAAAGCCCACGTTCACGTGGTGCTAGTCTATCTACGGTTGGCCTCGGCGAAGATGAGCGGGTACAGGTCCAGGTCCTTGCCGCGATAGTCGTCCTCGTCGATCGTGACGTAGCCGCGCTCCTCCTTGAGCTTCAACTGCACGAGCGTCAACAAGTGGTAAAAGGTGTCGAGGATCGGGGTGGCGACGCCGTTGGCGCGCGCCACCTTGAGCGGGTTGCCCAAGATCACCTCCAACTCCATGAGCTGGCCCTTGCGGTGGTCCACCAACATCGAGGGCAGGTAGAACAAGCCGTCGCCGATGTGGATGAAGCGCTCGCGCAGCCCCGCAGCAACCTCGACGCCCTCGCTTGCGGCGATGCGGTACACCTCGTCCATGGCCGGGCGGAAGAGGGCTTCGTTGGCGCCGCCAATCTGGCAGCGGTTGATGTCGATGCCGACGAGCGCAGTGCACGTGTTGAGCACCGAGTTGTACACGAGCTTGCTCCAACGCGTTTGCTTGACGTTGGTGTCCAAGTGCACCTTGTTGATGGCCTCGTCGGCGTTCTGGTAGATGGCGTGCAATGTGTCGACCGCGTGCTGCGCCCGCGCCGCGTAGCCCTGCGGCGGCGCCGGGTGGTCGTAGATGCCCAAGTAGAGCTGGTCCTTGTGCAGGTTGGTGACGCGGCAGTTGATGTTGGTGGAGCCAATGAGCTGGACGCCGCTGAGCACCACGTTCTCGGGGAACTCGGCGAACATGGGCCACTCGTTGCCAATGCCGTTCTGCACCAACACGATGGCGGTGCGCCCTTCGGTGACGGCGGGGCGGATGATGTCCTCGCAGGTCATGGGGCCGTCGGGGATGTTCTTGGTGGTGAGCATGATAAAGTCAAACTCGCCCTGCTGCTCGGCGGCCGCCTCCACCGAGCGCGCCACGTGCGTGGGGCGCCAATGGTGGAGCTGGCCGTAGGTGACCAGGTCGATCTCGTACCCGTGCTTGACAACGTGGTCGTAGTCCGACCGCACCACGAGCGTCACGTCAGCCTTGCCGTTGAGCGCGAGCGACAACGCGGTGATGGCGCCCACGCCGCCGGAGCCCACAACCAAGACCTTGGGGAGAGACATGGGAGAAAAGAGTAGGGGGGTGGAGATCTGCGCGTCTGTCCCCGAGAAGCGCCCGCGCTGATTTGGCGATAACGGCGAAAAAATAAAATGCTGCAGTGTGCCCGCCAGGTATGCATGCGATTGTCTATTAGGGGCTATGGTGCGACGCAGTCGATGCGCTGCGGCGCGTACTCGCCCTCGCCGTCGTAGCTGAAAAAGTCTTTGGACTGCACCACCTTGAGCTCAAAGTACTTCATCGAGTCGGCGTCGTTGATGGTGCCGCCCTCTGCCGCGCCCTTGCATGCCTGCGACCCGAGGGCATGGGTCAACTTTAGCGTCTGGTGCATGATTGTGAGCACCTGGCTCACTGACCGATCCAACATCAGCTGCAGCGCCTTGGTCACGTGCGCGTGGGTGCGGTGGCCCGAGTTGGTATAGATGCAGTCGAGTAGCAACGCGCTGAACAAATCGCCGACCCCAGTGAAGTAGGACTTGATAATCGCCACTTTGAACACGCTGATGGCGCTCTCAGCAGTGCCCGCCACCGACGCGGCGCAATAGATGTAGTTCAGGTCTAAACCTTCGATATCGGTCAAGCTAGACACCACCACATATTTGACCCCGTATTTCTGTTGAAGGATGCGGATGCTCGCCTTGAGGTCGCTCAAGGTTTTTATCTTGCAGTCGCAAAGAAGCTCAAGCTCAAACTGGTTTGGCGTAATTATGTCCACCAATTTTGTTGCAAGCAAATCCTTATACAGTAGTATGCAGGATGGATCAACGTAAAGATAACCCTGGTCGCCCATGACCGGGTCTAGCAAATACAATGGTGCGGGTTGCGCCGCGGTGACCAGCTGTTGCTTCAAAAACCCAATGTACGAAGCGATCGAAGAGATTAATTCGGCATTGGGGATGTAGCCCGTGATAATGGCGTGGTAGTGCACGTCGATGTTGGTGATGCCTTCGAGCAAGGCCTCGAGGTCTGTTTTGGCGAGTGCCGAGCCTTTGTAACTGCCGTACCCGGTATGGTTTGAAAAATTCACAGTGTTCAACGCGTCCACGTCCCACCCTCGACACTGCAACGGAAAGATTGCTGCCTTGCCCCCAACGTACCCATGTACTACATGAGACTGAATTGAGAGGAGCGACTTCATTCAAGACTAAAGAGTGTGTCAAGTGGATAACGCGATGAGTCAAAAATACATCTCGATAAGCACAAAGCGGCATGTGACCGCACGTGTCATGTCATGTGCTCTTCAGCACGTGATGGTGGGCGCATGAAATGTGCAAAGAGGCCACGTCAGCAACTTTGAGTGTCTTCTGGAACATTTATGCATGCGCGGCCGACTATTTTGGGCGTGTCCCGCATGTAAGTGCAGCCATGCCCACACAAGATTCCGCCTGCTCATGTGCTCTCGGCGCTGAGCCATACGTAGCCCATGTCGGCAATATTTCTTGTCACTGCGCTGCACGCTCAACCTGAGTTTGAGTGCGGGCGCGTTATTTTCTTGCTCGTGGGGCACGTCGTGATTCTCCTGCACACCCCTTCAAGAACGCGATCGCGCATGGAGCACCTAGAAAATGAGCAGTCTCGCTCGCAACACACCCCGCCAACCTTCACGCACAAGGCGTTTCCAGTTCATGTTCTGTTTTGTAGTTTCTTTTTCCTTCTCTCACGACACTCGAAACAGATTTACGTCTGTCCTGCGTAGTGAGTACTGAAAAATAGGAGTGGTATCAAGAAGTGGGGTTGGTGGGAGGGGGAATGCATGCGCCAATTCTGAGGACGGGACTTGCGTTACGAGCAGCGCGCTAAATACAGAGGGACTGCGAGAGAATTGGTTATTGAGGTGAACAACCTCGGCGTGATTTGCCCTCAATTCGCAGCCACCCGCCTCATTACGTGCTGCTCTTTTGGAAAGTATGGCTTTGGGCCAACTTTTCTTCGCAAAGAGGGTACTAATTGTGGAAATAACGTAGACCCACGTAGTATTTTACCTTGATCTACTTTTTTATTTTTCACTGCTTAATGTTTTTTTTTAAATTTGATACTGCCACAAATAGGGCGGCAACGCACACTTCACTGTGCCTCTTGATGAATACACTTCGCAAAAACGTTATGAATAAACCATTGGGTGGTATCTTCTAAACCTGGAATGTCAGGTTGGTATGGAAGTGACGGCACGTCCTCGTCTGTCGTCGCCACCCTCGTCTCCTTGAATGTATGCAGTACGACATCTTCTTCGTATCAATAACTACCCACGCGCGAATTCAAGATTTAATTATAGAAAGTCGAAAAAAAAAAAAAAAGAAGAAAAAAGGCTGTATGTCGAGCGCTCGCGGAAAATATATAAATGCACATGTCGAAGGCAATTTCATGAAACTTGATTCTATCGTGGCGGCCGACACTCACGCTTCTTTCATACACCTTTAACTGGTACACTCACCTGGTTGTGACTTTAAATAGCCAAAACCAATACCCGTTCTCGTCACTTGCGCCCAGTCTGTCTCACCTCAGCAATATGTCAACTGATTTCAAGTCTGCCCTTCCTCCTCGCAAGAGAGCTAAGACAAAGGAAGAAAAGGAGCAACGTCGTGTTGAGCGCATACTCCGCAACAGAAGAGCAGCGCACGCATCGAGGGAAAAAAAACGGAAACATGTCGAATACCTTGAAAGCTATGTTTTAAAGTTGGAGGCAAACTTGGAAAAACTGCAGGCGAACTTCCAGGCAGTTGTTGGGTTATTGGACCTGCAAGCGCTCGAAAAGGCTAATCTTGTCGAGTTGGACGATATTGCGCACTTGAAAGATCAGGTTCATTCGAACTTAAATGGTGCCGGCTGTAACGGATCCACATCACCTGAGGATGGTGATGACGACGACGAGGCAGATGTCAAGCTTGAAGACAATTTTTCCACGGCCAGTGCCACCCCTTCGAAAAAGCGGAAATTAGAGCAAACCCCTGAAGCGATCAGCTCTGAGGTTGCTCCCAATACCGTGGACATATCACCACCATCTTGGGTAGTGGAGAAAAACAAGGAGCATGAGAGTTGTTTCAATACCACAGCCACGAAGTCAAAGGATGAGTTTCTTACCGTGGCATCCGAAAATGGTTCATTTTACAACTACCTCTCTCCAATTTCGATGGGTTCGCCAATGAACTCTCCCATCGACTTGAAACTCGAGACAGAGGGGCCCGAACAACAACAACCTTCCATGTTGGATACAACCACCTTCTCACAAGATTTAGATCTTACAAAAGGGTTTAATTCAATGGGGCAAAGTTCAGAAGAGACTTTGTTGCCAAGATCGTACGATAGCTTGACGTTGTCGATTCCATGTTGAAAAGAGTCCCGGGTGTTTTCTTTACTCGAGGTGTTCTCTGCTTGTTAGACGATCTCACGCGTCATTTGCCATATTCGAAGGTAATTGGGGTTTCGTTCTCTCCGCAAGATTGTATATTAATTTAGGGCGTCTCGGATCATCAGGTGATGATCACGCTTCAAATTGATATACGTGAGTGTCTTGTTGGGGGGGCGAGCTTTCAGTTGCCTTTGAGCAAGTGATGCCGATTGCTCCTGATTCACAGCATAGAAGTAACACTTCGATAGTCAAAGATGATACTTTATTCCTTCTCATGGTTTCGATTCACTCACGTATATTGTATGATTTTAGGTCTGCAGCACCAATTAACTCCCAATTGTTTGATCTGTCTCTGATTGAGGCCGGTGCAAACTATCTTCTCGTGGAAGGTGAGTCAGGGCAGGCTTCTCATCAACAAGCTCCACAATACTTGAATGACACCAAGCTCGAGACCGATTTACAAGCTGATGTGACACAGTTCTTGAACACGTCGAGGTTCGATAGCGAGTTTTCGGGCCATATCGACATTGACGAGTTTCTTCAGTTGTGAGTCTGTCTATCCTTGTTTCATTTCTTGTATATTGGGTTTGGGTTGAAGTTTTAAGAAGCGGTCCCATGTGTACGGGGCCAAATCTGACTGGTTTGATGATTATGGTATTGAAAACAAAAAAAAATGGAAAAAAAAAAAGAAAAACGGACAAAACTCAGGCAAAAAAAGCTACATTTTTGATCTGAATAGGGCCACTCTGTTGAGCAATATATCACCGGGATAAACTGGGGACAGTTAGTGAAGAGGTGCGATATTTTCGGTGCAACTGGTTGTACCGAGCTTACTGAGGTGTGTGGTTTTTACGGCGCTCATCACACTAATGTGGTTTGACAGCGACGACTACCGCGCGACTCGGCAAATCCTCGATGCAACCTGTTGAGACTACTCTGTCGCTATCCACTCACTGAAGTGTCACTCATCAATCGTGGTGTTGTATAACAATACGGGGCAGTCGGAGTGTCTGTGTTCTCGTTCTGGCAGTATAATTTAACTGATATGCTAGTATTTTTTATCTTGAACGTGTAGTGTGGAAGGCGCAGCGACCCCAGATTTGGCATATCAATAATCTATATGCAGTAACTATAAGGCGGGAGGTGAACTGTTAAGCCTTTGTCGCACGCTGCTCACACCACTGCCACTTTTCTGCGCCACATGCTACAATTGCTCGACCTCGGTGAGGATATCCTCACGTCGAGGCTTTTGCCGCAGTTGCACAGCACTGACGTCTTTCGCTTGCTGCTCACGTCCCACGCGTTCCGTGACTTGCTCACCAACAACGAATCATACCACCAACTTTACCTCAAATTATTCGGGCTGAAGCCAGTGCCACTAGACTTGCGGAACTACCCGTGGGAGCAGTTGTTTCAGCTCCGCGCGTCTAAGCGCGCCAAGTTCTGCACCTGGGGCAGCGTGGCCAACTTTCGCTTGGGCCACAGCAGCAAGGAATTTTTTGAGCTGTTGGCCCACAATGGTTTGAACGTACCACGCGCAGTGGACGGGCTCAATGGAGAGCTCTTGACAGATATAACCTCCAGTGGATACTCCTTCCAAGTACTCACCTACGGTGGTGAGTTGTATTGGACTGGGACGCTCTTCAGCGCGTCGCTGCGGGCGCCGCCTGGACCTCGCGTGGCTGACTACTCACCGCCAGTGTCGCGTTCGCAATCCAGTGGCGGGCCGCGCCACAGATACGCCTATAATGGCATCTTCACTCTCCCGGGAATGTTTAGTCGATACGAAAATGCCACAGCGGCGACGCCAACACCGCAGGCACATCGTCCGACCAACCCCAACTTGCGTCTCCCGCCAGAGCAGCAGCTGACCTCGCTTAACAGCTCCACAGACGTTGAAACCGCAGCTACGCAGCCGAAAGCGTTGCCCAAGTACCTCAACCGTTGTAGCTTGCCCGCTGGCTCGGGCAAGCTCGTGGCTGTCTCGAGTGGGCGCGAGCACGTCATCGCTTTGAGCGACCGTGGCTGCGTGTACTCATGGGACGCAGGCAATGCGGGCGACATGGGGGTGCAAATTGAGTTTGCCGGGATACCTTCCGCCAACGTATCACACATTTCCGCGGGGTGGAATTTGTCCGCATGTCTTGTTGGCGGCGCCGGGCTTTGTGTGTGGTACAGCCGCGACAGTCTCACGCAGGAGAGATACGATGAGGGCCGCTTCAAGGTCAATGCACATTATGTGAAGATACCTCGGACTTCTGGGTGCAAGATCATCGACTTCATGGCGGGCAGCGACTACGTGCTATTTGTGAAGGGAGACGGCAAGTTGTACCGCTTTGACATTGACGCTCTGGCGTGCTTTGACGGGCGTAACAACGCCGATTTGGTGTCGCCGCCCTACGAGGTGGCGCTGTTCAATAGGTGGTTGGCCACGCACAACCTTGAAATTGTTGGCGATGCAGGGGCCAAGTACAGCAAGATTACGGGATGCTACAACAACTTTGCCATCTTCACGGACGATGGGAACGTCTTGTTGGGCAACAAGGACTCAGCTGTTCGCGGTGACGACGATGACGGCGAAGTGGGCCCCGAGATCATCCCCGAGCTTCAGAACAGAAACATCAAGCACGTGGTAATGGGGGACTACCATTACTTGGCGTTGACCGGTGATGGCCAACTTTTAGCCTGGGGCAGAGAGTCCAAGGGGTGCGGGTGCTTGGGGCTCGGCGACATTGGGGTCGACCAGGTGGTCCACACGCCAACCCCGGTCAATCCGCCCACTGGCTCGACTCAGGGCAAGTGGCTCGCGGTGTCCGCTGCCGGTTGGCACTCGTGCGGCATATACATCGACTTACCAGAGAAGTGATTTCTTAACATGGTAACCTACTGTTTCCGTATGCTTCTATACGCACCTGCATATGGCAGTGCCAGCATTATCTTCGGAGTTCGAATTGTGGCGACGCCTTGTGCGAGACCAAAGTTTAAGTTTGCGATTTTCGCTAGCCTTGCCTCTTTGCCACCTCGATTCTTGATAGCGTCACTCGTGTTACCAGATGCTTCCGTTTGTAGTCCGGGTAACCGTATACGAGCGTGTAGCGAACGTTGTTTTTTTTTTTTATACTGCTCCCTAGAGCTATATTTTCTCATTCGCAAGGGATCATCACTCAT
The DNA here is from genome assembly GCA_032598715.1 of Debaryomycetaceae sp. JAC-2022a. NCBI lineage: Eukaryota > Fungi > Ascomycota > Pichiomycetes > Serinales > Debaryomycetaceae > Debaryomycetaceae sp. JAC-2022a. Next base: position 442,203 of record CP095439.1, on the reverse strand, counting down.
CTCACCTCTTCCAACATCTCACAAGCAAATCGCTACTGAAACTTTCATTTTGCACTTGTGATACACCGATATTGTCTGCAACTTGAACTGGTCACACCACAAACTAGTCCGCACCGTCATTGCCACTTCCACTGGCCCCTGCTCGCTCGCCCTCCTTAGCCGAAATCAGTTTCATCGATCGCCTCTCTGACACAAACGCGAGGCATAGCACATACCACAGAAACGCAACACACAATGGGCTCTCCCAATATAGAAAAGACACACGAATTCGGTGATAATCTCACTCCGTCTCCCTCACAGCACCCTCATACAAGACAGCGGAGATCGTCGTCCATCATTCAGCATTTGGAGCCCGACAACTTGGAAACACGCATTGATCAGTCGTTGAACCCCAATGTTAATGCCAATTGGGTGCACTACAAGGGTGCTTGGGTGATCCACATTGTCGTCGTTTTGTTATTGAAGGTGTTCTTCAATTTTATCTCCGTGTTGGACAATGACTGGAAATGGACCTTAACCAACTTGACCTACAACGTGGGCTCCTACATCATGTTTCACCAGGTCAAGGGTACGCCCTTTGAGTTCAACAACGGAGCCTACGACAACTTGACGATGTGGGAGCAAATTGACAATGGCGACCAATACACCCCTACGAAGAAGTTCTTGATGCTGATGCCCATTGGTTTGTTTCTCATAAGCACACATTATTCCAACTACAACTTGAACTTGTTCATTCTCAACGGTGTCAGCTGCTTGTGTGTTGTGATCCCAAAGCTTGCAATTGCCCACCGGCTCAGAGTAACTCTTTATTAGCGACTTCCGCATCCAGTTCTTCTTCCCGGCCAATTTTGTACGTTTCGTCATCGGCCCCTCAAGTCCCCAGCGTTGGACTGCCTGACCTCGCTGTGAAGGTTGGCCATACTGGGGACCACCACGAACAATACATCGCTTCTCGCAAGTTGGCTGCGAGAAGCTGCCCGGCAACCCTTCTACTTCGACGCAGAGACGTTATTGCTGTCTGACTCTACTGAAAAGCGCGGCCTTACGGACTGCTACGCTTCACCAAGGAGAGCTTCAGTACCAATTAGCATTTAATAAAGAGTCAACAAGTCCATTTTATATATGGCAATGTGCCTTTATTGGTATGTTGCCGCACATCGTAAATGCGCTATAGATCTATTGTGCTTGCGTCACGCTCATAACGCCTTGTGCGACGGAGGATGTCAGAGATTTCGGGACCTCAGAATATAGAAAAAAATCACTGGACGAGTCCGGATTCGAACCGGAGACCTTTCGCATGCTAAGCGAACGCGCTACCAACTGCGCCACACGCCCGTTATATGTTACTTGATCGGGGTGAGTATTAGTGACAAGATTCACCATGACTGGGGGTGTGTGGGTGGTGTATTTCCCTGTATCACAAGAAGTGCCTGTAGTCAGTGGAACTGCTTCGAAACGGTATCACACGATATGAAGTACACCATCATCACACTAACGACACAGACTTTCAAATTATCGGAAATGGAGCCTTCATGGTATTTCTTTTTAGACTAAACACCATTTGCTGTGCGTATTTGCGTGTGTGTGTATACCTAATCAAAACAGAATGATACAAGTGAGGACTTTTCTGTATTGTGATCATATTTGTAATTGTCACCAGACTTTCTTCTCACTTACTTTCCATGTAGAGTCAAATAACACCAGGCTTTCCTCTCACATACTTTTTAGGTTGAGTCAAATAACATATGTTCACCTTTTTGCGATTATACCGAAATAACTCTTCACTTTCACAAGGCTAACAAAAACATTGCCAAGCTAGTAACATAGATGTCTACGCTACGAGTGCATTATCATATTCCATAGGGACGTTTGGCTGTACATTATACCAACTTGGCATCATTCTGGCGTGGGCCCCCAGATTTCGGACTCCAAAGGCAGTCAGAGCTTCGCAGCCGTATATGATTACCCCGATAAAATAATCTTGCACACGTGACGATTGACTCTGAATTCATTAATTTGAGAAATTTGCACATGGTATATATATATTGGCACTTCAGTCAACGGAATTAAATTCTGTATACGAATCTATACTGAAACTTATCATGCCATACGCCCTTTCTGAGAAACACCAGCAGCTTGTTGAAGGTCACCTCGCGGACACTGACCCCGAGGTTGACCGGATCATCAAGGCTGAAATCGACAGACAGAAGCACTCGATCGTGTTGATCGCTTCAGAAAATTTCACTTCCACTGCTGTATTCGATGCCTTAGGAACGCCAATGAGCAACAAGTACTCCGAGGGCTACCCGGGCGCCAGATATTACGGTGGAAACGAACAGATTGACAAGATGGAGATCTTGTGCCAGAACAGAGCGTTGGAGACTTTCAATTTGACCCCTGATAAGTGGGGTGTCAATGTGCAAACACTCTCAGGTTCCCCCGCTAACCTTCAGGTGTATCAGGCGATCATGAAGCCGCATGAAAGATTGATGGGGTTGGACCTTCCCCACGGTGGTCATTTGTCTCATGGCTACCAAACAGATTCCAGGAAGATCTCGGCTGTGTCAACTTATTTCGAAACTATGCCCTATAGAGTTGACTTGGAGACTGGCTTGATCGACTACGACATGTTGGAGAAGACCGCCATCTTGTACAGACCAAAGGTCTTGGTTGCTGGTACTTCCGCCTACTGTCGTTTGATTGACTACAAGAGAATGAGAGAAATCGCCGACAAGGTTGGCGCTTATCTTGTCGTTGACATGGCCCACATTTCAGGGTTGGTCGCTGCAGGTGTTATTCCTTCTCCATTCGAGTACGCGGACATTGTCACAACTACCACGCACAAGTCTTTGAGAGGGCCCAGAGGCGCCATGATCTTCTTCAGAAGAGGTGTGAGATCAGTTAACCCGAAGACAGGGCAGGAGGTGTTTTATGACTTGGAGAACCCGATCAACTTCTCCGTGTTCCCTGGCCACCAAGGTGGTCCCCACAACCACACAATTGCAGCCTTGGCCACGGCTTTGAAGCAGGCTGCGACCCCTGAATTCAAACAGTACCAGGAACAAGTTTTGAAAAATGCCAAAATTTTGGAGCAGGAGTTCAACCGGAGGGGTTACAAGTTGGTCTCTGATGGCACTGACTCACACATGGTTCTCGTGTCTCTCAAGGACAAAAACATTGATGGTGCAAGAGTAGAGACCATTTGCGAGAAGATCAACATCGCCTTGAACAAGAACTCCATCCCAGGTGATAAATCTGCCTTGGTTCCTGGCGGGGTCAGAATCGGTGCCCCTGCGATGACAACTAGAGGCATGGGCGAGGAGGACTTCAAGAAGATTGTTGAGTACATTGACACTGCCGTAAACTACGCCAAGGAAATCCAGGCAAACTTGCCCAAGGACGGTAACAAGTTGAAGGACTTCAAAGCAAAGGTTTTGCAGGGTGAAGACTCCAAGTTGCAGCAGTTGAAGCAGGAGATCTATGAGTGGGCTGGTGCGTTCCCCTTGTCAGTTTAGTCTCCATGCACTGCTTCTGCGAGATATTTGCTCTCATCACTACTTTTACTTCAACAGGTAAATTCATATCTCCCGTACATTAGCTTATTACATTCAACATTATACTAAACTCCTATACGAAAGTTCATGTTGTGTATGAAAGTATTTCCCCGTATGTATGACGATCATTCAAGCATCATCGAGTAAACCTTGCTCCTTGAAGATGACCTCTAATGAGCCCTCGTTGACCAATTTCTTCAAATCCTGCTCAGTCCCCCAAAATTTACCGTTGAAGAAGATGCTCGGAACCCACTTTCTCCCCGATATGTGAGTGAAGCCCTTCTCGAGCTCGGAAGCTTCATCTTGATCCTCGAACTTGTCGAGTTCAATAATGTGAACCTTGTCAGCGACTTGATACTTGTCCCATACCTTATAAGTATAGTGGCAGTCAGGACACCACGACTTTGAAAGCATCAAAAAACGGTGCTCGTCAATGAGGTTCTGTGCCGCGTCTATGTTTTGTTGACTGGCCATGTCAGAAGTGATGACCTAAAGATGAACTTGGGGTGTGGTATATGACTATTCGGGATGAAAAAAGTCGCCACTTCAATTGTGTGAAATGTTGATGCCACAGCGGAATACCTTTGCACGAAAAAAAGCCATCAGGCATACAACTCTTGACTGAGGCGCGAACATCACACCATCATATCAAGTTTGCCAAGTGAACCATCATGATGAGTTCGACCAAGATGGAGTTCGCAAACAAGGCTAAGCCTTCAAGAAAAAAAAGTATTGGCGACAGCCGCAGGATTCGAACCTGCGCGGGCAGAGCCCAAAAGATTTCTAATCTTTCTCCTTAACCACTCGGACAGGCTGCCTTTGAATGAGAATAAATTGGCATCAACGGTTATATTATATATTATCAGTGACAATAGAGGTGGAAAGAATCTCAGGTGACCCAGTCCCACCAACAGAGCTGCGGTAGTACAATGGATGAATTCAGCGCGGGAAAGCGTCAAGCTGCATTCAAGACTATAATCGGATAGGTGATTTGTATGCACTACTTGCACCGCTTCGTATCATTCAAAGAGGATACGATACCATCAGAGTTTACCGGTAAGGGAACACACAACATTAATGTTTCGAGAAAGCCTGCCCAGATTTCTGACAATAGCAGATAGTCTAGCCCCATGAGCAGCGGCAATGGGCAATGGTTCTCGTTTTATGCGTCGGAAGGACGTACGCCGGTGGTCCTGTGTGAATGCTAAAAAAGTCACGAGACGTATATAAAATGGTCGGATAATTTTGTCGGTCCATTCTTGGCGACAAGACAAAATACACCTATTATCTATAATTGCTCAACGAATCCCTTGTCCAACTGTTACTTAACTTGCTATCAAAGGTCTTAAACTGCTATGAACAATAAACTACAAGCCTCGATTGACGAAATCGTTAAGCAATTCACCATTGACAAAGAATTTCTTTGCAATGCTACCGACCACTTCGTAAAGTGCATGGATGCTGGGTTGAAGGCACCGAAGCAATCAAGAGAAAACATGCCCATGATACCCACCTACGTTACAGCAATACCAACTGGCAAGGAGAAGGGTTTGTATTTGGCTGCTGACTTGGGTGGCACCAACTTTAGAGTTTGCTCAGTCAAGTTGAATGGCGACCATACATTTAAGTTGGAGCAATCGAAAGCCAGAATTCCGGACGAGTTGATGAAAGAGTCCACTGCAGAGGATTTGTTCGCACATTTGGCACGTAAAGTTAAGAACTTCTTGGATGAGTTCCACAGCGATTTGGGCGATGAAGCTGACAACCTAAAATTAGGATTCACCTTTTCCTTCCCCGTGGAGCAAACTGCGTTGAACAGAGGTACTCTCATCCGTTGGACTAAAGGTTTCGACTTGCCAGATTGTGTAGACAAGGACGTTGTCGAGTTGTTTCAAAACCATCTCGACAAATTGGGCGTCAAAGTTCACATTGCAGCGTTGGCGAATGACACAGTGGGAACCTTGTTGTCAAGGGCTTATTCTAATGATTCGCAAAAGACCAATGCCAACACCATCATCGGTTGTATCTTTGGTACAGGTACCAATGGTGCTTACCTTGAGAAGGTAGCCAATATTCCTAAGTTGACGACTCACCAGATTCCTAAGGGTGCCACAAAAATGGTAATTAATACTGAATGGGGATCATTTGACAACACTTTGAAGGTGTTGCCAAGGTCCAAGTACGATGATATATTGGATGCTGAGACCTCCAACAAGGGCTACCATTTGTTCGAGAAGAGGATTAGTGGTATGTTTTTGGGAGAGTTGCTTCGAATCATTTTGTTCGAGTTGTTTGAGGAAGGCTTGATTTTCCAAGACCTTTACAAGGCAAGAGGTGGATCTTTGCCTCACAGATTGACCGAGCCGTGGCAACTATCATCCGAGGTCTTGTCATACTTGCAAATTGATGACTCTACAGACTTGAAGATGTCCGGCCTCATTCTCGAGAACGTTTTGAGATTACCGACGACCATCGAGGAGAGATTGGTGATCCAAAAAATCACGCAGACCGTTGCAAGCAGAGCAGCTTTTCTTTCGGCTATTCCCTTAGCTGCGATTGCAACCCGTGTTCAAGAGCAATATCGGAATGATGACAAGGATTTTGAGGTCGGATGTGATGGCTCCGTCGTTGAGTTCTACCCAGGTTTTCAAGACCTGATTAAAACTGCTTTGGCTTGGATTAATCCCTTGAAGGGACTGAACAAGAAAATCCACATAAGAATCGCCAAAGACGGTAGTGGAGTCGGTGCTGCATTGTGTGCTAGCGTCGCACAATAATGGATTCAGGATTTACCATGAAAACCGTTACAACAAGATCTAAATAAACACTATAAGATGAAGGACTAAGGACAAATCTTTTTGCTGCATTAGCATCTATCAATGTAGTTGCAATTGGAAAGCTAAGTGAATCTGGCCTTCGCTAGCCTGTGCGCATATGGCGTTGTACCATGACAACCGATAGTTTCCTTCAGAACCGTCATTCTCCCTTCAGTTATTTGGCGAACCAGAGCTAATACTTTGAGTTCAACGAAGGAGTTAATTGTAGGCAGCTGGTCAAGCGAAGGGGATTGGAGTCAGGGGATTGCATACTATACCTCCATCAAACTCAAGGACCATCGCAATGATAAAAAGCACGGGTCAGGACACTCATTTTTATCTGGTGCAATACATGAAAAAAGAGAGCATCCCAACCCATGTGATATCAGTTACCGACTAGTGTCTCCAATCAAATACTTTTGGATGAGATGCTGGTCAACATCGTAGTCGATCAGGTCGAACTATTAAATAGTTACCCAGCAGATCGCTATGTTTATCACTAACATTCAGGTATGATTCCACGAGACCGGCCTGCTTATACATCATTCTCAAATATGCGACGAAGGACCAAACCCACTGACTGGAGACAAATCTAAAACACATGACTACGCCTTAACATGAAGTATCTTCAAGTTTCTTTCGACGCGGAATCAACGCCATAGAAGTAGGTACTACTTGTAGCATATGCATCGGCAATACATGCTTCCCTGTGATTTATTGATTTGCGGTCATTCACGAATTGAACTCCATTACGGTCAACGAGTGCCGCACACAGAGATACCAATAACGTGAGTAACGCGACCTGATTGGAATCTACTCGTCTTCTTCAAAGCATGAACTCAAAACTTTGTCTATTTAAGATGTGATTCGACAACAATCATCAATTAGTCATAGTGTATCAGCCAACCTTACTGATATCTCTTCCAGCATACTAATGAGCGAATACGTAATCAAGATGGCTATGTAAGACAAGTGAAAGCAATTTCAACATGATACCAAAAAAACATCACTCAATAGCCTTGAACGTTCTGCTTACAGGAGTGTTGAAAATGAATTTCGTTTGTAGGTCGTGATGGTAACGGAGCGACAATATAATGCTTCCAAACAATTTATCACGACATACGCTCATACTTCCGATTCGTTAATCGTGTTCTACAATTACACTTGTACAACACTCACAGATGGAGATCAAAATATCAAAACTCGAATAAAAAGTGATACCAACTACAGACATTGCCAAATGACGCCAAAGAAGAAAGTAGTCGATGTAAGGAAATCCACGTCGAGAGAGCCTTGATTCAGTGGATGTGGGTGCAAGCTTACGAGTTCAGTTCTGCGGGGCATTATCAATAACGTGCACAAGCTGTAGGTGGGCAGCGAAGCATAATGCATATTCTTTTACGACTCTTAGGTATCTGCAGGCAAAATTTTTGGTAGTGAACAACAGACTTTAGTAACGGAGTGCCAAGGGCGAATTGAACCTCAATCAAAGCTTTGTCACACGATCCTCATTAGCGGCGTTTTCTTAATGTGCAACCGCCATGTCATATTCCATGCAAGAAGCCCTATCACTTCAACTCATGGTTCATGGCGCACTTTGAATTCGAAACGAGACTGTTGGTATTCAAGGTATGGCAACGAATAAACACGTATTGAGAGATGTTGCCTATGAGCTCCACCCAACAGGGACGCTGCACTATGAGTTATAGAGATTTGACATAACTGGTAAGTTAGATATCACGTCAGTATTGATCTATGAACTTATACGTCATGGCAGACACAATCATTTCTCAGATTGCATGCACGGGAGCTTGTTTGAATATCAACATACTAAGTCTTCTAGCACTCTTATCTGAGGTTTAGTGATGTAACATGTATTGATGGGATGGATACATCCTTGATGTAACAGCAGAGGATTTGATGGCACGAATTTATGAGGAAGTATTCAGATCTGGACTACGATTAACATTGCTGACTACGACTTTGTGGGCGAGTTTCCCGATAAACGAGGCAGTCAAGGCGTTATTTCAATGCTTACAATGTTATTTATGAAATCATAAACTGTAATAACTATGATTCATGGCTTTATACATTCCGCAATCAGGTTTCACTCAATCCAGATCTTTCTCCGAAGCCACTTTTCGTGCCAGTGCGCAGATCAAGGAAATGACGATGCGTCAACTAAGATAAAATCGACATTCAATTTTGTTGATCACCGAGTGTGCAAATGAATTGTTCTGGGTGATAGTTTTGTCTTGTGTTTAATGAGAATCAGGGTTCATATGAATGGGCTGGTTGTTTCAGCGACCTTTTCGAATCAGACGCCTCATCATGCTGCTGCTTCCTGGCAAACAAAAAGTAGCTTGCGGTCATGGAAGTTTTCAAGACATTCAGTCACGATATATTTATTTCGGTGACTTGTCTGGTGGCTATATCTCATAAATGTCGAATGCAAAGAAACTGGACATCGTCTCGACTCTGTCGCGAAAGCCAAGCTTGCTGCATTGTCTTCTGCTGTGGATGGTCACCAATGCATGGGGCCATCGAATAGTTGCTGAGGTGCCTCATTTGTGGCGCTATCGTCAATGTCACAGCCGAGGTCATCAATGGTCGCCATCTCTCTAGCGCAGGCCACGCATCCGTGGCGTTCCTTGAGTGAAGATTACACTTTCATCTGGAATGCAATACTGTCTGTTTTTGATGCGTGGAACTCTGTGCCTCAGCACTTTTAACAATCATATTGTTAGGTTCATTGGTTTCGGTAATTGGATGATGACTTCTACGAATCACTCGCTCATTGTATATAAGCCTTTTGTCTTCATTTTGCGCCTTTCTCACAATCTTGCATTGAGCTCTTCACGTCCCTAATTCTTTTATAAATGTATACAGGTCAACCAAATCTCAGGTGCCCTTCCCTGCAATCTTGAATGTAGTTTGACTCGTCCTGTCTTTTAGTGACATACATGTCTTGGCTCAACCAAACTGTCATGTGCCCTCTCTGCAATCTCGAATCTGATTCATCACGTCCATATCGTGACAAGTATATCTAATCTTCTAGCTAGCACTAGTCAGCTATTTTGTGTTTGATGCTTTTCATTTGTTATCATCTCGAAGTGGTGGCCACAAGTATCGTGAACTCTTATTCGTGACTTGGCTTGCATATCTACTTTTTTTTTGTAGATGGGTGCCTCGTTGTTTAGGTGCTCGTTCAGCTATGGATGGAGACTCTCTTCAAGCGACACTAAATCCAGTGATCGTCGCCTTTTTTTGGCAAACGTGTTTCGACAATATTGGATCTTGTATGATTGATGACGACATCAAGATAAATTCTGCTATCTCAGAAGTTGAAGCAGTAAACTCCCAATCTTGTTCCCCGTTTCAGCTGCTCGGATTCGCGGTTTCTTTCGATGGGCCATGCAGCTCAGTCTGCAATTTCTATATGAAATAATCATATTTGTTGTTCGTATCATTTGTCTTGTACCCCAAGCTGACCTTTACAAATAGATGTGGTGTACCTTTTTCGTTTTTCGTGCATTCTGGAGAATTGCGTATTAAATGATTTAGTTTGCAACCGCAGCATTTATCTAAAGTTGAAGCGACAATTATGCAAAATTAAGTCAGTTGTGTTCTCGGGTGTGACTGATATATAGGAAGATTATCTCCTTGCCATGTTTGACCAATCCTTGCTTTAAAGTAGTATAAGCTTTTACTTCTACGTCAAAGTGCTTCAAAAGTAAGGGCTGAGTTCAAAATTTTGTTTTAAATATGTTATCATTTTACAATATTGTATTCACGTTCAGTGATCCCAGGAATAATTGCAACAGCGTATGAGAATTCCTGTGACACATCTACATTGCATGGAAATCGATAACTTTGCCAATGATCAGCTGTTGAGTGTTTTTCCCTGCCTCTGTGGTACATGTGGGACTGTCATTATGGCTGATTTCAAACCAGTGACACTATAATCACATTTAATTTTAAACTCACACGTGATGAAGACCTCAATTCAGGCAGACCCTACTCAAGGCTGCGAAGATATTCAAAATAATACACATCCTACATTCTATTTCATTTGATGTTGAATTGTCACATTTCAGTCTAGTATGCCTTCCAGCTGCCTTCAAGATCCTCGTGTCTTCTTCTGCCGTACCCTGCTCGCCTTTTATTTGAGCCAGAGTCATCAACCTCTCTTCTTATGTTTTCTCTTTTCAATCTCCTGATATTGCGCTCTCTTTCAATTTCCCTCTTTTCAATCTCCCATGGAGTCAAAATCTCTACTATAGGCTCCCACTGATCATTACCGTTGTGGCTACTCGCCTCTGTAGTGATTCTGATACCACTTTCGAATATCAAGCCACTCAACTGTTGGTACTTGTGTAATTCGTGGTTGTAGACCCCATCGACGATTTCCTTCTTCATTCTGATGGTGACCTCGTGCAAGGAATGAGAAATTGCCGGCTTGAACTCCAAGGGTAATCCCATATCACCAACAACAATATCTGCAAATTGTTCTGGGGTGACTTTGTCCTGTGCCAAATCCCACTCGAACTTGTCCTGATACAATCTTTTGTCAAGGTTGACCGAAAGGTCAATGATAACGTGATACTCCTTATTGGGGGGTAACTGCAAAACGGAGGCAAATGAATAATCATCTATTTGCTTTTGAATTGACTCGGCAATGTCCTGTTGCAAATGATTTGGCAAATCTAAATCGCCACAGAGGATCTGTGCAAACTGATATGGGGTAATGAGTGACTCGTTCAAATTCCACATGAAGAAATCAACAAGCTTTGAGATGCCATTGTTGTATTCAAAATCCAACCGTATTGGTATTAAAACTGACTGTTGTTTTGTCAACGCTTGAATCTTGTGCTCGTCATCGAGTCCGTGTGGATGAAGTGATCGACGTGCCGGCTTTAAAAATAACTTTTGGGTGTTGGCGTTGATTTGGTTGTTGGCAGCAGATGTAGCCGTGTGGCTAGAATGGTTTACCATATTATCGAAATCAAACTCGTCATTGACGTTATCGAATTCAGCATAGTTTATCTGTTGGGCGTGTCTCTTGGCCTGTCGACCTTGCGGTGCCGTATGCACAATCAAGGCATTGCTTGTATCCTTGGATATTCTTGACTGAATACCGGTGGCCAAGGCTTGTGGAAGGAAGGACTTTGATTGGTTGGTAAATTGCGCCATCGCTTCGTTTAGTCTTGTGTGTTGGGCAAGATAAAGTCCTTTGTATAGGAAGGACTCAGTGCGTTTGATTTTTCGCATGGAAACACTTGTAGCCAAAATATGGTGGGTACACGCTGACACGTATGGCTTGGGCCCACCAAGAATGACCGCGTTCCATCTTAAGCTTGTCGAGGCCATTCTTGTCCCGTAAGCTCTATGGGCCAAACGGTAGAATAATACGTAAGTACGCCTCCAATGGAATCTTCTGCAATATTGCAGGACTTCTTGCTCTCCGAGGCCTCCCTCGAGGGGTTCTTGTCGTATAAGCAACTAGCCAAGTTGATGAAGGGCCAACTGGAGCAAATGATCCGACAAGTGTATGATCAGCTATCACAGCAGAGGCACCATGTGATGCAGGATGTCGAGGCACTGATCAAAGATAGCTTCGATATTCCACTTGACGAGTACAAGTCCGAGTTGAATCGCGAAGGTGCGGGACGATACAACGGCAAGAGCTCATTGAGTAGTTTACTCGAAAGGTTGAAGAAACTTCGCGACACCATGTCGAACGAAAGCGATCTTTTGGATACTCAGATCGCTGCTACTCTTGCAGATTTGCAAGCCAAGATCGACGGTTTAAGTAGCTTGCAGTATAGCAACTCTTGGGTTCGTGGTGGTAACCGGGCTGGCGTTGATTCTGTCGTGCAAGACTCCATCTCTAGTGTCCGCAAATGTGACGCTTTGATCAATGGAGCTACAACATAATCGAAGGCAGTACAATGCAAAAGTGCATGCGTGGTGAACCAGAAATGGGCGATAGAAGTCCAATAAATATATATATATATACAAGAGTCACGATTTAGACTTCCTCTTGAGGTTCAGCTTTGTCGATATTGTCGAGCTCAGATAGTTCGTCTTTACCTAGCCATCGCCATATATCGAACTTCCAGTTTAAGCCGTCCATGTCGCCTAGCTGATAGTTGGATTCCAAACCACCCTTGGGCATGCTTTTCATGTACACGATCCGACCGATCCGCGAATGCACCAATGCCATGGAGCACATCACGCAGGGCTCATGGGTGCAATACACAAGGAGATTGTGACAGAGGTAATTGTTGTCTTCTTTGCTAGGAGATTGGGCTTTAGCCACCTGGGCCTTTCGCCGCTCCAACTCCTGATCAGCCACTTGCGCAATGGCGCGCATAGTGCTGTGTTGCAAGGGGTGTGTGTTTTTGCGGTCGTCCACTCCGATCGCCAAGATCTCATGGTTGGTGCCCCGGGCAGTGGCCTCACGAGCAATTAGTGTCACAGGCGCCCCATCGTGCCTCTTGGATTGGGCGATGAGCTCTTTCATCATATGTTTTTCGTTGTTGATGTTAAATGAAACTGATTTCAAGAACTGATGGTTTGGATTACCCTTCCAAGCTATTGGCCAGTATTCGAGAGACCATTGGTTGGCCAAATCCTTGGTGGGCGGGGCTATTCGCGGCACGAGCACTTCATAAAAGTCCAACGCAGCTAAGTCTGAGTTGGAGTCGTATGTGTGTTCTGCAAATAGCCTGGTCAAGTCTTGCTTTGACGGCATGTATTCCTTGGAACACAAAATTGTCCGAAGGACAGTCTTGTCGTCCCCATTTGATTTGACCGACGTCTTGTTGAAACGCTTCACATGCAACAACAGCAATGTGTCGTACGGGGTGAGAAACTGACGAATGAATATAATGAGCAGTTTTGTTTGGTCGGGCTTGATATCGCAGCACCAAACGGGTGTGAGATGAGGCGCACAATCTTGCGTGTGCAGTGCATGCCGAATCTGCTGCAAAAGGCCGTACAAGACACCATTCTCCAAGTCTATGTGTACCGGCGTCGAGGGGTCACCTGTCATGATACGCTGTTTCTTGAGTGCCAGCTGTCTGCTACCGCGTCGCACGATTGCCGCCAGTGTCTTTATGTCTTTGATGAACGAATGAAAGGCTTTAAGCATTGTTTTTTCTTCGGTCCACCAGTCTATCGTTTTTTTTTTTTCCACCCAGGCAATCGCTGCTTCCCGTATGAGGGAATATGTCGCAGGGCTATGGGATTGTACCAAGGGGGATCCGCACGGCTGTGTGGTGCAGCGCGTGAGGATATACACCAACTTGAAGACGAGGTGGACAGTGACGGCTGTCAGGCACTCCTCACTTATTATGTATCGCAGGTGACGGCTGTGCAAGAGGAAAAGAAAACACTTGAGTCAACGAATTTTTTGTTGATAGCGTGGTGTCCGTGTGTGCTGTGGTACCCCATGCAAGTTATCAGCGGTTTCGCGGGGTGGCCACCCAGTGCGCGAGGTCGCTGCGGAAAATAAGCAGTGTGAAGCGCGACCTGTATGCGCGCAAAACGCAAGACGTGGATACCACGCTGCCGAATGCATCTGGCACAAGAGCTTTCCTTGAAACGCTACTTGCTTTCACAAGGAGTACCTACATATGATCTAGTGCGAGAGGAGACAGATTTCGAATCGGAATCGAGGCATTTTGTCCAATTTTTGAACACGACCAGGATTGTGGTCCTGCCGCCTTCAGCTGCGCCCAAGGTTGCGGAATTGAGCATATCACGTAGAGACCTCAAGGAAAAGACCTACCATGATTTCATTGACCTAATTGTGAGGGATATGCGCAATAGGAGAATCCCTAATGTGCTCACATATGGCTATGGTCTGCACGCTGCCACTCACCCAGTTAACAGCGCGAATTCCTTTCTGCTCTTGAGGCAGGACTCAATGGCGGAGGTATATCATCGTGTCGGCCAAGATATCTTCACCAGGATGATTTTAAGCACAAGTGGGTACGTCACTGATTCCGAAGGCAATTACATCCGAGTCTTTGGGGTGCCGCTGTGGACTCTTCGCCAATCCGCCTCCAAGCAGAAGTCTGCAATTAAGGCAAAGCTTGTGGTAAGAAAGAGTCGTATGCTTCACAGGTCACAGATCTCCCCACGTGCAATTATACCTGACTCTCCTGAAATGTTGCTCAAGGCGTGGATGACACCGCTTGACTTGTGTACAGACCCAAAGCGAAAAGCCAATCGATCAGCGTTGTCAATATGTCGAAGCGTCACTTCGAGCCATCAAAAATGCGCCTATAAGCATATTCATGCGACGATAATTGGTGATTCAGTAAAATCAACACCTGTAAGCGTGTTGACTCAGGCGACTCCTCTTACGCTTGTAATTAGGTTTGTGCTAACTGGTTGTGGCAAGCTATTCAATCCTGCGGTTTGGGGCTCCACTTATAATAAGTCCGTCATCTTGAAGGCAACTGCCTCTTATTTGAAGATGAGTCCAAATGAGGCATTGAGTATCAAGCTTGTTGTTAATCAACTAAGGATCTCGGAGATTTCGTGGTTGGGACCATCACCACGGGCAACCTCCCGTCAAGATAGTGAACGGCGCCAGAAGGTGTTGACACTGGTTGTTTGTTGGTTTTTCCAAGATTTGATAACTTCACTTGTCCGTGCCTTCTGGTACGTGACCAATTCGCTGCAAAAAACTGAGTCGGGGGTGCATTACATACCGCACCGAATCTGGCGCTCAACGACGGTGCCCTGGCTCGAAGTATATCAGAGGGGCTACCTAAAAGATTGCACGAAGAACTGTAACAACCATGCAGGCAAAAGGCTTTACAAAAGCTACTTCCATGGCAGTTTGAGATTGATACCTAAGCCCCATGATTTTAGACTCCTCTGTATTCCATTGCGAGGCGATGACTCAAAGTATAAAAGGCACCTATTCGACCACATACATCCAGTGCGTGCTATTTTGAGGGCTGAAATGGGTCGAGCGTGTCCTCAATTTCCTTGTTGCAACTCTACAGTCGAAGTAATCAAGCGACTTCAGAAGTTTCGTGCAAGCCGTCTGCCGCATCCCACTGTGTCTGTTGTCAAGTTTGACATGAAACATGCCTACGATAGCTTGAGTAAGCGCAAAGTCATGGAGTTAGTGGAGAGGTTGGTGGGACTTCCAGTGGAAAAGAGGGACTATATGTTGAGGGAATACAGTCAAACAAGAACCACTGTGGCCCCCTACGCGAGTTCCGTTTATCGCATCTACTCTTCCGCTTCGCGAATTGTTCTTGGTCCGTTGTCAGAGCCGTCAAATGGTCGTCCGCGTTTTCTTACCGATCGAAATCAGACCAAAAAATTCACAAACAGTCAGGTTGTGGAAGTAGTCAGGGATCAGGTGTACAATTCCGCTGTCGCGATGAAAGCCCATCAACAAGAAACAGTACACTGCTTCGAGCGACAACGTGGGTTGTTTCAAGGATTTCCTCTCCTGGGAATACTCAGTGAAATTGCTTACAACGATCTTGTTGAGACCTACTTTGGCTTCCTCAACCCGGAGAGATCATTAGTTTTGAGATTGGCCGATGACTTCTTGATTCTCACGGATGACATCGCCGACCATCAAAAGGTTTGCGCAATTATTGAAAAAGGATTTGACTCCTCTCATGGCGCTATCATTAACTCAGAGAAGACAGTCATAGTGACTAGCTCTGAAAGCGCCAGCCGAATACACTTTGTCGGTATTGAGCTTGATCCTGTTTCTTTGGAAATCTCCAGACAAATGTATTCTACAATCAGCATCAGCCAGACGAACTCAAGATCGTTCAAGGCCCTTTATGCATACTTGTCAGACACGTACAACAAACGAGTTGGTAGTTGCTGCTTTGACTTGGACTCTGAGCTGACTGCTTTTGTCTTGAACGATGTACACGAGCTTTTGATGTCAGTGTTTGATGCTGTTCTCGCGTCATACAAGAAATTGCGGCGCATTGATGAATTTTGTTCAGAGGATCTTACTCATTTCATGTATACCATCTTAGTTGATACCTTGAAGAAAATTGCAACCGGTGACGAAATCCGCCGAAACATCACACTCGTGTTTCAAGCGAGTGTGGAAACGCTATATAAGCATCCAGATCTCAAAAACGCGGTGCAGCCTGCAATTGAATTGTTTCGCAACTGTCACTTGAGGTCATGAAATATGTATGGTACAGCCTGGAAAATATGAGTTGACTCAAAAACCTCCAAGCGAGCTTCTCAAATTTTCCTCATCTCGCTGCCTTCTCAACCGCTCGACTTCCGAGATACCCCCTGATTTCTTCAATTTGGATTCGTCAACGAAATCTTCGAGTTCAGACTGAAACTTTGTCATCTTCATCATAGCGCGCTCCTTCTCCCGTATCCGTTCGGCTTTCTCTATCGCCTCAAGACGACTCTCGTGGTTGGGTACCACGGTGGAAACTTCACTGAGAACAGCATCTTTCATTGAGTGTAAGCTTTCTCCAGGCTCGGGAATGTATAGGTTGGCCATAAACTTGTTGCGCTTGATTCCACTCTGTTTGCTTTGTTCTAAAGAGCACTGTTCAATGAGGCTGTATGTCTCTTCAATTCTGTTGATGTCTTCTTCCAAGTCGTTCGTGAGGTCATCCTGTAGGTTGAAGAACTGTTGCTCCTCGCATACTGTGTCCAACTCTCGTTCCCATATGCGTTTCCAGTTGACTCTCTCGGTCTGTATATAATCTTTCATCGACATGAGTCTACCCTTTGCATCATTGATCTCTTTATAGGTTAATTTGAGCTGGGATTCACCAACCCGAACGCCTCTTTGCGCCACATCCTTTCTCAACGCCTCCATGATATCTTGTAAGTCATCGACTTTGGTAAGTAAAACATCGGACTCCTCACTGAGTTTGGCGTGACAAGAATCCATGTAGTTACGGTTGGAGGATTTGGACGATGTCGTCGATGACACTTTGAGTTCTGATATGGAATCAAGAGCTTGGTCAATTGTAGAAACGAGTGCCTTTTTACCATCAGATTGGATTTGCCCGATGGCCCTAATTTCCTGTTGGATCGAACGAATTTCCGACAAGTCAGCGGCCGTCAGTAAAGACTTTTTGATCTCGCTTCCCTTTGAAGTCACCTCTGCCGTTGGCGATTGTTGTTGTGGTGGTGGCGGTAACAGCAGTATCAAGCTCTTGATCTCACTAACGGCATGATGACTCACATCCTCCAATTTGAGACTCAACTGCTCGAATTTGTCCTCCAACCCACGTAGTCTCTCTAATTGGGGGTCTGGCTGGTTCAACAAAAGTACACTGCCTTCTTTTACGTCTGCACCCATCAAATGCTCTTCAAGCTCATATGTCAAGTTGTTGTTTTGTGGATCTTGAACGTATATCTCTGGAAATGCGTTGGTGCCAGGGGAGTAGGCGAACTTTTCAACGAATAGAAGCCTTAGCGAGTTGAAAGAAAGCGGAGTCTCCACAGTTACCTTTTTGGTGCGATTGAGTATGCGTAAGAAGATAGTCATCTTGTTGGTCTTGCCGACAGAAGTATCAGCTCCAGAGGATGTGCCCACATCCTGGCTGTAGTGGCTATCCATCGATTTATTGGCGACGGCAAGGGTTCTGTTGTCGGTAGTCGAACCCTCCAGCTCCATGGTAGTGTTGGCGGAGTCACCGCCGATGCGATCGCGTTCACCGTAGCTAGATATCGACGATAAATTGCCCAATGCGCTCAGATTGTTGGTGAGCTTGGCATACTGGTAAGCGGAAAAGCGTTTTGAGGCACGCCGCTGGATTGAATTTCCCTTTTGGAGCTGTGCTAACGCTTCAGCATTCATCAGGGCACCGGAAGTGGTGCGTGAATCAGACGAAGGCTCGTTGTGACTGGGAGAAAAAGTGGTGGTGATTGACGGTACCGAGGTCTTGGCAAGAGAAGATGTGTGCGAGGCCACCCTGGACAAGCTGTCCGAATCGGAGGCAAAACTGCGGGTCAGCGTGCGATTAGACGGTGGTGGTGGTTGCGCCCGCGAGGCAGCACCCCTTTCGCGTGATTTCACGCGCTCCTTGTCGAGGTCGTCGTCGCGCTGGTGACGCAAATCATCTTGCGCAACATCTTCTCGCACGCTGCCTCGTGACCTCTCCCGCTCACGTTCCCTCTCCTTCTCCATCTCTCGCTGTTGCGCCAACGCCTTGGCCTTGCTCTGTTTCACCTTCAAGTTTTGCAACAACGTCACAATGATGTTCCGAATATTTGGCAAAAAGCGATCCAAACTCTCCTGACTGGGCTGCTGGCTCAAGGCGGCTTCCAAGATGAGCCTAAGCGCCTGCGGCACGTCGCCAAGGTCGCTGATATCTATCCCAGCGGCCGTGAAGGCTCTCACTGCCGAGCGGAAGTCATTGCCGAGCTTGACGTAGGTGTCGGACACAAACTTGTCGTCGACCTCACGCCGCGCCCACTGTGTGAGGCTCTCGAGGAGATGCTTGGTGGACACCAACAACCGTGTCACACTAGACTCAATGGTGCTCAACGACTGCCTCTTTGGCCTCGAGGACATAGCACTCACTCTGCTGTTTGATGAATTGTATGGGCTGCGTTTTATTTTTCTTCACCAGTTTCAGATACGGTCTCGGTGCACAAACACCTCTATCGCCGCCACCTCAAACGCAACCGCGCTACGAGCGCCCTTATTTCTATATGTATACTTTACTACAGGAACCACTTCTGGATCACAATCTGCACATCCGCCGGGTACTTGCCCAACAACGCCACCGCTTCCGACTGGGGCATAGCGGCAAGTAATTGTTTCGTGGCAGCCACCGTGCGCTCGGCCGTGGCCCCGCCAATAGAAGCATGTGCCAACGCTTGGACGACAGAGTCTACCACTTTTGGCACTTGCGTGGTGACGCTGGGATGTTGCGTCGAGATGAGTTGACTCAAGAAAGTATAGGCAAATGGAGCCGCCTCCTCATCCTGTACGATGGGCAACAACCCAACCCACTGCTGAAGCACTGCGTCCAACAGCGGTATGCTGCTGCCAAAGGCGTGGCACACTTTTGCAATCGCATTCACCGCGTTCTCAGTGGCATGGATGTTCTCTTCAGCTCTAGCATCAGGCACCTGTGTCATCTTAAACATCGGTTCCAAGCACGCCAAGCAGAAGTCAGAGTATTGCCCGCCGCCGTGCTGTGCCGCCATCCCCGCGGCGTAGAACGCCGCTTGACGTATGCCAGCATGCGACGAGGTTAAACTTTCACCAACGACGTTGACCCACATGTCACGGTAAGCCACCGCATCACTCCCGGCGTGCTCCAAAATGTCACACACAACACACAACCCACAAAGCTTAACGTTGGTGTTGTCGTCGTTAATGAACGTGGCGATGGTAGGCGCCAAATTGCCAAACACCGCCAAAAACGAGGGTCCGCAGTTTTTGAACACCGCCGAGATCGCCTTATTGATCTCGTCTAACAACTCTTCGTCTGTGTAGGCATCCTCTTCTTCTTCAACATCTTCGGTGTACTCATCATCCTCGTTATCTCTCGACTTGATGCGAGTGTATATGTCGTCAAGGTTGGTGTTTATACAGATGCTCAAGGGCTCCAACTGCGAATTTTGAAGTGCATTAGCACCAAGCGTACTGATGCACTCCACTAACGCCGTGTAGTAAGCCACCAACAACTCAGCCACTGGCTCATTGGTCAACACCTCCAACAATCGGTTGGAAATCTGCGACCATAACTCGAGAGTCTCACCCAGCGACACCCCAGTGGCATACACGCTGCATCTTAACAAGGCTGCTAACGTCAAGGCTGCACTAGCTCTGACGCCGTCATGTAAGTAGAAGTCCAACGCTGGAATGCAGATTGTCTGCA
Source organism: Debaryomycetaceae sp. JAC-2022a (assembly GCA_032598715.1). NCBI lineage: Eukaryota > Fungi > Ascomycota > Pichiomycetes > Serinales > Debaryomycetaceae > Debaryomycetaceae sp. JAC-2022a. The sequence continues at coordinate 421,959 of CP095439.1, read as the reverse complement.
CAATCTCCTTGACCCAGGGCATAAATTCTCCTTTCAACTGCACCGCGTAAGTGCGCAATAAATCCATCGCCAGCACTTTATCGTCGAGGGCCGCCGTATGCACCGCTATTAATTTACCGGACAAATTTATGATGTCCCATTCCTCGTTGGACTGGTATTCATCAACTTCCTCCTCCTCCAATAAAGTGATATCCTGTGCAGCCTTAGCCTGTTGCAACAAGGGAGGCAAGACAGCAGGCAAGTAGGGCAAAAAATCTTTGCCGATGATGCGGCAGATCCGGCCCCAGCCGAGTTCAAGGTATTGCTTGACCGGGTCATCATCGCCCAATGCCGTTTGTTGAATATGTCCAAACAATTGGATCAATTCGGCACTATGTGGGGCAAATTTTTCCTTTCCGACTGCCAAGGCAATCAACGTCAGACATTCGATACACTTGGCCTTCAAAAGACGATGCTCATCACCCATATCGCTCTTCAACACATCAACAAGCATCGGCATCAATGTGTCGTAGTACTTGATGAACTTAGATTCAGCGGCGTCGGCAATGATGGCAATGGTGGTGAGTACTTGCTCTTGTACATACCTCTTGGGAGACAGATTCAAAAGCCCGAGCAAATTGTTCAAGAGACTGTCCAAGTACGGTTCCAACACCTCCTTGGAAGCGGCCTCACTAAAGTTGACCAAGGCCGCGGCCGCGTGGGCTTGTACTCGAGGCACCAGCTTTTGCGTCAACATCGAAATCAAAGCGGGCAACACGCGGTCACCCGCGGTTCTTTGCATAACGTCGGCAAAATCAGTTGACATTTGGCCAAGGGCGTTGCAACACGCATACTGCACCCGCAGATGCAGATCTTGCAAAGTTGGCAAGATCATGTCAAGAATACGTGGGATCTCACTCATCAAGACATCCAGACACCCCTCTGCGGCTGAACTGATGGCCATGAGTGCCGCTTGCCGTTGTCTCCAATCGCCAGATTGAATCATCGAGGGCAAGTACTGGAAAAGCGGACCGGCAAGCGCCTGACCATTCAACTTGAGACATACCCGATCCAAAGCTTGCCTGGCGGCATCATATTCTTCCTCATCCTCGTCGTCGTCGCCGCCATCAACGTTAGCATTGTTCCACTCGCTGCAGTCGTCGTCGTCGATGCACACCTCGGTGAGCATACTCAAAGTGTTGCTAACCATGCTCTCAGTGTAACTGGGGGTGCGCTTGCACATGGAGGGAGACACCTCGGCAAAAATGGTCAATAACTCAAGGGCAACCATGCGCGTGTTACCCTCCAAGTCCTTGTTTTTAGCCACCACCAGGCAGAACTCAATTATGGTCGGGAACATGTCCTTGAACATCTTGGGGGCCAACTCCACAAGGTCGTTGAGCAGCTCCAATAAGCTGGCCAACGCCGCGTCTTGCCCATTTTGCAAAAACCGCGGCAACGAGTTCAACAAGTTGGGCAAAAGAGGAGCGAGTCCATGCCAGTGTTTCTTGGGCAATTGGCGGAAAAGCGCCACAAATGCGGCACACAGCGCAATTCGCACGTCGTCGGACTCATCGTTGAAGCCTGCGTTGAACACAGGCAACACCTGCTCAAAGTAGGTTGTGTCGATCAACTCGGGCGCGCTAGCAAACACCCTGAACGCCAGCTCGCGGAAACTAGGGTCGGCGCTCTTGGCCGCGGCAAACAACGCCGGGATCAACTCGGGCCACAGCTCCTCCTTGGCCACCTCACTGATGGCGTCGCAGAGCTTGTGCCTCACTTGATTCGAGGTGGGGCCCTCGAACCCGCGCAACAATATTTGTTTGATCTGAGAGCGCACGCGCTCGCTGATGACGCCAATGGTGCGGTCGGTCACGCTGGCAAAGTCCTTAGGAGACCGGATGGCAATGCGCCGAAACAACACCGCCAGAAACGCCCGTATCGTCTCGTCGTCGCTGACGACACCCGCAGCGTGCTCGGCAAGGAAGATTAACAACATCTCGCAGTTTTCGCGCTGAGTCCACTCGGCATCTAGCGCCTTTTCAGCCGCTGACCGGATCGCGTTGTCGGCAGAGGCAAGGCTGCCGACCAACTCGGTCAACGCAGCCTGGACCTCGGGCAGGAGTGCGGACATGGGAGGCAAGCTGGGTTGAGAGGAAAGAGATGGTGAAGATGTCGGAAGGACTAGGGAGATTGGAGGGCTTCTCTTCCGTTTTTTTTTTTTTTTTCTTTTCTTAGCTTTTGTTCCCAAGGCTCGTAATGAATTCTTGCCACGCAAGCACGCGCGACAGCCGCTACGCGCTTTTGCAGCCTCCACAACAATGGATCTACCGCTACGGGGTGTTGTCTCTCTATGCATCTTTATTTCACCCACTGCCCTGCATCCCAGCACCTGGGCGCCAGCGCGTCGTACTCCTCACTTTTTCAAAATCGTAATCACGTCTTCGTCCTCCAATTCGTGGGTTAATCCCACCACTTGCGGTTGATGCTTCACCAGGGTGCCAAACACCAACGCGTTGCGGAAGTCATCGACCAAGCTCTTATGGATGGAGTTGCAGAAGTCCTCCACCGTGCAGTGCGAGCTGCGTAACACCACCGGCTCCAGGAAGTCGGGGAGCTTGCCCTTAGGCTTGGTGTAGACGCGCACAAGTTTCAACTTGCTCCACATCAACTCCAACAAGTCGTCGAGGTTCCACCCGTTGGCCGACAGGATCGGGATGGCATTGGGGATCTTGGACATCAAGTCGAGCTCCTGGATCAGAAAGGAGTCGATCTTGTTCAACACGTACACCGCCGGGATGTAACGGCGCTGCTTCACCTCGATAGCGTCGATCAAGTCGTCGACCGTGGCGTCGCACCGAAAGGCAATGTTGGCCAGGTTGATGCGATACTCGTGCATCACGGCGCGGATCTCGTCGTTGTCTAAGCGCGTCATGGGTACTGTGTTGGTGATGTTGATCCCACCGCGCTCCTTTTTAGTGATGACGATGTTGGGGGGCTCCTTGTTAATGCGAATTCCCATTCCTTCCAACTCGTACTCGATGATGCGTTTATGTTGCAAGGGCTTGTTGACGTCGAGCACCAAAAAGAGTAGATTCACCAGTCGCGCCACTGCAATCACCTGCTTACCTCGACCCTTGCCATCCTTGGCACCCTCGATAATCCCAGGGAGATCGAGCATCTGGATCTTGGCACCTTTATACTTGATGGTCCCGGGCACCGTGGTCAACGTCGTGAACTCGTATGCTGCCACCTCCAGGTGCGTGCCGGTCAACTCGGATAGCAACGTCAGCTTCCCCACCGATGGAAATCCGACGAACCCAATAGTGGCCACACCGGTACGCGCCACGTCGAACCCAATACCAGCACCGCCGCCGCCGCCACCAGACAGGTCTGTGAGAAGCTCGCGGCGGAGCTTGGCCAACTTGGCCTTCAACTGGCCCAAGTGGAATGAGGTGTTCTTGTTCTTTTGGGTCTTGGCCATCTCATCCTCGATGGCCTTGATTTTCTCAACGGTTGTCATACTGGAGTTGCCCTGAAAGAAAAGGAGTAGAGATTGGGAAATAAATGCGAAGAATGGACTCTACTTCACTATGACGACTGCGTCGATTTCGTTGTCTCTTTTTCTTGCACTCTTGTTCAACTTGCCTCGAGCCGTATTTGCTTGAGTCCGACATACAGCCGTGGTCGTGTGCCCTGCCACCCATCTCGAATTTTTTTTGCATAATTTTTTAGTCACACAAAGACGGTGGCAGCCGCACAGAGGGTGGCATGTAATGTGCCAATGGTAGCCCCATGGGTTGGCGCGCGTCAACTTGCTTTCAAACAACTGGCACCCTAGAATACACATGATTCGTTAGCGCACGAAAGCTAGCACACATTGTACTTCTTTTTTTCTTTTTTTTGCATTTTTTCTCGATCTCACTCTCGCAGCAGCCCTGCGCAAAAACGAAAAAAAGAAGCGTTGGAGATCTTTCCTCACCAATTGACCAGTACTCAAAACAATGGCGAAGAAATCAAAGAAGCAGGTCAAGGCTGGAGATTGGGACGACTCCGCTGACGAGGTCCCTCAAGAGACCATTGGTGAAACCGCTGACGACGTGGCGGATGCTAACGACGACGGCACCAATGTCGCCGCTGGCGCCACCGAGGCCACCGCAGACGACTTTCTCTCATCGATTCGGTCATCTAAGCAAAAAAGACAGGAGAAGGAGGATGAGGAGAAGAAGAACAGTTCTGGCGGACCCAAGGTGTTGTCCAAGAAGGAGAAGGAAAAGTTGAAGAAGGAAAAAGAAAAGGAACTCAAAAAGGAGCAAGCAGCCAAGAAGAAGGCTCAACAGGCGGCCAAAAAGGAGGAGATCAAAGCGGCCAACAAGCAGAACGCCGCTTCGCAGCAAGGCTCTGCTACGCCCGAGCCCACCGAGGGTGGTGAAAAGACTAAGCCCGCTGCTGGAGGAGCTGCGGGAGGTAAAAAGGTGCCCGCGGGCCTTGCTGCGCTCAGACGTCAATTGGAGTTGAAGAAGCAACTAGAGGAGGAACAGCGTCGTCTCGAAGAAGAAGAGGAGGAGAAGGAGGCCGCTGCCGAGCGCGAGGCCGCCGAGGCCGAGGCTGAGCGCGAAAAGGCGCGTGCAGCCAAGAGGGAAAAGGATAGACTCAAGAAGGAGCAATTGAAGGCTGAGGGCAAGCTCTTGACGAAGAAGCAAAAGGAGGAGAAGAAACTCCAAGAACGCCGTCGCGAGCAGTTGTTGCAAGGTAACGTTGTTGTGGCCGGGTTGCAAAAGAGTGGCGATGGCGCTGACACTGATGCCCCTAAACCCAAGAAGGTTGTTTACGGCAAAAAGAAATCATCCAAGCCCAAGACCTTTACTCAAAAGACTACGCTGGAGGTCACCGATGTTGCCAAAGAAGAAAAGGATGATGAAGAGGTCGATGACTGGGAGAAATTGGCCGACGAGCCTTTGGCCGACGATTGGGCCGCCTTGGCTGATAACGACGAGAATGACGAAAATATTGTCAAGGACAAGGCCTCTAATGCCGCAGTTGCCAGCCCTGATTCGACCAAGGCTACTGCCACCGAGCCCCTGGTGAGTGAAGGTGCAATCAAGGCAGATGCCGCCCAAAAGAAAGCTGCCGAAGCCGCCAAGGCTGAGGCTGCTATCAAAGCCGTGGAAGCAGAAAAGAATCAGCAGAAGCAGCTGCCATCCACCACTTCTACCACATCTGAGAAAGATCTCCGTTCGCCCATTTGCTGTATTCTTGGGCACGTTGACACGGGTAAGACGAAGCTTCTCGACAAGGTGCGTCAAACCAATGTTCAAGGTGGTGAGGCTGGTGGTATCACGCAACAGATTGGTGCTACGTACTTCCCAGTGGATGCTATCAAGCAGAAGACCGCGGTGATGGCCCAATACGAGAAGCAGACGTTTGACGTGCCGGGGCTTTTGATCATCGACACTCCTGGACACGAGTCCTTCAGCAACTTGCGCTCGCGTGGGTCGTCGCTCTGTAACATCGCCATCTTGGTCATTGACATCATGCATGGGTTGGAGCCCCAGACACTCGAGTCAATCAGGTTGTTGCGTGATCGTAAGGCGCCCTTTGTGGTCGCCTTGAACAAAATTGATCGCCTTTACGACTGGAAGGCTATCCCTAACAACTCCTTCAGAGACTCGTTTGCCAAGCAGACCAAGTCAGTGCAGCAAGAGTTCCACAACCGTTTCGAACAGATTAAGGTTGCTCTCGCGGAGCAAGGTTTGAACTCTGAGTTGTACTACCAAAACAAGAACATCACAAAGTACGTCTCGATCGTGCCCACCTCTGCAGTCACGGGCGAAGGCGTCCCTGATTTATTGTGGTTACTTTTGGAGTTGACTCAGAAGCGTATGTCCAAGCAGTTGATGTACTTGTCGAAGGTGGAAGCCACTATTCTAGAGGTGAAAGTGGTAGAGGGTTTTGGTTACACCATTGATGTCATTCTTCTGAACGGTATCTTGCGTGAAGGGGATCGGGTGGTGCTTTGTGGGTTGAATGGTCCCATTGCCACTAACATTCGTGCTCTTTTAACCCCCCCACCTTCGCGTGAGTTGCGCATCAAGCTGGAGTATGTTCACCACAAGGAGGTGAAGGCTGCATTGGGTGTCAAGATCGCCGCCAACGACTTGGAGAAGGCTGTTGCTGGGTCTCGTTTGGTTGTGGTTGGCGAGGATGACGACGAAGAGGAGATCATGGAGGAGGTGATGGACGATTTGACTGGGTTATTGGACAGCGTCGACACTTCTGGTAAAGGTGTTGTTGTGCAGGCCTCGACTTTAGGTCTGTTGGAAGCGCTCTTAGACTTCTTGAAGAGCATGAAGATACCAGTGATGTCGATCGGGTTGGGTCCTGTGTACAAGCGTGATGTGATGAAGGCCACTACCATGTTGGAGAAGGCGCCAGAGTTTGCCATCATGTTGTGTTTCGACGTCAAGGTAGACAAGGAGGCCGAACAGTACGCCGAGGAGCAGAAGATCAAGATTTTCAATGCCGACATCATCTACCACTTGTTTGATGCCTTCACGGCGTACCAAAACAAATTGATGGAACAGCGCCGCAAGGACTTTATCGAGTACGCCATCTTCCCGTGCGTGTTGAAGACTGTGCAGATCATCAACAAGCGTAACCCAATGATTATCGGTGTCGACGTGATTGAAGGCGCCGTTCGCATTGGCACGCCCATTTGCGCTGTGCGCCACGACCCTGTTACCAAAACTCCCAACGTGATGGTGCTCGGTAAGGTTGTGTCGCTCGAGGTCAACCACAAGTCGGTGGACATCGTCAAGAAGGGGCAAACACTGGCCGGTGTGGCCATGCGTTTGGAAAACCCACTGGCGGCGCAGCCCACTTGGGGCCGTCACGTGGACGAAACCGACAATTTATACTCGTTGCTCTCGAGGCGTTCGATCGATACCTTGAAAGACCCGGCGTTCCGCGACACCGTCACTAAGGAGGATTGGCTCTTGGTGAAGAAGTTGAAGCCTGTATTCGACATTAAATAGGTTACGAGCGCAATGTAAAAATGACAACTGCAATGCTTGTAGAGTTTGCAGCCGCCTGCGAGTCACATTCAAGGCGAAAGAACACCCTGCCAAATCGGGAAGTCTACACTGCCCAATAAAAAGTACGCGAAAATAAGACCCACTGAGTAAAGAGGACAAAGGAAAAAAAAAAACCAACGCGGAGGCCGCTGGGAGTCGAAAATCGATCGCCAAAACCCGTAACCACGTCATCCAACTACTACACATCATGCAAGATCTCCCGCCTATTGGAGGCTACGAGCCGGTACAGTGGAAGAGGAACATTCCTTCCAGAGGGTTCCGCCCCGTGATATACTTCTGGGGTATTGTCGGCGTCATGTCTTTCGGGTTCTACCGCTTCTACCAGGGTGTCGATGAACAGCGTGAGTTGTCTAGAGAGAAGCAATGGGCACGCTTCTACTTGCAGCCCTTGTTGCAAGCCGAGGACGACAGGCAGCAGGCTCGCAGATACTTTGCTGAGAAGGCCAGACAAGACAAGGTGGCCGAGTCGATGTCGCCCGCCAGAAGGGCCAAGTTCGAGGAGGAAATTTACCAGGACAAGTCCAAGTTCCGCTTTCCTCGCTTCCGCGCCACGGTACAGCCCGAGGACCGTTAATGGGTGGCGCTGTGCTCGTCACAACGCTTCACTCGGACGCGTCCCTTTAAACCGCTTTCATCAACCCACATCTCCCATCCGCCGACTACAATTTAGGACAGGCATCTACGAAACCGATACGTTCTGTTAGCCCTCCTTCCCTTCCCTTTCACTCAATTCCTGCCTGGCCCATTGGGCACCTTGGATGGCTCCACAATAAAGGACACGATGTCCAGTGTAGCCATCGTAACCGGTGGCCATAGCCTTCAAATGCATTATAGCCTCCGAAATTACGAAATTCAAAAGATAGAGGCATATACTGAATAGAGGCTGTAGAAACTATGAAAGTGGTGACATCCACCAAGTGATGGCAGCGCTGCTTGCTCGCCGTAGGAAAAGCTGGTCATGTGACTCACCGCATGGCCGATAAAGGTCCGGACTGACATGTCCCGTAAGCTCAATCTGGCGTACATTCTGTGTAACTGCTACTTTTGATACCAGCGCTATGTCGTCGAAGATTTCATCCCGGGAAGCGGCCAAGGCCCTTCTTGACCAGTACGACTACTTTCTCTTTGACTGCGACGGTGTTATATGGCTTGGTGACCACCTCCTCCCCTCCGCCGCGGAAACAATTGATTTGTTGAAGCAATTGAACAAGACAGTGATCTTTGTCACCAACAACTCCTCGAAATCGAGAGCAGACTACGTTAAGAAGTTCTTCAAATTGGGGATCAAAGAGATTGTCAAGGGCGAGATCTTTGGCTCCTCTTTTGCGCTGGCTGTGCACGTGGAGAAGGTTTTACAGTTGCCCAAGAACAAAAAGGTGTGGGTGTTGGGAGAGCACGGCATCGAGCAAGAGTTAGCAGAATTGGGCTACACCACTATCGGAGGTACCGACAAGGCATTGACCCAAGATGGCGTCGAGTTCGATCCTGAGTCCCCCTTTTTGAATCATTTGGATGCTGACGTGGGTTGTGTGGTGGCTGGGTTGGGGCTCACATTGAACTACTTGAAACTCTCGGTGACGTTGCAATACTTGCTCAAGGACAACAAGAGCATCCCGTTCATCGCCACTAACCTCGACCTGACATTCCCCATGAAGGGCAAGCTCATGATCGGTGCCGGACTGGTAATCGAGCTGGTGGCTTATGCCGCAGGCCGCCAACCAGACGCCATTTGTGGCAAACCAAATCAGGCCATGATGAACACCATCAAGGAGCTCAACCCAGGCTTGCGCGAGTCTCCAAGAAAGGGGTTGATGATTGGCGACAGACTCAACACCGATATGAAGTTTGGCAGAGAAGGTGGCTTGGACACCCTATTGGTGCTCACGGGAATTGAGACCGAGGAGACCGTCTTGTCACAGCTGGCGGACGTCGCTCCTACTTATTACGCTTCCAAGTTAGGCGATCTCTACGAGCTCACCAAATAGACATTAGATATCTATAAGAATATGATCAGGCCACAAGTAGCACCTTGTGCTGTTACCTGCCGATACTCGTAAAAGTTTGCGGTGCGGCCCATGTATTCCGCTGGTGCGCACTCGCCACGAGGGCTGAGTTCTCGTGTTACGTCATTTCGTATGTGTCACGTAGCATGCATTGACAATGCGTGAACGTCGGATCGCACGCGAGCACAGTGCTTCGTGACGCTTGCATCTGTCGGGACCGAACAGATTGAACGGTCTAGATGCTGCGAAAAACAACTTGAGTGGGAGCGCCAAGTGCATTCCACAATTAGCCCATCACACTTGGCGTGGGTCCACTTTCGTGAGGCTGGCGAAAAATAATGCACGAGAAAAATAGAACATCGGACTTAGCACATAACTACCACTTAGCCCATCCCTCGAACAACTCCCTTGCCAACTATTATTGGCAACTTTGCTAAGCTAACCGAGAACGTCTACTTGCCCGCCTACTGGCACACTACAATGCATCGTATTTAGTGCGTCTGTGATGCACCTGAGCGTCAGCTATTTTCGCTTTGTAACTCCTTTTTGTAACCCCTATGACGTTTGCATCTCACTCCGCATTATACATCTTCCTTATGTCCATAACCTAGGGAACGATAGCTCGTTTCGTATTGACCCGCTGATTACTGAGCTAGGCAAAGTAAGTAGATTATCAAGTCGAAAGATACGTTGCCCTATTGATGCAACTCGCTCATGTATCCTTGTTTATCAACAGTTACATCCCTGTATTCGCTTTTGGCATATCTTGTTTTTTTTTGGATATTGATTATTTTTTCCATTTAAACCTGGCTCCCTTTTGGCGTCAAGACGGAATAAATTTATATTTTGCCGCCAAGCGTCTCCACTATACCAGGGTAGAGTTACCGGTATAAGCGCCCAGGGTAAGTACCTTGATTCAATTCACCAGCTCGAGAACCCCCGTGCGTGCTTCACTATACTTATAGTGTCAGTTTGTTTTCTGCGTCGTCTCGTGCTACACCGCCGCGCTCGCCATTTTGATTGAATCCGCCCCCATTGAGCTACATACACGCTGGTTAGTAACACTTTTTCTTTCTTTTTCCGTTTTGCTCTCACCTATTGTAAATAAGAATCCGACGTCGAGTCAGGGACTTGCACAAAGAATTTCCCTTCTCCAAAGACCAGGCCACCCTCCTGATACCACCACACAACCAATGTCTAGCGATAAAGACCAAAGACTCCAGGACTCCGGCTTAATCGAGTGGTCCGTGTTCTCTGAACTCGTGGCGATGGATGAAGACGAAGAAGGATTTTCCAAATCACTCTTTGAGACGTTTGTTGAACAAGTGAAGGAGACCGTTCAGGAGATCGACGCGAATCTTGCCGCTAAGAATCTTGACAAGCTCTCGTCGCTTGGCCACTACTTGAAAGGGTCGGCAGCCGCGTTGGGATTGGAGACTATTTCGGCACAATGCGAGAGACTTCAGAACTACGGCAAAAGAATAAACTGCGACGGCTTCAAGCTCGAAGACGAGCCCGATCTAAAGGAGGATGACGACGAATTCTGGATCAAACTCATTGAGGATGCGTTGCAGAAAGCCAAGGACGACTTCGAGAAGGCGCGTCAGGAGTTGAATTATTACTACGAGGACGAGATATGAGGTGTATAGGCCATTGCGGTACAAATCGATCGCTCTGCGTCCTCACCAAGACAAAACAAAAACGACTTTAATGAAACAACCCGTGCAACACTTACTTCCTTTGGTGCACATTTCCCACCCATTTGCGAAACAAATGACTGGATTCGTCATAGCCTTTGCAAACTCACCCACCCATCCACATACACATACACTCTGTATTGCAAGTAGCTAGTCTATTTTTTTCAATGCACACAATCTCATATAGTCGACATTGTAAGGCACGATCCACCGTAACAGCTTTGGTATCCACAAGATCTTGCCAATCCCATGGGAATTGCCATCCATTGAGATCATCTTGAAGCAGTGCAAAACTTGCCATGCGTCGGGTTGCACGAGCGACACGCCGTCGCGCGTCTCGTCTCCACCTGATGCGCTGGTCACCATTTGTTGTTCACCCCGCTCTGCATCGACTGGTAGGGTATTGTCGATGTAATAATGGCACTGGTTGATGGGCACCACCTTGGACGCCTCAAAGCGGTTCTTATTGTTCATGTCTACGGGCACGGCCGATGTAGCATCAATCAAGGACACAGTCTCGGCAAAGTCGCCAGGGAGTAGGCCATCGAACCCACTTTGCACAAATCGAAGACGGGCATTGTCTGGGAGAAACATTGAGTTGGGGTAGTGGTACCATTCGCGGCCCACGCAAACGTTAATTGAGCCACCACGTTTCTCAAGTTCGCCATGGAGGTGTTCAAAGACTTGCAACGGAGCTGAATAGTTCGCCACCAAGTTGAAGATGCGAAGATATGACACCATTGCCACCGCGGCAATCGTGAGTGTGAGAATCACCCGAGTAACCCACTTACTCTGACGCGTCAACCCTGCTCCCAGCAAAATGCTCGTTATAGCTGTGAATACGTAGTTAACGAATACGGCACCACTTAAGCAGATCAACGGGTAGATTGGGTATAAAAACCGCTCTTCCTTGTGTGGTTGACTGCCAAAAATTGCCAGCCAAATGCAAAGCGGTGCGCCGCAAACGACCGCCAATTTGAGCCCGTGCGTTGCCAGTTTGGTCGCTACCGAGTTGAACACAGCACCAGCGTACCCCAAAATGAAAACCACATTGAAGTTGAGCAAAAGATTGAGCACGTAGTAGGAAAAGTCCTCAACGCCAAAAATCTCGGGACCTTCACCCTCACCGCCAAAGACATTGTACAACACAATATTTAAGGGCACGAGGGCAAACCTTTGCTGATATAATGCAGAGTCCACTACTGAGATTGCCAACAATGTGACTCCCACAATGGCGATGGCTCCCAAAATCACTTTGGCGAGCCTGCGCACTTGGCCCATAAAGGTCAACAGGACCATCGTGTACACAGCGAATGGTACCGCCAACGCTAAGGCAAAGGGCCAGCCAACAATTCCACCAATGCCAAATTGAGCAATCGCCCACAAAGTGAACGACAAGCTGCTGGCGTTAGCGCTGGGCAGACCTAACACCGAGGGCAACAGATTGGCGGTGGCTAGAGTCACCCAATTCATGGCAAACGAGGAGGGCAATAGAGCCACGCTGGCGTGCAGCATCCCTGGACTTACAGTCGAAAAGAACAAGAACCAGTTGGCCACCTTGCTCGAGCGCAAGTGCTGTTGAATGCTGCGAAAGAGGCGATACTCGGTGTACGCCGTAAAGCCGCACAACGCCACGAGCCTCAAAACGTAAAATTGCGTTTGCGAGGACACCCCCAATGCTTCAAGGGGATACGCTAGCACGTAGTAGGGCACTAAATACGCGTACGACCTGATCGCGTATTCTGGAGAGTATTCCCACGTTTGCTTGCCGAAACCGCGCAAAAGGAAGTTGAGTGGTTCCCAATAGTTGAACGTCTCGTCGCAGTCCGCAATGATCATACGGAGCCCACAAAACGCCCGTGTCGCGACATTGGCCACCACCAACGCTAGCTGGAGGCCGCTGAGCGCGTTGTTTCGGGCCATAGCGTCTCGAAAGTGTGCCATCATGCACATTGCGCTGGTGTTCACGAGGATTTCGAGCGAGCAGGCACGTGCGTACACCTACGCACACACGCGCTGACACACGTACCACAATATCAGTTACATTTAACATCTCTATTGTCTAAAGTGGCTTTTCTAACATAGACTCACGACCTGGACCTGTCCCCACCCACTGGATTGGCACCTTTAAGTAATCCTCAATGTACTTCAAGTAGTTCTTGGCGTTCTCAGGCAAGTCTGCGTAGTCCTTTATCTTCGTGATGTCCTCTTGCCAGCCTGGCAAAGTGACATATTCCACCTCGACCTTGGCCAACTTGTGCAAGTCCTCAGGGAAATAAGTGATCTTTTGGCCGTCCTTGTGGTACGCCACACCAACTTTAATCTCTTTGAACCCGTCCAACACGTCCAATTTCGTGATATTGAGCGAGGTGTACCCATTGATCAAGGTGGAGTACTTCAAAACCACCAAGTCCAACCAGCCGCACCGTCTCTTTCTGCCCGTGGTGACGCCGTATTCTGCGCCAACATCTTGCAACGTCTCGCCATCCTTGTTCAACTGCTCGGTGGGGAAGGGGCCTTCACCCACACGTGTCGTGTAGGCCTTCACCACACCGTACACGTTACGAATTGCCTTAGGGGGGATACCCAACCCGGTCAAGACTCCACCGATGCCAGTAGCGCTACTGGTAACGTAGGGGTAGGTACCAAAATCCAAATCCAACATGAGAGCATTGGCGCCTTCAACGAGGATGCGTTTGTTGTCAGCAATAGCTTTGTGCATGAACTCGACTGAGTCAACCACAAACGGTCTGACCAAATCGCGGTACTTGGCGTAACGGGCCAATTCAGCTTCGGAGTCATACTCAAAGTCGCCGTAGCGCTTGAACCTCGACTCGACAAGGCGCTTGTAACGCGCTTTGAACTCGTCCCAGGCCTCGGGCTCCTGCAGAACGAGGTGGTGCACTCTGATTCCGGACCGCAGCGCCTTGGTGGAGTATGTGGGACCAATGCCCTTCCCCGTTGTGCCGATGGACTTTTTGTTTTCACTTAACTCGGCCTCTTTCAACTTGTCGGTCCGCTGGTGGAAGTCAAAAACCAAATGGGCTCTCGAAGAAATAAATAAACGGTCACGGCAGTGCAAACCCTTCTTCTCCAAATTGTCCAACTCCTCAAAGAGAGAAGGCACGTGGATCACAACACCAGAGCCCACAAGGTTGAGGCAGTTGGGATTCACCAACCCTGAGGGCAACATGTGGAAGTCGTACTTGGTTTTGCCCACGACGATGGTGTGGCCAGCGTTGTTCCCACCTTGACATCTGGCGCAAACATCAATGTTGTCGCATAGAAGGTCAACCAACTTTCCCTTACCCTCGTCACCCCATTGGGATCCCAAGACAACGTCACACATGGCAGAGCACTCGAGTATCTAGCTTATTCGTTTTGAAGGTATAAGTATACTTATGCCTTACCAAACTCCAAACGAACGAAAGAAAAAAAAAAATTCATCTTTATGAGTCGTAGGTGCAAAGCAGGCTGCCTGGGGGAAACTGTCCGCCGATGGACAAGCAATGAAAAAAAAAATTTAGACAAAAGAACTCGGAATTTATTGGTCCTGCAGATTATGACGCAACAGCTGCCTCGTTCATATAGGAAAACCTCGGATTGACTCGGTTGAAATAGGCGACGGTGATGAACATATTTTGTATTGCAGACGTGTAATGAGAACTGCTTCGGCAATCGACAACCAGTGAAACCCCGGTAAATATTTTTAGGTACTCGGGCGTGGGTACCATCTCTCCACTCATAGTTTTCTTTGCAAATGGATTTACAAGTCCATTCGACAATTTTCCCAGCTGAATAGTATATACATTTACGAGGTACTAACAAATGATGGTCAGAAGGCTAGGATTTTGCCCTCTGATGTCACTGACTTCAAAATATACTTCATCTTGACTGTTCTTTTCAGCATGTTTGATTCCGTCATTCTCGGTGTGCTGGTGTTCGACGACGATGTCTACCAAGCACGTCTGTGCTGCATTCCAGACTAAACATTAGGGGGCTGTACCCCAACATGAAAAGGTTTCGTGGTCTAGTTGGTTATGGCATCTGCTTAACACGCAGAACGTCCCCAGTTCGATCCTGGGCGAAATCATTTCTTTTTGTCACTGTATGCCAACTGGAAGACATCATTGCAGCCGTTACAGAGATGGATAATGGATCTGTCAACTTGGAATATGTTGCTGCTTACCGCATGTTGAAGGTTCATGTTGGGCATAGGGCTCTCCGAAATACTCGATCGGCTCGTTACTTAATCCCAACTTGCACCATATCATCGACTCTTGCCTAGCTTCTTTATGTAACCCTTGATGTACGTGCGGAAACATTAGTGCATCTGCTACATGCATGATTTGCGTCATGTTTATCTCCAGATCTACTGAAGCTGCCTAAATTGCCTTCTTTGGGACGTATGGCTGTTCCAAATACTCGATTTGCTCGCCACTTAATTTGACCTTCGCCGCTTCCACCATATCATCAACTCTTGACTCGCTGTTGATGCCAACGATAGGCGCGCACCCTTTGCTTATCACCCATGCGGTGGCAACCACAGCCATGCTGACCCCCAAATTTTTTGCAACAACTTCAATGCGCGCAATGATTTCCTGGTCAGCCTCAGTCAACTTGTCTAACCCCAACATGATGAGCGTCTTGTCGGTTGATGCGGTTCTATTATACTTTGAAGCTGAATCCACCGGTCTCGTCAACAACCCGCGAGCATTAGGCGACCACGGAATCAACCCGACCTTGCCCAAGCTTGAATTATTGCAGAAGGGGATCATTTCGCGCTCCTCTTCACGGTGAATCAAGTTGTAGTAGTTTTGCATACTCACAAACTTGAACCACCCATTCTTTTCAGCAATGAATTGCAACTCAGCAAACTCTGTCGCCTTCATCGACAGAGCACCAATATATCTGGTCCAGCCACGCTCCACCACATCGTTCAAAGCTTTCATGATCTCATGCTTGGGGACCGTTTGATCCAAGCGGTGGATTTGCAATACATCAATGTACGTCCCCAACCTCTCTACGGACTTCTCGACCGCCTCAAAGATGTGCTTGCGCGACAACCCACGCGAGTTGGCATATTCGTACTCAGGTGCTTCCTCAACGCTAGTCCACTTGAAATTGGGGTTCTCGGGATCGCTGGGGAAGAAGCACTTGGTCAAAATGACAATCTTGTCCCTGCGAATGTTGTACTTTTTGATGAATTTGCCCAAAAGCCGTTCAGAAGTGCCGTTCGAGTAAACGTCTGCAGTGTCAAATGTACGAAGACCATTATCGTAGCACTTTTTTAAAATGGCAAACACTTTCTCTTCATCCTCTATTACCCAGTCCGCCCAACGCTGATCGCCGTATGACATGCATCCGACAATCACTTTGGAGATTTTTAATCCCGAATCGCCCAACCTTTGTGTTTCCATTGTGACTCGGAAAACTGCTCAAACCTGTGTCTGGTTGTGCCTCACAAAGGATTTGCCGCGCCTTAAGTATCCACTGGTGCGCGCCCAATGCAGACTTATTTGTCAGCAGCCTGTGTTTTCCTATTTATCGTATGAGTGAGAGCTTATCTTCACCCACCTACGAATGTGGTTGCCCCGCGCTCTTGAGCACAGGAACGGCAGTTTCGGGGTTTCCCCGATACCGCCTAACAAACTGCGCTCACTCCTGGCGCAATCTTATACGTTTCAACTTAAGCGCATGCACTGCACGCATCTCTACTATACTACACTTGGACGGAGTGGCGTTTTGATGATTTGTTTGTAAATTCTTCTCTTGGGCAAGACCCCCAGAATAGTCTAATAATTTCTAGCACTCTTTTGAGATTTTCTACATCGAAAAGACCGAGCAAAAGGGTCGAATCTCGTTGTTCATGTTCTTTTCTCGCTCTCCCGTTTAGTTCAACTTGGACAAGATAGCGTCAGTGAACTCAGTGGTAGACGACTTACCGCCAATGTCTCTGGTTCTGATGTTGCCCTCAGCAATGACATCGTAAGTGGCCTTTGAGATACGGTCAGCCTCCTGGTTCAAGCCCAAGTGTCTCAACATCATGGTAGCAGAGAGGATCATGGCAGTGGGGTTAGCGGTGTTCTGGCCCTTGAGGTCCAAGCCAACGTGTCTGCAACCGGGCTCAAACACAGCGTACTCTCTACCGAAGTTGGCACCGGGGACCAAACCGGGGCCACCAATCAAGGCAGCACCAATGTTGGACAAGATGGAGCCGTACAAGTTGGGGGTGACGAGAACATCAAACTGGTCGGGTCTAGCCACGGCTTGCATGGAGGCATTGTCGACAATCAAGTCGCTCACCTCAATGCCGGGGTAGTCCTGGGCAATATCCTTGACGGTCTGTCTGAACAAACCGTCACCAAGCTTCATGATGTTCGCCTTATGGATGGCAGTGACCAATTTGCGGTTGTTCTTCCTGGCAAAATCGAAGGCAAACTTGGCGATTCTCTCAGACTTGAAGCGGGTCATAATCTTAAGCAGCTCCACAACACCAGGATACGACTGGTGCTCCAACCCAGAGTACTCACCCTCGGTGTTTTCTCTGACGAGGGCAAAGTCAATGCCAGACAAACGCGACTTGACACCAGGAATGTTCTTGATCAACACGAGCGATGCGTAGATGTCGAGCTCCTTTCTGAGCGCAACGTTGAGCGACTTGCCCAGAGCCCCCTGAGGAGTGTAGAGAATGCTCTTGAGCCCAACTTTGTTTCTCTTGAGCGACTCTACGGCACGCTTGACACCGTTGGTCGAGTCGTCCAAACCCGACACCTCGACAACCTCCCAGTCGATGGGAACACGTTGGTTCTCGAAGATGGTCTTGACCGAGTCGGTGATCTCCTTTCCGACACCGTCACCGGGAATCAAGGTCACGGTGTACTTGCCGCCATACTTCTTGGGGAGCACGGCTTCAGGTGATGCATAGGTGGCCAAAGAACGGACGGAGGCCTGCTAGGTTAGTACACTGGAAGGGTTGAGGGCGAAAGCCAATTGGTGTGCCCATTCCTTGATGTGCTTACTCCGAGCGTCGCGACCCGCTCGGAGTATTACCTCAAAAAAAAAAATAGGGAGGCCAGCTCCGGCTCGGACACTGTTGCGGGAGAGCCAGAGCAGACGTGGTGACAGCCTGACGAGAGTCAGGGCATACAGGCGGAAGCAGCATATACAGCTCTGTACACATACCTTCAGGGTTAAAGCGGTTTTGAACATCTTGTGTCTGCGTAGTGGATGAAGAAAGATGTCCTCCGTTTTTTTTTTTTGGTTTCTATAAATTTTTGATTCCTGATTTCAATTCCGGTTTCTTTAGTGTTTGCCGGTCGGTGAGTGCCCTGTGCGACATATAATTTTTTACATTACAGTATATTTTATTTGTTTGGCCCGCAATGGCGCGCTCTGATTGGTGTACTGGAGGATTTCGGAATCGATCGTCGGAGTATTCGCAATTGAACCATGGAAACCAAAGGGATGACTCTGTCGGTAGACAAGAACCAAAAAGCTGGAAAAGCGGGTACATCCATTTCAGCCCAGAGAGTCATATACATTGCCGGTTATTTCTCATTAGTGGGAGACAACGGAGGTGTTCGGCAGAACCTATATGGGTGTACTGATGTAACTGAAGACATAGTTGACTGAGAGATCATGTGATCAAGCACGTGCTAAACTCCTCTCAGCTCACCTCGAATCTTTGCACTTCAATGTGGTCTATGGAAGTCCCAACACATCATTCAAATGTCGTTTTCCACCCTCTATAAGACACTCCAGAAGGAGCTCTGCATTATACAGAAGAAGGCATTCGAGGTACACGCGGCCAAGGAAGTAGAGCATGCTAAGGCAAAGTTACAATACCAAAAGATTCAGCTCATCAAGCAGAGATTGCCCACAACAGACATCGACCAGCAGATTTCCCACTTGCAGCAAAAGGGTTTGGAAGCGCCCAAGTTTGACTCCACACTTTTGAAGCAGCTCGTAAAGCAACAGGAAAACACACATGATGTGGACCTGCCTGCGTTGAGCGCCCACCTTGCCAAAGTAAAATTGCAACAGTTACAAAACTTCTCCACTTTTTTGCGCTCACAGCGCGAGTATACTGAGTTACTCGAGAGGTACAACCCGGGTTTGACAATGAATCAGGAAGACAAAGTGCGGCGCACCGCTAATAGAGTTGGGTTGTCGGTGCCTGAGTGATTTAGTACAGCGTTTGCTCTATCGATACATATATTGTACATACTTCATTGTGTGCCCTGTTTTCAACGGCGAGATCTCACCCTACTTTGTAGTTTTTAGTGCCTTCGTTTTCCCTCCACTTCGCCAACCATCTCTTCATCGTTGTGTCGCTTGAGAGCACTGTGCAGGGTCAACACACCTTGACTGGCTTGCTTTATGGTGGCGTTCTCGGTGTAAAATTTCCTCAAGCTCTCAACAATGATGAGGTCCTCGTAGTAATTGACGTTGAAAGGCGGCACCTTAGGGTTGCGTAGTTGCAACTGCTTGAAGCTAGCACGCAAGTCTAAATTGTAGCTATCCATCAAATATGAGACACAGGTTGCAGTGGTGAGCAGGTTGCATCCGTCGCGCGACACTACCAACACCTCGACAGAGGTGTTGACGTTTTTAATGAGTTTGATGAGGCGATTGATCTGGAACAACAGGTTTTGCAATAGGCCACCGGTCAAGACGGGGCTCGAAATGGCCAATGGCTGATTGTTGTAGCTCTGGTGTATGACCTGTTTAGGGTTGGCCACGTAAAAGTGCTGCAAGTAATTTTGCAAAACGCGATTGAACCGCACAATTTGCTTCAGCAAGTGCGTTTGCACTGATGGCTCAAACGCATCTAGCGAAAACGAGGGATCGAGACTCAATACCACCATGTCGGAAGATATGGCTAACCCGGACGACTCAAGCTCAGTGAAGAACTCGAACGTCTGCAGACAATTGACAATAACCTTGATGTTGCGCGTGTGGAGAAAGTGGTCAGATAGGCACGCATACGACCCGCTCCACACACTGGGGGCAATTTCGTACGGAGGATCATCGGATATCGAGTCGGGGCTATCTGGGACATACATCTCAACTCAAATAGGTTTGCAGCAAGCCTTGGAAAAGTTGGAATATATGAGATAATTCTCAGACTCGAAACGTCCAAGAGTCGGGCCGTTTGATGCGCAGTTTTGTTTAACCTCACAAGGATTGAAACCTCGTGATCAAGTGGCGTAGCTCGCTGTTGCTGCCAGCTTGTAGCCACGAGTGTAGATGGATGGTCTCTTTGGTGTGCGAAAATCCGCTGCCTTTAGACAAATACTTTGAAATTTATTGCAGCACTTTTCTAGCGAGTGGCTCAGTCAAAGTTCCAGCCACACGAAAAGCGCAACAGACAGCACTGCGAACTGACTCCCTTATTTTCCCTTGCAAACGCCAAAAAGATCCCGTGAAACTGCCAGAGAACAGAAGAAGACTCAGGATGAAAAATGGCCCATTCAAAAAAAAAAAGCGGTTGACTTTTGTGGAAACGCTAAACGCCTATCGAGCCTGTGTAACTCTCGAAATGGCAGTGAGTGTGCCTGCAAGCCACCCTTTTCCGGACATGCAGCATGGATGGGGAAATATTTCTCGCGTGCATCGTTGATGGTTCCTGTATACACGCGTCAAAGAACACGCCGGACGCCGTTGGCAAGAGTGAATGGGCTTGGCACGACACGGCACCTGATCCCCGAAGGTCACGGATGCAGGTGCACGTGCACAGCCCCGATTTGTCAAAGACTCCGCACACACGTTGCTCCTATCCGGTCATGTGCCGCGCACATTTGGCCACACCATGGAAGGTGGCAGTAGCGGCGCGTTGGGGAACATGTGACAGCAATTCTACCCACCCCCTCACACCCAGAAAAATAACCAAAACAACATTTATCAGCAATTTGTAGTCGCAGCCATTCACCTTGTAGAAACAACTCACCCTACTCCGCAATGTTCAATCCATTATTCAGACAATCTTTCAAGCAGTACGCCATCCATGGGGCAAGGTTTCAGCTGCGCAGCTTTGCCGCGACGGCTTCACGAAGCGCCTTTGCGCCTTCCACCAAGTTTATCTTTGGCGCGGCTGCCTCCGTGGTTACGTTGCACACATTGAAAGGTTCCAAGATCTTGAACGATTCGGCCTTTGCATCCAACCCAATTGGCCAGATCTCGTCCAACGTCAAATCTGTGGCTACGGACACTCCCGCGAGCACCGGGTTTGGCGGCCGTGTGAACTACAACGAGTTGACCATTGGCTCCATCACGGGATTATTCTTGGGGATCATTGCCGGCAAGCTCAGTTCTGCAATTGTGTTTTTAGCGCTCTCAGGTTATTTCTTGACGCAGTTTTTGGAGTCGCGCGGCATCATTTCGATTCCATGGGGCAAAGTTATTCACATTGGCTCCGAGACAATCGACCTCAAGAGCTTGGTCTTGGAGAAGCCGAGCTTCAAGGTGCCATTTGTGTTGACTTTCCTCATCGCCGCATACAACATATAACTAGAATCAATAACCTTTATGTATGCATTTTTGTTTATTTTAGTACATCGTCCTTATCCCCTTACTCTACTCTGTTGGTGGCATCGTAGCAAACACATCAAACGAGCCTGTGCCCACGTTCAGCAACTTTCCCATGACGATGCGGGCCGAAGGCGACTCCAAGTCCTCGCGCTCGCCGTCCAAGACGGCTTTCGTCAAAAACTGGCATGTGGTTTCGTAAGACATCTTCATGAACGCCGACGTCAGCGAGTCGATACCTTGTCGATTGAACGCCAAGTATGTACCTTCGCGAGTCATCATGTCACCGATCAAGTCTAAGTGGCGCAGTGACACCACAATCGCATATGTGGAGAACACATTGTTGATCTCGTTGACGATTGTCTGACGAGCAGCCTCAACTCCGTACGTCTTTAATACCGCCGCCACGTCATTCGAAGTGATGCCGTTGACATCGACAAAGTCGTGTTGTTCCCACATTGCTTTGAAGTTGACACCCTCGGTGGTGAGAATACGCTTGCCGCTCGCGGCGTCCGGTTGAGGCCGCACACACCGTCCAATACGGGGAACCTCACGCACCACCACCTTGCGGCACATCTCCTCAATAATGTTGACCATGAGAAGCTTTTGTGTCTCACCGGGTAACTCCATGGTGAATTCGCAATGGGCGCCCTCATTGTCGTCAAAATTGAAGCGCGTCACAAGGTTGTGCGCCAGTACCACTTCGGCCTGGCGATCGCGAGCCGCCCGTGACATCTCTCCCTTGACTTCTACCTTGGCAGCGGCCGCGATGTCAGCCTTTTCGTCTTCGCTTTCGCTGTCTGTGTCGTCATCCAGTCTGCTCAGATTGGTGTCCTCCTCGTCCAGGGTCTCCTCGGCACGCTTCATAGTCTCAATTTCGTCGTCGTCAGGGCCATCGTAGGACACCGCCTGCTTGCCGCGAGGCTCATCGTCGTCACCCTCCTCAGCGAACTCAGCATTGCCCTTGATCTCGGCATTGATCTTGGGAGCAGCCTTGCCCACTGCAGGAGCAGATTCCGCTCTGCGCTGCTTTTTCACCTCTTTGGCGATCTGCGCTTCCAAGGCCGTCAAGAACTGCGACGTGATAACGTGCTCCAAGTGTTGCTGCAGCACATCGTACTCTTCCTCGTACTCGGCGCGCGTGTAAAATTGCATGCGCACCAGGTACAGTCTGGTGTTGCTGTCGCCGCTTTGGCCAATGGTCTCGGTGACCACCACCTTATCGATGAACTCCAGCATCACCACGCGGGCCACAGACTTGCAGAACAGGTCGGCGGTGTCATCGCTGACATCCTCAAGCAACGGCAACGTCATCTGCGGCGTTTTGATGGCCGACAGCGCCGTCATGATGATCTCACGCATACGAGGGATACCCAACGTGACGTTCGCGGCACCGTGGCCGGCAAAGTGGAAGGTGTTCAACGTCATTTGCGTGGAGGGTTCTCCAATCAGCTGCGAGGCAATGATGCCCACCGATTCTCCCGGGTGCACCAACAGTCTCATGTACTTCAACTGCATGAGTGCTCTGAACTTCTTCTCTGTGAGTCCAACCTTTTTGGAAAACATGCCTGGGTTGGCAGCAATGAAGTTGTCCAACTCATCCTGAAACTTCTCCAGCACCGACCCCAAGTATTTTGCCGGGTTGTAAACCAGCAACACGGGGTCGTACTTGTCGGATTGCTCATAGTGTGGCTTATCCGCTTGGCGCTTGGCGTTTTTGCGCGCCTTCTTGGCATACAGCAACGCCGTGTCGGTGTCCAAGTGCTGCGTCAAGTCGCCGGGGTTGTACTTGGCCAATAATGCATCGTAGTTGTCGGCACAGAAGCCAAACTGGGTCATGTGCAGCTGCTTAGTGGTGTCAATGGCGTCGCCTCCGTACAAGAATTGCACCACCAGCCCGTCGCCGTCGCGCACCGAGTTGTCGTATCCAACGTGGACACCCTCCAACTGCTTAGTTAAGCAACGCTGCAAGTACCCAGAACGCAGTGTCTTGACGGCGGTGTCGATCAAACCTTCACGCCCCGCCATGCAGTGGAAGTAGTACTCCTGCGGCCTGATCCCCAGGTAGAAGCGGCCCTTGATGTAGCCACCAGCGCGCGCATCGGTCTCGAACGGCTTGAACAGCGGCAACGACTTGCCACTCACCATGACAGGGACTCTGCGGCCCTCCAACGCCTGCTGCCCCAAGAGACACATAATCTGCAGCACATTGACGTTGGAGCCCTTGGCCCCCAGCAACGCCATTGCCTGCATGCTGTTGTACGGGAAGCGCTTCATGGTGCCGCCGGGGACACACTTGGCCACAACCTGCAGCGTGATGGCGTTGACTTTGCTCTGGGTGATGGCATCCAACACCCCCATAGTGTTCTCGTCACGCAAGATCCCCTCCAAACGCTTCAACAACTCGGGGTTGTTGCCCTTGACTGCCGGATCCAAGTTGGCTACCTCGACGGCAGCTGCACGGCCAACGTCGACCGACTGCTGCAAGATCTCGCGGCGCCAGCTGTTGCCCTCGTCGGTCAACCTCAAGTCGTCCATTCCACACGTGAACGCCGTTTGCATGATGTAGTTGGTGAAGAGTCGGCCCAACACCAGCAATGCCTTGCCGGCGGTGGCGGGGCCATACACTTCGTGAAGCAGATGCACCAACCCGTATTGCAGCGCTCCGTACTGCAGCTTGTCCAAAATACCGCAGATCAAGGCGCCGTTGCGGAACACCACGGCGTTCTCCTTCAGCCCGTCGCCCCAGTACTCGTTCTTCACCTTGTTGGTCGAATTTAAGTTGAGCCCTGGCACGCCATCGGGTGTGATGTTGAGGAGCACGGTGGTGATCACCTGCTTCCCGGTCCACAACGCCTGCGGCTTCAACACGGCGGGCGCCACGGTGCGGATGCGGGCGTGGCCATTGGTGTGTCCGTCTTCGGGGCGGATGCACCCGTACACGAGCTGCTGGTACTGCTCCCGCAGGAAGAACAGATCCTTGCTGGTGAGCCACACGCCCGCCAGAATGTGGTCCTGGATCAACCCACGCAAGGGACTCCCCAGTGTAGGGGTTAAGTACTGGCTGTCAGTGTTGGCCAAGTTGAGGGCCTCTGCTTTGGCGTTCTCGTTTTGCGGGAAATGCATGTTCATCTCGTCGCCGTCAAAGTCTGCATTGTAGGCACCGGTGTTGGCGTAGTGCAACCGCAACGTCTTCTCCCCGGGGAGCACGCGTACCTTGTGTCCCATCATCGAAGCCTTGTGCAACGTGGGCTGGCGGTTCATCACCACCACGTCGTGATTCTTGATGTGACGCAACACCTTCTTGTTGACCACACCGCTGCCACCGCTCAGCGGTGTCATCAACTGATTGGCAATGGCACGCCGCTGCTCGAGGGTCATGCCCACGAGCAGCACCAATTGGCCGTCTTCGTTCTGCACCAGCACTGCACCGGGCCACTTGTCGGGCCCGTTGACGACGGCGGCACGCAACTCGCTGGCATTGTGCGCGGTCACGGGCTCGGGGTACGTCAACTTGACGGCAAACACCGGCGGCACTCCAATCTCGTTGGTCTCCAACATGGGGTCGGGCAGGATAACCAGTCGAGCGGCGTAGTTGACGCGCTTGCCCATCATGTGCTTACGGAACAACCCCTCCTTCTTCTCCAACGCCTGCTTGACACCGGGGTTGACCACCTTACCGGCGGGAGCGTTCTGGTTCTTGGTGGAGTCGATGAAGGCATTCACATCGTTTTGGATGGTTACAAACGCATTCATTAACCGGTTGAATGCAATACGCTTGTCATCGGTACCGGCGACATTCTTCTTCTGCATCATGCTGATTTGGTCATTCAAGTCGCGAATCACAAGCGCGGTGCGCAACACGTTGGCAAGGAGCTCATTTTGCGAGTTCTCGTGGATCTCGTCGCCGAGCTTGGACGGGAGCCTGAACCGGGTCGGCGGCACCACCAACGCCTGCACAAAGAACATATCGGCGCTCACCTGTCCCGGGCTGCCACCGCCAACGTATGGTCTCAGATTGAACAACTTTTGCATCATCGGCTGCTCCTTGGCAAACACCGCCCGCAACACGTTGCGGATCTCGGTGGAGAGCACGTACTTGCTGCCCAGCTTGGGCTTGAGTGAGGGGAGCTGCTGCAGCTGCTGCAGCTGCTGCGCGGCTGGACGCAACATGTCCGGACGAACAAGCCCCTTGACCCGGTTGTTGGTGATTTGCTTGTCGCGCAATGCATTCTCAAACACCTTAACGAAGCCATCCTTGCGGAACGTCGGCAGATACATACCACAGTTGTCGCACTTTGGCCGCGACAAGATGCGGCGATAGAACTCGTGCACGGTGCGCTTGCGTTCTTCCATCACCAGCGCCGTGTGGGTGCCGCTGGCAGCGGTGCGGCCAGTGCTGATTGCGGTGGCCACTGCCGTGTCGACAAACTCTTCGCGCCGCTGTCTGAGCTCCCTCTTGGCCTCGCTCAGGCTGCCCGTGGCAGCGCCGCCGTCATCGTCGTCCTCGTCGTCGGCGTCAGCATCGTGAGGCAGCAGCTTGCCCGCCACCAACATGTTGTCCAACTCGGCCAACTCTTCCAACAAGCCGTACTGAATCAACTTCAAGCGGCACTCGTACCTATGCACCTCCAACGCGTTCAATCTCAAGCGATGGCAGTAGAGACACGCCGACCGCAAGAATGTGTACATCTGGTTGAAGAAGAGCGGATTGTACACGGGCACGGGAAGCTCAATGTGTCCCTGGTGACCGGGGCAGAATTTCTCGTCGAGTCCACAGGTGGTGCACAAGTTACGGAGAAAAGCGCCAAGGGCCAAGTCGTAAAGTCCACCATTGACGGGGTGGCCCAAGTTGTCAAATACAGTTGGGTTAGTGATTTGCCGGGCACTGCGCCGCCGCACCTCGTCCGTCTCGAGCGCACAGAAGTCCACCGACACTATCTCGGAACCCACAGGTTTAGACACGTCCATGATGCCGGGGTTGGCTGTGTGGGTTGAGTAGTGCTGAGTGCGGTGCGGTGGGCTGCAAGAAAAAAGTTTTGATCTCATCGGCTGGTGCGCTGCAGGCAAGCAGGAGTAGACTTCCCGATCGGGAAGTATGTGGGAGGGCTCTAACATCGAGTAGAAGGATAGTGCATTTACCTTCTTACACGGTGTATCGAAGGGTACGACTCCTCCCATCCGCTTTACGATTCGAACAGTATTTAATGATACAAAAGTCTTTAGTCCGAGGACTTCCCCAAGTGCAAACCCTTCTTCAAGAGCTTGGCTCCACCGCCGATGCCACCGCCAATGCCCTTGACGGCGCCACCTCCGATGCCACCAATTCCCTTCACTGCACCCTTGCCCGCACCTCCAACTGCGCCAAACGCATCTCCAACGTTGCCCGTCGAATGCGGTCTCACATTCAACACAAACTCCGGCTTGAAGTCGAAGCTGAAGTAGGCGACCCCGCCGGGCTCGCCGCTCTCCAGTTCCAACGCAACCTCAACCTCGTCATGGTTATTCAAAGGGTCGATTTCCTTCATGTGAAGGTAGCCAGTCGAAAGCAAATCGTCCTGCTCAGGCCCAATATCCCAGTCGTAGGCAACCACCTTGATGACAGCGTCATACAAGTTGGCCACTTCCACGGTACACGTCTCATTCCAAGTAGGGTCCAACGTTCTCTTCACCTTCTTCGACTTGAAGAAGCTTTCGCCAGACGTGTTCAAGTATAGCTTGACATATGGATCAGACTTGCCGTTGCGGTCACCAGAGGGCAACCCAGCAGCCCTGAGAGTCTTGACGGTGAGAATACCGGAGTTGTTGATACTGTCCTGGGGCGGGAGGCCGTTGTCATAAATGAGAGGAATCCACTGCGTTTGAATCTCAAACGTGCCATGACCTGAGCCTTCCATGGTGATTGTTGTTGGCGCTTCGTAACCATTCTTGATGAGTTGCAATGTCGGAATCGTGGTCTCTGCGATGGCCTTGTCCAATCTGTTGTCATGTTCCTCCTTCATGAGACGGAAGCACGCCTTGGACCATTCTAATTCCTTGATGGTAACGTCGCCCGTAGTATTGACCTTGGCCTTTTTGCTTTTGAGCTTTTGCGAAACAAAGTCATGAGTACCATGATCATCAAAGTATACATGAAGGTAGCAATCATCCTTGCTGATTGTGCCCTCCAACACTTCGTAGATGAAGATACCGCTCTGATACTCAATGAGCTGGTCGAGGGAAAGACGCATCTTTTGTGGTCCGCTCGAGATATCTTCGCCATCATCTTCATCTTCATCCTCCTCACTGTCCTCGTCATCTTCAGGCTTGCTGTCATCGGCGTTGATGGTATCCTTATCAGCCTTGGCTGGCTTGGCCTCAGCGTCAGTCAACTCTTCACCCTTCTTTTGCTGCTTGACATTCTCCTCGCCTTGCTTCTTCTGCTTGTTTGCCTCCTCCTCGGCCCTCTTCTTTTCTGACTCCTCCTCATCCTTGATCTCTTCCAAGGACAATACGGGCAACGCCGGATAGAAACTCAAGCTGTAGTTGACCGTACCCTTGGGACCCTTTTTGTGGATCAACTTTCCGGTTCTCATCTTGTTGTCAATGTGCTCAATATACTTGCCCTCCTCATTCTTGTTGATGAGTTCGTTCAACTTGACATCAAACAGACCCAACGTACGGTCTGCTTGTCTCTTTTCAACATCCATCACCTCTATGGTCAACTTCTGGTTGGCTGACGAAACACTAACGTAGTGGATTTCGTTCCATGTTGGGTTCAAGGTGCTATCCATTGCTGCAGTGCGAGATCTCTCAAATCCATTCACCATCAACCGGACATAAGGGTCTACTTTACCGATTGTTTCCAAGTTACGCAAGTTCTCGGCATTTTCAAGCTGCACTCTCACCACTCCGATCGGTGGCGTGTAACCACCAGATCCACTGGCATCGGTCAACCCAACGGGCTTCCACGTCGTGTGGATGCGGACTTCACCACCATTCTTCAACGGGAACCACGTCTCGTCAACCTGGGTCGCATCAATCATGTTGTTCAACGACGAAAATACCAGACCAATCACCTTATTCGTCTTTGTATTGCGGAGCACCACTCTAATCTTGGCCTTGGTGCGGTTGCTGATAATCTCCTCGTGGTTGGCAGCCCATGCAGGACTCTTGGTTTGCTTCTGCACGGGTGTGGTCAACTTCTTCTCGTCGTTAATGTACAACTCACCCTCTACCGCCAAGTCCTTCTCCTTGCCCTTCAAGTGTCTCGCCTCCTGAATCTCAATGCGAGCAATACCTGTGTTCAAGTCCGGAGGTGGGATAACGGCACCATCGGGCTGTGTCTTGGCCTCAATGGTTGGCATAAAGTTCAAGCCAAATTGCAACTCACCCACGGGCTTGTTATTTCTGATGAAAGGCGCGCTCATGTTTTGTTGCTTGGGCTCCTTGATCAATTGCTCCAAGTCAATCTGTGCCACGCCAACCTCACGATCCTTGCGAATATCGTTGTAGTCGATCACTGCAATATTCAACGGTTCACTCAACAGCTTGACGGGGATGTAGACAACCTCATTCCAAGTGGGGCGAGAAGTATTCAGCACATGCTTGGTGCGGGCCAACACCTTCTTCTGGAACCCAAACGTCAAGTAGGGGTCCAAGGTGTTGCCGATGGTGTTGAAACCCCTAAGGCCACGGGCACCATTGGCACTGATTGCCAACACACCGATGGCCAGGTCCAAGGCATTGCCAGCCATCAATTGCTGCACATTCAACTGGAAGCTCAACGGGGTGAAGAGAATGGGGCCAGCGTACTTGCGAATCATCTCGTGAATGAAGAGATACAACCCCGGGACCGACAACAACTCCCAGTTGAACACGGAGTCCCCCATTATGCGGTTGACAAAGTCAATGTGGGGAGGCTCCAAGAGCGACACATTGACGGTTTCCACGTGCGGGAACGACGACATCATCCGCAACCGCACCCGAAAGAGGCCGCGAAACGCCACGCTGTTGACCGCCACCAGCATCGGGATGAAGCCAAACAAATTCACCTTCACCACAATCTTTTGGTTCACCTTGTTCTTCAACTGCTTGTTGTTGGCATCATCCAAGCCATTGGGGGTAAACAGACACCCCCAGTCCATCACCACAATGTCATCGTCAGTGCCCGCCAACGTCTTGACACAATCAATCCGCGGCGGCTTGGTGCCGGCGGTAAAACTGTCGATCCACAACTGCTTGATGAACGCCGGAGCTGGGGAGCTGGCCAAAAGCGGGTTCACCTGGTCGGTGACAATCTGCGAAATCGAGGGCTCCAAAAAGTACCAAAACTTCTCCAAAAAGACATTGAGCCAGTCCATCGTCTCGTAATCATTCTCAATCATCTTGATGCTGAACTCGCGCTGTGCCTCTTCGCGCAACGCGGCTCTGTATTTGCGCATTGAGGTGCGGTACACCGAGGCAAATACAACCATTACGAAGAAGACCGGCGCCAACGTGAATCGGAACCACCCAAAGCACCACGACAAGAGGCCCGCCACAATCAAGTACCCGCTGTTGTGGTACCAGTCTCCGTACGCCACTTGCGGCAAGTACTGGTCCAAGATGGTCAGCTTGGTTGAGAGATCTTCCAACTCGTCGTCTGCGGTCAAGGCATCGGCCTCGCCCCAACCACCAACCTCCTTCCACCCGCGGAAAGTGGGTTCTACGGGCAAGCGCGGCTCTGGCTTGGTGGTGACGTTGTCCATGTCGTAGTCCTCACTGGGGGTCAAGTCAATTGTCTTCGTGTGTACATCGTCATTGTCGTCGTTGCTGCCGTGCTTGTAGCTCTTGGAGACGCTGCGTCCAGACGGGGTCAGATGACTGGCCGACTTTGTTGTCAGCCGTGTGGTCAGCCTCGCCGTCAGCCTGGCCGTTCCCGACGTGGCGGTTGCCTGTAGCTTGCGAGAGCTGACGGGCGACACCTGCGAGGGGACCTCCGCCTGGTCGGGGGCCTCGAGAATTTCATTGGGCTAGACAGTTAGCGTACTGGCACAAAGGGCCGCTGCTCATCCATTTGGCGTAAAGCAAGCCATTGCAGCGCATGGCCTGTGGCGACGATGTTTCTGGGCCTCGCGCTCACCGATACATACATTGGAAGCCATTCTCGGTGCTCCTGTTTTGGTTCACAGAGGGGCGCTCACCACGATTTGCGAATATCAGAAGCCTCCAGCGAGAGACGTTGCTGCGCGCGCAATTTTGCGAGCGCTCACACGCTCAGGGCAACTTTTGTTCTGCGGTGGCGGGGCTCGCAACGCGCGCTGCAGCAACGCACAGCCGGGTTCTTTCGCGTCTATCGGGGAGGGCCTGCATACCGCGCCGAAATCTAGTGGTAGGTGTTCTCACTACTATATGGTGGTCAAGCCTGACGCTGCGCGGCCCGCGTGGAATGATGGGCAAGTCGCCAACTGGTGGTACCTCATCTACACCTCTTCAGCACAGTGCGGCGGCCCAATTGGACGATAAGAGATTATTTGGCGTGATTGAAAGCGACCATCGAGACACGTGGGTGTGAGGATGTGTGACATGCACGGCCTGTGATGTGGTATACCTACACTTGCCCGTGGTATGCATGTGTGCGATTGTAAATGTGTGGTGCTTGCATATCGTCTGTCCCATTGACAATAAGCAGCCCTGTCTTCAGCAAGCTATATTGTGGATTAAATGAGTGATTTGGGGAATTTTGCATTCAAAAATGCGAGGCTACAGGAGCGAGATGAGAATCAGGGCCAACTTTAATCCAATCCTTTCTTGTTTCCACACATTATTCGTAAAACTAAGCTAACCAAGTCCACGCGATGATGCAAAGCAATGTGACTTCAGAGGGGCTTACTTGAAAGCAGCCTGCATACAAGTGGTTGCAAAATCTCATTAGCCATGACCATTTACCTAATCTATTGTCACTGGATCCTCCCAGCTCCCAGCGCCGCGATCAAGGTTGAACAATGCCTCGTCCAACCCGTCGTTGAAAATCTCTTCGCTGGCGGTTCTATTATACAGTCCTTCATCCTCGTTCAACAGCGCATTCGCGTTGCCCTCGTTGTGTCCTTTTTCTCGCACCCCCTCCTGTTTTGGCTTTCCTGCAGCCGTCTCCTCCTCCTCTTCATCGCTCAATATAACCACCACAGTCCCCCCATCGTCAGCCTTGCCGTTGGGGGGCACACTCGACCCGATTCGATCGTCCAAAATGCGGTACTTGATCATGTCTACCAATTCTACCCGATTGACCGCCCGCGGCGTGGTTTTAACAAAATAGTTGTATGCATCGCTGATGTATAGTTGGTGGAGCAGAAACGAGCAATCACAGATGGGACACTTGTAAACGGGAATTTTGGGTGGAGCAAAATGGTAGGGGTTGAATTTGGCGGTGTATGCAGGTATAGAGATCGATCGCTGGATGTGTTGCAACTGCAGCGTGAGTGCGCGGTTTTGGGGCTGCTTTTGAATGCGTTGCTGCAAATCACGTCTCTCTTTCTCATATCGCTTGCGGTCGTAGTTACGTTTGGCCAAGTCCTTGCGAGTAACGTACTTGATACCATCCGGGATCTTGCTGTAAACACAAAATGTGTCAAAGTCAAAGCACTCAAAATGCAGACATAGCACCAGCTTCACCGGGAGTGAGATCTTTGTGGCGGAAAGTGGGTCCTTGAGGGTGAAGATCATCTTGGAGATTATGCCCACATCGTCATCATTGGTGAGTTCCTTGCGAATGGTCTCAGTAAGGTTGGTCGGGATGTACCGGTAGTCGTCATCGGGGTGCGGTTTAGCAGCATCTATCGTATGTGCAGGACATAAAGTGGTCTTCTCTAATTTTACCTCGACTTGAGGCGGCGGCGCCTTCGTGGGCTCGAATTCCGGGTCTGGCTGAGTTGCGCGTTCCGTTGGAGCCACAGTGGTTACACTCGACAAGGCCTTGTTAAGTTCGATGTCCAAGGACGATAGTTCGTCGCTGAAGTCTTCGAGCTCACTCTCCGACATTGTGGGGTCAGCACTACCGCCGTAGCCGTTGCGGGCAGTACTGCCAGAGGCTGAGGCGCCTCTAGCACCTGTGCTAGTGGCTCCACCGGGCAACTGCTGCAAGACGACTGGCGGTAGTCGGATCTCCACCCAGAGGGCGCGGGGATTGGCGGCGCCAACGTCCCGCTCGTGTGTAACTCGGACGAGGCTTGTACTGGACGGGCCTCGCACTCGTAGTATTCGAGCCATGCAAGGCGAGCTTGACACTTAGGCTCTGCCGTTGGTACCGTTTGGTGTTGGGGGCCGAAAAGTTCGCAAGCGGCGAGCACTGCACACAGGCACAGAGCAAAGAGGCCTACAGAGGGAGGAGATGAAGCACTGTCGATTTAGTACCTATTGTTGTTGTTGCTGTTACGGCCGCCAAATTGCGACTCGATGAAGCCTCCCAAACCACCAGTGCCCTGCGACTGGTTACCATATTCTCCTTGGTTGCCTTGATTGTAGCCGCCCTGGTTGTAGCCGCCTTGGTTGTAGCCGCCTTGATTGTAACCGCCGTGGTTGCCGTAGCCGCCCTGGGAGCCTTGGTCATATCTACCTTGTGATCCCTGGCCGTAGCCGCCCTGGTCGTAGCGTCCACCCTGCCCGTAGCCACCCTGGCTACTCTGATCGTAGCGGCCTCCCTGGTGCGAATTGCCGTGGCTCAGTCCATGACTCCCAGTGAGTCCCCCGAGAATCCCGCCAAGGCCTCCAGACGACGATTGGCTGCCGTAGCTCGGCTGCTGCTGGCCCAGCGGACTGTAATTGCTGAACAACCCGCCGCCGGAAGACGGCGCGTGGCTGGGCCGGCCGTAGCCGCCGCTGCTGCTACCGTGGTTACCCTTGCCACTGCCCATGGCAGCAGATATCAACAGGCCCACCAAGGCTCCGCCAATCCCACCGCCCATGCTGCTGCTGTGGTTGTTGTTATGGTGGCGGTTGCCGTTGCCGCCGTTCAAAGCGGCACTTATGAGCGACGACCCGATGCCACGCTCCTGCGGCTCGTCCCCGTCCTCTTGCTGAGTCCGAGACTGCTCCAGACCTTCAGGACGGGACTGTGGCTGGCTCAGGTTGCGCTGATCGTCGTGGCTCCTCTCCTCGGGGTGCTCCCATTGCGACTGGCCCGTGGCGGTCTCCACGTAAAAGAACCTCTTGTACTCTTCGTCCCATTGGGCAACCCATCCTTGGGGAACTGGGGGGGGAGTGGGTGTGTTCAGTGACATGTTAAACTAATTTAATGAATATGCAGAAGAAGGATGAAAAAGATCAACAATGATGCGAATGTGCTCCTCAATTTAAACGTCCGCTATCCCTTGCTTGCGTGCGGCTGACGCGCGGGGCAGGGCACCGCAGTTTTTTTTTCAGATCGGTCTCACCACGTTCCTGGCGCACTGGGCGAGACCACGGGAGACGCGCGGGCGCCCTGAAAGCAGCGAGCGCCAAACCACGAGTCATCCGACGCTACAATGAAGCACAGATTTGAGGCGAAGGGTCCCGAAGTCATGACTCGGGGTCTGTATTCGTCGTAGGCTACTGCTCCAACCCGAAAGACACCTCTTTGCCCAACGCTTCCCCAATCTCCTTCTCCAATAACTCGGTCAACTTGCTGTTGTCCCTCAACGTGACCCACTTGCCCTGCACGAGATCGTACCGCTTGGGGCCAGACACCGGGCTGCTTAACCACATTTGCTTATTGGGGGGCTGGCGGTTGATGACGTAGGTGCCCGCTGGGGGCACCGTCAACGTCATCACGCCCTGTGACAACTCGCAGTCGATCTGCGGATAGTCCTCGGCAAGGGTCTCGAGCTCGTCCCCGAGGTGGTCCAAGTACTCGTTCGAGATGCGCGAGTATTGCTGGGGCGACACCTGGTCGATGATCTCGTCGATGCGCTGCCCGTCGGTGCTGATCGAGTAGGCGCGGGCCATGCGTACCGGCCTGAGGCGCATGCACACGCGAGCGGGCCTGGCGGCGAGACTACGAAACATGGTGGTGGCCGTAACCGGTGTGATCCGTTTTCGTGCCCTAAAGACGTGCATGCAGGACATCGGCGACGCCAATCCACGCACGCCGGGCCCCCGCCCTCACCGAGTCCATCCGAGCCCGCCGCGGTGCCTCTCCTGCCTCTGCCTCAACTTTGTCCTCTGGGTGTGTCGGCCCCTGTCTTTCTCCCATCCTGCACACAAACCGCATCACTCTTAGCCGTTGGCCGTCCTCTCTAACCCCACGCGATGATTGTCATTCTCGTGTTTGCCGTGGTGCTCATATGCGCCATAGTGCTTCTCCCCTACGTGTCCGGGCTTACGCGGTTTGAGAAGAACAAGCCGCGCCGCGCGGCACCGCCAGCGCCAGCAGCGGCGGCGCCCTCGGCGCCCAGCTACGGCTACACCCCGCCCGACGAGTTCGTGGCGGGCGACGAGGAGAGCGCGTCGCTCAGGTCGCGCGCGTCGGCACTCAAGAGCAAGATCAGCGTCACCGCCGACGACATCCCGGTCAAGATCGCCCTTCTGGAGCACCCGGGCTTGCGCAAGCGCACCACCGAGCGCTTGGACACCGACAGCGACCCCAACAACTACGACTACGACTTGGACGAGTTGATCCGGGAGGAGAAGGAGCGCGCGGTCGACGAGCAGCGCCGCGAGCACTACCGCAACGAGGTGCTAGGTGGCGACAAGGAGGCGATGGTGTAAATACAGAAGTCAGATATCGAGCAACTCGAGTAGGAAGGCGCGGCGGTAGAAGCGCACCTCGGCGGCGGCGCGGCCGCGCTCGCGCAGCGCGAGCTCGCGGTGGAGGCGCGCCACCTCGGTGGCGTTAGCGAGGTGCGCGTAGCGCGCAAACACAACCTCCATCACGTCGCGCGTGAGCTTGACCACGTGGGAGTGCGATGGCGGCGACAGCGGCAGCGGCAGCGGCGGCGCCGCCGCCTCAAGCACCCGCCGCAACGACTCGCTCACAGGCCACCCGCGTGCGCGCTCGCGGAACTCCAGCGCGTCGCCGTACGCGCGGTCGTGGTCGCTCAAGAGCGCCAACGTGAGGCGGTGGAGCTCGTCCAAGTCGCGCGCGCCGCCAATGAGCAGCTTGTAGATGCGGGTGGTCACGGGGAGCTCCCAGCGCGCCATGAGCGCCACAAGGTCCACGCGCCGCTGCTGCGGAGCCTGCTGCGTGAGGAGGTGGAAGGTGGCCTCCGAGGGCGCGAGCGCAAACTGCTGCGTGGCCCCCAGCGCGTCGTACTGCGCCAACGCACGGCGGTAGGCGCGGACGCCCTCCAAGCTGTGGCCAAAGCCTGCGGCGGGCGGCCGCTCGAGGTAGAGCTTGGCGAAGAAGCGGTGCGCCGTGTCGTCAAGCCCGAGGCGAAGAAGCGCCGCCATCACCGCGTCGCACGTGCGCAGGTCGAACACGATGGGCCGCGCCGCGAGCAGCCGCAACAAGCTGGGCACGTCGGCGGTGGGGAGGTATGCAAGCAAGAGACCGATGGTCTTGCGGTTAGGCGCGGTGCACTCCGCGTGGATCGCCGCCACCACCTCGTGGCTCTGCAGGCGCCCCGCCGCCTCGAGGAGCGTGTTGTAGGTGTCGACGGAGGGGCAGTCGAAGGAGGCTAGGAGCTGGCGGTAGCGCGCCATCGTGAGCGGCGGCGGCGGCGGCGGCGCGGGCGCGGCGTGCGCCGCCACCCGCAGCGCCACCAGCGGCTTGTCGCGGAAGAAGCTCATCGCGATGAGCTGGTTGCGCTCGTCGTCGCCCAACGGCAACGCGGCGCGCCGCACGTCAGCCGCCACCGCCGTGCACCGCTCGACGTGGCGGTGGCGCATCTCGGCAGCGCGGGCGTACCCGGCTGCGAGCTCAGCCGCCAGCGGCTCGCCGCGTGCGCTCAACACGGGGTGACCGTAGCGGAAGTCGCGGCGGTGCAAAAACTCTCGAAGGAACTCCTCGAGGTGCGGCGGACGCATGTAGAGCGGCGCGGGCCGCGGGAGCGCCGCGTACGCGTCGTGGAGGCGGTCGTGGTTGACGCGGCACGCCGCCGCGGCCACTCCCGGCGGCGCCACCGGGTAGAGCTGCAGGAGGAAGCGGAGGTAGGCGCCGGAGGGCGCTGTTTTGGCGGTGCGCCCGAGAATGGCGGCGCGTTCAGCGGCAACCGCGGACCGCGGCACCGCTGCCGCCGCGGGCCCCGGCACCGCCGCCGCGGCCCGCGCCATCTCCCTCAACGGCACCGTGGCCCTCGATAGTCGCTCTGCGAGCCGTAACACCATGGAGAGGAGCGGGTCGTGCCGCGGCATGAAAATTTCAGCGGCGCGCCATCAGCGCAGCGCCACCACCACCCCCCCACCAAAGGCCCCACCACTCAATGAGGATTCAGAGAGGCGCCACAGGCGTGTTGGAGAGAACGGCGCACTACCTCCGGGCGGGCCTGTTGCAGGAGCAGCCCGCGTGGTACAAAGTTGTGGGCGCCAACCCGCCGCTGACGGACTTGACCAAGCGCGCCAAGCTCTTTGGCGCCGGGCGCCGCAAGGCCGACCCCGCCGCACTGCAGGGACGGCGCGCGGGCGGGTTCAAGACGCGCGCCGACAGCGTCGACCGGCGCCACGTGCACAAGACGGTGCTGCGGGTGCCGCAGTTGCGCTTCGTCGAGGACCAGTTGCGCGACGTCTTCTACCACCAGCACCCGTGGGAGTTCTCGCGGCC
Source organism: Debaryomycetaceae sp. JAC-2022a (assembly GCA_032598715.1). Classification (NCBI taxonomy): domain Eukaryota; kingdom Fungi; phylum Ascomycota; class Pichiomycetes; order Serinales; family Debaryomycetaceae; species Debaryomycetaceae sp. JAC-2022a. The sequence goes on along the minus strand of CP095439.1, from coordinate 384,965 downwards.
CAAGGTGCTCGTGGAGAACGAGGGCGACGACCACGCGCGGTGCGACTGGTCGCACATGCTCCAGTTGGCCAAGCCCTTGGACGGCGAGCTGGTGGTGCAGCGCACGTTGTGGCTCTTGCAGGCGGCCAAGCGCGAGGGCCGCGCCGCGCTGATGGAGGAGGCGTACACGCAGGCGCGGTTTGAGTTCTACCGCCTCCGCATGGAGGAGGAGATGAACAGCACGGTGCTGCGCGAGGAGCTGGCGATGCACGGCGCCGTGTTTGCGCTGCTGCACGCGCAGTGGGGCGTCGCGCAGGAGCAGCACTACGTGGACGCGTGGGCGCGCGTCGGCGCCGAGCAGACGCAGATTGCGGAGGCGCAGCGCGGCGGCCGCGGCGCCAACGGCTCCGTCGGCCGCGACGACGTGCCCGAGGAGAAGCTGCTGGTGTGGGAGGCGCAGGAGGCGGCGTAGCCGCCGCCGGTGCCCTGTACATAGTCTACATCTGTTTCGGCTACATCCGTTGCTACTCTATGTGTATTTAGTGGTGTGCTTGGTGCGTCTTCGCGAACACCTGCTCGTACGCGAGGTAGCCGGCGAAGGCCACGACGGCGATGCCGAAGCCGGGGAACGCGGTCTTGAAGCGGTTGAGCCGGGTGAACTGGCCCTGGTATCGCCAGGCGTCTCTTTTAGCCCAAGGGTTGTGCATTGCTGGTGTGGTGGTGGAGGGAAAAGGTCGTTTTCGATTGGTGTGTAGGGGTGCAGGATGAGGCACGTGATGCGCGAAGCGCCAATAAGCGCTCAAGGCGAAGACCGCGGTGGACCACGCCAGAACTGCAGGACCCAATGCGCCGTAGCTGGACCCGTAGACTCGCATAGACCCACAGGACCCAACTGCGCCGTGACTGGAGCGAATTGCGCCGTGGCTGGAATGAACTGCGCCGTGGCTGGAGCGACTTGCGCCGTGGCGCGACCCGTAGACACGCCAACCAGCTTGCACCGGTACCTGCCTTGGGTCACCGCGCGCGGGTGCAGCTGGCCCCAGGAGTCCCGCACCGGCCCCGTCTGTGGACGTCTAGTGTAGGTTGCTGTCGGGCGCGCTGTCTCCTGCACATAATCCTTGCACCTCGATGCGGCTGCACGCCAAGCTTCAGCCGTGCCCCCGCGTCAAAATAGAACCCTTGCGCAACCTTCCTTGCAGTATGGCTCCTAAAAGCGACCCGCAAACGCGGTGGGAAAACGAAGAGATCGAAGACGAGATTGTGCTGCGCATCGAGGAGGAGCGCGCCAACATCACCGACGACGAGGATGCAGAGGAGTTTATCCGCAAGTATGGCGACATTGACTTCCGCTACATCAAGCGGCCGCGCGACGCCGTGTGGTTTATCCGGCCGCACGCGCTCAATTACTTCAAGGACGGCGTGCTCTACCGCACCAAGGGCGAGCGCACGCTGTCCAAGACCGAGCTCTTTCTCGACTTGATGTACGTGGGCATCATCGCCAACTTGGCGGGAGAGGCACTGGAGCATGCCAGCGGCGCGGCGCTCCTCAAGTATGTTTTATTTTTTGTGCCGGCATGGACGGTGTGGGCCGACATCAAGGACTTCACCAATTACTACTACAACGAGGACTTGTCGCAGAAGGTGTACATCTTGTGGGTGTTGGCGCTCTTGACGTTGTACGCCAATAGCCACGGCGACGTGCTCGAGCTGGTGCGCGGCGCCGCGCTCTGCGTGGTGCCCTATATCTTGTGCCGTCTTTCGTTGGCGGTGTCGCTCGCGGTGTACTCGCTCTACATCCCGGAACACCGCCCGCAGATGCGGCTCTACGCGTGCTTCATTGTATTCACGTGCCTCCTCTGGATCCCGGTGATCTTCATCGGCACCAGGGCCAAGGTTGGCCTTCTGATTGTCGTTATGGTGCTCGAGCAGGTGTTGTTTCTGGTGGCCTACCACCCGCGCACCAAAAAGATAATGAAGTTGACCATGTCGACGGCGCTCAACATCGAGCACGAGGTGGAGCGCTTCGGCACTTTTGTCACCATTGCCATCGGGGAGTTCTTGTACAAGATTGTCGCGACGCACCCGTTGGGGGTCGGCTTCTCCGACAAGTTTGGCCGCGGCATCTTTTTGCTTCTGATTGCCTACGTCTTGTTTTGGATCTACGCCAACAACTCCACCACCCGCCGTGCCACGCACGCGCTCCGCAGAAGCGGCACCACCGCCATCTTGTGGATCTATGCGCACTTGCCCTTAGTGGCAGCGTTGGTGTTGGCGGCGGACGCTGGCGGCGAAATCACGGCGCTGGATGTGACGCGCTTGAGCAAGCCGAGGCACCACGAAGCAGCCTCGGGACACCCGGAGCTTGCCGGCCGTGCCGAGGAAGAGATAAACATGTACGCGTTGTCGCTCTTTTTTACTGGCAGTCTTTGCGTGTCCCTTGTGTGTCTCCACGTAATCGGCGTCCTCGACAAGCCGCACGATCCCGCCGACATGTTTGTTCTCGGGCGCTTTTGGCGCGTGGCGCTCCGCGCGCCCATCGGCGTGATCATCTTGTGCTTGAGCTTTGCCGAGATGAACTCCACCGTGATGATGGGAGTGATCACCGTGTTGTTGTTGGTGTTGTTGGTGTTCGAGAGCATCACCTCTACCCCGCGGGCGTGTTTGCAGTTTTTGCAGCCATCGGCCCTGGAGACGAGCGAGATTTGAATGATTGGATGATTGGCGTGACATGTAACGGCTGCAAAATCAGAATTCTCTGCATGAGCGCGCATGAAGGTGCAGCGCGCCCAGTGCGACCCGGCGATTACAAAGTAAGGCACGACGTGAGGGGCCCGTAAACGCCTGGGCTTGTTTTCGCGCGGCGTAGCACCCATGGCGCTTTCTTCTGGTACCCTGCCTCACGCCCCTTCCGCAGTCCTTGGCGCCCTGTTGCGAGCACGTGCCGCAAGGAATAAAATTATGCCGTCAGCCACGCGCACTCCGTCACTACTAATTATCTTTGCTTTGGTAAACTACACCTGTGTTTGTATGTATACGCCACAAGTGGTAGACGGCAGCAAAGGGGCGGTCGCGCCAGCACGCGCAGCCTGGGCCCGCGTCGCGAGCACATAAGGTGGGACGCCGCAGGGCAGTCAGCGGGCCACCCGGCGAGTAACGGCAGTGCAGCTCTCCGATGCCGTGCATGGCTGGCGGCGACCCTGAGGCGAAAAGACGGCGTGCGGTTCGTGCTGCACCTTCCAAATGCCCGCCGCTCGTACTCGAACGCTCTTGGCTAGTGATTCAGTCCGCGCTGCCGCCACGCCGCCACGCCGCCATGCCGCCGCACTGCTGCCGCGGCCACGCCGCCACGCCCCACCCACCACGCCGCTATGCCGCCGCACTGCTGCCGCGGCCACGCGGCCACGCCCCACCCACCACGCCGCCATGCCGCCGCACTGCTGCCGCGGCCACGCCCCACCCACCACGCCACCGCGCCGCTGCGCGCACCGCGTCGCGTCCCGAGGCCCACACTATTTTTTTTTTTCTTTGACGGCTGTCAATTTTTTCCAACCCCTGGCCACTTACTAACCCCCCAGCTATGTCTACCCGAAAACGCAATGCTCTATCTCTAACTACTACCGTCCTCACCAAGCTCGTTTTCGTGGTGTCGCAGCTCGTCGGCGCCGCCAAGGCCATCCCCGTGGGCATACGATCGGAGGCCGCGGCCCACCAGCCGGCGATGACGGGGCGCGACTTCACCCTCAACATGCTCACGCTGGTGTTCCTCGTGCTCGCCGGCGGGGTGTTTGCCGGGCTCACCTTGGGGCTCATGGGCCAGGACGAGGTGTACCTCAAGGTGATTGCCACCAGCGGCGAGCCCCACGAGCGCAAGCACGCGCGCAAGGTGTTGCGCTTGATTGGGCGCGGCAAGCACTGGGTGCTCGTCACGTTGCTCTTGTGCAACGTAATCACCAACGAGACGCTCCCGATTGTGCTTGACAGCTGTCTCGGCGGCGGGTGGCCCGCGGTGGTGGCGCTGACGGCGTCGATTGTGGTGTTTGGCGAGATCATTCCGCAGCTGATTTGCGTGCGCTACGGGTTGCAGGTGGGGTCGATGTTTGCGCCGTTTGTGTTGGTGTTGATGTACGTGATGTACCCGATCGCGTACCCGTGCGCGCTCTTGCTCGACCACATGTTGGGGGAGGACCACGGCACCGTCTACAAGAAGAGCGGCCTCAAGACGCTCGTCACGTTGCACCGCACCATGGGCGTTGAGCGCTTGAACCAGGACGAAGTCACCATCATCAGCGCGGTGCTTGACTTGAAGGAAAAGCTGGTACTGGACATTATGACCCCCATCGACCGCGTCTACACCATGAGCGCCGACGCGGTGTTGGACGAGAAGACGGTGGAGAAGATCTTCAACGCCGGGTTCTCGCGCATCCCGATCCACCTCCCCGGGGAGCCGATGAACTTCATCGGGATGTTGCTAGTGCGGGTGTTGATCAGCTACGACCCTGAGGACGCGCTCCCGGTGCTGCTGTTCCCGCTCGCCACCCTCCCCGAGACGAGCGCCGACACGCTGTGCTTGAACATTTTGAACTACTTTCAGGAGGGCAAGTCGCACATGATTGTCGTGAGCGAGCACCCCGGCGAGCCCACGGGCGCGCTTGGGGTGTTAACGTTGGAGGATGTGATTGAGGAGTTGATTGGAGAGGAGATTGTCGACGAGCTGGATGTCTACATCGACATCAATAACAACATCAAGCGCAAGGTGCCGGGGCCCTTGCTGAAGCGCCACTTGACGTCTTACTTGCACAACTTGTACCTGATCAGCGCCAGCAACCTGAAGCGCAACTCGTTGGAGGGCGCCCCGTTGACCGAGGGGCCGGTGAGCCCGCGTGCCAAGGCGGAGCCGGTGGAGAGCAAGACGTGGAAGCCGGTCAACCCGGCGTCGAACCCGTTGGAGACCAACAAGACGTTTGTCACCATCAAGAAGCCGCAGATTGACGCGGTGGTGCCGCCGCCCAAGCCCGCCAATAAGGAGCTTGGGTACGGCGCCATCCACGTGACCGAGGCGGGCGCGCTCCGCGCCCAAAAGGAGCAGCAGGGCGCGGCGACGCCGCCGCGCGCCCAGCTGATCGAGGTGCCGCGCGACTTCAAAGAGTCGCGGCTGTACCGCACCGGCGGCATCATCGAGTCGGTGGTCAACGTGCAAGGCGTGCACAAAACTATCATCGAGAATGTTAGCGACGACGAGAACGAAGAGAACTTTGCATTGCTTTCGAGCTACAGGAGCCTGCACGGGAGCAAGTATTGATCACTAGTAACAAAACTACATGGCAAACAAATCGTAACATGTGCGCTCGGGTTTAGGGCCCGATTGGGCGAGCGGCCCAGGGCCCACTTTATCCGCCGGCACCGAACTTTCGAATTCCGGCGCGCACGCCCCGCGGTCGCTTGGCGCGCTCGCACACGCGCCGTGCGCCTCCCGCCCTCTCCCCGCTGGCGCAATGCTCTGCGATGCCGTCGGGCCGCTGCCGCGCTGCCGTCGGGACGCTGCCGCGCTGCGGCCGCGTTGCCAGTTTTGCCATTGTCCGCTACTGGCGTCTTTCTGCACTCTGCCGCTCCCCTCTTGCTGTATTGGCCCCTGACCCTCCCCGTCATGACGCTAGACAAGAAACGCGAGCTGTCGAGGTTCTCCTTGCGGAGCCTCTTGGACAAACACAGCCACCGCGACGAGCACGGCGACCACGGCCACGGCCACGGCCACGACCATAACGGCGGCACCTCGCACCGCCATCTCCTCAAAGACAGCCGCGCGCTGATCCTGCCGCAAACGTCGTCGTCGTCGCTCAGCTCGGTGCGCCGCCGCCGGGACCACACGCCGACGCTGGCGGCGAGTCTGACCGACGTGACGCCGGTGGCACTGCATGACCCCAAGCAGCACCTGCACTTGTCGCTCCGGCGCTTCTTCCGCAAGCTCAAGCCGGCGCCGCTGGCGGAGCACCACCCGCCCGCCGCGGCCGCCCCCAGCGCTGGCGGGGACCTCTTCCGCCAGTACGGCAAGATGGGCCGCCTCTTGGGCACGGGCGCACTGGGCGCGGTGTCGTTGATCACGCTGGAGGACACCCCGCCGCGCATCTACGCGGTCAAGAAGTTCCGGGCCAAGCTCGCCAACGAAACCGACCTGGAGTACAAGACCAAGGTACGCAATGAGTACAAGATCGGCGAGTACTTGGCGCACCCCAACTTGATACACACGATGGAGCTTATCAAGGACCACAGCAAGCACTTTGGCGAGCCGCAGTACTACATTGTGATGGAGTACGCGCCGTACGACTTCTTCAACTTGGTGATGAGCGGGCTCATGGACAAGCGCGAGGTGGCGTGCTACTTCAAGCAGATCGTCAGCGGCGTGGCGTACCTCCACGCCAACGGGTTGGCGCACCGCGACTTGAAGTTGGACAACTGCGTTGTCAACGAGCACGGGGTGTTGAAGTTGATCGACTTTGGGCTGGCAGTGCAGTTCCGCAAGGAGAAGCTGGCGGCTGACCGCCTGCACCCGTGGGCGCCGCACGACGACCTCGACGACAAATGGCGCTTGGTGCGCGCGCGCGGCATCGTGGGGTCCGACCCGTATTTGGCGCCCGAGGTGTTTGCGCCGCTGAACTTTGGCTACGACCCGCGCTTGGTCGACGTGTGGCTGGTGGCGATCATCTACTTCTGCATGGTATTGAAGCGCTTTCCGTGGAAGGTGCCCAAGTTGACCGATGCGTCGTACCGGCTGTTTGCGGAGTTGGAATCGGGCGCGCCGCCGCCGAGTGACAGCGCAGCGCCGCCGCCGAGTGACAGCGCAGCGCCGCAGCCGCCGAGTGACAGCGCAGCGCCGCAGCCGCCGAGTGACAGCGCAGCGCCGCAGCCGCCGAGTGACAGCGCAGCGCCGCAGCCGCCGAGTGACAGCGCAGCGCCGCAGCCGCCGAGTGACAGCGCAGCGCCGCAGCCGCCGAGTGACAGCGCAGCGCCGCAGCCGCCGAGTGGCAGCGCTGACGCTGATGACTCCGGGGGCTTGGTGGCGGGCGTGCAAAAGATGCTCAACACCGACGGCGACGCCCCGCAGATCAAAATTGAGCTCGCGCAGAAAGAGGATGGGGTAGCCAACGGCGACACCGCGGGCTCCGCGGGCGCTGCGGGCGCCGCGGGCGCTGGCGCGCGCCACCACCAGCTGTCCAAAGTGCGCGGCCCCGACCGCCTCCTCCGCATACTACCGTCGGCGTCGCGGCCGCTCATCCGGGGTATGCTAGCGATCGACCCGCAAAAGCGCCTCTTGATCGAGGACGTAGTGCGAGACCCGTTCTTTGTGTCGATCCAAATGTGCACCCAACACGGCGACACCTTCGTGCCCGCCAAGGACCACCTGCACCATTTGGTCACGGAGGACGACTTGCGCAAGATCGAGGAGGAGCGCAAGCGCGTGCGGGGCCTCAAGGAGGCGGGCATGGCCTAGGCAAGGTTAGACTTAGTGAATGGTGTAGGGGTGTAGGGGGCGACGCCCCCCAGGCGCTACCGGCGCGCTTCGCGGCGCCCCACGCCAGCCGCGCGGCGCCCCGCCCGCCCCACAAATACACATCCCTCCTCTGATCTCCCTCACCTCGCCATGCCCCCCCGCTGGGTCCTTGCCGTGTCTGGGTGGTGCGCTGCCAGCGCCGCGCTCATCGTGGTGGCGCTGATCGCGCTCCACCTCTGCAACTACCGCAAGCCGTTCGACCAGCGGCTCATGGTGCGCATCCAGCTCATCGTGCCGCTCTTTGCGCTCTCGTGCTACGCCATGCTCCGCGCGCCCCACGCTGCCGCCACCAGGTACGCGTTGGAGCCGCTCCGCGAGATCTACGAGCTGTTTGTCATCTACACCTTCTTTCTGTTGCTAACACAGATGCTTGGCGGCGAGCGCAACATCATCATTCTGACCAGCGGGCGCGCGCCCGTGGCGCACCCGGGGCCCTTGCGGTGGGTGCTTGCGCCCATGGACATTCTGGACCCCTACACCTTCCTCAACATCAAGCGTGGCATCTTGCAGTACGTGTGGCTCAAGCCCGCCATCTGCTTCGCGGTGTTGGCGACACAGGCCAGCGGCTACTACGACGCCGCCGACTTGGGCTGGGCCGCCCCGAACCTCTGGTTGAACCTCGTGTACAATGCCAGCGTGCTGTTGAGCTTGTACTGTCTCGCGCTCTTTTGGAAGATCTTGTGGGTCGATTTGAAGCCGTTTAATCCGGTGGGCAAGTTTTTGTGCGTCAAGTTGATCATCTTTGCGCTGTACTGGCAGGGGGTGGTGCTTGCCGTGGTGCAGTACGCACGGCGGCAGCGCGGCGGCGGCGGCGGCGGCGGCGGCGGCGGCGGCGACGCCGGCACCGCTATCCAGAACGCGCTCCTCTGCGTCGAGCTCGTGTTCTTTGCCATTGGGCACTGGCTCCTGTTCCTGTACCGGCCCTTCACGATCCGCCACATCCCCAACGGGCGCTTGCAGCTCCGCTACGCAGTCAAGGACGCGTTTGGCGTCGCCGACTTGGCGCACGACTTTCGCCTAACCTTTTACGGGGACTACTACCAGGACTACCAGCACTTTGACTCGGTGGAGGCGATGATTGCGCACCCCGAGTCGCGTGGCCGCATGAGCCGCATCGAGCAGGGGTTGCGGTATCACAGCGACGGGCGGCAGAAGCACTGGCTTGGCGCGGGGCCCTCGCCGCCGGGCGCGGACGCCGCGGTGCGGTCCTCGGCGGAGCGGCAGGCGCTTGGGCCGTCACTGCTGCGCGCCTCCAACCGCGACGAGTTCGCGCTCGACGACGAGGTGTACGCGCAAGCGCGCGCTGCGATCAACAACTACAACTTGGACCAGGACAAGGTGCGGCGCTTGCTCAACTACCCGATAGTCGACGAGGTGGTGCCGGGGCACGTGTTTGGGCACAAGGTGCAGCGGCTTCGGCGAGAGCGCGCTGCCAACTATGGCGCGGCTGACGTGTGAGCCAGAGGGAGGGCCGTAGCCCGAGGCGCTGAGCATCGTGGGCGAGCGCGCTGGCAAGCTGGCGTGGCTCCGCGGCCGGATTCGACAGAGTCCAGGGGCCAAAGGCTGGTCAGTGTCACTCCAGGCCGGCCGTCAATCACTCTGGGCCTGCCGTCAAGCCGACTGTTAATCACCCCCGCCTCGCCCCCGCCTACGCTGCCCTCGTGTCGCGTTTCTATATACAAGCTAATCATCCAACTTCAAGGCGTACATCAGGTCCAAGTCCTCCTCCTTGACGGCAGGTTTCTCCTGCTGGCGCTGCTGGCGCTTGAGGCGCCGCTGCTCCTTGGCGGACAAGCCGTCGGGAGCGGCGGCGGCCGCGCCGGTGGATGCTGCGCCCGGGGGCGCAGCGCCCCCGGGCGCAGCCACCCTCGAGCAGGTGAACACTATGCGCCGGTCCAAGGTGCCGCTCACCTCCAACTTCCCCACCGAGGGGGCCAAGAACGCCCGCAACTCCGCCACCAACTTCTCGCGCTTGGCGCGAGCGATATCGTCGAGGCGCTTCAGCACGTAGAGCGCCTCGGTGGCGGCCACATCGTCCGCGGCGTCTGCGGCGGCTGGCGCGTCTGCGACCTCCGCCAGCTCCTGCATCGTCTTGACCACGCCACCGCGCTTATCGACGTTGAGGCGCGCCGAGGCCAAATTGTGCTTGTCGCCGATAAACACCACAAACAGCTCTGCGCGGTCGATCTTCTTCTGGATCTCGCGCATCTTTTGGTTGTGGAAGTCGGCAAAGTTGATCTCCCAGCTGATGGTGATGATCTTGGTGGCAGAGCGCTTGCGCTCGGCGCGCTCGCGCAGCTGCTGCAGGCGCGTTGCCGCCTTGCTGCCGAGCTCGAGGAGCTCGCGCTGGCGTGCTGCCGCGAGCTCGTCGCTGTGTGCGCGCACCATCTGCACCACGCGGTTAGTGCGGATGAGTGGCGCCTCGCCGTTGCCGCCCGGCGACACGATGTAGAGGCCCTCGGTGGCGAGGTCGAGCTCGTTGACCACCGTGGCGAGGTGCACCTGGGTGAGCTTGTTGGTGGCTGGGTCGACGTACTTGACGGTGTACTTGCCCTGGTTGAGCGCGTAGATGCGGTCGATGAGGGCGCGGAGCGCCGCCCTGGCGGCATCGGTGCCGGTGTGGATTTGGAAGATGGGGGCGCGGCGCGGCGCCGGCGCGGCGCGCGGCGCCGAGCGGGGCGCCGAGCGAGTAGGGTGTGGCTGCGAGGGCCGCAGCGTTGAGCGCGGCGCTGAGCGCGGTGCTGAGTGGGGCGCTGAGTGGGGCGCTGAGTGGGGCGCTGAGCGCGGCGAGTAGGTGGAGCGCGGCGCAGCTTGAGGAGAGTGCGAGGTCGGCCGCGGCCCCCCCTCTTTGGGCTTCGCCTTGAACTGCTGAGCAAACCGGTTGGTGGAGTACACACGCGCCGCCGCCGGGCGCCCGGCGCCTCGCGTCCATAGCCTCATCATCACGTACGGCTCAGCGCCACCGCGGCCTCAAACTTTTCAGCTACACTGGTCAATATACAGGACGTGGAGATAAGCCTACCACTTGGTGCCGAGCATGATGGCGGCGGGATCGGTCGGCGGCTGCACCTCCTTGAACCACGTGCGCACGAGGCGGTCCTCGGCTAAGCCGAAGCGGCGGCAAAAGTGCGCGCACCACTCGTCGAGCGCCAGGCGCTCGCGGTCGAGCGCCGCCACGGGGATCAGGCGGTACGCCTCGGTGGTGCGCGCCACCCAGTCGCGGTCGGGCACCCCCGCCGGGGCTGCCACCTGCCCGCCGCCGTTGATGCACCCGCTGGGGCACGCCATGATCTCGACGTAGTCGCAGCGCGAGGCGTCGGCGTCGGCGCCGCCGGCGGCGCTGCCCTCGGCGGTCTTGCGGGCGCGCCGGCGCGCCGCCAAGGGGCTGACCTTGGCCGCGCCCGGCTTGAGCTTGCGTACCAAGTTCTGAATGTTGCGGAACCCGTTGACAACGGCGGCGCTGGCGACGGGCTCGCCGCGGCAGAGGAGGCGCATCTCGACAATGTCGGCGTTGCGGCCGCCGCGCGTCTCGACGGCAAAGTCGGCGGCGCCAAGCCCGCGCGCGGCGGCCACGTGGCGCCGCTGCGCCTCGAGGTAGTTGAGCGCGTACCCGCCCAGCGCGGAGCCGTCGTCGCTAGCCCAGCTGAGCTCGACGGGCCACTGCGGCGGCGCCGCCGCCGCGTAGTCAGGCGTGCCGCCCCACCGCAACGCGTACTTGCCCTCCAGCTCGCCGATAAGCGTGAGGAGTTCCCTGGCGGTGAGCACGCAGTCGACGTCGGGCGCCGCCGCCGCCGCCGCCGTCGCGTCCGCCTCGGGCCGCGCGCTCTCCAACTTCTTGTCGAAACACGGCATCACCGACAAGTGGTACACATCCCTGCCCGCCAACGTCTTCAACAAACACCCCGTGATCTGCTGCGGCAGCTTGACGGTCGAGAGGTGCCCTAGCACGTGCGGGTGGGTCTTCTCGGCGTACAACACCCACCCGGGGCACACCAGCAGCAACACGGGGCCGCCGCCAGCGCGCGCAATCACCAGGCGCGCCTCGTGCGCGAGGGCCAACTTGCGGCCGAGGCCCGTGCCGACGACGTAGCGGAAGCCCATCTGCCGCTGCAAGAGGTCGAGCAACGCCGCGTCCACCTCGCGCACGCTGCGGCCAAACGCCGCCGCGAGCAGCGCCCGCAGCTGGTGCAGCACGCTGGCGACAAACACGCCCAGCGCCGCGCGCTCGTCGAGCGCCCGCAAGAGCTGACCGTGGGAGTGCTGTGCCACCAACACTTCCTCCGCCAGCGTCACGCACCCCAGGCACGCGAGGCAGTCGGCAAGCAGGATCTGCGCCGCCAGGGGCGCCGCCACGGGCTCGGCCCCCACCCCGACCTCGATCTCGCCGCCGCCGCCGCCGCCGCCGCCGCCGCCGGGCGGAAGCGTCTCCACCGGCTTGACGCACGCCAACCCGGGCGCTATGAAGTCATTCAAGTCCTCTGCCGATAGCAACGAGCTCATGCCATCCACTTACTGCCGCCGCGGGCGTTTCGCGCGCGATGCCTGACTAATCGGGTGGTATGCAGGAACGGCTGCAAATGTCATTACTCCTCTAGATCGCTCATCTCGAACTCGTGGGCGGCGCGGTAGGCGTCGGCCGGGGCATGCCCGGCCGGGCCGTCCTCGTCGTACCCCACCAAGCGCAAGTACAACGCCACCAACAACAGCATCCACAAGTACACCACGAACGCCGCCGCGGTCACCACCATGATGTAGGACGAGTGGTCGGCGCCGAGCGCCGCCACGAGCTCGAGCTGCTCCTCGTTGGCGCCCATGAAGAGGAGGCCAGAGAGCACGAGGAGGAAGGGGGGGAGGTACTGGAAGGAAAAGATGCGCCCGGCGGCGGAGTCGCCGCCGCCGCCGGAGTTGCCAACGCCGCCAGCGGCGCCGCCGGCACGCTCACAAGGCGCCGCGGCGTCCCACAACACAAACGAGATCTCCACCACCCGGGCAAACCCGGCCCCCATCAACACCAACCCAAACATGGCGTGCACCTTGGTCAGCAACACCAGGTGCTGCACGTGCTCCAGCATGGCCCACCCGGTGAACACCAACAAGAGCGCCGGCACAAACGAGCGGCGCGCGCCCGAGCGCGTCTGCCACATGCCTAGGAGCCCGCCACCCCACCAGATGATGCCCATGGCGGTGTGCTGGTAGTCGCCGTGGTTCCAGGGCTCCTTGCCCCAGCGGTGCTCGGTGAAGGTGTTGACGACGCCCCACGCCATCATCAAGGTCAGGTCGTAAAACTCCTGCAGGCGGCGGCGCGCCACCGCGGGGCGGCGGAGCCACGGCACCACCAACACCACCGTGAGCACAAAGCCGTACGCGACAAAGCTCGACCCCATGATGCCGTGCGCGATGCACTGGCCGGTGTGGCGGCCGTAGCAGAAGCCAAAGAGCGCCACCGGCGCGAGCGCGACGCGCACCCACCCGGCGAGCACCGCCGCCACCAGCAACACGCGGTACAACCGCAGCGTCGCCGCGTAGAGCCGCAGGTGCGCGTCCAACTTGTCGGCCAAGTGAGGGTAGAAGCGGTTGACCGCGAGGTTGGAGCCGTTGACACAGGTGCCGACAAACACACACGCGCCCCAGAGGCAGCTGAGGAACCACAGCGTGCCGCGCAGCGTGCGGTTCTCGTGGCCGTCGCGGTCGGGGAACGCCAAAAAGAGCAGCTCAAACACGCAGTACGCGGTGCTAGCGAACTGGAGCGCGAGCGCCCACCGCGGGCGCTGCGCGAGCGCAAACGTGGCGGCGACGGAGGGTAGCACGAGGAGGAACGCGAGGCACACTAGCCAGTGGAAGGTTTTGGACCCGGCGTGGGCGGGGTGGAACTCCTGCGGCGGCAGCATGTCCATCTCCATCGCCGCGGCGGGCGCAGCGGCGGCTGCGACCGCAGCAGCCGCAAAGGCAACGAGCGAGGTCATCGGGGAGGAGAGTGGTTGGTGTAGGCGAGATGGCCGGGTGGACCGGCGCGTAGAACGCCGCGGCGTCCGTCGCGCGCCGCGCCAGGTCCCGTGCCGCTGGGCGCCGCCACGCACGCGCGGGCGCGCGTGCTGCGGGCGCGCTCGCTGCACCTGCCCCGCGCTCCGCCTGCCGCGGCCACGCCGCGCCATGCTCACCTCGCCCTCGTCGACATCACCACACAGCCACCATGCTCTTCCGATCGCTCGCGCTCTTCGCCGTCGCCGCGGCCGCTGCGGCGACGCCGCCGCGCGACTACGACGCCAACCACTACTTTGTCGTTGATATCGACACGTCGCGGTCGCCGGGCGCGCTCGACCGCTTTGTCGACCTCCACCGCGGCACCTTCACGTTGGAGCACTCGGTGGCCGGTCTCGACGACCACTACGTCTTCAGCGTGCGCAAGAACCACTCTATCAGCGCTATCATGGGGGACTGGGCGGGCGTGCCGCGAGCGCTCGGCGCGCTGGGCCGCGTGTTGCAGCGGCGTGCGGGGTTCGAGGCTCAGTACGACCAGATGGTGGGCGGCGTGCGCAGCGTTGAGTGGATGGAGCCGCGGCGCTTGCAGCGGCGCCTCCCGGTGCCCCATGAGCGTGACGCCAGCGGTGTTAGCGGCGCTGCCAGCGGCGCTGCCCTCGGCCAGAACGCCCGCGACGACGCCAGCGGCGCCCCCGGGGCCGCGCCTGGGGCGCCCGGGGCCCCCGCGCCCCCCGCAGCCGTCGACTCCCTGCAGCAAGCCACCCTCGACGTCATGCGCGACCTCGCTATCAACGACCCCATATTCGCCCAACAGTGGCACCTCATCAACACCAACTACCCCGGCAACGACGTCAACGTGACGGGGCTCTGGCGCGAGGGCGTCACCGGCGGCGGCATCGTCGCCGCCGTCATCGACGACGGGCTCGACTACGAGAGCCCCGACCTCAAGGACAACTTTAACGCCGCCGGGCTGTGGGACTTCAACGAGAACACCGCGTTGCCCTTCCCGCGCCTCTACGACGACTACCACGGCACGCGCTGCGCCGGGGAGATCGGCGCCGTCAAGAACGACGTGTGCGGCGTCGGGGTGGCGTACGGCGGGCAGGTGGCCGGCATCCGCATCCTCCTGGGCCCGATCACCCTGGACCAGGAGGCGCTGGCGATGATGTACGGCTTGGACGTCAATGACATCTATCTGTGCCTGTGGGGCCCCACCGACGACGGCAAGACCTTGTCGCAGCCGCTGCTTGTGGTCAAAAAGGCCATCATCAAGCTGGTGCAACAGGGCCGCCGCCAAAAGGGCAGCATCTACGTGTTTGCCAGCGGCAACGGCGGCCGCAACATGGACCTGTGCAACTTTGACGGGTACACCAACCTGATCTACTCCATCACCGTCGGCGCCATCGACCACCGCGGGCTCCACCCTGTCTATCTGGAGGCCTGCAGCGCCGTGATGGTGGTGACGTATCTGCTGGGTTCTGGGGAGCACATTCACACCACCGACGTCAAGCAGCGGTGCCTGGCCGGGCACGGCGGCACCAGTGCGGCCGCGCCGCTAGCCGCCGGCATTTTCCAGTTGGTGTTGCTGATGAACCCGCAGTTGACGTGGCGCGACTTGCAGTGGCTCTGCGCCTTGAATGCGGTGCCCGTCAACCTCAACGACGGCGCCTACCAGCAAACGGCGTTGGGGCGCCACTACCTGCACAAGTACGGGTACGGCAAGCTCGATGCGTGGGCGTTGGGCCACGCCGCGCGCGCGTGGACCAACGTCAAGCCACAGCTGTGGTTTTATTCTGACGTTGTGACGGTGGCGGCGTCGCTCGACGGTGACGTCGACGGGCTGAAGGTGCTCAGCAAGCTGGTGACGGTGACCGAGGACGACCTTGCCACCGTCAACCTCGAGCGCGTCGAGCACGTCACCGTCACCGTAAATATTGGCGCTTCCTTCCGGGGCAAGGTTGGGGCGCGGTTGGTGCTGCCGCTGGGGGTCGTCAGCGATCTTGCCACCTTCAGGCCGGGCGACCTGAGCGGTAGCGGCTTTATGGACTGGACTTTTATGCTGGTGGCGCATTGGGGCGAGCTGGGCGTGGGGGACTGGAGGATGGAAGTGTTTAGCAGCCAGCCCGCCGAGGGCGTGCGCATCGAGTTCAAGGACTTTCAGTTGAAGTTGTTTGGGGAGCTGCTGAATGCCGACAAGGCGGAGATCTACGACATCACGCGCGACTACGCCAGCGAGAGGCGGGACCGCCAGCGCGAGAAGGGCGACGTGGCGGTGGACAACCCGAGCGCGGTGCCTGAGGCGACGACGACGTTTGAGGCGCCTTCGGGGGCTGCGTCAGTGGCGCCGATCGCGTCGGCCACGGACTCCGCCCCGGAATCGGCGGCCGCGTTGACGTCGGTGTCGGCCGCGTCGGCGGAGTCCACTGCCGCACCGGAGTCTACTGCCGCGTCGGAGTCCACTGCCGCGTCGGAGTCCACTGTTACAGCTGCTGGATCTGCCGCCCCCATCCCTCACGACGACGACGAAGACGGCAAGACCAAGCACTACACGTCGGACCACCGCGGGCAGTACTTCATGGCGCTCGCGGTAGTTGGGTTCCTCGTGGTAATCATTTTCATGCGTTTCCACAAGTCGCCGGCGTCTTCGCGCAGACGCAGAAGAAGAGAAGAGTACGAGTTCGACATCATCCCCGGCGAGGACTACACCGACAGCGAGGATGACGGAGACCTGCTCGATCTCGGGCGAGGCGCGCGCAACGACCGCCGCACCAGCGACGAGGAACGCGACCGCTTGTACGACGAGTTCAACGCAGAGACTTTGCCAGAGTACGAAGAGGAGATGTTCAAGATTGGCGACGAGGATGACGAGGGCGCCAAACCCGATACCAAAGCGCCGCCGCCTGCGCCGCAGGCGCCACCGGCGCCGCAGGCGCCACCGGCGCCTACGGCGGAGAATGGCGAGGGAAGCAGCGCCGAGCTAAGCCACGACGCCAAGAACGCCACCTAAATACACAATATTGCCACGTATCGTAGCCCCGGCCCGTTTGTCCGCGTGTCCGCGCCATGAGGCTATCGACGTCGCCTGCACGTGCCTCGGCACAGCACCAGATTACCGATGTCGGCCGACTGCCACGTGCAGTTCTCACGTGCCGTTTCGGAGTTGAAGGCTGAAGAAAAAAAGAAAAAAAAAAGAAAGAGGCTGACAAACGCAGCAATTAGTCAGAGAAATCGACCGATGGTGACCGATAGACTGTAGTGGTCAAGCACCGGGCACCCCTGTAGTGGTCGTAGCCGCGAGCAGCAAAAGTCGATGCCCGGGTGTGCCTGTTAGAAGATGGAGCCAGGGGGGTCCCGCCCAACCTCAAGATAAGCGCGCTCGCCGTTTTCGCACCCACTGGCGGGGGTGGGCGCGCGGGCGCTCGATTGCTAAGCATCGGAAAAAGCTCCCCCGCCAACCCGCTGGTGCGCGCATGCTCGTAAAAAAGTGCCCTTAGTTTAAAGGGCCGGCACTCGCTGCCCTCGCGTCCTCTCCCCTCGCTCAGCAACTTCTTAATTGCATCAATTCTTTACACACAACATGTCCTCATCTTTGAGTAAGCACACGTCGATTGTGGTGTTTGGCGCCCTGGGCGACCTCGCCAAGAAGAAGACATTCCCAGCGTTGTTTGGGCTTTTCCGCGAGGGCCAGTTGCCCGACACGGTGCAGATCATAGGGTACGCCCGCAGCAAGATTGAGGATGGCGACTTCAAGGAGCGCATTAAGGCCAACTTGAAGCTCCGCGACGAGAAACGCGATGCCGGCAAGGTGGATGCCTTTTTAAAGCTCTGTCTGTACCACCAGGGCGCCTACGACACGCCCGAGGGGTACGAAACATTGCGCAAGCTCATTGAGGACTACGAGCAGTCTGAGACGCCCCTGAGGCTCTTCTACTTAGCGCTCCCGCCTCTGGCGTTCACCGAGGTGGCCAGCCACTTGAAGAAATACGTTTACCCCTCCAAGGAGGGCAGCAAAACGCGCCTCATTGTCGAGAAGCCCTTTGGCCACGACTTGGCGCTGCTGCGCGAGTTGCAGAAGCTGTTGGCTCCCCTCTGGACCGAGGAGGAGCTCTACCGCATCGACCACTACTTGGGCAAGGAGATGGTGAAGAACTTGCTTGTGTTGCGCTTCGGTAACGAGATGTTGGCCGGGGTGTGGAACAAGAACCACATCAAGCTGGTGCAGATCCTGTTCAAAGAGCTGTTTGGCACTGAGGGCCGCGGCGGCTACTTTGACCTGATTGGCATTGTGCGCGACGTGATGCAGAACCACTTGTTGCAAGTGTTGACGTTGTTGACGATGGAGCGACCCGTTAGCTTTGACCCGGAGGCGATCCGCGACGAGAAGGTCAAAGTGTTGAAGGCATTTTCTCCCTTGGACCATACTGATGTGTTGTTAGGGCAGTACACAAAGAGTGCCGATGGATCCAAGCCCGGCTACTTGGACGACGAGACTGTCAAGAAGGATCTGAAGTGTGTCACCTACGCCGCCTTGGGGTTGGCGATCCAGAACGAGCGCTGGGAGGGCGTCCCCATTGTGTTGCGTGCGGGCAAGGCGCTTGACGAGTCCAAGGTTGAGATCCGCATTCAATTCAAGCCCGTGGCCAAGGGCATGTTTGAGGAAATCCAGCGCAACGAGTTGGTGATCCGCGTGCAACCCAACGAGGCCATCTACATGAAGATCAACTCGAAAATACCGGGCATTCTGACCGAAACCCTGTTGACCGATCTCGATTTGAACTACTCGTCGAGGTACCTGAAGGACTTTTGGATCCCGGAGGCGTACGAGGCCTTGATCCGCGACTGTTTTTTGGGCAACCACTCCAACTTTGTGCGCGACGACGAATTGGACATTCTGTGGAAATTGTTCACGCCGTTGTTGGAGCACATTGAAAGTGACAACATCGAACGGCCCGAGGGGTACGCATACGGCCTGAAGGGCCCCAAGGGATTGCGCCCATTCTTGCAAAAGCATGGCTATGTATTTGCAGTTGAGGGGACGTACCAGTGGCCCTTGACCACGCCAAATGTGAAGGGGAAGATTTAGGCGATATGAGAAAAAAACGCAGACACGATATGGAATGTAGCGTAGCAGGAATGCGTAGGCAATAGTTGCATTCCCTGCACCGCAGTCCATGTGCAAGATGCGCCTTTTCGCGACATTGGCCGTTTCAACGCCACTACACACTTACATCAACGACTTGTCGTCTCTTTTGCTTGTTATCAGACATCCATGGAAGGTCAATTGGCGGTCACTGGCATACAAAGATGGGTTCTAGCGTATGCTACCGAGGAAACTGCGAATGTTTATGGTAAATCTTCATCACTTAACAAACAAAAGAGGCCAACACGCCGCTGCCGCACTCTCTAGGAATGCACTTGAGAAGATGAATATCTTGACTTTGTCAAATGCGCTTGCTTGTCTTTCTTTTCAGTGAATCAGAACTGCTAAATACTGGCAAGTATAAGTCTGTTCAACCATCTCCTGCAACAGAGAATTAATTTGAACAAACGGTTTTCAACCCTGTCGTCATATTCGTATAGGACTTGGAAAGAAGTAGGCTTAGAATCATCATATTCACACCCAGAAAGATCTTGACAAGCACGCATTTCGGACATAAGAAACAAGTAACCCAATAATCACAAGAGCACCAAAGAAAGTACCTGCAACTAGCTACTCCTCCCCAGCGGCCAACTGGCCGACAAAGAGAAGTCGCTCACAGAGTTAAGCTTCGTGTAATAGAGAAATTTTCTGTCCCTTTTATACGGTGCTGCTTGCGCGCGGCGCGCTTGTTACCCGGCATTTTCTCGAAAATTCGCAAGTGTAGGGTTGTATGCGATGAGCCAGTAAGTGACGTGAATTGCTGCACGCCGTGCCTGGTACTAAGGGCAGTAAGAGCGTAGCGGTCGAATTCGTAGTGCAGAATTATCGGAGAATTATCGGAACAGATAACTTTAATGATGGTTGAAAAAAAATGGTCCCTAGCAGGATCGAACTGCTGATCTCGGCGTTATTAGCACCGCGCCTTAACCAACTGGGCCAAGGGACCTGTGACTTAGTGAGGTGGTACCATGCGAAGGGAAGGGCACCAACACCCAGGAGTCAAATTGCTCAGAGCGCGAGATGCGGGTGTGTCCAACACTATGCATCAGCGTAAGATTCACATAAGGTATGATGCTGAGCAGTCTCAAACTACACTCTTGTGACCCATGCGTGAACAATTGCATCCATCGAGTACGACCTATAAGCCAAATTATATTTGCAACTTGCATCTAGTAGTTTAGATTCACCAGCGCACAGACAGGCACGCCCTCGAGCGTCGTCGCACCTAAGTCTCCATGTCTCTACTACCAGCACCACCCTACACCCATGCGGCTATTGTCGGTGCAACCGGTCACATTATATGCAGTACACCGATCCGCGACCTACACCCACCCAAACGGATTTGGCCCGGTGGGTGCGCGTTACGCTGGGCTACCATGATCACGGCTCTCTTCATCTTCGACGCCAAGGGCGACGTCGTCATGTCGAAGCTCTACAAGGCCGGCGTCAAGCGCAACATCGCCGACGTTTTCCGCATCCAGATCCTCTCCAGCGGCGGTGGCGCCGGCCGCGCCGCCGCTAACGAGGCCAAGTCGCCGGTGCTTACGTTAGGGCTGACGTCCTTTGTGTACATTCGCTCGGATCGGCTCTGGATCTGCGCCGTCACCCGCAGCAACCAGGACTGCGGCGCCATCATGGAGTTCTTGTACGGGTTGGAACTGTTGCTCCGTGCCGCGGTTCCCGGTAGCTCCGCGGGGCTCACGAGTGAGGCCATCACCGGCCACTTCAGCGCGGTGTTCGACTTGCTTGAGGAGGTTGTCGAGTTTGGGTACCCCGTGACGCTCGACTTGAGCGGCTTGAAAGTGGCCTCCTCCGGCGACAGCTTGTTCAAGCGCGGGGTGGGTCGCGTGGTCGCGGGCGGCACACGCGGCGGCTCCGCCAGCCACGCTGCGCTGCGGCCCGGGTCCCCCAGCGCCGACCGGCGCTCCTTGCATGATGCGGCCGAGCTGGCGATCAGTTGGCGACAGCCCGGCATCAAGTACCGCCGCAACGAGATCTTCCTTAACGTCGAGGAGAAGGTGCACGTGCTTATGCTGCTGCAGGCGGAGGTGCTCCGGGCATACGTTGATGGCGCAGTGCAGATGAAGACACACCTCTCGGGCATGCCCGTGTGCCGGTTTGGCATCAATGAGGACAGCGTGGTGAGTGGCGACGGCAGAGCCGCCCCGACGGCGGCGGGCGACGCCAGCGGCGTCACCCTCGAGGACAGCAAGTTTCACCAGTGCGTCGAGCTCGACCGCCTTGACCTCGACCACACCATCCAGTTTGTGCCGCCCGACGGCGAGTTCGAGCTCATGTCATACCAGTGCCGCGCCAACGTCCACCTCCCTTTCACGGTGCACGTTCTGGTGCTAGCGCACGGCCCGCAGCGCCTCGGCTACAAGGTGACGGTGGGGTCGTTGTTTGCCGCCAAGCTCTGCGCACGTGACACGGTGGTGCGGATCCCGACGCCGGTGGGGGTGGTGAAGCACCTGGCGCTGGCACTGCAAGGGCGCTTGCGCTTCAGCCTGGAGGACAATGCGCTCTTTTGGCGGTTTGGCAAGTTTTTCGGGCACCAGCAGCACATTGCCACCGCCGAGGTCGAGGTGAGCAGCGAGCAGAGCATGCGCGCGTGGACGCGGCCGCCGGTCAAGATGGACTTCACTATCGACATGTTCCTGAGCAGCGGGCTCACGGTGCGCTACTTGAAGGTGAGCGAGCGCACGCACTACCGCACCGTCAAGTGGGTCAAGTATGCCACGCAGCTGGGCAGCTACGAGGTGAGGTTCTAACAATGAGTTCGTCGCGACCTACATGTAGACCCGCGACTCTCAAGCTGGAGTAGTCATGCGCAAGCGAGCCGGCTCCGCTGCGGCGAGTGCTGCCAACGTCCCGCTGGGGCTCGCCTTGCTCAGCCGCCGGGCACGTGCCCCACCTGCAGTACGGCCTCATCCCACGATACGCACTTTGGGAACAAAAAAAAGGCCCGCGACACGGCTCTACCCCAATGAGAGATCTCGTCGTGCTCAGTGGGTCGTCGCACCCCAACTTGACCCGCAGTATCTGCCGGTACCTCACGATCGAGCAGGGTGTGGTGAAGTCGAGCAAGTTCAGCAACGGCGAGACCAGCATCGAGATGGTGGAGCTGGTGCGCGAGAAGGACGTCTACATTGTGCAGAGCGGGTGTGGCGACGTCAACGACGCCTTGATCGAGTTGTGCATCATGATCGCGGCGTGCAAGACGGCGTCGGCGCGCCGGGTGACGGCGGTGTTGCCCTTGTTTCCGTACTCGCGCCAGCCCGACGTGCCCCACGCCGCCAGCGCCACGGGCGCGCCGTCGCCCCACGGGAAGGACCAGTACATGTTCGCCGAGCCACAGACCCCCGCGGCCGGGCGCAAGCCGATATCCAAGGCGATTGTGACCAACTCCGCGGGCACCTTGGGCGCAGTCGACGCCTTTGGCAAGACCGAGAGCGGCTACAAGCAGTGGATCGCGCAGAACGGAACCCTCATTGCCAACCTCTTGACCACCGCCGGCGCCGACCGGTGCATCACCATGGACCTCCACGACCCGCAGTTTCAAGGGTTCTTCAACATCCCCGTCGACAACTTGTACTCGCGGCCGCTCTTGAAGCACTACATCATGGACTTCATCCCCGACTTCCGGCTGTGTGTCATCGTGTCGCCCGACAGCGGAGGCGCCAAGCGGGCCACGTCGATCGCCGACAACTTGGGGTGTCCGTTTGCCCTCATTCACAAGGAGAGGCGGGCCGTACAGGCCAAGCACCCGCCCTCGTCGATGCTGGGGGTGCTAAGCCTCACTGCCAACGGCGGCAGCGAACACGCGGGCAGCATGGTGGCCACCACCATGCTTGTGGGGGACGTCAAGGACCGCGTGTGCGTGTTGGTGGACGACTTGGTGGATACCTCGTACACCATCACCCGCGCAGCCAAGTTGCTAAAGGACCAGGGCGCCAAGTACGTCTACGCCTTGGTGACGCACGCCATTTTGAGCGGCGACGCCACCAACCGCATCCTCAAGTCGTCCATCGACAAGATGATTGTCACCAACTCGGTGCCGCAGGCGGAGCACGTGCGGGTGCTTGGCGACAAGCTCGAGGTGTTGGATGTGTCGCGCATCTTGGCGGAGGCCATCAGACGCATCCATAACGGCGAGTCGGTGTCGATGTTGTTTGACCACGGGTGGTAGCACCAGAGAATATAGGGGGCAAGCACACGAGACTGTAATCTTGAGTTCTGGACCATTTGCAGCTTTGCCTGCATTTTGGGCGTGGAAAATGCGGCGTTGGCAGAAAAACGCTGCAAGGGCACGCAACGGAGCCAACATTGGCGCATCAACCCCACATTTCGGGTTGCGGAGTACGGCGATGTCTCACGTAGTTGCTCAAAGCGGCACACCGCCCGCAGCGCCAACGCGCCACAAACAAAACTGCCGCGCAACGTGAGGGGCACGTCATATGCTTAGTGTGGTTGCACCTGCCGTGGCCGTGTCACGGAGCGGGCCAGCCGTCGAGAAAAGAAGGACGTCGAAAATAGAAAATAGATGCGGAATACGCTGCCACAATAGCGTGCGCGCGGCCAATCTAGCGCCTCAGGCGCCTCAGGCTGGCCTGCCCCGTAAGTGAGGGGCTCCGCGCGTGATCTTTACCGGTTTGCAAAGGCGTTCCTAGTGCCGTTGGGTCACGGACCCTGGCGCTTATTCAGGCGCGCGCGCTCGCTTAGAGATGCCCAGTTTCGCACAACAGAAACCCGGGGTGAGTTAACCTGGCACCCCCACAAAAGCGTGGACACGGTCAACTGACACCCCAGACATCCCCGTCGCACTCAGAGCCAGGTCATGCCGGGGCTGGGTGGCTGTGTGAGGCGGAGCTTCGCGCTGGCGCATAGCGCCTCTTGTGCAGCAGTGACCCGGGTCGCAGCGCCGCAGTGCGCGTTGACGTGGTGGCTGCCCCTCAATTGAGAAAGCCAAAGAAAAAAGAAAACACCGCGACACCTCAACGCCTCACACGTATATATAGGACAATGTAACCACCATCGTTCCCATCTCTACTTTCCCTAACACACCTCTGCCCTGAATAACTCGCTGCAGTCGCACCGAAATCCTTTCGTGCGAAACTACTGTTGCTCTCCTCACACTAGGTCTCGATCAACCCACTGGTTTGATTGATCCTTACATTCAAAAACCACCGTTTGTGCACTTTCGCACCCGCAAACCACGCCATGACATCGTTACTTCCAGATGTGCAGGCGCTTAGCTTGGGCAGAACGCACTCCGACTCGTCCTCGGTGATTCTGTTGAAGAAGGGCTACATAGATACGCCCTTTTCGGGCAAGAAGGACCAGTTTGAACAGGTTTTGGACCTTTTGGACCTGACGGGCTTCATCCCCGAGCCGCTCATCGAGACCGAGGCACGTTGGTTCTACGAAAGCCTTGGCATCGACGATGTTTTTTTCGCCCGCGAAAGCGTCGGCGAGATTGCCAACCACATTCACTCGTTGTACCTGTGCAAGGTGCAGGCGTTTGCCAACTCGGACCGCGACCACGGCGCCACGCCGCTAATCCTGTACCTGCGCGAGTTTGAGGACCACGCCGTGTACTTTGACACCCTGGCGCCTGGCTCCGAAAGCGACTTGCGCACGCGTTTCGAGGAGCGCATCGATGACCGCTACATCGACCCGCTGACCGCTGGAGGCAAGAGCTACCGCGTGGAGCTGTTCCTGGCGCCCTTGAACTACAAGGCAGACCCAATTTTAAATGGCGTCATGGGCAAGCACCCGGGTAAGGACCAGATTGTGCGGTGTTCTTTTGTGTACAAGACCGATTTGTCCCACGAGGCTCTGGGCGACGATCTCAGTGCCATCAGCGACTCAACGTTTCTCAAGATTGCCCTGGAGAACACCAAGCTGCTCTACGCCAACGTCATTGCCAAGGTGTTGACGACTACGGGCCCCGTCATCCGCCACGTGCCCATCGATGACCTGGAGGAGTTCCGCGTGGTGATTGGATTTCGCCAGCAGTCGAGCGCACGCTACAACCTGTCCCTCAGCGATCTCGCCAGCTACTACAAGTTGCAAATCACCCGGAAGTATGTCGAGCAGTTTGCCAATGGCGTCACCGTCATCTCGATGTACATTGGTGCGCGGCAAAACAACCGCCAGCTCGACTTGTCGATTTGGCAGGTGATCAAGGAGGCGTCATTGCTTTACTGCATCCCGCATAACTACTTCCACCACCACTTCATCGAGGCCAAGTTGCTGTTGCAAGAGAGCATCTACGCGCAGCTGGGGGTGATCTTTGTCACCCATTTTTTGAACCGGTTGGGCCCCGAGTACTCGAGATTGACGGCGCTCTTGGATCCACTGAAACTGGCCGTGCATGCCGATGCACTCAATCTGTTGAAAAAACGCTTACGCCTGGAGACGTACACCGAAAACTACATCAAGGAGGTGTTTGAGGAACGCATCGATATTGTGCGCAAGTTGTACCGCCAGTTTGCCGACGTGCACTACATCCGATCGCTGATGGAGAAGACGTTGCTGTACCAGCGGTTGCTGCAAATCACGCCTGTGGGCTCGGAGGCCGACTTTGAGCGCCTTTTGCAACGCGAGTGCCTGCAGAACGAGCACCACGTCTTGGTATTGAGGGCACTCTATACGTTCAACAAGAGCATCCTCAAGACCAATTTCTACACGCTGACCAAAGTTGCGCTTCTGTTCAGGTTGGACCCGCTGTTTTTGCCGCAACAGGAGTACCCGGACAAGCCTTATGGGATGTTCTTCATTGTCGGCAGCGACTTTCGCGGGTTCCACATTCGGTTCCGCGACATCGCCCGCGGCGGTATTCGCATCGTTAAGCTGCGGTCCGTTGACGCCTACAACACCAATGTTCTCAATTTGTTTGACGAGAACTACAACTTGGCCTCGACGCAACAGCGCAAGAACAAGGATATACCAGAGGGTGGGTCTAAGGGGGTCATCTTGCTTGATCCGGGGCTTGCGCAGACGCGGGCCCAGGGCTGCTTTGAAGAGTATATCGATCTGTTGATCGATATCTTGTTGAAGGAGTACATCCCCGGGGTCAAGGATCTGTATGTTGATTTGTACAACCGCCCCGAAATTTTGTTTTTGGGCCCCGACGAGGGCACCGCCGGCTACACTGACTGGGCCACGTTGCATGCCCGCAAGCGTGGGGCTCCCTGGTGGCGGTCGTTTTTGACGGGCAAGTCACCCCAATTGGGCGGGATTCCACACGACGAGTACGGCATGACGTCGTTGCTGGTGAGAGCGTACGTCAACAAGATTTACGAAAAGACGGGCACCACCGGTAAGACGATCCGCAAATTCCAAACGGGCGGACCCGATGGCGATTTGGGGTCCAACGAGATTCTCCTTTCGACTGACAACGAGCAATACGTCGGCCTTGTGGATGGCTCCGGGGTGCTTGCCGACCCGAAGGGTTTAGATAAGGCCGAGTTGGTGCGGTTGGCCAAGGCCCGTAAGATGATCGAGCACTATGACCGCAGCAAGTTGAGCAGCGAGGGATTCTTGGTGTTGGTTGATGACGTTGACGTGACGTTGCCGCTGGGAACGCAGGTGACTTCGGGCGTCACGTTTCGCAACACATTCCACTTGGCATTGCAAGACACGTTTGGGGTCGATGGGGTCGACTTGTTTGTGCCCTGTGGCGGCCGTCCCGCGGCCATTGACACCAACAATGTCGACAAGTTGATCGACGAGAAGACGGGCAAGTCTGCGTTGTCGTTTTTCGTCGAAGGTGCCAACTTGTTCATGACACAGGCGGCCAAGCTTGTGTTGGAGCGCGCGGGCTGTGTTGTTTTCAAGGATGCTTCAACCAACAAGGGTGGTGTCACGTCGTCCTCGTGTGAGGTGTTGGCGGCTTTAGCGTTCGACGACGCAGCGTTTTTGCGCAACATGTGCGTCGACCCCAAGACGCACACCAAGCCCGAGTTGTACCAGGCGTACGTCCGCGAGGTGCAGAGAGTGATTGTCGCCAACGCCGAGGCGGAGTTTGAGCTGTTGTGGGCGCTCAAACAAGCCACGGGGGCGTCCTTGACCGAGTTGAGCGACCAGTTACTGGTGGCGATCAACAAGTTGGCCGACGAGTTGGCCAACTCGCACGAGTTGTGGAGCGACGACGTCAAGTTCCGCAACGCAGTCTTGTTGGACTCATTGCCGCCGTTGTTGTTGACGGAGGTGGGCATCGACGCGATCTTGCAGCGCGTACCCGAGGCCTACTTGAAGGCGCTTTTTGCTACGCGCTTGCTGTCGCGCTTTGTGTACACGCGGGGCGTCGACAGCAACCCGGCCAAGTTTTTGGAGTTCATCTCGTCCATCCGCAGAGAGTATGTCCAGCGTGGGTTCATTTGAAGATAATTTTAATAAAGATTTGAACAGCAAAGGCTGTAGCGAGAGGCGACTACGGTGATGCCGATCATTGTACAGTGTTGCATTGCTACCTAGACCAAGCCGTCATTGTTTCTCACTCGGCTCTCCGCGCACCTTATCGACAATTCTTTGGCGCGCCACAACCTCGTCATTGACACGGCCAGTAACGTAGTCGCCAAGAAGCGCAAACATGAACGTCGACGCGCCTATGTAGTAGCGTGCCTTGACGGGGAGGCTGTTCCACTTTTGCCAGAGATTCATTGACAGCTAAAGCGAGCTCGATCTGAGAATCGAATTTCGTGGGGACGGTTGGGAGCCCCGCGACCATGCGATGCGTAAGATGGAGTCGAGGCAGAAGACACCACACGACTGATGGCTGTAGCTCGGAGACTCGCGGCGACCACCACACGGCTCCCACCTTGCTGCTTACAGGTTTGCGGCGACTTTGTGTACATTGGGACGTACGACCTAGACAAGGGCTCCGGTGAGCGCCATGGCAGTGTCGACACCTATCGCGGCGGCGCATTGACTTTAGTGGAGTCGATAGATACAGATGGCGCCGTGCTAGACATCAAAGTGAGCCCGCACGACGAGCACGTTGTGGCCACGGCGCACTCCACGGGCGAGGTGGCGGTGTGGCGGCGGGACGAGTCCCTGGGTCGCTTGCAGCTCGTTGCCACGCACCAGCTTTTCGATCGCGACACGTTGGTGACGTCGCTCGTATTTCTGCCGTTTGAGCGCGACGAGTTGCTCGTGACGCTCACCACAGGGGAGCTGGCGGTGGTCAACCACGCGGCCGGGATCGTTGTGCAAATGATGGCGGCACAGCACTCGTTGGAGTGCTGGACGGGCCACTACGGCGAGTTGGGCCACATGCTGCACGTGGCCTTCACTGGCGGCGACGACGCCCAGCTCGTCGCGCACGACTTGCGCACCGCCGGTGAGGTGTGGCGTACGGGCACCCGCCACCACACCGCCGGCGTGGTGTCGGTATTAGGGGCGCTGACGCGGTGGAACCACGCCCGACCGCACCACCTATGGACGGGGCTGTACGACGACCACTTGCGGGTGCTTGACTTGCGGCTCGTAGACCGCGCCCGCCCTGCCCTCATCAGCGGCTACCCGCCACTGGTACTATACGAGGAGAACTTGGGGGGCGGCGTGTGGCGATTGGTGCCAGGAGGGGACGACGCGGTGTTGGCGTGCTGCATGTACGATGGTGCCCGCATAGTGCGGCCCATGGACGCCTCCTTCAATGTGGAGCGCTACTTTAAGGGGGACCACGAGAGCATGTGCTACGGAGGAGACTGGACGCAAGGCGAGGCGGAGGTGGTGACGTGTTCCTTTTACGACAAGGTTGTGCAGGTGTGGAGTCCGACTGAGGTGGAAACCTGAAGCTCACGATGAAATGTACACTAGACCAATCGTAGACTGGATGTCTTTCCCTTAGGCAAAGTTTGTCAAGTCAAGTGGGACAGACAGCCCGCGGCCACTGGGGTACAACTTTTCTCCTCCTTCAAAGCGACGCGGATTGGGGAGGGCATTGGCATTGACAAAGCGGAACCGCTTAGCAGTGTCCTCGATCACGAGGCGGGCCGACGTGGAGCCGTTCAGGCCGTGAATGGTGTACGCCAGTGCCGAGATCTTCCTGAGAGAGTTACCTGCTGTTTGCTGCAGTGCAAGTCCAGACGAGGGCGGCGCCGGCGGTGCTGCCTTCTTATACAGGGAATGCAATAATTGGGACGGCTGCGGAGGCGGTGGTGCTGCCACTGGCGGCGCAGCGACCGGGGGTGGCGGTGGAGCCAGTGGTGCCGTCACCCTTGGCGGTGCTGCCGAGGGAAGAGGGGGAGTCAGTAGGGCCAGAGGAGTAAGGGTGGGCGGCGGTGGCGCCAGCAGCAGCGCCAGCAGCAGCGCCAGCCGCAGCCGCGGACTCGAGGGTCTGTCACTGCTCGATGGCATTGATCTCTTGGTATTGATTTCAGCAAGAAAAGGGAGGCCACCAGCACCACCAGGAGGCGGCGACAGGGCTAGCGGAGCCAGCGGGGCCTTGGGAACCGGCGGAGCCAGCGAGGTGCTTTTCGGGGGCCCTGCGTGCGGCAACTTCGGGCCCTGATCTGGGGTGCGCTTTGAATTGATCTCCGCCAAGAATGGAAGCCCTGTGGGTGGTAGAGACGGCCCACTAGAGGAGGAGGGGAGCGGTGGTGGCGCGCTGGGTGGTTTTGGTGCCAGGGGAGCGGGTGAAGCAGGTGCAGCCGTCGTCAGCAGCGTTCTCTTTGAGTTGATTTCGGCGAGGAATGGTAGCCCGCCAGGAGGTGGCGGCGGAGCGCTGGGGGCTGCAGGCGCCACTGAGGTCGGCGGTGGCGGTGCCGCTGAGGGCAACTTTGGGGCCGCTACGGGCAACTTTGGGGCCGCTACGGGCAACTTTGGGGCCGCCGAGGGCAACTTTGGAGGCGCTGAGGGCAACTTTGGGGCTGCTGCAGGTGCCATAGGTGCCTGCAGAGAGGCCAGTGGCACTTCACTCACGACGTCGCGCTCATTGCGTCTCAGATTGATGTCGGCGAGAAAAGGGAGCCCACCCGCCGGTAACGGCGGAGCCTTCGGAGCCGCCAGCGGCGTCAGCGGCGTCAGCATCAGTGGCGGGGGCGGAGGCGGAGGGGGCGGAGGCGCCGCCAGCAGCAGTGGCGGAGGCGGAGGCGGAGGGGGCGGAGGCGCCGCCAGCAGTGGCACGGGAGGCGGGGGCGGCGCAGGCAGATGTGGCGGGGGCGGCAGCCGCGAGGACTCCTCGAAAGAGCCCGTGGACGTGATGGAGGAAGACTTGAGGTGACTGGACTTTTTCGGTCTGCTGGGGGGCAATTTCGGGGCCACACTGCCAGGTACAGGCGGCGCAGGTGCTGGCGGCGGCGGCGGGGCTGACGGAAGCGGGGGGGCCACCATGACGGGAGGTGGGGGGGGATGAGAGGCAGGCGAGACAGGGGCGATATTGTGATTGGCCTGAAACAGTCTTGGCCTGCCTGACGGCATCGGAGGCGCGGCTGAGGGCGGCGGCGGCGGCGGCGGCGGCGGTCCTGACGACCCCGACGGCGGGTGCGCTGCGCCGCTGCCAATGGGTGCGGCGGGGGCAGGCATTCCAGGGATTCGCGGTGCCGACGGCGGTACAATTCCACTGCGGTTATCGGCACCACCGCGTGACTTGAGCTTGGGCATGCCACCAGCGAAAATGTCTCCGAGCGAAGGCGGGCCAGGGATGGGCGCGCCGCCGACTCGCGGCGCCGACAGCGCCGACGGCGGCGGGGCCGGGCCTCCAATGGAGCCCGAGCTCTTCGAGTCTAATACCGGTTTAGACTTGTCGACGGTGACGGCCTTTTTGAGTTTGGCGCCCTTGCGAATGTCGCCCAAGAGGGCGTCTCGACCCATGGACGGCGGCGGCGGCCCGCCGAGCGCTGCGGCACCCGGTGGCGGCGGAGGAGGCGGCGGCGGCGGAGGCATGTCGGTTAGTTAAGAGAGCGCACACGAGAACGGCAATGGACCGCAGACTGATGTAGGGAAGCGGCGGCGGCGGCGGCGGCGGCTTTGAGAATCGCAGGGGGTGCGCACAGAAACGAGTGTGCATACAAGCATACGGTGGGAGAAGCCAAGATAGGGTGAGTTCTTGTAAGCGGCGACTGGGACTGAGGAGGCAGCCGAGATGGCTGTGTGAGACGGTGGCACGGTAGCAGCGGCGATGTATATATGTTTTGGATGGTTTTGGGTTTGGGTGCAAAATTGGTGAATTAAGGCGCTCATTTGACACCCCACGACAAGTTGTCGTAGCCAAAGATCCAAGGCCCCACTGTGTGCCTCACGGCAACCATAACCAAGCCTACGACCAACTGCGCCAGCAAGAGCACCATGCATAGGCGGTCTTCGCGCATGGGCCCCAACCGCACCAAGGCCAAGTTAATGAGGGTCAAGTTGGAGAAGCGCGCACCGTCAAACTCAACAAGCCCCATCTTCAGCAACACAGTCACAAGCAATTTCCCCAAGCCGCTGCCCAGCCCCAACTCAGCAAAGCTGGGATGCATCAAGCCGTCCTTGGGATCGAACCGCGGCAAGCGGTGGCGCGGGCAGGGTACCACGTGGAATAACTGTGGCACCAGATACACAAAATTCAAAATCTGCGGCAACAAGAAAATGAGCAACGTTTTCAGGAAATGGCCAAGAATGCCCACAATTGCAAACACCATGCCACTGAAGTAGCAGTAGGTGTCTCCCACAAAGCACCGCGCAGGCCACCAGTTGTGACGAAGCAAAGCCACCAGCACCCCAACAAAGGGGATGATGAAGAGTGCCGAAAATAAGTGCAGATCGTACGCGGCCGCCAGCACGTCGGCGGTGGTCAAGTAGCAGAAATCATTCACCAAAAAAACCAATGCCAACACCACTGACTGGCCCACTTCCAACCCGTTGATGCCTGCGAGGATGTTGATTGAGTTTGGGGCGAAGATCAGCACTGCGGCCATGTAGGCGTAGTAAAAGACCCCCAAGTCGACGTGCGCGGCATCGGTGGTGGCGGCGGCGACCTCTGCGGCTCGAAATTTGAGCCCCAGGAGGGCGCTCGCCACCCAGTTCCCACCGTCAATGAGGTGCTGCAAAACCAACAACGCTTGGCGCGCGCCCGGAAAACGGTGCACAAACGGCGGCACCATCACCAGCGTCACCAGGAAATCCACATAGTACACTATAAGCAAGGGCAACAGCGCCACCGCCGGGAGAAAGAACTTGTGGCGCCACTTGATGTCGAACAAGTCGTCAAAGAGGCCGAGCAATGTCGTCAGCTGTAGACACAACACCGCCAGCAAGTACTCGGCCAACTTGTTGTGGGGGAATAGGCGCGGCCGCGGGTGCAGGCTGTACTGCGCGTCGTACTGCTCGACGTAGGTGTTGTCGATGCTTTCGTCCGAGAAGAGCACCAAGTACTTGAAAAACACAAACGGGATGAGGAAGAACATCAAAAAGAGGTACGTCACTGCGGCCACAACGCCCATCAGCTCCGGGAGCACTGGCTTGGTTGGCTTCAGCATGTCGGCTCCCTTGAGCCCAACTTTGATAAAGCTGGCGGATAGGCGCGGCACGAGCGCCGACACCGCAAGGTACCCGAGAAGGGAAAAGGCCACCGAAGTTTGTAGTGGGTTGTTGGGGGTGATGAGTGCGAGCGCACCCACCAAGACGACAAGCTGAAGCATACCACGAAGGAGTGTGGGGGGCCGGAGATGGGTTGACGTGTCAGTGGGCACGTGCTGCAGAGCGGCCCAAATCTGGCGGGCGCGCACGCGCGGCGAGCCGGCAAGGCGCCGCGCCCCACTGGAGGCGGCTTAAGGGCTACGATGTCAATTTTAGTCTTCTATGTTACACAGGAACGGCCGTTTCGCAGTACTCCTTCAGCTCCTCGTACTTCATCCACACGTTGTCGGCCGCCAAGATCTCCTTGGTGTCCTCTGTTGGATATATACACACCCCGTTGTCGCACTCGACGAATTGACCCCAATTCTTGAAGGTGCCGTTCAAGAGGGCTACCGCGAGAAAATGGGAGGTGTCGTTGTGGGCCACTGTTTCCGAGCCGGACTTCAAGTAGCAAAATTGGTTTTCGTTGATGCCTGTCTCGTTGAGGAAGGCGCTTTTGGTGAGTTCCGCTTGATCAGCTGTGTCGATGGAGGGGGCAAGGTGGCTGAAAAACAACATGTAGTATGTGATTGAGGCAAAGAGCGCCGCAAAGAAACTGAGGGTGATCATGTTGTGAGGCTTCTTGAGTGGTGTCCGACGGGCTTCGATGTGGCCAGCGCACCATCGTGCGTATGGTTGGCGCGCGCGCGCGCTCACGGCTCGGCATGCGCGCGGCCAGCGCGCGCCCTCACGGCAGCACCTCCCAACATCGGTATCTCAATACTTCAAAGGGTTCACTTCACCACATCCACTAGTGCCACTAATAGGCCTATTTCCCCCCAATTACCTCATTCTGACGGCATGCTGCCAATCACTACTCAGGTCACCTGACTCGCGCTAGCAGATATTGCGCAACAGACATATGCATACTGCATGCAGTACCTGATTGAGATAACCACCACGGTTAGTACATATCTACATCACCGTGAGGCATTAAGAGAAGACGAAAAAAAAGTTACACCGACTGGGAGATTCGGAGGGTGTTGAGCGTTGTCCGCGTGTTCAAAATCTCTAGTCAGTATGATCTCGCACCTCGAGGACCGCCAGTTAGAACGTGCGATGTCGCCCTTGTACGGTACTAGGGGCTGCGACGATCTGAGCAGTCCACTCAACGCCCACATACCCAAGATAGAAGTGCTCCGAGAGATGAAGGGGCCCACCTACTTACCTGTCCCGCTGCCGAGAGCCAGCTCCAAGGTGACGCTGCCTGCTGCAGGCGCTGCCGACCTGGTAGCCACCCCGCTGCTGCTTGCAAATGCCTCACCTCACGCCACACGCACCCTTGTGATAAAAGATGAGGCCACCAAGCGCGCGCCAGGGCCCGCTGAGGGCAATAGCCTCATCCACGGGTATGTCCACGGCCACATACACAAGCACAAAGACCACACCCATATTCACGGGCACATACACAACCATGACCACGACCAGCTTCTACTACAGCAGCAGCAGAAACAGCAGCTTCAGCAGCAACAACAGCTACAGCAGCTACAACTCTCATCATGCAAGGAGTTCGAGGATCTGTCGATATGCGAGGGCATTGTCTGCGATGAGCTTGACGACTGCTACTTTCTCGATTGTGGCCCCAACGGCGACGGCGCGGAGGGTGGCTGCAACGGCGGCGACGCCAGCGACAGCCACGCGCATGCTCGCACCAACAATTTCGAGTTTATGCAGGTCAGCGATTGCATGGACCCAGCGTGCCTGGTAAATCATCACGAAAACAACTTGTGTGACCCGCAAATTGGCAAGCGCCCGCTCTTTGAGACATTGATCAGCAGAGTGCATCGTGAAACGGAGGAGGAGCGCCAATTGAAGAAAATCAAAAGCGATCCGCTTCCACTGTTTGATTTGCATTTTCCCCACAAGTGTCACGTGCCGCTGGCCACAAACAACGGCATAGCATCAATCACACCACAGCAGTCAGCGGTACAACTGCTGCCGCCGGCAACGGCAACGGAAGCTCAGCCAGTCAACTATGATCACCACACGCACAACTCGTGCTTCCATACCAAAATCCCCAATGCCGAGGAGTTAAAAATCATGCTGGACTATGAGTTTTACGTGCAGTTCAACAGTTTTGGCAAGCAGCCGTACGCAACGGATTCATTGATAGACACGACATCGGCGGCCACGGTGTCGCAGGAAAACTCACCCTCTACCAATACGCCGGCATCGTCGACGAACGGGCCCGCGGGGATCGCTCCCGCTACTGCGGGTGTAGCGGCACTCTCACGTGGTCTTGACCCTCCATTGTTTCATTGCCAGTGGGAAAACTGCTTTGACCAGGTGAGTGACGACACATTCTTGAAGCACGTATTGAGAGACCACATCACCCAACAGCAACCACAGCAGCATTCAAATCATGCACTGACCCCCATTGCTTCCCTTCCACGGGCGGATGACTCCTACCATTGTGAGTGGAACAACTGCAACTACAAGATTGACAAGTTGGACTCCCTTTTGGAACACGTGAGCACACACAAGATGGAAAGCGAACTCGAAGCTCAAGCCTCTGCCATGAACAAACCGCCGCCGCACGTGGATGACGTGGGATACCACGACTTCCAGTACGGGGCCCCGGCTGACATCAATATCACGCTGATGAGAATCTCGCCCAGAGCACCACAACCAGTAGCCGATGAATCCTTCACTTGCAAGTGGCAGGTGGGCACCGACAGCCTGGGGAAACCCGTTTCGTGCGACAAGTGTCATCTGCTGGCTGGGGAATTACAGGAGCATCTCATTGAACACATTGGTCAGGGTAAACTGGTTTACCACTGCTGCTGGGTCGGGTGCGAGCGTCACGGCGGAAAGTCATTTGTGCAGAAGCAAAAGTTGCTCAGACACATCCACATCCATACGGGCCACAAGCCGTGCAAATGCAATGTGTGCGGCGCGCGCTTCGCGGTCGACTCGATGTTGAAGCAACACTTGCGTATCCACACGGGCGAAAAGCCGTTCCTGTGCGACATCTGTGGCAAGCAGTTCACCACGCTGTCGAGTCTTTCGATTCACAACCGCGTCCACACTGGTGAACGACCGTTGGAGTGCAAGTGGCCCGGATGCGGCAAACGCTTTAGCGAGAGCCTGAACTTGACCAAGCACATGAAGATCCACACGAAGCTATATCACTGCGACGTGTGTGGTGAGGAATTTGCCAAGAAGCCGGACTACACCAGGCATCTCAAGGAGCACTGAGCCGCCGATGGCATGGGGTTGTTAACAACTTTAATATATTCTGCCATAAATCACTTTCCTTCTGCAGCTTGCAGCCACGCAGCACCTGCACCTTTCTGGTGTGCATATATGGTCGTGTGCGCACCGATGTGAAATTTAGTTTTCCAACCCACCAGGATGGTCTGCGGGCAGAATCACGGTTTCAATAGGGGCCTCAGTACAGAACAAGATGGCCGTTGCAAAGAAGAGTGTTCAGAGACTCTTCCTCGATACCGTACCGCGCAATGTGACGCCATATGCTTTTCCCCCGCTCAGCTCAATAAACGTGGCTGACTTGCCCAATAACGGCTTCGGCCAGGGCAATTACCACATACCCAAAACGCAGTTTGGTCACTGGCCCGTCTACCTCAAGGTGCAAAACACAAAAAGGACCACCGAGATAAAGCGGTTGCAGGGCGACCTCAACCAGTTCAAGACTGACTTGCTTGCCGCCGTGCCGGGGCTTGAACCCAACCACATCACCATCAACCTGCATGCAGGACTAGTAAATATCAAGGGAGACCTTGTCGAGATGCTCAAGGGCATCTTCACCGACAGTATCAAATAGTTATGCCAACGTTATGTATATACAAATAGAACACACGAGAGTGCTATTCTGTAGGAGAAAGGAGTGTATTGAAAGCGCTTTTGCCTCGCGCCTACGAATAGTCCGGAGCCGCCTCCGACGACGGCGTGCTAAGGTTATCAGTACTGTCAAAGGCAACCTGTCTGATTGCGACGATCCACGGATCGCTGAGCAACTCAATAGCACTGGGCCGCTTCAGTGGATCGTGGTTGAGACAACGCTTCAAAAACCGCCGCCCCTGTTCGCTCAACTGGTCAGCCGACGGCAACTGTGGCATGTTGCCCGCGGCAATATGGTACATTATCGCCCATTCGTTGTCCAACTGTGCCCACGGCCGTCTGCCCGTCGCCATCTCCAAAACACAGCACCCCAACAGCCAAATGTCCATCACGCCATTCTTGTCGGTAGTGGCTGACCCCGTGATCACCTCGGGCGACATGTACATGGGTGTTCCCGTCATGGAGTTGATGTTAGCAAAGGGTGTGGCCTTGGTTGTCTCGTCGGCGGGCGCGTCGCCAGTGTCGGCGCTGGTAGTGCTGCCAATGCTGGCGGAGGCTTTGTCTCCGCCACGCCTGGTGCGGCCGCTGTTAGCAATCACCTTGGCGGCACCAAAGTCCACAAACTTGATGACGCCATTGTGGTCAAGCAAGATGTTTTCGGGTTTGATGTCGCGGTGCGCCACCCCCAGCTGGTGCAAGTAAGCCAATCCTTCGAGCATCTGCAACGTGTACACCTGTATTACCATCTCATCCTCGATGCGTCCGTGCGTCAAGAGCCCCAGCAAGGACCCGCCTTCGCAATACTCCATAAAGATGTACACCTTGTCGCGGTGCACCTCCACTCCAAAGTACTGAACCACGTTGGGGTGATTCAACATCTCCAACACCGTCATCTCATCCTTGATCGATGGCACTATGTTCTTGATCAGCTGGCTGTCATGAAACCGAATCTCCTTGACGGCCATCACACCACCAGTGTCCAAGTTGACGGCCGCATATACGTTTCCAAACAGACCTCCGCCAATGAAGCGGCCCTTCTGCCACCGGATCGACACCGACAGGAACGACAGCGCCAATAATGTGACAAACTGATACTCCAGGTCGGTAATGTCCAAGACGCGGCCCACAGACAGCTGCTCTCCCTCCAACTCACGACGGTAGCTCTCGATCTCCTCGATCTCCTTCATAAC
This sequence comes from Debaryomycetaceae sp. JAC-2022a, assembly GCA_032598715.1. Lineage (NCBI taxonomy): Eukaryota > Fungi > Ascomycota > Pichiomycetes > Serinales > Debaryomycetaceae > Debaryomycetaceae sp. JAC-2022a. Next base: position 347,725 of record CP095439.1, on the reverse strand, counting down.
ATCCTCGCGATATGCCTCTAAGATCAACTCGTCATCGGCGGTGTTTTCGATATTGTGGCGCGACGAGGTCCATTTTAACAACTTGCGCTTCTCGGCCTCGCTCGAACGAGCTCCCATAATGTCGAAATGACTAATTAACAAGCTCATGCACCGCGCAACTTTCAACTTGAGCCGATAGAACTGGTCCTCGTTCAACACAAAAACATTGAACCCACTGGTCATGTCCATTGCGAACTCCAACGCCAACACACACCAACGGAACGTGCGGCGATCCGTAGGAGTGCAATCATCGCAGATGAAGCTGACCCACTCGATGCTCAACTGCATTAACTTCATGATCACCGTCAGCTTGCGTGACAGGTCCAGATTCTTGACCGAGTTCTTGACGTAGTCGCGGGCATACACAAAGTAATTGTTGATGAGCTCTTGGAAGTCGCCCTTTGGCGCAAGCTCCAAGCACTTGGCCCGCACAATCTGCACCAGGTCGAGCACCAAGAGGGACATCTTGTAAAAGACGCGGTTGACGCGTGTCAACTCATGGTGCACACGGGCAAGTGAGCACCGCTGTTCCATTTTGATGGTGCCATTGAACGCCATTACATCCAGCACGAGGTCGGTGAACTTGTCGTGCACCTCGTGGAGACGGTAGTAGGGAAGCTTCGTGATAAGCAACATCTCGCCGACTGTGACGTCGGTTATGGGCACCTCGTCAATGGCCAAATTGTAGACTTGCCCCTCCCAGACAATGGCCTTTGGTGGGCAGATGGCAAGCACGTAGGCATGGTCAGTCAGAGACATTGTCATACTAGAATCGGTCACTTGCGGGCTGTTTTTGGTGACGTTTTCGAAACTACCGTTGGCGGTAGCGCCGCGGTTACTTGTCACGGTGGCTTCGGCCGTCTGGTCACCTTTTTGACGCAGCCTCAAATGGGCGCTGGTGGCAGATGCAGCTGCTGCAGCTGAATCCTGTGCCCGCAACAAGTCCACAATCTCCAGTTTGAGTTCGCTTTCGCCCACGCCAACATAGCCACCATTGATGAACTTGAGAATCTCTTGGTCATTGCCCCACAACTCGCGGCTGGCGAAGAAATAAATTCCCTGCGACTCAACGGTGCCCGTGTACACCAAAAAGTGATTCTCCATCTTCAAAACTCTAAGCAAGTTTTTGAGTCTATTGTTGTGCATAGCCGGCATGTCAAACACCAACAGGTTTGTGAAATCGCGCGAGATCTCTCCGGCAAATCGGGCAAGCTTTCTTCTCAATTGGCCGAAATTCTCGGCAGTCGAGCTGTACCATCTCACAAGTTCTGATGCTGAGGCATGGCTCGATCGTGTGAACGGTGGGTGCCGAATCTGATTATTCAAGTAAGCCAAGAGTCGATGTATCAACTTCAGTGTCAAAAGGGTTATCTGCTCGGCTACCACCACGCTGCCGCCATCAATGTAAGCGCCAAGACACTTCAAAAAATTCCACGTTGCCTCCAACTCCTCTGGCTCTTTGAAGGTCCTGAAGTTAGTGGGTGACCTCGACAGGTCGAGTAACTTGCGGTTGAGCAACACGAGAAAGTAGCGTACACACTGCAACACCACGTGATCGAAATCCAGCTGCTCGCTGTCAAAGAAATCGCTAATAATCCAGTTGCGATCCGCGTCCGGGATGCAGTATTCCACGGTGACCAGCTTGACTTCGAGAGCAATGGTGATGTACGATTTGAAGTCGTCTATCATCTGATCAATCATCATTAACGTCGGGTTTTGTAACCTCATGGCATACTTGAGCCGCACCGAGATAATCTCCTTTATCAACCTTGTCGGGATGAGACAAAGCTGTATGAGGTCGTGAATGTAGTCTGGAAGTTTCAACGCCTCAAAAACAGGCCCCAATCGAATGTAGTTGTCCTTCAGTTTAATCATCCAGGGCGCTAAGGGTGCAAAAATACGTTTTTTGAATGTCGAGTGCACATCCTTTTCCTTCATGAGCCGCTCAGCAAGCGATCGAGAGTCCTCGTCAAAGATCTTAGCGTCAGCATTTTGGCTGGTACCGCTGTCCAGTGTCTTCAACGTGAGGGCGGAAGGAGGATCACGGGCTGTAGTGTCTGTAGAAGCTACATTGTCAGCGGCGCCCGTGGAGGCAGCAGTGGCGGTGTCAACAGCAGTAGTCGGCGGCCCACTTGGTGGTGTCACGGTCCCGCTCGAGCTTTCGCCAGCCGCACTATTGGCACGGCTTGCCGTGGTACCCTTGGTGATATCCATTTCATCGTTGCCAATCCAGATACGCATAGTCTCGCCCTCACGGCGTATGGCGTCGGTGATGCTCAACCATGCGTTCAAGGCATCGATGCGGCTCTCAAACTCAACGCTGCGACATATAGGCTTATCGTTTTTCATCTCCTCTCGCGTTTTCCACGCCTCAGTGCACTTCTCCCACTTGTCCAAGATGGTCACCACCTGCTCGCGCGGACTAACCACGAATGAGCCTTCGTCGCTAGGGCTCACTATCGGCAGCTGCAGCTGCAGTCGCGGCAGCAGCAGCTTCTGTGATGGCTGCAATGTCTGGCGGTCGTAGTTCACTTCAAACAGCATCACCTCTTCGATCACGGCATCCACCAATGTACGTCTGTACGCCACGATTTTACGCTGGTCGTCTTCAGTGCGATTGAACAACTTGGCTCGAATGCCGAACCAGAGATTGTCCTTGTAGAACACATTGGCAAACAGCTCCTGCTCGTTGTCCGGGTTGGTTTGAATGATTTTGGTCTTCTCGGAACGCACAACATCCCCCGTAAGCACCGACGTGAGCATCAGCTGCCATTCCAACCGTTCGATGACCGCGGGGTCATCTGTATCTTTCAGCAACTGCAGCGAGTTCTTCAGTGGATTGATGTTAATCGTGCCGGCAGAGTTGTGCATCATCGAAAGGGCGAGCGAAAAATCAATCTGATATTTGTTTTCGTCAATATCAGCCAAGATGTCGCTATTATAACTGCTCTTCAGATTGATTGTGTAGTTCGACGCGAACTCGTTGTTGGACACCGACGACACATCGCTGTCGTTACTGCGAGTCAGGTGGGACAGGTTGCTGCGATGGACATTGGCACCACTACCTCCGGGGCCCGAATTGGCCCCGTTGGTGCCGTTGCGGCCGCTGCTCCGAGGTGCATCGGCGAGAGTTCCTCCCTCTGGTGGATCGAATTCATCCGGCGTGGTAGACTCGTATTCGTCGTAGTCGTTGGCACCAGTGATCCCCTTGGTGTAGTAGTCATCAACGAGCTGATTACGGATTTTTCGGAGGTAGGCTCGCTCTTGTGCCACGTATCCCGAGGGCACCGCTTGGAGGGCCAGGTGCGCCTGGAGAGCCAGTGCCGAAGCAGAGGCTGCGGCGCCCGCGCCGACTCCAAGTGCTACCCCACCAGCCCCAGCTCCAGCCCCAGTGCCCATTGCGGCAGTACCTCCTGCACTGCCTCCAATCGGATTGGCCGATGGGGCCCCAGGCGAGGTTGCGTGATTGGGAATCGATGGGTGCACCATGGTTTGCGTAAGTGAGCGCGACCGGCTGCGCGATAGCAGCAGTGGAAGCGATGGCGACGTCGTGAGCAGGGATGCCGGGTGTGCGACAACGTGAGACGCGTCGGTCACGGTGTCAGCGTCGCCAGCGTTGGATTTGTGCGCATTGGCTCGGGCCGTGCTTGCTCCGCCACTGGGTGTTCTTCTAACCCCGTTGGGAGCGGTAGACCCACCCACAGCACCACCACCAATGCCACCCGGCGCGCCAGCGCAACTTATCTGATTCTGAAGATGAGACGCCGACTGCGACTGAGATGCTAGTGTTTGAGCCTGGCCTGTGGCGCTGCTAGCCGCAAGCGCCGCGGCACTTGCAGCGCTAGATGGGTTGCGCAACAACGACGGTCGTCTCGCCGTGTGTGCGTGTAAATGAGCGGGGTGGATTGGCTGATGCAAGTGTGGCGCGGCCGAGGTTGCGTGTGCAGTGCCCGCAGGCGTGGACGTGGGCAGGTGGGCCGTATTTCCGTTCTGGGGGTGCCCCAGTGTGCTCGTTCCTGCGTGCGAACACTCTTTGTTAGCAGAAGGCTTCTTGTCGACCTTGGTCGATTGAGACGCCGTCTGAGGCGGCGCCGTTCCGTTCAGTTTCACCATCTCTGTGGCGTTTGCACGGCTGTTGGGCTCAATGATATATGGTGTGACAGCCCTGAATATTGCCTGCAGGCCTTTATGCGTTAGTCTGCTTTGAAGCGAGGTACGGCGAAGCGGCGAAGATGCTGGGGTGGTTGGCTGCTTGACGCAAGGGGAAAAGAAAAATTTGGAAAAGAGATAGTACTGCACACAACCCTAAGGCGGCCTCGAATAAGCTGTATAACTACAATAAAGACTAACAAAAGACGGCGTTCCCGAGCAGTGAAGGCGTGGCAGAAGCACTATGTGGTGCCGCCCACCACGATATTGACTCTGGTCAAAGATTGGCAGGCTTCCACCCAACTTGGAGCAACAATCTCTGTATAGACTATGTGCACTACCGATAGAGGACGCGCTTGCAAATCAACGCTATCACCACTGGCGGTCGCCTTTGTCCTGCCTGCCGCTTGTCCCCGTTCGCTGACCAGCGCTAAAGTTACCGCGCGTAGCATGGTTTCTCTTTATGAGCTCCTGCAACTTGTCCCGTCCTCGCTACAGACCGACACCAATCTAGATCCACTCCTCCCCACCAACCGCCAGGGCGGCATCTTCGACGTGCATGCAGTACCTGGCTGTGTGGACCAATTCAGAGTGCTCGCAAACGTCATTGTTAACCACCTTGCACAACCCTCGTCTGGCGTCGTTGTCATAGATACCCTACACCCTTTCCCTTTCCATCGTCTACGTGTTCATCCCCGATTTAACCGCGAATCGGTCTCCCGCATCTCTCACTATACTGTCAACTCGATGTCGCAATTGTACATGTTATGTTTGAAACTATCTGCAGGAAATGAAGGAACGGCTGCAAATTCTGCCCATCGATTGATCATCATTAACAACTATCCCGAGTTGATCGACCTATACCGCGTCGATATGTCTGCAGTCTACGAGGAATCCCTATTAAAGTACCAAGTGGAAACGAACAACGTTCTCCTTGCGCACTTTGACCAAATGAAGGCAGAGGGCACGGTGCCCTCGTGGGCTCGCATTCCGCCCACCTCGGACCTTTTGCGCCAACATCCAGCGAGAAAGACCACAGCGCACCTTTCCACGATGGCCAACTTACTCGCACTGATGGCTAGGACACTCCTGCAAACCATTGTGCTTGTGGGGTACTTGGACTCAAGCTATGTTCGCACCAGCAACACGGCGCTGCAACAGGGGCCGCTGCAACCGCCGCTGGCGCTGCAAATTCCGTTGGCGTCGCAATTTCCGCTGGCACTGCCATTCGTACCGTCCTCTCAACGGGCTCACCTGCAAGCTTCGACCCCGCTAGCCCTGCCACCGCCTCTGCTGACTGGCAAGGTGGTGCTCATTGCTAAACCATCTCCGATCGATCAGTATGTTGCCTGCAGGCTCATATTTCGGCACAACTTGCGTCCAGAGACATCGGTCACTGTCAATGTGCTCAACTTCCGCGAGGACCGCAGTGGCGAGGTCGACTTGACCTTTGCACCTGCAGCACATCCCATTCAATTGCCTTCGTCGCCGGACTTGACTGCCAGCCAGATACGCGCGTTTATGCCCGCGGCAGCACTGCACACAGATTCACAGCCAATAGCAGACACCACAAACCTTGCTGCACCACATACTGCACCTCTGTTGAGCCAACTGGCTAAAGAGCCATCGCTGCTTGATCCATCACCTCATTCAATCGAGGATTCTGACGCCGACGATGAGAGCCACCTCTTGTTCATATGACGCCTGCATATAAAGCACTCAGTTTTTCTGCGCGCGCTCATCGCAGCCATTGCGCGTCGCGAGGCTCATCGCACTCACCTCGGGCCACCTTTCGCCAGACAAGACTCCACCCAACCTTCCTCATGGCCACGGTAATACCTCCCCAGTCCAAGAAGCAGAAGCGTGAAGCGCAGCAAGTGCGTGAGACCGACCTCATCCCTGAAGACGTGCCACACGTGCTTATCCGCTTCCAGGCTAGCGACACTGGCGAGTCGATTGGCGGATCCATTCGCGTCCCCGGGGGCATCACCGAGAAACAACTTGAAGAATTGTTGAATCAATTGCACAATGCGTCCGATGACCCGGTGCCCTACACGTTTGCGGTCGACGTAACAAAGGATGCGGCCGCCTCGACCGAATTGATAGACGTCCGCGACAACCTCTACCTGTCCATCTTGAAGCCCGGTCACAAATCCACAGAGGATTTCATGACCCTTGTCTACACCCCACGGGCAGTTTTTAAAGTCAGACCCATCACCCGGCTGAACGCTGCTATTGCTGGACACGGACTGACGATCTTGTGCTGCGAGTTTCTGCCCAATGACTCAGGCCGCATGTGCACTGGCGCAGGGGACTCCACTGCCCGTGTGTGGGACTGCAACACACAAACCCCGCTCTATACCTTAGTTGGCCATACCAACTGGGTGCTCTGCGTGGCGTATTCGCCTTGCGGTACCATGATCGCCACGGGGTCGATGGACAACACCTTGCGGCTTTGGAGTGCCGATGATGGTAAACCCTTGGGCTCGGCGCTCACGGGGCATCTGAAGTGGATTGCCGCCATTGTGTGGGAACCTTTGCATTTGGCGAGCGTTGGTGAGCTGCCGCGCGTCGCCACAGCGCTGAAGGATGGCACTGTCAAAGTGTGGGACACCGATCGCCGAGTGTGCCAGGTCACCATGAGCGGCCACACCAACGCTGTATCATGCGTGCGTTGGTCTGGTGCCAACATCATCTATCTGGGCCTGCACGACAAGACAATTAAAGCGTGGGACATGACGGCAGGAGGCAAGTGCATCCAGACACTCAAGCTGCATGCACACTGGGTAAACCACATTTCGCTTCTGACTGACTACGCCTTGCGCCATGGCTGCTTTGACCAGACCGCCACCCGTGCCCAGGCGCGCACAATGACACCCGAGGTGAAGCGCCAACGTGCTTTAGAGCTCTACGAGAAGTGCGCCAAGTTGAACGGCGTTGTAAACGAACGCATGGTGACGGCGCTGGATGACTTTACCATGTACTTCTGGGAACCCACCAAGCTGGCGAAGCCCGTGTTGCGCATGCTGGGACACCAAAAGTTGGTTAATCACGTGGCTTTCCTGCCCGATGGCCGCCACGTGGCGCTGTCGTCGTTTGATAACTCAGTAAAGCTCTGGGACGGGTTGCGAGGTACGTTTTTGGGCACAATGCGCGGGCATGTAGCACCCGTGTACCGCACGGCGTGGCTGCCCGACAACCGCTTGTTGGTAAGTTGTTCCAAGGACACGACGTTGAAGATGTGGGACGTGCGCACCCGCAAGTTAAGCGTTGACTTGCCGGGACACGCAGACGAAGTGTACGCGGTGGACTGGAGCGGGGACGGCAAGCGTGTGGCGAGTGGCGGCAAGGATAAGATGGTTAGATTATGGTCAAACTAGACTTGAGTGTATATTAGCAATGCAATTCAAACGGAAATGATGTAAGATCGAGCGAATTGAGAGGGTGTAACACTCGGCGTGGCACTCGCAAGGGGCTTGAGCTCGTGACAAAATCAATTTGAGCTGTGATTGTTGTTAGATATGTATCTGATCGGCTTGCTTCTGTTGCAATGCACAATTTAATTTAAGCTAGGCTGTAGCTTAAGTGGTACAAATAAGAGATAAGGAGATGATGGGTTTTGACGACTCCGAGTGTATAAGCGCGCCGAAGTCCGTATCCACGTATGAACCGTTTTCAACGAGCTATCGCCTACAGATGTGTCGCGCAGAGAATCTCGTCAGGTTGGGCAACCGCAGTGCTCTGTTCTTGAAAATGTTCAACATCAACAAACCATCTAAGTCAGGGATTCTCAGTGTTATTACACCAGTGATAGGATACATGGCAGAACTTCTAAATGCTTGAGCTGTATATCAGGCTAATTTCAGTTGTAGACCCTTTCCGATCACGAAGGACGCCTTGAGTACTTGAACTTACGGGTTTATCAATCCGACTACAGGGGTCTGTATACCCGCAAAACCATCCAGTTTCGCCTCAAGGGTTTGTGCGCTGCCTCTATGTCGTAACGACCTTATCGGGGGTTTTAGCTTCAGGTACATCATCCGAATCGATTCATCTTCACATCTTGATTAGCGATGGTGTCCGTGGGTATAACTTTGTGTACCTTTCGCATTGCACTGTCGCGTGCAAAACCACGCAAAGCATGGTGAATATATATTAACTAGAAATGAAAATTCGGTGCTTAGTCTCACTCAATATATTCAGAAGGCTTTCAAACCAATTGAAGTGGGCTTAGATCACTAAACCTGGAAGTCTAGGAGTTGTGCAGCATTCTCAAAATTTGTCATGAAATCGTCGCATAATTATAGTCAATAAGCACTTTCTCGCACATCTAGGAAACTGAAGCTGCTAGAACGGGAGAAGTGTCAGATTGTAACGCCCACATTAAGTTCTCACTGCCAGCACTTCAAATCACGTACAAGCTTTTCTTTGCCGCTTTGATCGCCACGCGGGTGAATAATCTCTTGTGTGGAACTTCACTACCTTTCCAAATCATCAATTGAATGATCATGTAAACTGTCGCACAAGTTTTTACCTTGATAAGAGATAGAAATGTAGTGGTCGTAAAGTGTATCTTGATGTCACACCCTTTTTTCAATTTGACCGAGATTTAGGTTCAAGTGGGATAATTCTGTGTCTGAGAATCTCGAATTCAAAGTAGCGGTCAATTTACAAGTGCCCGAAATCAATGGTTGGTATCTTTGTGAAGGCACTATCATATGAAGACTTTACTAGGGAGTAGCTTAGGTGATGTGAGCAATCCGATGGGAGTCTATTCCAAAAATTGTGCCAACGCCAAATTGTAGCCCCCTCTGCAAACTGTCGTCGAAAATAACATCAAATAAAGATATAGCTCGAACGAGAGTAGCCTCATACTGGAACGAAGTGAGCAAAATCAGCACTACGCACAGAGAATTACAATGATACTCAAGCAGCAAAACTCACATTTTAAAGTTATCATCAATTCAATGCTGAATATTCCAGGAAAGAAAAGTGCCCAATTTCCTCACGATAGTCTCCAGAAATTCCAAAAGTCCGTTCGATATCTAAATTTGGTCAATTCACCGAGAAGTACCTCAAGCGTTGTCTTTCATGGGAAGAATGTCACTGACACTATAGAGGAGGCAACGAAACCGCCATGTTTTCCACTATCGACATTGTCCCATTCAAATTATGATACACAAGTATGCAATATTACACAAAACCTCGAGAAATCTGGCAATCTTAATTGCCCAATCTGGCGCGAAATATTGGTTTAAGTGGGAGACTTATATCTCATTCATGCGGGGGCAATTTGAGCAATGAAGACTGATGTGAAATGACATTTTATGATACTATCTCAACCTGAGCTACACAAATCTGTAGCTGGTAAAGTACACTATACAGTTATACCCGAATATGTAATATTAGACCGATTTTGATTGAAAAGAAAGCGATTCCTTTTACCTTTCGATAAATGGCAATTATACAGAATATGGTCTACCGTCTTTCGACATGTTGCTATCACTTTCTGTCTTATAGTCATGGCCATGCATGCTCGAAACATAATCAGATTGAAGCTCCGAACTGGGTTCAAACGACGTCACATATTTCCCATTAAAATCTCATCTGGTAAACCAAGTCTTCAAGCAAAGTGAGACTGAACTCTGACTCAGATATCAAGAACGTAACTCATACATACCAAGAGCATTTCGATGTTTTGAAAGTCTCAATTTCTAGAGGATGCTATATGACAATTCCCCTCGTATCACTGCTTTTCAGTCGAGCTGTAGCGCTCTAGATTTGATGAAGTATTTTCAGTCCCACATTATTTCTCACACATACAAAGATTCTTTGAAGTGTGACAAAATTCTCCTACAGTATCTCAGAAATTTCAAAAACCATGAAAATCAAGCTGTAAAATCTAGTTTACACAGAATAACACGGCCACCAGCGATGCAATTTTTACCATGAGATATTCAACCACAAGCTGATCGCGGTTCATATACTGTGTAGAAGGCTTGAGTGCTGAGTGTTCCACATGACAGAAATACGACACTTTAAAAATTTCTCCCACCCCAAAATGTGGCCCCCCCCTACGTTTCGGAGCAAGATGACCACCAACGATGGGGTACTACACTTTCAGTTGACCTTGAGTTCCTACGAAAGTTGACCCACAATATGCGTCTCGCTTCAAAGAATACAAACAAATTCTTCACAGTATTGCAAACAATCAGGTGAGCGATTTATGTCTGTCTCTAGAGCAAAATAATGGATTCAAGATTTTGCTAAATTTTTGTCATCAAAATTTCCAAAAAATTCAAAAGTCCGTCCTCGATTTCAAAAGTTGGTCATTTCGCCAAGAAACGAATTGAACAGGTACACTACCTCAAAATGAGCCTCGCACGTCTTTGTGTACTGCCACAGAGCTCTCTGGAGGCCTATTTCAGAAGCTGCAACTTCCCTTTGTCAAGATAAGTTTATCTTCCTCTTTTCTAAGAGGAAGATAAACTTATCTTGACAAAGGGAAGTTGCAGCTTCTGAAATAGGCCTCCAGAGAGCTCTGCCCTTTACCCCATTAGAGCCATATTACGGCTATGAGGACACCACCAGTGTTATCAGCGTGCTCGGAGGTTCCTGTCGGTGGGTTAAATGGCTGCAAATTGTTATAATTGACGTTGTTGCCGGTAGTTGCCATTTTGTAACACTCTAGTGGACATAAACAATCTCGTAATGCTCCTATACATTTCGTGTACTCCGAAGAAAGCATTCACTTGTCTTTCTGGCCTTATTGAAGACGATTCGAGTTGATTTGTTACTATTTTGTCCATTCTATTGGTGTTGAGGGTCGCTTGTATTAGTGTAAATGCGAGTACAAACAGAAATGTTTACTAAAGAATCAAACAAGTCAGATACCGACAGGACGGATACTGAGAGAAGGACAGAGGTAGGGGTTAAGAGAGACTTCGTCGCCAAGAGTAGCCAATATATTGCTGCATAATTCAATTGTAAAGTGTGCAAAGCCCAACCTGAGAAAGTGTTGCAGCATTTTAGGTGAGCCCTCGGGTGTCTCCTACTCCACCAAAGCTGTGAGAAGTGGTTGAGCTACCAGCGACGTTACTGGAGAGTCGAGGGCTTGACGCTCGAGTAAATTGTGTTTATCGATTGCAAATGTCACTTCTGATCTACTATCGTGCAACATCTGTGCCAGGGAACCATGGTTTGTAGATGCAAAGCTGTGCCTCGCATATCTTCATCTTCGATTTGTCATATCGTATCTAAATGGTCTCGAGGTGTGTCCCGGTCTAATACTGAATACTCACAGGTTCTAGGCTAGCAAACTTGTCGTCACCTCAAGGCATAAGAGAGCTAGCAGCTGAATAGATTCTTGGTAGTCTTTAAAGGGACCTTGAACGTCGATGCTCAGGGTACTTCGAGGTATGTCACGGCCACAACATGGTTGTATCGCTTAATCTGACAATTCGAAAAGAAATAGCGATATTGACCGATGTGGTGAGTGAAGACCATATTTAGTTCTTGCGTCCCACTACGATTGACTCCTACGTTATCTGAAAGCTTTTGTCAGGCAGCGTTGGCGGTTTTCATCATAATCATAGTTAGGCTGCAAATATTAAATAATTCGAATGACCGTCACCGAAGAAATCGATTACACGAAAGAATCTGATTGCCTCGGCGAGTTAGGTCTTTCTCGAGGGTGCTTCTACTGTCATCAAAGGTTCTGACTGAGGTCAAGGCTTCCACGTGACTTCCACGAGGTTCTGTCAGCGCATAGCATTTACAATATGAGATGCTTCGCATCGTAGGAGTCACTAAGCCTCACTAGCACATTCATAGGCGATTTCGAAGCACGAGTTGGACACATCAGATCCTTCTCTTACTACTATGGGCCATGGCTTTTTGCGATTTGTGGCAACCAACACAATTGCAAAGTATAAGCTTCAGGATTAACAAACCAATTCACAATTACACTCTGGTCATGTTTTGTATCAATCACATGAATCCGACCCATACTGACGCTACAATCGAATCAAATAAAGCCTGAGAGTCTCCGGCGCACCCAAGGTACGTTCGCGAGATCCCACTTGACTCTCACTAACAATGGCACCTCAGCGCACTCAGCTTGGTCACCGGCACAGGTCCTCAATGGAGCACCACTCGCTTACCTGCTACCAGTTCGAGTATCTTTCTCTGGGTGGTCACCCCCGATACGCTACGCGCAGCACGCTGCTCCGCCTCTTCCGCCGCGCGGCCCACGGCCGCGCCGCTGACGCCGCCAGTGGCCGAGAAAAAAGACGCAGTCGTGCCGCGCCCACGCAACGATAAGTCGCCAGCCTCCCAACCACCACCACAATCACCTTCTCCTCTCCACCACACCATGGCCATAGTCAAGAGAGGAGGCCGCACCAAGAAAAACGCCGAGGCGCCGGCGCGCATCCAGAAGGCCGAATTCGACATCCACAAGAAAAAGGAGGTGGGCGTCTCCGACTTGACGCTCTTGTCCAAGATCACCGACGAGGCCATCAACGACAACTTGCACAAACGTTTCGAAAACGACACCATCTACACCTATATCGGGCATGTGTTGATCCTGGTGAACCCGTTCCGCGACTTGGGCATCTACACGCCCGAGTGGTTGCAGAAGTACCAGGGCAAGAACCGCTTGGAGGTGCCGCCGCACGTGTTTGCCATCGCCGAGGCCATGTACCACAGCTTGAAGCTGTACGGCGACAACCAGTGTGTCATCATCAGCGGCGAGAGCGGTGCCGGCAAGACTGAGGCCGCCAAGCAGATTATGCAGTACATCGCCGCCACCAGCGGCCGCGAGGGCAACGAGGGCGAGGGCGAGTACGGCCACGCTGCGTCCGCCGCGGCGGCGGGCGATCTGGGCATCAGCCGCATCAAGGACATGGTGCTCGCCACCAACCCGCTCCTCGAGCTGTTTGGGTGCGCCAAGACGCTCCGCAACAACAACTCGTCGCGGCACGGCAAGTACCTCGAGATCTTTTTCGACCGCGCGCTGCACCTCCCGATGCTGGCGCACATCACCAACTACCTCTTGGAGAAGCAGCGCGTGGTGTCGCAAATCACCAACGAGCGCAACTTCCACATCTTTTACCAGCTCACCAAGCACTGTCCCGCCGAGTACAAGGAGGCGTTTGGCATCCAGGGCCCCGACACCTACATCTACACGCTGGCGTCTAAGTGCGTCAATGTCGATGGCGTTGATGACGCCAAGGACTTGCGTGACACCATCGGCGCCATGAACACGATTGGGTTGAGCGCGCAGGAGCAGTACGACATTTTCCGCATGCTTGCGCTGATATTGTGGATCGGCAACGTGTCGTTCTTGGAGGACGACCAGGGCAACGCCACCGTGCGCGACGAGTCGGTGACGCAATTTGTGGCGTACTTGCTCCAGGTGGACCACCCCTCGTTGCAGCGATCGCTTGTGGAGCGCACGATGCAAACGAGCCACGGCATGCGCCGCGGGTCAACTTACCACGTGCCCTTGAACATTGTGCAGGCCACCGCTGTGCGAGACGCGTTGGCAAAGGGCATCTACAACAATCTATTTGACTGGATTGTGGCCCGCGTCAACACGTCGTTAGGCCAGCTCGACGCGCTGGGCCCCTCGATTGGCATTCTTGACATTTATGGGTTTGAAATCTTTGATCACAACCTGTTTGAGCAGATTTGCATTAACTATGTCAACGAGAAGCTCCAGCAGATCTTCATTCAATTGACCCTCAAGACCGAGCAGGAGGAGTATGTACAGGAGAAGATCCAATGGACCCCCATCGAGTACTTCAACAACAAAGTTGTGTGCGACTTGATTGAGGCCACGCGGCCGCAGCCGGGGTTGTTTGCGGCCTTGAACGACTCGATCAAGACTGCGCACGCCGACTCCGATGCCGCCGACCAGGTGTTTGCCCAACGCCTTTCGATGGTGGGGGCGCTGAACCCCTATTTTGAGGACCGCAGGGGCAAGTTCATCATCAAACACTACGCCGGCGACGTCACGTACGAGGTGGAAGGCATGACCGACAAAAACAAGGATGCCATGTTGCGCGACTTGGTGGAGATGTTGCTGACGCTGCAGAATGCGTTTGTCGGGGTGTTGTTCCCGCCGGAGTTGTTGGCGCTGTTGACAGACCTGAAGAAACGGCCCGAAACGGCGCTGGACAAGATCAAGCGCCTGGCCAACTTGTTGGTGGACACTCTCTTGCAGTGCCAGCCGCTGTACATCCGCACGATCAAACCCAACCAGACGAAGCGGCCACGCGACTACGACAATGCGCAGGTGTTGCACCAGGTGAAGTACTTGGGGCTCAAGGAGAACGTACGCATTCGGCGCGCCGGGTTCGCCTCGAGGCAAACGTTTGACAAGTTTGTGCAGCGATTCTACTTGCTTTCGCCCAAGACCGGGTACGCGGGGGACTACATTTGGCAGGGAGACGACATCGGCGCCGTCAAAGAGATCTTGCGGGCCTGTTTCATCCCCACCACGGAGTATCAGTTGGGGGTCACCAAGGTGTTCATCAAGACACCGGAGACGCTCTTTGCGTTGGAGGATATGCGTGATAAGTATTGGCACATGATGGCCACCAGAATCCAGCGGGCGTGGAGACGGTACATCCAGCGCAAGGTGGATGCCGCTACCACGATCCAGAGGGCGTGGCGCAACAAGGTGCACGGCAACAAGTTTGAGCAGTTTCGCGATTTTGGCAACGACTTGTTGGCGGGACAGAAGGAGCGGCGCCGCATGTCGATGTTGGGGTCCAGAGCGTTTATGGGAGACTACTTGGGCTGCGAGAGCGGCGGCGGCTACGGCAAGTTTGTCAAGTCGCAGGCCGGAGTATCGGAGCCGATTATCTTTTCGTTGAGGGGTGAGATCTTGTTGAGCAAGTTTGGCCGCTCGTCAAAGCGCTACCCGAGGATCTTTTTGTTGGGGCGGAGCACGTTGTACATCTTGAGCGAGCAAGTGGTGGAGGGCCGTCTTCGCGTAGCCAAGGAGTTTGCTCTCGCAGTGTCTCAAATTAAGTATGTGGCCATGCTGAAGTTACAGGACAATTGGGTGGCAATAGCGATGATGGGCGGATCTCCCGATGTGTTTATCAACTTGGACTTCAAGACGGAGCTCGTGGCACACATGAAGAAGTTGAACCCAGGGCTCACCATCAAGATTGGGCCCACGGTTGAGTACTTGAAGAAGCCTGGCAGCAAGAAGATGCACGTGGTCAAGTTTGCCGTGGGCGCTGCACCCGAGCGCAGCGACATCTACAAGAGTGGGGTGGTAACAGTGGCGCAGGGCTTGCCGGCGAACTCGCGCAACCCCAAGCGGCCCCGGAGCAAAGGGCTGAAGGTGGACTACACCAGTCGCCGCGCCAACGGGCTGGGACAGGCTGCGGCCAGAGTGCCACCGCCGCAGCCACAGCCGCAGCCAGCGCAGCGTCAGCAGCACGCGCCTCAGCGGCAGCCGCTGCATCTCCACACCGTACGCAAGGCGCCGCCGCCGGCACCAGTGCCCACGGGTCAGCCGCTCGGCGTGCCCGACAATGCCGCGGCGTCCGCTGCCACCGCCGCGATTGCGCTGCATTCTGCCCAGAGACAGCCTGCTTCTCCACCGCGACCCGCACACACCCTGTCCAAGCCGGCCCCGGCGCGGCCTATCAAGAAGACCGCTCCCACACCACCGGTGAAGAAGACTGTGCCGCCACCGCCGCCGCCACCGCCAGCGGCCATCAACAAACCAAAGTTCCCCACATTCAGGGCGGCATACGACTTCAAGGGTTCCGGCGCCGCCTCGGAGTTGCCGATAGACAAGGATACAGTGGTTTACATCACTCAGCAAAACCCCAATGGGTGGTCGTTGGCCAAGCTCTTGGATGAGAGTAAGGAGGGGTGGGTTCCGTCGGCGTATATTGTTGAATGTGAGCCGCCTAGCTCGAGACCTGCGGCGCCGGCGCCACCGCCGCAAGCGTCCGCACCGGTGCCCGCGGCCAGCAACGGCACGTCCCAGCCGCAGGGCTCTCTTGGAAACGGGTTGGCGGACGCACTCAAGGCCAAGAAGAGCGAGGAGACGACTTTGGCAGGGTCCCTTGCAGACGCGCTCAAGAAGAGGGGCGTCACGCGCGACAGCGATGAAGAGGAGGATGACGACGACTGGTAATGCACAGATCGATGTAAGCGAGGCTCTGTAGACGTCTGTGCGTAGCGATCGCAGCGCGCGCCGCACGCCGCACGCCGCACGCCCGGCCTCGAGAGCCAAATACACCCCAACTGACCTGGGACAGCGTAGCGGCGATGTCAAAACGAAGCAAGAACACTCTTCTTGCGCTGGGGCGCTCGCACCAGTCGGCGCTCATGGAGGAGCTTTTGGCGATGAAGTACACCATGAAGGGCCCCGCCGAGGGCGTCTATCCCTACGAGGACTACGACGCCGAGCCCGCCGCCAGCGACGCGCCCGACGACGCTGACCGCCGCCACAGGCCGCCGCCGCCCGCCGCGCGGCGCATGTCGCGGTCCAAGCGGTCGCCCGGGTTTGAGGAGGCGCTGCCCGCGGAGTCGCCCCACACGCCACACGGCGGCGCCGCGGGCGCCAACGGCGACCCCCCCGCGGCGGCGGCGCCCGCGGCCGCGGCGCTGGGCCCCACCTACCCCGACTTCTCGCCGTGGGTGGACCACACCGCGCTCTCGCCGCGGGCATACGCGGCGGAGACTGAGAAGATCACCAACAACGCCTACCTCAACAAGGGGTACTTCGAGCCGCCGCTGGTGCTGAACGAGTACTACCTGGCGCGCAACATGGTGCAGAACAAGGTGTTTGCCTCGCCCGACACGTGCCAGCTGGTGTTGGCGGACTTGCTGGATCTCCTTGCCGGGGCGTTCAGGATGCGCATCGAGCAGGTCAACAAGATCGGCGGCGACACCGCCGCGTTCCGCGTGCCGCCGCGCGTGACGCTCACGGCGCTGAAGCGCGAGCAGTGGTTCCGCGAGTTGGCCAACGCCCTGGTGCCCTTGCTGCAGTTTGGCGGGCGCGTGCCCCACGGCGTGCGCAACAAGGGCTTGGTGGAGCAGATGTGTGTGCGGTTGGTGCCGATCCCGCGGGCGGTGTGGTTCACCAAGTGCGTCTTGACCGCCGAGCTGCGGCGCCACCCGCACGGCACCCCCGACGCTGCCGCCGGGGACCAGTGGTTCCAGGAGTGGACGCAGCAGCTTGCCGACTACATACTCAAGTTTGCGCGCGAGATGCCGCTGGTGCGCTCCGCCGAGCGCAAGCAAACCTACACGCGCAAGCTCGTCTACCTTCTCGCGTACACCCAGCACCTCTACATCGAGTGTCTCGTGGACAAGACCACCTTTTTGTCGCTTGTGGTGCGCTTTTTGACCGACGGGTTGCCGGCGGACCCAGTGGAGCAGCCCGACGTCGCCCTCAACTACGGCCAGCGCCTCGTGGCGCTTGCCATCGTCAAGACGTACTGGAACGACGTGCTCAAGCTTGACTACCTCTGCAAGGAGCTCACCGAGGCGTTGCTTCTCAACTACCACGTGGTGGCGCACACCTCGACGCGGCGCGCGCCCGCGCACGCCTCGCACACCGTGGGGTCGGCGTTGCCGGCGCTGTCTCCCGCAATGCCGTCTGGCGCTGCCGGGTCCCCCGCATACGCCATGTCGCCCATGGCCGCGACGCCGCAGGGCGCCCAGGGCGGCGGCTTGGCGGCCGCGGCGGCGGCCGCGCCTGCGACCGCGGCGGTGACGGCGCCGTTCTCTGTCGACTTGAAGCGCAAGATCCTCAAGAGCATCGCCGAGACCACCGTGTTCTTGGTCAAGCTCAACGCCAACGTGTTTGTGATACCCAACCACTGGCCCGTCGTCGGACGCGTGCTTCAGCAGATCCTCGACGCGGTGCCCACGTCGGATTCGGTGGAGCGCGAGCGCCTCAGACGCCAGTTCACGCTCATCCAGTACCGCAACGAGAGCTTGATGCTAAATTTGGGGGCGCTGGTCGCCACCTCCAAGCTCGCGGCGCGCTCGCGGTCCGCCAGTGACGTGTTGGGCGTGGTGCATCAGCTCGACGTGCTTCGACTAGATGAGGCATTGGCCGCGAGGCTCCGGCCGCCGGGGCGCGGCGACAGCCGCGGCGCCTCGTGGCAGCAGCTCCTCAAGGTTGTCCTCTACTGGTGCACCACGCCCTACCGCACCGCCACGTTGTGCGAGGAGAACATCTTGGTGGTGTGCAACTTTATCAAGAAATTTGTGTTGTACCACGACGGTGCTGCCGTCGCTGCCTTGGTCAGAGTTGAGTTCGAGAGCGAGGTGTTGGAGATCTTGTACGACATGGCGGCACAGCCGCTGCAGGCGGTTTCCCCACACAAGCTCTACGTGTTGGTCAATGAGTTGTACCAGTTGAAGCTTGTGACCATCTCGCTGTACTTGCGCAAGCTCATTGCCTCGGGGATCTTCTACGAAGGAGCGGCACTGAGCGGCACCGACCAGCGCTTGATCGACGCCCACGTGGGCATTCTCCGCAACTTTCCCGTCTTGAACAACCGCCAGTGCGACAGCATCCAGCGCAAGTGGAGCGCGTCTAGCTATGACTTCCAGGCGCATTTCGACGGCGCCACCGCCGCCGTGTTGCGGGCGGTGTTGCCGCCGGTGGCTAGCGAGCTTGACGCCGCACTCGCCCAAATCGGGGCGCTCCCGGTCGGGCTCAAATTCCTCCTCGCCAACTGGACCACCACGCGCTTCCGACAGCAGATTGCCAGTCTGCCCAAGTTGGTGCACATCGACCCCGACGCGGTGGCGCGCTTGTACCGCTTCTACACGGTATGCGACAGCCTCACGGTGTTTCTCAAGGTGATTGTGCGGCTCTTGCTCAAGAACGACGAGATGGTGATTGTGTACTACACCGATACCTTAAGGCTTGTGTCGCGCTTGCTCTTGCGGCACCACGATCTCGTGCTGGTGTGCTCGGATGCATTTTGGTGCAGCAGCGGGTTGTTTGCCCTTGTGGCCAGCAGCTACCGCGACTTGGCGCAGCGCGAGCCCTGCTGCTTCGACTTCAAAGAGGTGTGGCGGTTCATGTTGAAGCAGTGCCAGGATGCATTGGGCGGCGGCAGCGAAGATGAGGACGAGCGGCGCGGCCTGCAGGCGCTACGGGTGATGCAGGTGGAGATGGAGGATCTTTTGGCCGAGCAAAGGCCCGCGTTGGAGGAGTCCGAGGCAACAGCGTTGGCGGCAGCGGTGGGGTGCGACAAGGATGACCTGGCGGGGTTGCTCCGGGTGTTGGCGCGGCCGGCTGAAGACGCCGCCAGTGCTGCGCGGCTCTTGGCCCGTTTGAGAGACGCCGATCCAAAACAGTTTGCTGCTGATGTGCTCAATTTGTCGGATACAGCCGATGTCTGCAGCCTCGTCACCTACGACCTCATTGACGTTGCTGCTGTCCCCGCTGTTCTTTTGAATCCAATTGAGGCCGAAGAGGCTTTCCGCGCTAATCCTTGCAGCCGCACGCTTGTGTGGAGCATCGCCACCAACCACTACTGTGCCACGACGCCGCAGGCTGCGCTCGAGTGGGCGCAGCAGTCACCCGCTTGGCTCGAGTGGCTCACCATCCGAGCCCCTCACTTGGTGCTGGCCGAGTTCGTCGACAAGGCAGCCTCCGCCCATGTGGAGGCTGCCTTTTGCGCGGTGCTTCACGTTGAGGAGCTCACCTTTGGCGCCATCGCCCGCGCTGCCAATGAGTACAGTCTACCCTGGTGCCAGATGGTGCTCCGGCGGATGGTGACCCCTGAAAACTCTGCGCGCTGCCTCGACGAGGTGATGGCGGCACTTGCGTTCACCTTTGCCCCGCAAAACTCGTACTTTGGCGAGTTGTTTGATTTTATCGATGCCGACAGCAAGCGGAGCATCTTGCAATGCTTGGAGGAGCTTTTCCTAACCCAAACGTGCTTTGACGCCCGCGTATCGTTGACTGACGCCCAGGGGCTCAATCTTTTGCCCGTGCTCAAGGACTTTTTTACCAAGTTTGCGCTCGAGGGTGACGTGGCCACCACGCCGCGCTTGCTCGAGCAACTCACCGAGTACACCGCCAGGTTAGCCGCCGCCGTCGACGCCGCCCTCGACGGCGACAGCGACGTCTACAATGCCGTGTGTGTCTGCATCCGTATTCTCATCATCCACAAGCGCCAGCTCGTGCCCATGTTTGTGCAGCGCAACGATGGCTTTGCGCTCGTGCGCAACTTGATTGGCATGCTCCACTCGCGGTGGTTGGCCAGCGGCAACAACGAGAAGGTACGGATCCTCTTGCACGACTTGTTGTTGTTGATGAAGGGCGCCATCAGCGAGGCGGCGACCGCGGAGGCTGCTGCCGCCAGTAACGCCGACGGCGGCGGCGCCACCGCGCCCGCCTCCGACTCGCTCCAGGTGTTCACCCTCCCAGAGCCCACTACGGACAACCCGCTCGCGGAGTACCTTCGCAGCGTCGACACCCTTGCCACTCTCGACGACCGCGAGCTTGCCGTCGACTCCGACTACTACCAAGTGGGCCGCCTCATGGGGGGCAGTCACGTGACGCTGTCGCTCAAAAGCTACGAGTTGTTGGAGGAGACGGGCGACCACCTCAACGGGGGGGTGTTCAACTTGCTGTTGTTTGGCGCGTATACTTCTCGCCAGAACCCGCCATAGTATCGCGAACGACTATTGCTTTTGTAGGTGCAATGCCGTGGAGGCGGCGGCGGCGGCGGCGGCGGCGGAGCGCCGCGGCGCGCGCCTGCTGGCGCGGCGGTGCCTGGCGACCTGCATGCGCAACCACTAGTGGCTAAATCGCCGCCACGCCCAACGTGGACTCGCAGCATGGACGACCACAACTTTGGGTACAGCCGCCGCAGCCGCGCGCGGGCGCCGGGGCTGCTTCCGGTGCCGCAGCCGGTGCCAGCGTCCGCGGCGGGCGGGCCTGCCCCGGCCGACGGCGGGCCGCGCACGCCCGTCCACGGGTTGGACAGCCCGTTTGACGAGTCGCGGCTGCTTTCCTTTCTCCAGAGCGCCAACTTCTCGACGGACTCGCTCGGCAGCGCGTCGTGGGCGCCGCCTGACCCCGAGGCGCAGGGCCTCGGCATCCAGTCGCCGTCGACGCGGCGCTACTCGGCGCACTCTCTCAACAACTCCCCCGTGTTGCAGGCGAGGCGCGCCGCGCCATCGGCGCGGCCCAAGTCGGCCATCTTCTTGGACTCAATCAACTTTGCCATATCCGAGGACGGCAGCCCCGTCCAAGACGCCATCAACAACACGCCGCGCGCCCGCAACTCGTACCACTTTGGCGGCG
Source organism: Debaryomycetaceae sp. JAC-2022a (assembly GCA_032598715.1). Lineage (NCBI taxonomy): Eukaryota > Fungi > Ascomycota > Pichiomycetes > Serinales > Debaryomycetaceae > Debaryomycetaceae sp. JAC-2022a. The sequence goes on along the minus strand of CP095439.1, from coordinate 326,217 downwards.
CCCGCGCGTCGCTGGCGGCGCAGGCGTATGTGCCGGTTCCGTCGATAGCGCCCCCCACCGGGCCCGCCCACCCCGCACACGCGGCGGCCGCCCCCAGGCTAGGCAGCCCCCGCACGTCGCCGGCGCGCTCGGCGCTGCCCTCGCGCTACGGACGCCTGGTGCTGCCCATCCGCAAGCGCAACGCGCTGCCCGAGCGCTACCAGCCGTTCAACTTTCAGCCCGAGGTGCTCAACCAGTCGGCGTCGGCGCTCAAGCCGGCACACCGCAAGGGCCACAAGTACAAGCACTCTTCGGTGCTGATGAACCTCTTCCAGGAGCCGCCGCCGGCACTCCAGAACCTCCACACGCTGCAGCCGCTCGCGATCCCGGACCTGTTCCCCGTGCCCACGTTGCGCGAGGTGATGGCGCTGATTTCGGGCTCGCAGCGCGCCAAGCTCGTGTGGCTGGCGGCCCACGTGGTGCTCCTGGGAGTTGTCTTCGTCGTGGGGGCACGCGTGGCCATGCCGCTGTTGCTGACGCTTGCGCACTTGGTGTTCTACGACGCACTCGCGCTGGTGGTGGTTGTGTTTGTGGAGATCATGTCCAACTTTGAGGTGTGGGGGTCGTCGTCAATCCAGTATCCGTTTGGGTTGGGCCGCCTCGAGGTGTTGGTGGGGTTTGCCTTGAGCACACTGTTGGTGATGGTCGGGGTCGACTTGATCAGCCATCTGGTGGAGGAGTTTGTGATTGGGATGGCGTTCCACGACGCGTCCGGCGAGGTGGAGCACCTGTCGCACCACATCCACGGGTCCCCCGGCGCCGCGGCACCGCTACACTGGGGGTACGAGCTTGTGCTTGCAGTTACGGTGGCGATGACGCTCGTGCTGTCCAACTACATTCTCGTGCACGACCGCATCCGCCGCATGATCGCGCTGGCGCAGGAGGCGCAGGCTCTCACGGCGCGCCGCGAATGGGCGCCGGTGGCGTTTATGCGGCGCTACTACGAAACGGTGTCGCGCTACCCGACGCATCTCCTCACCCTCTTGTACGCGGTGTTCTTGATGGCGGCGCCGGTGCTCCCTGTCGGCAACGACGTCGATGTCAACGAGGCCACCACGCTCGTAGTGGCGTCGCTCCTCTGCTACAACGGGTTGCAACTCGCCAAGTCCCTCGGCGGGATCTTGCTCCTCAGCTATCCGCACCTGGACTACCGGTACTTTGTGTTGAAGCTGCGCATCCTCGACCGCGTCGAGCAGCTCGACTGCTTCAAGCTGACGTGGATGGTGGACCGGTTGTTTGTGGCCAAGTTCAACTACGAGTTATACGTGGTGGGACTCCGCATCGTGATGCGGGGGGGCAGCAGCGAGATGGAGTCGGAGGTGCGCTTCGAGGTGGGGCGCGTCGTGCGCGACTGCGTGGGGCTGCGCGAGGGCAAGATCGAGATCACGATAGATATAGATAGGAACTAGGCACCAAACGTAGCAGACACCGCAGCGTCTCTGCGGAGGCTGCGTGCCTCAGCCTCCGCGTGCAAACAGCGCCACCCTAGCGCTCGTGCCGGCGCCACCCTAGCGCTCGTACCGGCGACTCGCGCCAGCGCCTCCGGCGCGCCGCGCGCGCGCGCCATCGCCGCCCATCGCCACCACCACCACCACTCCTACCACCCATGGCGTTCACCAAGCTCGCCGCGTTCGACGTGGACTACGCGCCCGCGCGCATCTCCAAATGGCGCCTGGCCCGCACCGGCCTCCAGGTAACCCACATCGACCAGGCGTCGCCGCTCGTCAGCGGGTACTTCGCGGTGGCCACCGAGTGCACCAACGACAGCGGCGCCCCGCACACCTTGGAGCACTTGGTGTTCATGGGCAGCCGCCACTACCCCTACAAAGGTCTCCTCGACACCTTGGGCAACCGCCTCTTCCTGGCCACCAACGCCTGGACCGGCGTCGACCAGACAGTGTACACCTTGACCACCGCCGGATGGCAGGGGTTCCGCGCGCTCTTGCCGGTGTACTTGGACCACTTGGTGAACCCAACGTTGACCGACGCCGCGTGTCTCACCGAGGTGTACCACGTGGACGGCCGCGGCCGCGAGCGCGGTGTGGTGTTCTCAGAGATGCAGGGCATCGAGCTGCAGTCGTGGTTCATCAGCCTCTTGAATTTGCAGCGCCACATGTACCCCGCGAGCCTGGGGTACCTGTCGGAGACCGGCGGGTTGATGCTGGAGTTGCGCAAGTTGACCAATGACCAGATCCGCCACTTCCACCGCTCGCACTACCGCCCCGACAACTTGGCGGTGATTGTTACCGGCACCGTGGACGAGGCCGAGTTGATGGCGACGATGGAGGCGGTCGACGCCACGCTCGCGCCGTTGGCGCTGCCGCCGCCGCCGCGGCCCTTTGTCGACAGCGCGCCGCTCGCGCCGTTGGCGCGGCTGCTGGTGCACGTGGTGGAGTTCCCCGAGCGCGATGAGTCGATGGGCGAGGTGTTTGTGGCGTGGCGCGGCCCGCACTGCGACGACGACACCGCCAACGTGGCGCTCGACATGCTCGGGCTGTACCTCACCGACAGCGCCATCCTGGTGCTCAACCGCGAGCTCGTCGAGGTGGAGTCGCCGCTCGCCACCGACATCGACTACAGCACCGACGACTACTTGTACACGGGGATCAACTTGCTGTTGAACGGCGTGCCGACGGCGCGCCTCGCCGAGGCGGACGCCCGCGTCAAGGAGCTCGTACGCCAGCAGGCCGACCCGGCCAACATTGACTTGGAGTACCTCCGCCAGGTGGTGGCGCAGCAGCATCTCAAGTACATCAGCTCGACCGAGAACTCGGCGCAGACCTTGAGCAACATCGCCATCAGTGAGTTCATCTACGCGCCAGACCCGACGCTGGCAGAAACGTTGCAGCGCTGGACCCAGAGCTTGGCTGAGTACGAGCGCGTGTTGGCGTGGCTGGCTCTGGACTGGGCCGCCGTGGTTAAGAAGTGGCTCGTTGATAACCCCCTGGTGTCGATCTTAGGCACGCCACTGGCTGCGTTGCAGCGGCGCATGCGCCGCGAGGCCAAGCAGCGGCTGCGTCAGATCAAGGACGAGCACGGGCCCGAGGGGCTCCGGCAGCGCGCCGCCGAGTTGGATCGCGCCACCGCCGCCAACGAAGTGCCCATCCCCGACGCGCTCTTGCTTCAGTTTGACAAGCCCGACCCAGCCGCGATCAACTTTATCCGCACGCGCAGCTACGGCGCTGGGGCCGCCAACCGCGAGCACTACCCGCCGGAGGAGCTCGACGCCGCGTTTGCGGCGCGCCTCGCCGACGACAGCGCGCACGCGCCGTTGTTCTTTCACTTCGAGCACTGCCAGTCACGTTTCGCCACCATCGACCTCGTCATGTCCACCACTGACATCGATGCGCTGCTCCTCCCCTACATCAGCGTGCTTGAGGAGATCTTCACCCTTCCGATAGATACCGGCAGTGGCATCATGCCGCACGAGGAGGTGGTGCAACGGTTGAACCAGGACTTGCTCGAGTACAGCTTGTACCACGGGTACCAGGGCAACAACGAGCTCGTCAACGTCAAACTCAAGTTCGAGGCCGCCAAGTACGCCCGCGCCGTGGAGTGGCTCGACAAGGTACTCCACCACGCCGTGTTTGACCCCACACGCATCAAGATCATCATTGAAAAAATCATCAACTCGCTTCCAGACAAGAAACGCAACGAGGAGATGATGATGTACAGTGCGCAGGCGCGGGTGATTTACCAGCACGACCTGCTTGAGCGGGCGCTCAACTTCATCACCACCGAGGAGTTCTTCCGCCACGCCTTGGCTCAGATCGAGCGCGGCGACTTTGCTACTGTCAGCGCCCATCTCGAGCAAGTGCGTCGGCAGTTGTTCGCTAACTTTAAGGTGTTTGTGGTTGGCGGCTGCGAGGGGCTTCCCCGCCCTGTTTCGACGTGGCAGCCGTTCTATGGCAGCGCCAAAAGTGGGCTCTTGCTGGAGTTGCCGCGGCTGTCGCAGTTCAAGACCGAGATCGGCACGCGCTGCGCGCGCTACGCGCACTTGGTGGCGTCGCCGGCCACCGACACCACGCACTTGGTGGCCAGCACCACCATCCCCACCGACTACTTGCACCCGGACATCAACAAGATCGCGTTGGCGTCGGAGTTTTTGTGCGCAGTGGAGGGCCCCTTTTGGCGTGGCATCAGAGGCACGGGGTTGGCCTACGGCGCCAGCATTCGCCGCCATGTGCAGAGCGGTCTTCTCAGCTTCACGGTGTACCGCGGCAGCGATGCCCAGCGGGCAATCGAGGTTGCCCGCGAGATTGTCGACTCCTTTTGCGACGGCTCCAAGGAGATTGACGCGCTCTCAGTGGAGAACACGGTGGCGGCCATTGTCAACGAGTTGGCCAACAGCGGCTCCAACCAATTTGACGCCGCCAACAACAAGATCAGCGATAACTTGATGCGCCGCCGCGGGCCCGACTATGCGCAACGATTCTTGCGTGAATTGAAGCAGTTGACCGCCAGCGACGTTGTGTACGCTTTGAAGAAGTACTTTCAGCCTTTGTTCAGCAGCGACCACTCCATGATATTCAGCTGCTTGCCGCTGGCCAAGGTTGACGGGTTTAAGAAGCATTTGGAGGAGGAGGGGTTCAGTGTGGTGGTGGAGGAGATAAGTGCCGCCGATGTGGAAGGTGGGGCTTGCAGTAAGAGCGGCAGCGACAGCGACAGCGACAGCGACAGCGACAGCGACAGCAACAGCGGCAGCGACAGTGACAGTGACAGCGACAGCTACAGCGAGAGTGGCAGTGAGAGCGAGAGTGGCAGCGACACTCCCAGTGCAGATAGCAACTAGATCATATATTACCACAGGCGTTTAGCATTTCGCATGCTACCCAGCGCGCAGCGTTGGCGAGCGCCAGCTCTGCCTCCTCACCCAAGACGTCAGCCGCGCCCGCGGTGTACGGCTTACCGAGGTTAACCAAGTATGGTGGCGGCGGCTGAGCGCCCGTGCGCCCAAACGCCTCTACCAACTGTTTTGTGTAGCGACTCTGTTGCCAAGTGTTCAAACGGGTGTCCAATTTCTGCAGCGCCAACCACGCCCGCCACTCGCCAAGGTAATCCATGGCCATGGCTGGGTTGTGCTGGACAAGGGCGCCCCCCTTCGTGACTTGTGGGAGGTATCTCACGAGTGTGTACGGCTCGTCAAAAACGTGCAAGGCCGCAATATACGACTCGCCGAAAGTTGGGTCGCGGTGTTGCTCTAAGAGCTGCTGGTAGTGCGAGGTGCCGAACAAGCTATAGTAGAGCAGTAAGAGCACGGGGCGGTGGTGCAGCCGCTTCGACACCACCATCAGCGCGGCGTTGACTGTTGTCGTGGGCGGCAACCCGTCCAAATCGTGCAAGCACACATCGGAAGCAATGTAGTTTGCAAACAGCTGCTCGCTGTCGACGCAATCGCGGCGCACTGGCTCCCCCGCGCTCAAGTGCGCCACCTGGTAGTATGTAGGCGACGTGGTGCGCTGCCAAATGTGCGGCCACATCAACCACTTGGACCTAGAAAACGACGGGCTGACAAGCAAGTCATCAACGTTGTTCAATGGCACGCTGTGGCAATCGAGAAGAATGGTGTTATCAAAAGAGGAAACAAGCAAGGCAAGAGGCTGCAAGTGCAGAATTTGACTCAACGCTTCCGTGCCGATCTCGTGCTCTATAGAGATGCAGTGGGCATCGAGCGCTGACATGCGGTTGCAAACGTTGCGATCTAGATCGTTGGTGAATACCACCTCGACTGGAAGTTGCGACCCCAAGTCTCGCAACCGTCTAACTACAAGCAACGCCAGGGCAATCTTGCTTGCAAAAGACCCTTGCCCCGCGAAAACGACGATGCCGTCGCCGCGCCAAAACAGTGGCGGCTGCGACGTCATCAACGCCGCCACCACGCGATCATGCGACTGCTGCAAGTCTCTAAATTGCGGGAAACTCATTGCCAACGCCGCCAACTCGTTACGCGACAATGTTGGAGAGCGCACAAACTTGGCGTGGATTGGAGCGAGGACTGGCGGCGTTTTCGGCAATCCCCCCATGGTGGGGCCACTTTCAATGAGATCCCCAATGATGTACTGGTAATATGCCTGGCGATTGACCATGGCGTCAACCTTGGCGTTGCCCACCACGTCGTTGACCACTTCTTGGCGAATCTCGCGCTGGTGCTGCTCGAGGTACTCTTGTTTGGCCTCGTCGAGAAGGCTGTAACTACGACTTATCGCCTGCAGGAGGCGGTGCTTGTGGTGCTGCTCAATCTGTAGCTTCAACTGTGCCTCGAAGAGCGGCAGCATCTCGATTCGGATCGAGTCACGGAGCTCAGCGACAAATTGCTGGTAGTAAGTTGTTCGCAACGATGTCTTTAGGTTGGTGAGAATCTCGTTTCTTTTGGCATTCTCCAATTCATGGGCAAACTGTTCCCAATACTCATCGTTGTACACGTTGTCGACCCACCCTTGGGCTCCTTGAGCCGATAAGAGCACCGAATGTGCATCCTGGTTTCCATAGAACGATGCCGGGAGGGAATGATGGTTTGTGTATAAGAGGGCAAAGTTGGTGGTAAGGAAAAGACCCAATGCGAGCGAAAGTGAAAGATTCAACGGAGTCGAGTAATACTTGCGAGGGATCAAGGCCATGGCTGGGTGTATTGGGTAGGCCAGAGGAGCTGCCGAGCAAACTGTCTCAATGGCGGAGCAAGGAAGGCAGGGATTTGAGTGATTCTAATCCACATCACCTAATTTTGGGAAGGCTCATGCGATTTCATTGTTCAGTGCACACAATATTTCCCAGCGATTTCACAGCCGCGATTGGCTCGGGCTCAAGACAGAGGCTGTGTGGGATCGGAAATTTCAGTTGCAACCCCCGCATATGCGGCACATTTCGACGCAGGCACAATACGTCAAACTAAAAAAAATATTTACAATGCGCCAGCACGATCTCAGTAAAAAATTGAGGTGCTCGCGTTGAGTGTGCACGTGACTTGATTCAATAACTGCATAACAGAATGTTCGAGTTGATCACGTGCTCGGCCGGTGTAGATTGATATCGATTTGTCATGTCTGGGCTTACCTAAATTCACACCACTCATCAACGATGAACTCAATATGTGGCGATGTCTTCGTGTGCGATGAGTTGGGCGACTCCTTGCCCCGCTTCTCCGATAAGGTAATTCTCCCACAGTCGCTTCTTGCCACCATCGTGCAGCGATATCCCGACACAATGCCTCACCCTCTCATCTTTCAGCTCAAATACGGCGAAAAGGAGGCCTACGTCGGAGTCAAGGAGTTTTACGAAAACGACAGTACCGAAGATGATCGATGTGGCATCCCCTGGGTGATACGACAGCACCTCGCCATTCAGCTGCAGGACAGCGGCGCCTGTATGCAGTGCACGTTGGTGGAGGCCATGCCCAGGGGACTGCTGCTCACACTTAAGCCCATTCAGCAGTATAAGGGAGTCACCAATTGGAAGTACTTGCTTGAGAGCAGGCTCCGTTACTACACGGTCCTTACCAAGGGCACGATATTGTGTGTAGAGGGCAGTGTGCCTGGTGAAGTGTACGAATTATTTGTCGAGGAGGTGGAACCGGCAAGCACCGTTTGCATCATTGATACAGACATGGACTTGAATGTCAAAGAGAATTCTGGCTGTGAGGACATTGGCGTGGTGCCAGAGGTTGAGCTTTCGATGCATTTGGGCGTGGGCGAGCGCAAAGTGCACAAGATTCAAAAGTCTAAAGTCGTCGGCATGCAAGTCTGCCTCGAGTCTGAAGATGGCGACAACGAGAATGTTGAAATGGTTGCAGGCGACAAATTAGTGAGCCCGGATTGCTATCAATGGAGTACGCAGAGCGCCGGAGGCATTTATGTGGAACCCAACTCGTTTGACAACGACGCTGAAGACGTCGACCCCTGGTTGTATGTGATCCCCTTTGTTTGGGCTCATGCGTCCACTGTACGAGTCGTTATCAAGGCACCACAGCAAGTACTGCCACCACTCGAAGAAGGCATGACCACCTGCCCCAATTGTGGCAAGCATATCCCGCGAGCCAGCTTGATACTTCACGAGAACTTTTGTCTCCGCAACAATGTCAAGTGCGGCTGTGGCAAGGTGTTTTTGAAACAAATACCTGAATCGCATTGGACATGCACAGATTGCGGGGCGCATGGCGACGGCATCATTGCGCGCGAAAAGCATGATCAAACGTACCACAGTGGGCCCTACCGGTGTGCGCAGTGCGAAGACCCCAAGGACTACGGCTCTTCGGTGGATCTTGTCCTCCACCATAAGGTCACTACGTGCCCCGCCAAGCTCCACGAATGCCGATTCTGTCACTTGATCGTTCCTCAGGAGCTGGCCACCTACGAGGATACCTACAATAAATTGACTCACCACGAAAACTATTGTGGTAACAAGACCTCTGATTGCTACCAGTGTGGCAAGATTGTCAAGCTCAAAGATATGCGCAAGCACTTGAAAGTACATGACTTGGCAAAAGAGCACTACAATGAAGTTGTGGCAGTGACTACTTTGACGTGTTCCAATGTTAACTGCACCAACATTGTGGCGCCGCAGTCTCCAACCAACAACCTTGGGCTATGCGACGTGTGTTTCGGGCCGCTCTACCTGTCAGTGTACGATCCAGATGGTACTAAAATCCAAGGCAGAATCGAACGCCGATACGTTATTCAGCTCACCAGAGGGTGCGGCAAGCCTTGGTGTAAGAATCGCGAGTGCAAATCTTCGGGATTGTTTGCACCCAAAAGTATGCAGGAGACATTGCAACACGTGAAGGTGCTTCTAGCGCGCTTGTTTGGGTCGCTGCCTACTTATCAATTCTATTTTTGTGTCGACCAAAATACAACCAAAAGAAAGTTGATGGTGGATGAGCTTTGCGGTCAAGGCGACTACAAACCGGAGTTGGTGTACAAGGCTGTCAACGAGGTAAGAGACGTGTCTGAGACCCGGGTGAGGGACTGGCTCAACCACAATGCAGTAAAGGCTCATTAATATACAATAACAATGCATGGCAGACGTAGTAACAAGGTGAAAATAAAAATGGCTCACTATCTCTCCGGTAAACCGACGAGTGTGGTTAGCAGCTTGATCATTTTCATCCAGATAAGAGCGCCATAGCCCAACCGATCTCGCACGCGTCCTGCATGTCCGTCTCGGGACCGCATCTGGAATGACCAATTTCGGCGCGCGGCCCTAAACGAGGAGGTGGAGCCAGCTTGAACACAGCGCCATCCTTCTCTGTCGTGGCTCTTTGGAGTATACATCCTGCTAATGCCTCTTTTCAGCAAGTCAGCTCGTATTTTCGCCCCGTTTCTCTTGTGGCACCCTAACGCTTGTTCATGTGTCTTTCGCCGCCACAGTATGGGCCCCCACCTCGGCGTTTCAGCATGCTAATAATCTCCTGCACTTAGTTTATCGCCACCCGAGCAAGAAAAACTTATCTTGCCTCCAATTAAGGGATGAAGGCACAAGATTTTAGATTATCTATTTCCTTTTCCTCACCGTCGAAGTTTCTTCTCATAGATCTTCTTTCCTTCTGATTTACTAAGTCTCCATCTTGGTAATCGAAAGAAGTCAGCTCAATAACTTGAAGGAAGCAAAACAGGATCGAATACATCCACCCCCTTACACTAATCTACTTGTTCAGCTATGTTGTTAACTAGATCTCTTGCCTTGGCTATTTTGGCCGCAATGGGCACTCAGGCTTTGGTCATCCCCGAGGCCGGCGTTCTTGACGTCTTCAACAAGGGTTCCAAGGCTGTTGGCGCTGCCACCGATGCTGCGGTTGACGCCTCCACTGGTGCCATTGGCAAAGTCGGCACGGTCATCCACGAGGGCGAAGCAACTGTGGCGCAATTTTTCCAATCGGGCAGGAAGCTCATTCCCCACAAGTACATCATTGTGCTCAAGGATTCTGTCTCTGGGGAGCAGGTAAGCTTTCATAAGGAGATGGTTGCAGCCAAGCACTCTGAGCACCTTCAGGCACTGCTGGTTCCTGCAACTTTCGAGGCGGCTACCAAGGATACCGCTGGCGGTATTTCAGACTCGTTCAATATCGACAACTTGATCCAAGGCTACACTGGTTACTTCCTCGATAGCACTTTGGAGTACATTCGTCAAGATCCAGCTGTGGCGTTTGTTGAGCAGGACTCTACTGTCTATGCCTCTGAGTTTGAGACACAAAAGGGCGCTCCCTGGGGGCTTGCGCGTGTCTCGCACAGACAGCCATTGTCATTGAACTCCTTCAACCAGTACTTGTACGACAACAGAGGAGGTAAGGGTGTCACTTCGTATATTATCGACACTGGTATCAACATCGACCACAAGGACTTTGGCGGCAGAGCCAAGTGGGGTTCAACTGTGCCTTATGGTGACGCTGACGTTGACGGTAACGGACACGGTACCCATTGTGCGGGAACTATTGGTTCTGACTCTTATGGTATCGCCAAAGATGCCGAACTTGTGGCAGTCAAGGTTTTGAGATCCAACGGTTCCGGGTCGATGTCCGACGTTGTTAAGGGTGTTGAGTTTGCCGCCAAGCTGCACCAGCAGGCCGTCAAGGACAACAAGAAGGGTTTCAAGGGATCTACTGCAAACATGTCTTTGGGTGGTGGCAAGTCGCCTGCCTTGGACTTGGCTGTCAATGCTGCCGTCAAGGCGGGTTTGAACTTTGCAGTTGCTGCCGGTAATGAGAACCAGGATGCCTGCAACACGTCTCCAGCCGCTGCGGAGAACGCCATCACTGTGGGCGCTTCCACGATTGCCGACGCCAGAGCCTACTTTTCCAACTACGGCAAGTGTGTCGACATTTTTGCTCCCGGGTTGAATGTCTTGTCGACCTACATTGGTTCGGACTCTGCCACGGCCACCTTATCGGGGACTTCGATGGCGTCGCCTCATATTGCTGGGTTGTTGTCATACTTTGTGTCGTTGCAACCCGGTGCCGACTCTGAGTTTTTCGTTGCGGCCAATGGCGTCTCTCCCGCTCAGTTGAAGAAAAACTTGATTGCTTACGGAACCAACGGCTTGTTGTCTGACATTCCAGAGGACGGCACCCCCAATATTTTGGCTTTCAACGGGGCTGGCCACAACTTGACGAAGTTCTGGTCCAGCAAGGAATTGGCTGAGGCTGCCGAGTTGGAGCAGGGTGCTAAGCCCACTGCCTTGGAGGACAAGCTCGATGCGATGCTTTCCAAGGTGGAGCTGGACTCGATCCACATCTTTGACGACATCAAGAAGTTAGTCCAGGATGCCTACAGTGGGTTTTAGATAGGTGAGCACAAACTTTTTACTGCTTGCTCTGGCCCTTCTTTTGATTTTTCCTAGTTAATACAGATTTAAACGCAGTGAGGTGTATTTTGTGCGCGAGATGCGCGCATGCCCATCTTTTGGTAGCGCCCCGCGGTGGTTTGGCTGCTGATGACGTTTGGTGGCAATGTTTGATCCTGCATGTGGTACGATTTTTCTGGCCGTGGGGCCGTGTTGCCACTGCGGCACCAGCGATTGCAGTGAAGTAAGCGATTTCCTTCGATATCGGTACACCTGCAGTCCAAAACACAGCGCATACGTGAAGATGTCGACGCCCGCCAAACGCAGACTCATGCGAGACTTTAAGGTAAGTGGGAACGAACACGATCCGGCCAAAGACCAGGAGGCCCATGTGCACTAGTTTTATTTCTTGACACTAACCACCCAGCGCATGCAACAGGATGCTCCCAGTGGGGTGTCTGCGTCGCCGTTGCCAGACAACGTAATGAGCTGGAATGCCGTTATCATAGGCCCGGCGGACACGCCGTACGAGGACGGCACGTTTCGGTTAGTGCTCCAGTTTGACGAGCAGTATCCGAATAAGCCGCCAGTGGTCAAGTTTGTGAGCGAGATGTTTCACCCCAATGTCTACGCTAGTGGCGAGTTGTGTTTGGATATCTTACAGAACCGGTGGTCCCCTACATACGATGTCTCCTCGATCTTGACCTCGATTCAGCTGTTGTTAAACGACCCTAATATCCTGTCGCCAGCCAACGTCGAGGCAGCGAACTTGTACAAGGACCACCGGTCGCAGTATGCGAAACGGGTGAGGGAGACGGTAGAGATGAGCTGGAACGAGGATGACGAGGATGACGATGACGACGACGAGTAAGTCTTTGTGGGAGCGAAAGCACAAGAGTGTGAGTGGCCATCAGCTAGGCTGAGTGTCCTCGGCTTTTGTCTGCGGCCGCGTCACTGTCGGAAAGCCGGTGCATGCAGGCGAGCTAGATTCTGGCCTGCCATCGATAATCGACCTTCCTGCATATTTTGTTGGCAGCTTGCCTTGGCCAAGGCAGCAACGGCGACGGCGTGAATGCCTTGAGGAAGGACTATACTGAGTAAGGCGCGCCATCTCTTCGGCGGCCAGTCACCTCTGTAGGCAGATATATAGATGAGTTGAGCGACGCGCAATCTTTAATACAATACGAAGATGATGAATGGCAGGTTTTGTGATTGCGTCAAAATCAATCCCTGGTGTTTTGACAAACTCAGTGGCAGTGGGACTGCGTGTGCGCCTGAAAGCAAAGGAGACAATTATAGATACGGTCGTACCATAGGTGTCGCAATTGGTGGGTAAATCATATACACTGGGCACTGATTACGTGCAAATGCGCAATACAAAGTCTGTGTTGGCCCTTCACGCCCTTGTCAGTCCGATCCTCGCTGGTAACGTCATAATCCTGAGAAATCTGGCGGCACTATAGGCTATCGTGATGAGTTTGCAGCCAGGGATGCAGCGGGATCTGTGTCGCTATCGCGCGAATGCTTAGGCCCAAAGGCTAGGAACCACCTTCGACATGGCCAGCCTTTGTTCTTGCTACCCGAGAATGTCTATGTAGGTCAGCATCGTACAATCATTCTCTTTTTCTCTTTGGAAACTCGCAACACATTTTAGAGTGTAGGCGGTAGATTATTAAACATCTCGAATCGGTAAGAAAGAGTGCGCCCGCCGTTTAATTTCATTTGTCACAGGGTTCGACAAGGGCCGCGACGACTCGTTTAACCACTTTGGCAGCGAAATCTTCACCTCGCCATGAAGTAAGATTACTCGGATCATAAGCGCAAGGAGGGCTCTCCGCTTACATTTTCGATCACATCGAAGAAGCAAGCAATTCAGGTCGCCGCTAGTCAGCCAAAGCGACAATCTCGCCTACATACAATGTGCCTAACTCGTCATGCGATGTGAAGATTGAGTCCAACATCAACGAGGGCAAGCAGAGCATGCCGGCCCCCGGTTGCGACAAGCTGTTCTTGAAGTACGGCATGTCCATCATAGACGAGTGCTTCTCGTGGGAGCAGGCGGTTGACGTGTTGGACAAGTTGGCTGCCGCAGTGCGCACCGGAAGGACGTTGAAGAGATAGGACTAACTCACAGCATATATAGATGCCGTTAAAGCGCCATGTAAGTGTCGTTAGCTCGGGTGTGTGGATGTTTTTTGCAGCCAAATATGTCGTAATTTGGTTGCAAATCGCACGAAGGTGATCAACTACATGAATGCTTACGTCACTTCTGCAGTCAGTGTGAGCACGGTAGACACCTGATCTCTGGATGGCTATCAGTACATAGAGATCCTGGGTACCCTGACGCAGGCCATCGAGTCTGTGTCATTGACACAAGCTCGCACTTGTGCACAATTGTCCCAATTGTGTACCTCATCAGGTACAAACGGCGCTGAAATTATACGGTGATAGCTGCAAATACACGCGCCCCCTCTTATAATCCTTTCATTACACCAAAGAAACCCTGATATCTTTCAACAACTGCGGTATCTCAACTCTCACCACTAATGCAACTCACTTCCTTGTCTAGGAAGAACAAGGGCTCTTCCAAGCCCAGAAAGCACCCAAATCAAGCCAACCAAGAAGTTCCTCGAGAAGCTTGAAGCTTTTCTTTACCTTAAACGCAAGACAATTTAAGAACCAGTCAGACCCACCACCTCCGACGACTTCACGATGAACAGATACCGTCAGTCCATTAAGATCAAGGTCACGGCGACCCTTATCTCAATGAAATCAAGCGGATGAAAAAACAGATCCGCGAGCTGGAGATCCTCGAAACCAGTTCGATTATCCCGCTTGACATAAACATTGTTAACGAGGAGCTCGAGGAAGACTACAAGGCCAAGTATAATAGACTTTATACTCGGCCAACAAAGCCCAATTGGATTCCAGTGAGCTCGGCTACCACCATGGCCAACTCGCAAGGCACTGAGACCCCTCAAACTAGTGTCAACCCCTCCCCTCATTTAGATAAGCTGATGGACAACCAGCCCTGGGAACTCGGCTTTGCATTTGATGCTGATTTTTCGTTCGTAGAGTCAGACTCAGAGGAACGGGCATCATTAAGCTTTCTCCTGACCGCCCTTGATAATGATTTTGACAACATTCTGTTGACTAATTGCGAAGAGGAGCTGGAAGTCGAGGAGACGGACTTAGAAAAGGAGTTGGAAGTGGTAAAGTCAGGAGTGGAGGAAGAGACGCCCACCGTCCTTGACTCTCAGCCAATTTTAAAAACCCCATTCGAGTCAAGTGACTTTCGTTTTACCCAATTGTTTGACCCGACCTACTGCAAGGATAAATCCGAGCTTTCAATTACTAACGACTTAGGACAAACGGCGACAGTGGACTTTAGCGACATTTCGTTTGACCCTACCTACAGTGATGTGGAAAGGGATCTAGTGCTTGCGGAAGTGACTGGCCACCACACCGCGGGCACGACTCCCACCACATTCATTTCGGCAGCTAAAACCAAAGTTGGAGGAGCTGCCCTCCCCGAGCTGCCTTTGATCCCGGTATTTCAGCTCCCCACCACCAATGACACTCAAAAGAAGTCATTCTGCTAAGCAGGTTTCGATCTTCTATGGCAAACGCCTTCATAGACCGCAAGATAGTGACTTCGACCCTATTTAGTCACAGGACAGGACCTTGATGCTTGATGAGGTCAAACTTTGCTTAATACCAATCGCACTTGAGTATGAAACAATTGCTTTCAATTGCTTGCTCAGTGAGGTAGTAGTTGAGGCGAATCGTGGAGAATCAGACCGAGAGGGGTCCCTCAAAGGACACTTAGACATTCTTAGACGACACAATGAACTTTCCTATGAGCATTTTGAGTAGCTAGAGCGGCTTTGGTCACTAGAACAGGGGAGGTAGTTTTTTGCTTTACCATTTTGCAGCTATTGGTTAAGTTGGCTGTAACACATTTGGCGCGTGAACTTTCACACGCCACTGTGGGCAACCAAGACATTTGCGTTTGCTTCAAGCCTAGATGTAGCACCCAACCAACGCTCTCCAGTGGCAGAAAGCGGTATTCACTAAAATTACATTATGTGGCAGAATAAGCTCTATCAACCGTTTGAGGTGCCCATTGTTGGTATATAGGTATGGCTGTGAATTCACAACTACAAATTCACCACTTTAGACTAGCCCAAGTCATTCATTTGACTTTGAAACATTACAACTTGTTGCCCAAGTTCACATATACAGCCTTGGCCTGTGTGTAGGTGCTCAAGCCGTACTCTCCCAACTCACGGCCAACACCACTCATTTTAACCCCACCAAAGGGCACATGCACATCGGAGTCATTGGAAGAGTTAATCCAAACCATTCCCAGTTGAATGTCGGAAGCTAAAGTGTGTGCAGCAGTGATATCACGGGTAAATATGGCTGCACCCAATCCGTATTGCGTCTGGTTGGCGAGTATCACCGCCTCGTCGTCGTTACTGAATTTGCCGCACGCCACCACGGGGCCAAAAATCTCCTCATTGACAATGCGCATCTTTGAGGTGACATCGGCAAAGATGGTGGGCTTGATAAAGTAACCCTTGGACAAGTCGCCATCCTGGTTCTTTTCTCCGCCAAGAAGACAACGAGCACCCTCTTGCTTACCGATGTCTATGTACAGCAAGATCTTGTCGTGCTGCATCTGGGACACCTGGGGACCGAGGACTGCCTCGTCGTTGAACATGACCCCCTGTTTGTACTGCAGCTTAACGTGGTCAGCAAACTTGGCCAAGAAATCTTCATAGATGGACTCATGAGCGTAGATTCTCGAGGTGGAACAACACACTTGGCCGTTATTAGACATAATTCCAACCGCTGCCCACTTAACGGCCTGTTCAAGATCGGCGTCCGCGCGCACAATCAATGGGGACTTGCCGCCACACTCTAAGGTGACCGCCTTCAAATTTGAGGATGCCAACTGCTGAATGGTTTTGCCGGTCTGAGTGGACCCGGTGAAAGCCACCTTGTCAACGTCCATGTGCAGGGCGAGCGCCTTGCCGCAAGTGGCTCCATATCCGGAGAGAATGTTGACCACACCGGGCGGGAACCCAGCATCCTTGAACAATTGCGCCAAATACAAGATCGACAACGGGGTCACCTCTGACGACTTCAACACCACCACGTTACCTGCCGCTAATGCGGGAGCCAACTTCCATGCAGCCATCAAAATGGGGTAGTTCCACGGGATGATCTGCCCACACACCCCGTAGGGCTCATGCAACGTGTAGGCCAATGTCTTGGGGTTGTTTTGAATCACACGACCCTGAACCTTATCGGCCCATCCGGCGTAGTATCTGAATACAGCAATAGTTTCGTCAATGTCAAACACTGCATTCTGTGCAAAGGTCTTGCCCGAATCCCACGCCTCCATGGCGCCAATGAGATCGCGCTGCTCCTCCAACAAGGTGGCAAACTTGAACAACAAGTTACCCCTTTCAACGCCGCTTCGCTTCTTCCATTGCTTGAAGGCCGCCCGAGCCGCAGCCACTGCCACGTCAACGTCTTCGGCTTCTGCAGCATAGACATGGCCGTTCTTTTCGCTAGTAGCCGGGTTGATAGAGTCTAGCGTCCTGCCCGATTTGGACTTGACAAACTCGTTGTTGATAAACAACCCGGCGGGCTGGGTAAATTTTTGCCCATTAGGGAGTGTAACTTCGTACAGCAAAGACATTATAGTATTGTTGTGAGGATGCTGAAGTAAGGGCCGACATGTTTCTGTTTATATAAGATTTCGTGCGGGGCGGTTCCGATTTGCGATTGCGTACATCAGCATGGGTGGGGCGAAGCCGCGTGCACATTCCGAAAGCGGACAACACTAGCGGTTAACTACTTTTTCGCACTGACTCGTATTCAGTACAACAGAGTGAGTGCAATTAGTTGCAAAGCTTGGGACAAAGACTTTGTCCATACTCAAATGAGAGGGCATAGCTTACAAAGCCCAGGGGTTTATCGCAGCAGTTATCAAATTTCACATGAATATTCAAATATCATGATATAGCATGGGAACATCGGTTATTGGAATAGATTTTACTTCGCGATGCCGGTCAACCTCTTTCTCATCTTTTTCAATCAATCTTACAAAGCTTCTTTGCAAGGGACATCATTCAGCTCATGGACCAGTCGGCCTTTTCTTGCGCAAGACACAATTAGCAATTCCTTTTGCAACCATCAAAAATCCTGCATCTGATTTTGTCACTGACTTCCCAAGGTCCACGCATTTGGTCACCGGCTATGAGCTCGCCTTCGCCCACGCCAGACCCGTCGGAGGATAGACTCGCACGCCAATCGGATGTTACTGTATCGACAAACATCACCCTGTATGCCGAATATAAGGGATTCTTTGTCTACGTGCTAACATCCATCACTCTCGCGATATGGGCAACCTGGTCGCTTGTGCCCGATTCGGTGCTACACTCGTATGGCGTATATTATCACCCCGACAAATACTGGTCGCTTGCGCTACCGGCATACTTCCTCATGGCGATGCTCTTCACGTATATTGCCCACGTGCTCTACAACACCGAAATCATGACACTTCCATTGGACGATGTGCGCAATTTTGTGGATGAAAATGCGGTCTTGGCTGGTTGTACCTACAAGACAGGCGTTCCAGTGTATAAGGGCGAGTCTGCATCCGACGAAGCCGAGGACTGGGCTTTCCGTTATAGCAGTGCCGTGTGGGATCTTCCCATAAGCCTAACCAACGAGGTGCTCTATGCCGATGAGTAGTTGCTTGGAAAGGGTCCAAGCACACTCTATTTGCTTATACCACAAGTGAAGATACTCAGCGAATTCGGCACGACAACGAGCGAGTCTGTTTAGTGGAACAAACAGTGTGTGTTTCGAAACGCACCCTAGGTCTCATGCTTAATCATCGCTTGCGTCCATTTCATCGTTGAAGTTGACTCACGAGAAACCCTCTTGCCCTCTTCTCGCTTTCTCTGAAGTGCCGCTTAACCCACACTGTTGCTTATCGCGATTTGACAGCTGTGGTTGACAGCAGTGACTCCGAATGCGCGAGGATTCAAACAGAAAAACGAAAAGGGCGATCCGAAAAAAAGCCGGGCGCTTTAAACTCCCATTTCCTTCCGTCCAAGGGAGCACCAAAACTGCCCTCCCATGTATTTCGAGAACTCACCTGCTCAAAATGAGTTCAGAAGCGATACATTCACCACACCAACGGTCTCAATGGCCAATGCCATGTTGAAGGCAAGTCTTGGCGATTCTGTCTATAACGAGG
Organism: Debaryomycetaceae sp. JAC-2022a; assembly: GCA_032598715.1. NCBI lineage: Eukaryota > Fungi > Ascomycota > Pichiomycetes > Serinales > Debaryomycetaceae > Debaryomycetaceae sp. JAC-2022a. The sequence continues at coordinate 307,628 of CP095439.1, read as the reverse complement.
ACGAAACCACCGTTGAGTTGGAGCGGCACGTTGCTAAATTGGCAGGCAAACCGCGTGGATTGTTTTGCGTCAGCGGAACCTTGTCTAATCAAATCGCACTCAGGTGTCATTTATTTCAACCCCCACACAGTGTCTTGTGTGACTATCGGGGTCACGTGTATGTACATGAGGCTGGTGGTTTACCAACCTTGTCGCAGGCCATGGTGCAACCCATCATCCCCAAGAACGGCATCCACTTGACATTGGACGACGATATCATCCCAAACTTTATCCCCGACGATGGAGAAATTCACGGATGCCCGACAAAGGTGATTTCATTGGAAAACACCTTGCATGGAATGCTATTTCCCTTGGACGAAATTGTCAAGATCAGCCAATTCTGTAAGGCCCACAAAGTCAGGTTGCACCTCGATGGTGCCCGGTTATGGAACGCGCTGGAGGAGACGGGGATCTCGGTAAAGGAGTATGCAAGCCTTTTTGACCTGGTATCCTTGTGTCTTTCAAAGACGCTTGGCGCACCCATGGGTTCCGTTTTGGTTGGTGAGACCAAATTCATACAAAAGGCCAATCATTTCAAGAAGCAAAACGGCGGCGGTATTAGACAAGCGGGTATTGTTACTAGCATGGCACGCGTGGCACTTGACGAAAACTTGCCCCTCTTGAAGCAAACGCATGCGTGGGCCAAAGAGATGGGCCAGTTTTGCGAGCATCACGGTATCCGTCTTGAGCACCCAGTCCACACTAATTTCGTGTTTGTCGATTTGGTTGCAAACAAGATGGACCCGCTGTTGTTGGAGAAGTTGGGCCGCGAGGCGGGCTTGAAACTAGGTGGAGGTCGTTTGGCGTACCACTTCCAATTGTCGTCACAGAGCAGAGACAAAGTGAAGCAGGTGGTGCTTGCATGTTACGAAGCGGCCAAAACTAACCCGTACAAGGGTGACGGAGCAGCCAAGTTTTATAGTGTCGTCGATCAAGAGTAGTCGGCAATTGATGAATGGAGATGGAAATCTCCTTGGTGCTAAGACTGGTGACGGTGGTGACGGTGACGATGGAAGAGAATATAGGTGCTGGCCCGGTGATGGTGTGACTAAATTGTGTCTGAGATCGCAACCACAATATGAATGTTAATCCTGTAAGCAGTTCAGCGATCGTGAAATGAGCGCGGAGTCAACAATGAAGATACACCAATTGACTCGCACATTCGCTTGTTTGTGGGCACAGCCTCGAAACACTCCAATGTCACATGGATCGGTTGAGTTCATCACAGGTTTGTTGTAGTGCTTTGCAAGTCTCTTTACTTGGCAACAGCTCATGAGGAAGCGATCATTGTACGTTGCGATGAGTCAGTTTACCCTTGGTCCACCTGAAAGACGCGCTGAACTTCATATGCAAGAGACTAGAGCCTATAGATGAGGGCATACACTTGAGAATGGTTTTGACTCCTCATTTGTAGTTGCTAGCATGGTGATTTCGATTGCTTAGTCTGAACCACTACGACTTCATTTTATGCCATGAGGGGTTTTAATCCGAGACTCAGTTCAGACGGGTATTCTTACGCTTTGAATAGTCATGTGTTGCTCAAATCTGAGTTCCTGGGCATATTATTTAACAAGATCTTGAAACTTGCAGTCGAGGTTCGAAATCGGACGTGTGCTGACGATAGTGCGATGGCCTGAGTGCGACACTATTTATACACTGTAGGGTGTCTAGATGGCAAAGTCTTTGCTGAGCGCCATTACGTTTCTTCGTTTTAGTCCGCCTTCGTCTATCATGGTAGATATCGGAAATTTTTGGTGTTGTTGCCATCAACGGGTTAATAGGTTCACACCAAATGGAGCTATGGAACTCAAGTTTTGCCGAAGGATGTTAATTATGGTGCTCATTAGACAATCAGTTGGTCATATGTTTTTATGGTTCGGGATTGTCTCAGAAACTTTTGCATTGTGAGTACATACAACTGGCCGAGTTCAAAGAGTGAGGTTCTCTAAGCCAGAATGTACTGTCGAAGCACTACTGGTCAGCCATTGGAAGCGTGTGATTTTCCACCAAACGTAGCATGCGCTGCCTTCTTGGGTGTCTTGTGCACACCCTTATCTTTAATTGCACTTGAAAGGTGTGCCTTTAAGGCCTCCATTTGCAGGAAGACCAATCTTCTTACTAAGATACTTCGTGTCCTATACTGAAGGAGAACTCAGTAGTGGGCACGATATTCATAACTCTCTCTTTCCAAATTTACCAGTCAAGTACCGAAGTCTACGTTTAGGCTTGCAGTTGGGTGAGAGAAACCTTGGATGTGCGTCCCAAATATTCGTTTCACACATAGAGTAAGACTAGTGGCTTACGTTCTAATCGTCACTTACTCAGGGGAATTGTGGGAATCAAGTATTTATAGAAACTGGGATAAGAACCACAGTTCTAATTACCCAAGTTTCAATTGGAGAAGCCGGTGTAGGGTTTCTTTCAATTATCATATTTGCAACCATTCGGGGTTGCGTGCAAATGCCGCGGGAGGAGATGTGGCGCGCTGCGAGGGTATCACGTGCCAGTTTCAAATGGCGGGCCATGCTCATCTTACCATAAACCTTCAGTCCGTAGCATGGCCCGACTCGCAGATGCGTCGGGCACCATCGTCTTCGTGCTTAGTCTTAACAGCGAGCTTTGTGACTTTCTCGCAGATGACTTCAATTTCGAAATGTGTATGCGCATCTTGTCGTTGCCGGAGCAGTTGGCGATACGCCACAAGGTTGATCCAGTAAAGCAATTGGCCAACAGGCTTTTTACGCGCTACGTATGCAATAGCTGCCTCGGCGTGACCAATGCGTTTGCTGAGATCGAATTTAAATACAACGAGCTAGGCAAACCGACTTTACCGTCTGGCGCCCGTGCTCTCCAGTTTAGCGCTAGCACCTCGAACCTGTTATTGACCACGGTAGTCCAGTTTGACTCTACTACTCCCATCGGTATCGACTTGTCGCATTCGCAGCAGAAGATCAACCCGCAAACCTGTGTGGAAGAGTTTCGTCTGGCGTTTAATGACGAGGAGTTTCAGTATTTGCTGGTGATCCCAGACACCGAGGAACGCTATTTGCGATTCAACCAGATCTGGACTTTGAAAGAGGCGTTCACCAAGTTGCTAGGCAGTGGGTTGCACATAGACTTGAGCCACTTTGGTTTTCGCATTGACCCACAGGGAGTAGTTTATCAAGAGACGTGGTCACCACGGACCGCGGCACAATGGAGTGAGGTGCCCGTCAAATGGCGGACGGCAATAAAGGTGGACCCATCGCGGCTTTATCAGTCGAACTCACCCTATGTGCAGCAGTTGCTGTCAGATAAGTTTCACTGCCAACTGGCTTCGTTCTTTGGCGTAACGGTATCGCTTGTGAGTCAGGCACCACTCGACAACGTTAGGGTGATGCAGTTTGACTTACTTGGGCCTTTACAGGAGTACATGAAAGGTTTGTGAGGTGTTTTTCGACACATTGCCATACATTAGTACACTTTATTAACCTTCGCACTGTTCTCACGTCGAGTGAACAGCTGCGCCTGAGACGACGGGCACTCTGGTGGGCCGCTTTCAGGAAGCTAGTTCAGCAGCAGCATTTCATCTTTGACGCATATATTACACAGAATTCGCATCCATGGTTGTAAGCCACAATTGGTGCCCTACTTCATTTAGCACCCCGTCTTCCGTCATCGTTGAAGTGAAGACAGACGGCAATGGAAAAGCTACGCTCTTGCGAGCACTGACTCGTAGATTAACTAAGTAACCCAACTAAAGACATCAACTCGGCATAACTTCTTTGAATTCAATGACTTATCTACAATTGTTACACCTCGCATCTACAATCGCTTCGCAGTATCATACTCACGTTTATTCGTTTTACTTTTTGCTTCGTACTCTAAATCAACAATGTGCCAGCCATCATGGCCAAGGCAGCAAAGCTGTAGCCTGTAGCGGTGGGGCCAAGGCCAGCAGCAGCCCCCGCAGACGACGATCCACTCTTGGACGAGCCCGAAGATTTGGAGGAGCCTGATGTCTTGGAACCCAGGCCACCAGATGAAGAGCCCAATGAAGAGCTGCCAGAACTCTTCGAGCCTAAGCCCCCTAAGCTTCCTGAAGACCCAGACGAGCTCGACCCGGACGATCCAGATGCAGCAGATGAGCCCGAGGAGCCCGATGGCGAGGTCCCCGAGGCAGCGGAGCCAGATGGAACAGAGCCCGCAGATCCAGCCGCACCAGACGGAGAAGATCCCGCAGTAGAGCTGCCACCAAGTTGAGCAACGGCAGGTGCCGACTCAGACGCGCCCGCAGCCGAGCCTGCAGCAGAAGTCGCCGAGCTTCCACCACCGCCGACAGCGCCGGTAGCCTTGCTCGCGGCCCCGCCGGCGGCACTAGTAGCTCCACCGGCAGCGCCACCACCTGCGCTACTGGCGCCGCCAGCAATTCCACCAGCGGCTCCAGCAACTGCACTTGTCGCACTACCCCCAGCACCGCCAGCTGCTGCGGTGACTGAATTAGCACCGTCACCAGCGGCCCCAGCAGCGTTCTGAGCACTTCCCGCAAGGCCGCCTTCGCCACTATCCAGAGAGCCGGCCTTTTTAACCAAGACTTCGGCCTGGTAGCCTGGTACTATGCCAGCGTTGACCAAAGAGGCTGCAACGGCAATTAATGTGACAGATGAAAACTTCATAATATGTATGTGTAAATTTGTAAAGTCGAAGTAATCGATAATGGGATACTGACTAACGAGCTAGCTCATCGCCTTATTTATATGCCAACATTGAACTTCAAAGCCTGGCTATGCTGCTACGTTGATCAAGAGCGTTGGGTGCAAAAGCAGCTGCGCTTTTCGTGTCGAACTGGCGAGGGTTCATAATCTTCCCCTGAAAAGGATACAGGACGAAAATGATTGCGAATAATTGACAAATGGCTGCATTGACAGCAATAGCACGATGCTTTCAACAAAAGGTTGCTTCCTCGGTCCATAGGCAGATCGTACGCGAGAAATGCTGTCGAATGGCATGTCTAAGTATCTCTTGCTGCATATGTTAGCCTCGAGATCAATCTACCCCATGCATTTCGAGGCCTCTTTTTTTTCTTTTTAGCAACTTTTGTGCCCAAAGGACTAAATTCGGGACTTATATGCAAATAACGGCGCTCACCTCGATTTCGGTCTATTGTTTCACCCATTCGCGCATGTTGGCGTATAAGCAACTAGAAACCACAGCCTCACTGAAGGTGCATGCACAGCCTCGCCAGCGACACTAGCATCCCTTCTTTGCCGAAAAAACACAAACACGGTACTTGCGACTCGTCGTCACCTCCCATGACTGGGGCGCAGTGGCGTTCTCGCTGTTGCAAGTGCGACGGCTGAGGTAGTTCTGTTCTGGTTTCCTGCACATGGATGCGTTTGTGGTTGGAGACGTCTTCGGCCATTACGCATGGTCTCCCAACTGTGGGATGGGTCTGCTCTTAGTTTCCAAACATGAGAAGTACTTTAAACTTTGCTTGACATCACTACCCTCTAGAGCTCAGTCTGAAGATGCCAATAGATTGGCTATTGCGTGCTTCTGTGTACAGGGGCTAGATCTCTTGGGTCGCCTCAAGCTCACATCAGAGGAGCACCAAGCCTACACTGACTTCATTTACAGCCACAAGATTGTGGATCCGCGAGGTGAGATTGAGTCATTCCGTGGCAGCCAAACATTTTCAATTCCACCAGCTCAGACAGATGAGGAGCACTACGACTTGCCCAACTTGGCCGCCACCTACTTTGGACTCGCGGCGCTCTTGACATTGAATTCTAATTACCTGCAGCACCTAGACCGTCATAAGATTATGCGGTTTGTGCAGCGACTACAAATTACAAACCATGGTGACGACGCAATTGGTGGATTTCGCCCCGTATTGGGGCTGCATGGTAGCCCCTTCGGCGAGGTAGACATACGACATTGCTACACGGCGCTTTGCATACGGCAGTTGGTGGGGTATGACCGATTACCAGAGAGGCAGCGACAGTTTGACATAAATGTAGAGCTAGCGCAGCGATACATATTGGCACGCGTGAATTACAATGGCGGCCTTTCGCTGGAGCCATTCACGGAGTCACACGCGGGGCTCACATTTTGCGGAATAGCCGCATTGAAATTGACCGAGTACGACTTTAGTCACGCACCGTGGGTGGAGCATACCGTGAGGTGGCTTGTGATGCGTCAGGTGGACTTTCCCTCACTGATCGCCGCGCCGCAATCAGAATACGCGTATTGGGACAAAGAAGACATTGGTGGCTTCAACGGACGCGAAAATAAGTTTGCCGACACGTGCTACGCGTGGTGGTGCACCGCCGCGTTGCGGGCCATTGGACCGCAGTTTATGGAGCTCATTGACGTTGCAGCAGCACAGCAATACTTGTTGCAGGGCACGCAGGGCTCGCTTACCGGAGGATTTGGTAAGGATACAGCTAGCATGCCAGACCCCATGCACAGCTTTTTGGGCCTTGCTGCGCTTCTGTTGTGGAGCGATTTGCCCGCAGCAGAGTCTTTCGACGGGGCGCAAAATTTGGCAGCGGTAGATGAAATATTGGTGGTTGCCAGGCGTCTGCGTGACAAACTTGGGGAAATGTGGGCGCAAGAATTGAGCTAAAATGTGAGCACCAACAAGCGCCTTACTCGGCGTGAGTACAACCATTACGTCAGTCTACGTCGTAATAGGCGATAATGCATGCCACGTGATGACCGAAAAAAATGTTTTAGCGGGGGCGGCTGGGGCCACCGACGGGCTAGTGGACATCTCATTGTAGACTCATTTGCAACCACACACTCTTTTGCATGACTGATACTGATCGCGATGAGACCGCGGTAGACAGCGCCATGGCGACTGCCGCTGGGACTCCAGGTGCGATCGCGCGGGTGGACGGCAACAAACTGGCCAAGCCGTTGTCGCATCTCGTTGCCGGTGGGTTGGCCGGGCTCGTATCGGCGATTACGCTCCAGCCGTTCGACCTCCTCAAGACAAGGCTCCAGCAGCAGCAGCGCCTGAACCAGCAGTACCGCACTACCATCACCAAAGAATTGCGTAAGTTAACCCGCATAAAGGAGTTGTGGCGAGGGGCACTCCCCTCGGCGCTCCGCACGTCCGTTGGTGCTGGGCTCTATTTCACGCTGTTATCGATGTCACGCGAGTACTTGGCCAGTCTCAAGCGCAGCACCGAGAGCAGCACCAGCTCGACGCTGATCCTCCCGCGCTTGCTGGCATACGAAAACCTTATCACGGGGTTTGGCATGCGCGCCCTTGTCGGTTTCGTTACCATGCCCATAACGGTGATCAAGACGAGGTATGAGCTGAATGCCTACAGCTACAACTCGATGTACGAGGGAGTGGAGGGTATATACTTGGATGACGGGCACACCGGCAAGGGATCCGTGCGCAACTTCTTTCGCGGATCCATCGCCACGTTGGCGCGCGATTGCCCCTACGCGGGGCTCTACGTGCTTTTCTACGAGCTGTTCAAGAACGACGTGATGCCCTCGTTAGTGGGTGAGGAGGAACGAGGGGCGCTGGATTTCGCCGCGTTTGTGCTGCGGCTGACGCTCATCAACTCCTCGTCAGCGGTGTTGGCGGCCTCGGTCGCAACCACATTGACGGCCCCGTTCGACGCAGTCAAGACTCGTTTGCAGCTCTCGGTACAGCAGATCTCGATATGGCAAGCAACGCGAAATATCATACTGGAGCGTGGCGGCGTGGCCAACTTGTTTCGTGGATTGTCGTTGCGATTGAGCCGAAAGGGCCTTTCAGCGGGGATCAGTTGGTGCGTTTACGAAGAGTTGATCAAGGCCAACTTCATGGCCAATTTTATGGCAAGGCGGACTGACTTATAGAAAGGCAATATAGACGGCCGGGTGCCAGCCATCCCTCTCACGGGGGGGGGGGGGTTGTTGCGCTGCTTCAGCTTCGTGGCCTACCCCACCCTGGAGCCAAGTATTGGTACATCCTGTATATAGTTAATGCACCCTCGGTCAGCGGCGCGCCCCGCATCCACTTCAAGCGACCCGCGTTCACCACTCTCTACGCTCCCCATGAACGAAGAGTTGATTGGCAGTGCGGTGACGTTTCTCCATGACCCCAGCGTGGCACAGTCACCCTTGGCCAAGCGTGTTGAGTTCTTGGAATCCAAGGGGTTGACGCAACACGAGATTGAGGAGGCACTCAAGCGCGCCGAAGCCGGCACCGGCGGGTCTGCTAGCGCGAGTGCACCTTCGGCAGCCACGACACCGGCGGCTCCTCTCCACAGCAGCTACGGTCCGCCAGCGGCGTTGCCGCCACTTGACTACTATAACCCGCCTGCGCCGCCACAGCGGCTGTGGAAGGACTACTTCATCATGGCGACCGCCACCGCTGGAGTACTGTATGGTCTCTACCAAGTGGTCACCAAGTACCTCATTCCCAGCATAATCCCTCCCTCGCAAAGTCAGGTCGAGCGCGACCAGCAAAAAATCGATGAGGAGTTCATGAAGATTGACAAGTTGCTTGAGCAACTCGCGCTGGATCAGCTGCAGATGAAGGAGGCCAATGACTCAAGGCTACAGGAGGTAGACTCGGTGGTGAGCAACGTCAACGACTTTTTGAGCAAGTACAACAAGGACAAGTTGGCGTTTGACGACGACTTGAGGTTAATGAAGTTGGAGATCGACAACTTGCGCAACAGCGTCGAGAAGAACATGAATAACACGCGCGAAAACGTCAAGGACGAGTTGCACGAGATCAGCGAGGAGTTGGCGTCGTTGCGGCTGTTGATTGTGGCGCGGCTGGAGGGCAAGGGCGAGCACGAGCGCAAGTTAGCGCCCGTATCGTCGATCCCGTCGGCAAGCGAGATTTTGCGGCGCGCCAGGGCCAACGCGCCGCAAGCGCCCGCAGACTCTGCTGCCGCCTCCGCTCCCGCACTGGCACCGGCCACTGCCACCGCACCCACGTCCGCGGCTCTGGCACCAACGCCTGCGGCTGGCTACACCGCGCCCACCCAGGTAGGCAACGTGTTCGCCGCCGGCATCCCCGAGTGGCAATTGAAGAAGAAACAAGAAGAGGAGGAGAGTGAGCGCTCGAAGGAGGAAGAGAAAGAAAGTCCGAAGGAGCAGACAGCCCCTGCGGCGCCGCAGCCTGAGGACGCGCCCGTAGGCTTCTCCAAGCCCAACGGCACCGACAGCGAGGTCGCCAAGGCTATCGCCAATGTGGGCGTGCCCGCCTGGCAGCTTAACGCGTAGCATAGCACCCTGCCCTAATGTAGTGTCCGCACCAGTCGAGACGATTGGCGATTTTCTTACTGGCGCCGGTGGAAAAAAAAAGAGGCAGCCGTCGCTATCTCTCGCTCCATCCTCCGGCAGACACTCGAGTCTGTTTACCCACCGGCGCACCGACCGACACCATCACGGCCATCGAGCATCCCGGTGCCCGCTAGCTACACCCGGGCCTAATCTTGGTTTGTTTTTGGGTTTGTTCTATTCGGTTGTTTTTACTTGCCCAGGGATCGGCTAGTGGTTATCAGCGATTTGCATCATGGAAACGTACCCTAAGAGAAAGGAAGAGTTGGTGGCGTTCAGCGGCCAGCTTGAGGTGATCGAAAGCGTGCAGCACAGCAACGCCCGCGCGCGCATAAACCAGACTGCCTACACGGCTCTGCCGCGCTACCACCAGTACGGAGGGCACCAGAACAAGCACGGCGCCAAGTACTACGGCAACGCACAGGGCTTTGTGCCGCACTACCAGCAGCATCATCAGCTGCAGCAGCAACAGCCACAGCACCAGCAGCCGTTGGCGCTGGCGTACGCGACACCGCAGTATACGCCACCGTTTGGGGCCTCACAGTACACGCAGCCGCCTTACGGCGACTTTGGCAAGCCGCAGCCGTCACCGCCGGCGCAGCTCTTCCACGAGCCGCACAACTTGTCGTCGTCGTCGTCCCTCCTTCTGGAGACAACCGCGGCGGCGCCACAGCAGCAGCCCTACGACTTCAAGAACATTCTCTTGATGAATAACAGCACACACCTGGTCAACTCGGCGACGTATCTGCAGCCGAGTAAGGCTGCCAGTGCTGCCAGCGCGTTTCTGCCCAGCAGCTTAATGGCGGCGGGCCCCAACTCATCGCCGCCGGCGATGTTGCTCTCGGCGCCGGTGTCGCTCAGCTCACTGAAGTCCACCGCCGGAAGCGGGTTCCTCAACTCGCCGTCCTTGATGCCGCTGTCGGCCTCCTCGGCGGACAACTGGGGGTTCAAAAGCCAGAGCAGTCCCCACAGCTCAATATGGGGCGCGCCGTCGTACCCCAACGGCTCGATTGCCGCCAACAACCAGCACCACACAATGGGATCAATGTGGTAGGATGGACACTAAAAATCGGATCAGGATACACAGATACTCGGAGTTCAAATCAATTGGGAAGGCAAAGAGACATGTAAGGAGAGATGGAGGCGTGTAATAGGGAATCAACGGATACATCAATAGACTGTGACCTCGGGCTATACACCGGATTCTTCTCCGATTGTAGTTCCTGCATGAAATCACTAGTACTCGAGTGGCTCGGTGTCACACCAGTACCACGTAGCACACACGATGACGGTCTCGTTGCGACAGCTTGTCAAGGTGTGCGCCAGCAGACGCACCCCTCCCAAGACGTTTGTGGAGCTTTTCAACCAGCTTGATGAGGAGCACCCCGTTGGTGAAGCCGACTTTATCGACAACTTGGTCCACGCGGGCGGCAGCGCCACCGCCACCAGACTCATGGTTGAGTATGCGCTCACCGTGGCTGCAGCTAATCCGAAGCGGATGGAGCAGTTGTGGGGCAGTCTCCCACGTCTCAATGGGGCGGTACAAGTCGCGTACCTTCGCCGCGTGGCACGCGATTCCGACGCGGGCGCTGCCGCGAGCCCCCACTTTATTCAATACACCACCACCTTGCTTGACGAGGCACTGCACTTGCCGTCGAAGCTCCTCACCCAGCTCATTCTCACCTGGTGCGAGATCATGCAGCACTTCCTGGCGTCCGATCAGCTCGACAATTTGATCTTGCGCATCATCCTGACGCTCTCGGACTTGAAGCACCAACGCTTGTTACAGTACTTCCTGACGGTGCTGCAGATCAAGCCAGCGGAGCCCGTAGAGGCTGTAGCTTCCAAGGACACGGCGTCCAAGCCCGGGTTGGCCCCGCCCAAGTTTGAGGTGACGCCTACTTCGAAAAAGTATGCCCGTCTTGTGGCTGCCAAGCAGGCGTACTGGATACAGTCGACAATGCAGCTGCACACCCCAATAGGACATGAGGACGTGCTCAGGGGCTTTGAAGCATTGGGCGCAGGTACTCTAGCCTCGCTTGTGGGCATATTCGTGCATGGAGCGCTGGCAGCGGACTCGCCGACATATGTGCGCGAAAACTACCGCAACTTTGTGGTTACCAAGCTTGTAACCATCGCCAAGCTGTCGAGTAAGGGCGAGATCGAGGCTGCCGTCCAAGCCGTGGGGCCTCTAGACGATGAGAGGCTCACTTGGATGCAAAGCTTTGTCAAGTCATGTATATTCCACACGGTTTTGGAGGTGTCAAGCTACAGTGTGCTTTTCCCGCAAAACCCCCCACTGGTGCCGTTCAATAGTGAGTTGCTTCAGTTCAAGAATGATACCATCAACGCTCTGGTGCTCGACGAGTTGCGCAAGCGCTTGATCGACGTCAACACCGAGTTCACCTCATTGGAGGAGTCGGGACTCATCCCATACGTGAGCAACCTCTGGCGGCAGTTCCAATACAGCGACGTTAAGCAGCGCGAGTTGACCACCACCGTGGTGGAGTTTATTGATCAGTTTATCACCAACCGCAGCAACGACAAGTTGACGAGGTTGCTCTTACTGCTCACACATACACCTGCGACGCTCTCGATGGTGTTTGTGGCGCTGGACGTGCTGCGGTTGGTGTACAAGTTGATCAAGTACGTCAACACCGCTTTCGAGGACAACGACGTCAATGACTACCAAGAATATTGCTCGCAGTTTGGAGTGATTCTCCTCTGCATCACGCAGCTCGTGGAGTATTTTGAGCTCAACCGACACCCAAACTTCCCCACCATCAAGAGCATGTTTGTGATTGATTATCTCAACAATTTTTATTATAGATTATGCGACAACCTCACCGTGGAGGTGGCGTCGTCCGATGAAGCCGATGAAATTATCATCGCCAACTTCACCAACCACATGAACGACTGGATCCGCGCGTTGTTCGATGTCAACAACGAGGAGGGCTTGAGCGACGATATCATCAAGCTGGTCAACGTCAAGCAAATTTGCAAAGTGATTCCCTTGGTTTACCAGCAGGCGATTGTGGCCTACAATTGCGGCAAAATCGATATCCGGGTGTTGAACAATGGCATGGAATTTTTAACGCAGCAGTTCTTGGTGCCCTGCTCGTTGAGCATATTGGAGTGGCTCACAAGATACGTTCGCTTTGGCAACAACCATGTCAAGTTGATTCCTATTTTGGGCGACCTCATCAAGGCCAACTTGGGCATAACCACGGAGAGCTCCATGGCGGTGGACACGACGAGCGACCAGGTAATAATCTTCAAGTTGGTGTTGAATATTTGCGCCAAAGACATTGTGGCTGCAGTGCAGAATGTGCCACACTCGACTGAGGCACTGGAGATTCTTGCGTTGGTCACCACCAACGTTGATGATGCCTTTTTGAAGATGGAGGGCACTGAACGTAGCACTAGGGCAGGCACCCCAAACTTGGTGGACGAGTGGCGCAACCATTTGCTCGCGGTAGTGGATGCGGCCCCCAACTTGCGAGTCAATGAATGGTTGACGGGTCAAGTACTCGAATACGAGCAGCAGAGATTGGCGACCACAGTTGTGGCCGAGCTCGCAGCTCACCACGAGGGAAACCGCGTCTTTCTTGATTTGATGCTGTTTATATTGCGCCAGAGATGCGTCCACGAAAAGAGGACGCAATCGACCCACCCGACCCCTCCAGCAGTGCTACTTCTGTCAGATACTACGTTTGCCTCGTCCATCGACAACCACTACTCCTCCATTTTCAATGTGCCCGAGGATGAGAGCATGGAAGATGACTTATTCAATGAGAGTCTCGAGGGCCAGGCCGACTCCACGAAATCTTTTTCAGCCATTACGGAGCTAGTAGCTCGGAGGTCTAGTTTCTTGACCCAGCTCATTCGGCTTGACGCTCAAACTCAGAACGCATCCTTAAATGCCTTTGTTCGTAAGATATTGGAACCAGGCGTTGCATGAAACCAGTGCCCTTCGATCCCAAGCTATAGCCTCTGCAATTCGTTGTATGCACACACGTTCATCTTTATTTTTCCGTCAATATTTGATGTGCGGCTCACACGTGAAATTAGCGGCTTGCCTGTTTGAGTTACGCGGCGGTATCTTATCGCGCCCAAAACGGAAGGCTGCAATGCGGCAGACGCGATTAGATTACGAGCGGCAGTTAGGGTGGGACGATCAATAGCAACTAGCGATGGGATCGCTGCAGGTCAAAACCTTAATACGGCCGAGCTACATAAGGCCCCTTCCTCCCAGCACCACTCAAAGTATTCAAGTCGCGTTGTCATGTCGCAGCTAAAAAACGTTGTTTCACTACAATCGGTGCGGTCGCGAACCAGCCAGCACATCAACAATGTCCTCTCAAACAGATCCGAGATGCGCGTGCTCAGTCTCGACCCTACCAAGGTGGAGGACACTGACCTCTTGGCCGAGATTGGCTACAAGCAAGAGCTCAACCGCACCTACTCCACTTTGCAGATTTTTGGCATCGCCTTTCTGATCATGGGACTCTTGCCCTCCATCGCCTCAACCATCGGCTCCGGGCTTGAGGCGGGCAGTGTGGGCTTGGTGTGGGGGTGGTTTGCCGCGGGGTTTTTTATCTTGTGCATTGGCGTATCGATGAGCATCTTGGCGTCGGCGATCCCGACGCTGGGCGGGTTGTACTATTGGACTAACTACTATGCGCCAGACAACTGCCGTGTCATCTTGAGCTTCTTGATTGGGTGCCTGAATCTGTTGGGATTGGTTTCGGGGTTCTGTCTGATCAACTACGGGTTTGCGGCCGAGTTATTGTCGGCGATTTACATCAACCGCGATGGCGACTTTCACATCACTAATGCCATTTTGTATGGGGTGTTTGCTGCGTGTTGTGTGTCGCATATCTTGTTGTGCTGTGCCACGTCGCAGCACACGGCCAAGCTTCAGACGTTCTCGATCATTATCAATGTGTTCATCATTGTGTTGTTCCTCATTGCCGTCCCCATCGGCGCGTCTAGCCACGCGGGCTTCAACAGCCGAGGCTTCATCTTTGGCAACTTTACCAACGCACGCGACTGGCCCACCGGTTGGTCCTTTATGATCTCGTGGATGCCGGCCATCTGGACGATTGGTGCGTTTGATCTGTGTGTCCATATGTCAGAGGAGGCTCGCAATGCCACCAGAGGGGTGCCCATCGGCGTCATCGGGTCGATCACTGTTTGTTGGATTTTAGGGTGGATCCTCTGCATCGTGGCATCGGCTTGCATCAAGGATGGCGATTTGAACCGAGTGCTCAGTACCGGTTCTGGCCAGGTCATGGCTCAAATTATCTACGATGCTTTGGGCAAAAAATGGGCCGTGGCATTCATGTCGTTGATTGCCTTTGCGCAATACCTTATGGGTGCTTCGATCTTGACTGCGGCCCTGCGGCAGATCTGGGCTTTTGCCCGCGACGATGGGTTGCCCTTCCATTCGTATGTCAAGGTGATCAACCCACTTATCAAGGTTCCCGTCAGGGCCACCATTTTCGGTGGCGTGTTGGCGCTCATTTGTGGGTTGTTGATATTAGTTGGGCCGACAGCGTCCGGAGCTCTCTTCTCCTTGGCAGTTGCTAGCAACAACTTGTCGTGGGGTATGCCCGTGTTCTTGGTGTTGTTGCCCCACGGCGCTCGCAAGTTCAAAGCAGGGTACTTCACCTTGGGCACGGTGGGCAACACCGTGGTGCATGTCATCACGGTAGTGTGGATCGCGTACGCCATTGTCATGAGCATGTTCCCCAATGACAAGGAGGTCGACAAGGAGTCCATGAACTACACCGTGGTGATAAACGTTGGGGTGTGGATTCTCGCCCTTGCGTACTACTTTATCTACGGCTACAAGGTGTTTTCGGGGCCAAAGTCCAACATCGACACGATATCGCTGGAAAATACCGACGAGGAAGACTTTTACGACAACATCGATGCAAGGGTAACCGAGAAGCAATAAACGAGCGTGCAACTTGACAGCCACTATTTCTGCGATGCCATGACGCTGCATTGAACATATTATATGCCCCGTAGATAATGCCAGCAAAAGGCGATCTGGCGCCGCTTCAGTAATGCGCCCATGCCAATTACAGTCTCGAATAGACATAGACTACAAGCTAGGCCTTCTTTGGCCTCAAGCAACTTGCCTACTTTTGTCGTCAGCCGGTGGCGATCTCGACGCCGAATCCGTTTTTTATAGACAGCCAAGTAGTCCCGCGTTTTGTGCACAATTGCGTGGAATCTAGCCATTGCGCCTGAGTCGCAATCAAAGCACAAACTTTGGGAGCGATATCCCCTGAGTGAGGCCAAATTGGGGATCGTGAGGCGAGTAAACGTGCTACCTATGTGCCTCTGGTGACCTGCACATAGTGCTACGCGCACACGCGCACGGCGCACGCAGGCGCGTCACCCGCGTTCCTTTGAGCCCGCTACAAACCCAAACCTCACCCGCCAAACCCACTCTCGCACATGTCTCTCAAGAGACAAGCCACAGACGAGGATGCACCTCATCGGGACCAGGCACACCTGCTCCCACCAGCTGCTTCAATGTCCTCCTTCAGTGGCTCTCAAGTGCAACTTTCACAGACCCAGGAACAGTACTTGAAAAAGATCCGCCCTAACGACGCAGAGGAGCCGACCGAGTTCGAGCGCCAGCTTTTGAGTATGACGGGGCTTTCCGGTGGGGATGCTGCTGTGGCGGCACTAGAGGCAGCACGAGCATCCCCTGACGACCAGCAACAAAATTGGCCACGCCCGCCCATTCCTTCCGATTTTGATCCCCGCACTAGCGACATTGTGTTTCAGCAGCTAGACGCTGAGGAAACCACCACTGCAGATGACCTCACGGTGGCCCGCTTCTTCGGGGTTACCGAGGAAGGACACCTGGTACTTTGCAACGTTACGGGTTTTCTCCATTACTTTTACGTCCCTGTGCCGCGCGGCTTCTTCAAGGATCAGCACATTGCGCGGTTCAAGCAATACATCTCATCCAACTTTCATGGGGTGGAGGACATCGAGATAGTGTTGAAGGAGTCCATCTGGGGCTACAACAAGAATGTCAAGTCTCCCTTCTTGAAGATCATTGTGGAGAACGCCAAGAACATTGCCAAGTTGCGCGGTGCCTTCGAGCGCGGTGAGGTGAGATTTGAGAACTTGTTCCCGCCGCAAAATGTTACCTACGACAACATCAACTATTTGCTTCGGCTAATGGTTGACTGCAAGATCACGGGGATGTCGTGGATCACCCTCCCTGGCGGTAAATACAGGATGGTGGAGGGCGAAGCCCTCAAGGTGCTGGGATGTCAATTCGAAGTGGAGATCAACTATCGAGATTTGATCAGTCACCAACTGGAAGGTGAGTGGCTTAAAATGGCCCCCTTGCGTATTCTCTCCTTCGACATTGAGTGTGCCGGCAGGAAGGGCATTTTCCCGGAGGCCCAGCATGACCCCGTTATCCAGATTGCCAATGTTGTGCTGCGATACGGAGAGAGCACTCCCTTTGTGCGCAACGTTTTCACTGTAAATACGTGCTCGCCTATCATTGGATCGCAGATCTTCGAGAACACGCGTGAGGAAGACATGTTGATGAAGTGGCGCGATTTCGTGGTCAAAGTGGATCCCGACGTAATAATCGGCTACAACACTGCAAACTTTGATATCCCGTATTTGCTTGACCGTGCCCAGGCGCTTGGATTGAGACAATTTCCCTTCTTTGGCAGACTTCCCTACGTCAAGCAGGAGGCGAAGGCGTCGCTTTTCAGCAGTAAGGCGTATGGGATGAGAGAAAACAAAGTCGTCAATATTGACGGTCGCATGCAACTCGACTTGTTGCAATTTTGCCAGCGCGAATACAAGTTGAGGTCCTATACCTTGAACTCGGTATCGGCTCACTTTTTGGGTGAACAAAAGGAGGATGTGCAACACTCGATCATCACAGACTTGCAAAACGGTACCAAGGAGACTCGAAGAAGATTGGCAGTATACTGTCTTAAAGATGCATTTTTGCCTTTGAGATTGTTGGAGAAGTTGATGTGCTTAGTCAACTATACCGAGATGGCTAGAGTCACTGGGGTTCCATTCCTGTACTTGCTCAGTAGGGGCCAGCAAATCAAGGTGATCTCACAGTTGTTCCGCAAATGTCTTGAGGATAACGTCATCATCCCGAACATGAAGGCTGAAGGTACGGATGACATGTACGAAGGCGCTACTGTTATTGAGCCCGAGAGAGGATACTACGATGTCCCCATTGCTACGTTAGATTTCTCCTCGTTGTACCCCTCGATAATGATGGCACACAATTTGTGTTACACCACGCTTTTAAGCAAACAATCCATCAAGCTGTACAATTTGACCGAGGATGACTACATTTTGACGCCCAATGGAGACTATTTTGTCAAGTCCCATAAGCGGCAGGGCATCTTGCCTACCATTTTGAATGAGTTGTTGACAGCCAGAAAGAAAGCTAAGCAGGACCTTAAACGAGAAACTGATCCATTCAAGAGAGATGTCTTGAATGGGCGGCAGTTGGCATTGAAGATTAGTGCCAACTCTGTATATGGTTTTACTGGTGCAACCATTGGAAAGCTCCCATGCCTTGCCATCTCATCCTCTGTAACTGCCTTTGGCAGAACAATGATTGAAAAGACAAAAACCGAGGTGCAAGAACACTACTCCATCAAGAATGGACACCCCTACGACGCCCAAGTTATTTACGGTGATACTGACTCGGTTATGGTCAAGTTTGGATACAAGGACTTGGCCACATGCATGAAGATAGGTGAAGAGGCGGCAGCATACGTGTCCACAAAGTTCAAAGACCCCATCAAGCTAGAGTTCGAGAAGGTTTACTTTCCCTATCTCTTGATCAACAAAAAGAGATATGCCGGTTTGTACTGGACTAATCCAGATAAGCCAGACAAGATGGACACCAAGGGTATAGAAACGGTTAGAAGAGATAACTGCAGGTTGGTGCTGAATGTCATCACCAAAGTCTTGGATTACATATTAGAGGAAAGGGACGTTACCAAGGCTGAAAATTTCGTCAAGCAAACTATTGCCGACCTCTTGCAAAACCGAATTGATTTGTCCCAGCTAGTGATTACTAAGGCGTATTCGAAGCAGGACTACACAGCGAAGCAGGCTCACATAGAATTGGCAGAAAGGATGAAGAAAAGGGACCCGGGCTCAGCGCCTACTTTGGGTGACAGAGTGGCATATGTCATCATAAACGGCGCTGCCGGCGCCAAAAACTATGAAAAGTCGGAGGATCCATTGTTCGTTTTAGAGAACTCATTGCCTATTGATGTAAAGTACTACCTAGAAAATCAATTGGCAAATCCGTTGATGAGAATCTTTGAGCCTATCTTGGGCGAGAAGCGATCAAAGGAACTTTTGTCTGGAGCACACACAAGGACCATAAAGATGTCCGCGCCAAAGACTGGAGGCTTAATGAGATTTGCTAAAAAGGCCGATCTATGCAAGAATTGCAAGAACCCCTTGAAGCCTGGCAACAATGGCGCCATATGTGAGAACTGTGTTGCGGACGCTCCCAGGTTGTATGGTGATGCCTTAGCTCAAATAAACTACCTTGAAAACAAATTCTCAAGGTTATGGACCGAATGTCAGCGTTGTCAAGGATCATTGCACCAAGAGGTTCTCTGTTCTAACAAGGACTGCCCGATTTTCTACATGCGCAAAAAGGCGCAAAAGGATGTCATACAGCAAAGTCATGACTTACAGAAATGGGACTTGACCAGCTGGTAATATAATGAGCACATGATGATGTTTGTAGCCTCGCCATAGTCAGTGCGCTTATCGCAACTAAAACGCTCTAGCTGACACTAGACCGTATGCATTCAATCCAAGTACTCGAATTTGGGAGGTGTCACAGACATCTCCTTTAAATTGACAGGGATGCTGCTCTCCGTCACCGATCTCTTCTGAGCAGAGAGCTGACCAGGCCTCAAACCGTTACCGATCGACGATTCATCGAAGAAACTATTACTTGGTTGTGGAGACCCTGACAACGTTCTGTCACATAGTATGGGCGGGGTTCTCGAGTGATTGGACCCGCCATTAGTACCGCTATTCCCGTTAGGCGAGGACACGATCGCTGCGAGGGGATTTGGTGTGGAGTGCTCACTATTCTTGGATCCCTTTTTCAAGTTTTTGGCCAAATCGGATGTTCGGTTGTTTTGCTTTGACAACTCTTTTAATTGTCTGATGTTGTGAATGCATTTGCTGATGGTCTGCATCAACAACTTTGGCTTCAAAGGCTTGGAGACGTAATCATCCATGCCCTTCGCCAAAGACTTTTCGCGGTCTCCCAACATGGCATGTGCTGTGAGCGCAATGATTGGAGTCCGGAAACTTAAAGAGTCGATTGGATTGGACTTTTTCTCCCACTGTCTAATTTTCTCCGTGGCTTCGAAGCCTCCCATGACGGGCATTTGCACATCCATAAGTACAACATCGAACTTACTGCTCTTGATGGCATTGTAGGCTTCTAATCCATTTTCAACAACCTCCACTTGGTGGCCTTGTTTTTCCAATATGCGCACAGCCAACTTCTGATTAACCAAATTATCTTCAGCCAACAAGATCTTATACTGAACTGATTCGTCAGTATTTTGTGATATTGACCTGCTTTCCAAAGCCGGTATTATTGCGCTGGCCAAGTCTGTGATTGAGCAAGGGGTGTTGCCATACGAAGATATTCCTAAGTCGATGCAAACCCTCATGTTCAACTCAGGAATAGAGTGATGCAACAAAACCAATGGTATGTACTTCACCTCAGGGAGTAATCTGAGATTCTTTGCAATTTCAATCGAGTCAATCATGATAATGTCATACTTGACGGGTTCCTCCAAATTTGCATGAGCAATGTCTCGGACAATTATTGGATTCAAACCCAACTCAATGATACCATCTTTGATAGCATCTAACTGTTCGCTTGTGTGTTCTGTGGAAATAAAGAGCACGTAGTGGGAAGAAAAGGGTAACAACTGTTCGGTTTGCCTCGTATATCGAATCTTGGAAGGCGATACACTCACCGTGAAATAGAAGTTGGATCCCTCTCCGTAATCGGAGGTAACCCAAATTTCACCACCCATCAAATGAATCAACTGCTTCGAGATCGATAACCCTAAACCGGTACCGCCAAACTTTCTGGTGGTGGAACCATCTGCCTGACAAAAGGTGTCGAAGATCAAACCGAGCTTGTCCTTCTCGATACCTATACCCGTGTCGCTGACGCAAACCTCCAATAACAACTTTTCCTCACTATCTTGGTTGTTGACCCCATCTTTGTAAACCATCTTTGTCGACTTTTTAACTGAAACACTAACTTTACCCCTCTTGGTGAATTTGATCGCGTTTCCGGCTAAGTTCAAAATGACCTGCCTCAATCTAAATGAATCACCAATCAAGTTGTCAGGGAATGATGAATCACATTGGTAGGTCAAGTCTAAAGACTTCTCGATCGCCTTGACCGCCAATGTCTTCAAAGCGCCAAATACCGTGCCTCTGAGAGAGAAGTCGATTTGCTCAACAGTCATCCTATTGGCCTCAATCTTGGAAATATCCAAGATGTCGTCGATTATTGTCAATAATGAGTTGGCTAAATTATGCACAATAGACAACATCTCTCGTTGGTATTGTGTCAATTCGGTGTCCAAGGATAACTGAGTCATACCGATTATACCGTTCAAGGGTGTCCGAATTTCATGCGACATGTTTGCCAAAAACTCGGATTTAGCGTTATTTGCCAATTCTGCAGCCTCTCTGGCAGCGGTGTTTCTTTGAATAGATTCCCTTAAATTAAGTACCATTTGGTTGATCTTGGTCTTCAAGGCATCCATCTCTCCACTGGCCTCCACCGTGATGAACCTTGTAAAATCTCCATCTGTTGCAGCCGCAGTAATCTGAGCAAACGCTCTCACTTGCGAGGTCAAATTCGAGGCCATGGTGTTGACGTTGGAGGTGATCTCTTTCCATAAGCCGTCAACGTCACTCACTTGGGCTTGAATACCCAACTTTCCATTGATACCCACGTCTCTTGCTACCTTGGACACCTCCAGCGCGAATAACTGTAAGGAATCCACCATCTTGTTTATGGTATTTTTCAACTGCAAGATTTCACCCTGTGCATGAACATCAATCTTTTGCGACAAGTCGCCATGAGCCACAGCAGTCGTCACCGTTGCGATCGACCTCACCTGGTTCGTCAAATTGGTCGCCATTAGATTGACATTCTCCGTAACCGCCTTCCAAGCACCTTCGACATCTTGCACATTGGCTTGTCCGCCCAATATACCCAATGTCCCCACTTCTCTAGACAATGTCGTTACTTCAAGTGCAAAGTTTTGTAATCGATCCACCATTTGATTGATAGTCAACTTCAAGTTCAAAATCTCACCTTTACAGTCAGCAGTCACCTTTTTCGATAGATCACCCTTGGCGACCGCCGTGGTGACGTTGGCAATATTACGGACCTGAGTGGTCAAGTTCAATGCCATCGCGTTGACATTGTCAGTGAGTTCCTTCCATATTCCTTCAACGTTTTCGATAAACGCCTGCCCACCCAAGATTCCCAAAACTCCCACGTCTCGAGCTACTTTGGACACTTCAAAGGCAAACGTTCTCAACTGATCCACCATAGTGTTGATCGTCATTTGCAACTGCAAGATCTCACCTTGCGCGTGGACATTGATTTTACGTGACAAATCCCCGCGTGCCACTGCTCGCGTTACGTCGGCGATCTCTCTCACTTGATTCGTCAAATTCAACGCCATTATATTGACATTGTCAGTCAAGGACCTCCAAATGCCCACCAGGCCCTCGTTCTTGGCTTGACCACCCAACTCTCCATTGGCAACCTCGGTAGCAACCTTGGTGACCTCATTGGCAAACGCCTGTAACTGATCCATCATCGTGTTGATGGTGATTTTGACCTTGAGGATTTCTGGATCCGATTCAACGGTGTGAATCTCAACTTTTTTGCTCAAGTCACCCATGGCTACTGAGATGACCACCGTACCGATCTCGGACAAAGCCTGTTTGAACGCACGGTTGGCGGTTCTGGAAGTCTCTAATTCATGTTGTACAGCATCAATAGTATCATCTTGTTGCTTAAGACGCTGCAAAAGGTCATTTCGTATCCCGGCGGCTCTCTCCTGAAAGATCACGGGGTCATCAAGGATACGCAAGAGCTCCTTCGTTTCCATCACGTTTGCCGCAATAAGCCTGGGCCGTTTGTGAACGTGAGAAATTTTGGCAGATTTGGTTGAAGGGAAAGGCTAGGCCTTAGACTGTCAGAAGGGTTCTTGAGAACAAAAAGGACAGTACACGCTATGAAATAGAGTGGTCGATCTGATGTGGTCGAGGTGGCGCAGCTGCGGTTGTGACAGGTTCGAGGGAAATACCAATGTGATTTTCGAAACGTCACTGATGCGCCGATATGCCTGGATAGGTATTCAGATGAGAGTCCCTTGAATTGGCTGCTTGTGAACCGACTCTTTTGACCGTATACTTTTGTGTCTGGTGGAGAGACAGGGGGGCGTTTTTGTTGTCAGGAGCGATTTCTATTTTCTTTTTTTCTGTTGTCGATATTTTTAAACACTTCGATATCGCGTACCAAAACCGCAGGTTGCAATCGCTAAAAATGGGGAGCTCGGTCCAACGGCGCCACTGAAGGACACCAGAGCCGAAGAGGGAGTAGAAACGAATTATGTCACACATATTGAGTGATTGTTAGCATGGTAGGTTGCGTTTTGTTATGCGCGTATGTTACTGGATCAGCTCGACAATTCATCGAATGCATACGCTCCAATTTCTGCCCAAATGAAACAAAGAGAAATAGATATGACAAAAACGCTCAACTAGAATGGGGAGAAATTGACGAGCGTCCCATGCTAATTTCATTAGTGGTCTCACTATAATCGACTACTTTTTAAGTTGTCTCAATGCTTGCAACTCCATGTAACGGACCAGAGCGAGAGTTTAGCGTCAGCGGGTATGCGTACGGCGTAGTCTTGTGCGATATGCGAGGTGCGAAATATTTTCTTGCCGTACCTGGTTGCTGTCAATTATGCATGCTTCTATTACGCTCCAAATTTTACTGCGACACAATAAAGAAGGTAAAATGAATCCTGTCACCACTCTCGCGACGACTCTTGGTTCTGGAGGTCTGTGCCGTCGGATGCCATCAAAAAAAATACACCACTCCAATACCATTGTTGAAGTGGCAAAAAAAGAAGGACTCCTCATCAGGGGCTCGAACCCTGGACATTTCGGTCGACTTTTTGCATTGTCGAAAGATTTTCCTTAAAAGCCGAACGCTCTACCAACTGAGCTAATAAGGATTGTCCACGAAGACGACCTGCAGTGGCTTCGATATACATTCGACTAGGTGAATTACATCACTTGTTATGATTTATGAGCAAGCCTTTACAGTGCGTTTCAGGACTCAACAGTCATTTTACATTTGTCAGTCCAGGCGTCGCTCAACTGTAACGTACCTGCCGACTTGAAGGTTAAACTGGATTCTGCCAATTTCCATTGTGGCATGCACCAAATGTTTGCAGCCATTACGCATACCCGAAATTTCCAAACTATATATGTTTGACGTGGGTCTAAACTGATGGCGGTCAACAACATGCAACTAACTTTCATTTTGGCGCTCGGTGTAGGAGCTGCTATATCGGCGCCTTTTAATCAATGGGCCGTAAGGCCTATCAACCTCGACTTGAGCCCCGAAGCATTATTAATTGACGAACAACGATACAAGACTGCGATAACGCCAAATATCACACACCAAGCCAATATGGCATCCCATGTTCTCAGGTACGAATCAGCCAAGCGTGTGAGCTTTGATGTGGCCAAGTTCGATTACGTTGTTTCGAAGAATCCACGAAGTGTTATTATCTTCAAAGATACAGCGACTATGATTGTGCCCACAGACGACATTCTCGATGCTGACGAGGAGACCTTGGAGGACACCACTGGCTTTGCCTACATTGAAGTATCTAAAAAGGACATACTTGCCAGCCAAACAACCATGTTGGAGTCCCCCTTGATTCCCGCTTCGCCATGCTTGTATTTCAACAGTAAGGCAACGGGGTCCGTGGCGATCTCGTATTCGGCGGGCATCAGCATAGGCCAGTCGATCGGTGCTAACGCCAATGCCAAAGCAATGTCCTTGTCAGTGGCTTTATCTGTGGGGAGTTCCGTGTCGGTTTCGTCGTCCTTTTCCGGTGGTTATCTCTGCCTGACCCTGGAGGGCAACACGGTGAGGTTGGTTTACCGCGTACATAGCCTTCAAGCGAACCTTACCTACAGGCGCCTCATATATGATGCCAATGAAAATCAAATCACCGAGGGTGCCTGGATGACCCTCAATCGCAAGTTTTTGTTTGAAAACGCTCCCAAATTTTACTGCCTCACCTCCAATGTGTCTGACTTGCAGTGTGATAAGCCAGGAGTGGAGTATGTTGACAGTAATGGCAACGTCATTGAGGGCTTCCTAACGTGAAAGAAAGAGACAAAACGGTCTAGGCGATCCTATTTATATTAAGTTCATCCCCCGTAGGATCTCGCAGTTGGGCATCGGCATGCGCTGTGCCTGTTCCAATTTGACCTGATCAGTGAAGAACCACCCTTCTGCGTCTTCCATCAACTCGTTCTTGCGCACTTGCTCGCGCGAACACTTGCTTCTCTTGTCCTGAATGTACAAGTTCTCCACCTTGCGGTCGAAATTGCGCAATTTGGTGGGGGACATATCCTTCAGATTGGCAAAATTCTCCGGGACGAAGAACTGAATATGGTAGTTGGGGGTTGTTCTTGGCGTGTTGAACTTTCGCGTGGCGGTAAACAGATATTCAGGCGTCGTGTCCGAGAAAAGCGCCAGCAAGATAGGCACCAAGAGAAACAACAATATGGGGAATAGCAACCGCAAAGTTGCCAAGAGCGATGGCTCCTCATCGTCGGAGACACCCGACCCAGGCGGTCTTGTGCGCCGCTGTGGCTGCTGCCGACGCTGCCGAGGGTTGGTTTGGAAGAACTGCGCGCCGTCGCCACCACCAAAAGAGTGGAATGTGAACCCGCCATTGTTGCCAAAGGTGAACGCAGGCCCGGCGCCGGGCCTCGCGCCGCCTCCTCCGCCGCCAAAGAACAAGTTGAAGATGTCGTCCTCGAACCCGCCTCCTTGGAACCCTTGGAAGGGACTGGCGCCCGCCGCTCCGCGGGTGGCAAACCCGCCGCCTCCGCCACCGCCGGCACTTGCACCTCTCGCATCGGGGTCCACGCCAGTCTGGTCGTATATCTGTTTCTTATTGGGGTCACTCAACACACCCCACGCCTTGTTAAGAAGCTTGAAGGCCTCCGACGATCGCGGATGCGGATTTTTATCGGGATGGAGTTTGATGGCCAACTTGCGGTACAGCTTCTTGATCTCGGTCTCCGAGGCAGTCTTGTGCACACTCAACACCTCGTAGTACTGGTGCGACTTGTACGAGAGAGTCTTGAGCACTATCTGTTCCTGATCTTTGCTGAAGGACATGATGCGGTTTAGTCAAAGCTGAGCACTCTTCGCCGAAATGAAAGAAAAAGGAAAATAACGGTGCCGAACTCCTGGGCGCTGTGTCGCTGGTAGAGGATGGCGTTGGAGGTTGCAGTTGTGTGGACCAAGGTACGTCTAGTCTGGTCTGTGTGAATGGAGACGAGCTCGCTTCCAGGGTGCCCTTTTCGGTGTCCACACGATTCAGGATAACGTTGGTGATGTCGCACCAACGAAAAAACCTGGCATCACTCAAAATTGAACCAAGGACCGTTCCGCGCGAAGCCACGGCAAGGGACTTGATGAAATTGGGAGCGACTTAAATCAAGTGGGGGTATCAGCATGAAAGTGTGGTAGGACCGCTGTGTCGTCGCACTTGCACAATGGTCTAGACGAGGGTGATGATCCAATCATGTGGACACGCTACGGAAGTGAGGCATTCGACATGAATGCGTTCTTCTGCAGTGTCTATGAAAGTACCTGCGATGGAACTTTGACAGTTACACGTTCAATTGGAATTTACAAATATTTCTATCTGCAAACACCTCTATTCAAAATGTGCAATGACAACCTCCATTTGCACCCAAACATATGCCTTACCGCTGTAGACACCGAAAGTCGGCCGGGTTATTTTTTTATGAGGGGTATCAAGCGCGGTCGCCTGAGCTCGCTCGGCCGACACATGTTTGGCCTTCGCGTGGACACACGGCCGCCAGACACAAGTGCTCGGGCACGCCGGCAAAGACTATGCCCACGAAGCACAGGCGGCTCTTGGCGTAAGCCTAATCACAGGTCGCCTGCATGCCCATCAGCCGAGGGCCGCGTTTCCCCACATGTTGCGTTTTTTTTTTTTTTTTCGCGCCTTACGTTTATAAACGGCCAGTCCCCACACCTCCAGGCTCACCCTTATCCGCCGTTACACAATCACAATGGCCTCACTCGACTCTTCGTTCGTCAAGAACTCTTCCTGGAAGCCCGACCTCTTCAAAGGCAAGGTTGTGTTTGTTACCGGTGGTGCCGGCACCATTTGCCGCGTGCAGACCGAGGCGATGGTGCTTTTGGGCGCCAACGCCGCCATCGTCGGCAGAAACGCCGCCAAGACCGAGAAGGCTGCCCGCGAGATCGAGCAGTTGAGACCCGGCGCTAAGGTGGTCCCCTTGGGCAACGTCGACGTGCGCGACGTGCACCTGTTGGTCGCGGCCGCCAAGGAGACGGTGGACAAGTTGGGCCGCATCGACTTCGTCATTGCCGGCGCCGCCGGCAACTTCTTGAGCGACTTCAACCACTTGCTGGCCAACGCGTTCAAGCTGGTGATCCTGATCGACTTGTTGGGGTCGTACAACACCGTCAAGGCCACGTTTGAGGAGCTTCGCCGCAACAAGGGCGCCATCTTGTTTGTCAGCGCCACGTTGCACTACTACGGGGTGCCCTTCCAGTCGCACGTGGGCGCCGCCAAGGCCGGCGTCGACGCGCTCTCGAACGCGCTTGCCGTCGAGTTGGGCCCGTTGGGCATCCGCTCCAACTGCATCGCCCCCGGCATGATCGACGGCACCGAAGGCATGGCCCGCTTGACGCCACCAGGCGCCGACCCCTTGGAGAAGAAGGTGCCCTTGCAGAGATTGGGCACCACCAGAGACATCGCCGAGGCCACCGTATTCCTCTTCTCCCCAGCCGCCGAGTACGTCTCGGGCACGGTCCAGGTGGTAGACGGGGGTGCGTGGCACTTGGGCAACTTTATGGGCAACTTGTACCCCAGCGCCCTCATCGAGCTGGGACGCGACACCCCAAAGTTGTAATAAATGAAATGGCGTAGTGCGCCCCGCGGCCGCGCGATCGTTTCCGTAAATTCGCGCCTGGCACCGCCGTGGCTTTTCCTACACCATGTTCCCAGGGTCAGGCAATCACACGTATGGCGGAGGGTACGCCCCGCCGCCGGGTCCCCCGCCCACCGGCACGGGCCCGGCGTACGGCCGCCCGCAGGGCCCGCCGCCGCCGCAGTCGTACCAGCCGCAGCAGCAGTACGCGCGGCCGTCGGCGCCGCCGCCGTTCGCGGGCGGTGCGCACGACGGCAGCTACCACGATGCCAACGCGCAAACGGCGCCGTACCAGCAGTACCTGCGGCCGCTGGGCCCGCCGCCGCCGCTGGCGCCGCAGAGCTTTGGCCAAAATTCGGGCATGACCTACCAGTACTCCAACTGCACGGGCCGCCGCAAGGCGCTTCTTGTGGGGATCAACTACTTTGGGTCGGCCAACGAGTTGCGCGGGTGCATCAACGATGTCAAAAACATGAGCCGCTTTCTCAACGAGCGCTACGGGTACCAGTACAACGACATGGTGATTTTGACCGACGACGAGCGCGACCCTCGCCGCATCCCGACGCGGGACAACATCCTCAATGCGATGGCGTGGTTGGTGCGCGACGCGCGCCCCAACGACTCGTTGGTGTTCCACTACCTGGGCCACGGCGGCGTTACCGAGGACTTGGATGGCGACGAGGACAGCGGCTTCGACGACGTCATCTACCCCGTCGACTTTGAGCGCGCGGGCCATATCTCCGACGACGTGATGCACGAGGTGATGGTGCAGCGACTCCCCGCTGGGTGCCGCCTCACCGCATTGTTTGACCTGTGCCACCTGGGCACCGCGTTGGACCTCCCTTACGTCTACTCCACCAAGGGCGTGGTCAAGGAGCCCAATTTGTTGAAGGACGCCGGCATGGGCGCGTTCGAGGCGTTCCTCTCGTACGAGCGCGGCAACATTGGCGGCGCGCTCTCGTCGCTCGGCGGCGTGTTGAAGAAGGTGACCAAGCTGGGCGGCGCCGACCGCCAGCAGGTGATCCAGATGAAGGCGTCCCCCGCGGACGTGATCAGCATCTCGGGGTGCAAGGACGACCAGACCAGCGCCGACGCCCGCGAGAATGGGCAGAGCACGGGCGCCATGAGCTGGAGCTTCATCAAGACCCTCAGCGAGATGCCCAACCAGAGCTACTTACTGTTGTTAAACAACATGCGCACCTTGTTGAGCGGCAAGTACAGCCAGAAGCCGCAGTTGAGCAGCTCGCACCCGCAGGACATGAACTTACAGTTTTTGATGTAACCAACAGCCACCGTTGTAGCAGCGTAGTGGGGGGTTTTGTGCAGGCGCGCGTTTTGACAAGCGACCGTGTCTACCATTCTTGTTGCTACCATGTCCGAATTTGGCAGGCACAACTCGTCGCGATGGGCCAAGGCCGAGGTGCCGCTGTACGGCGATGAGTGGGACGACGAGTACGTGGACGAGGCGCCGCCGAACGACATGGAGACCATCAGGGAGGACCATGTGCCCGAGCCCCTGACGGCTGCCGCCCCAGTCGCGCCCGACGCCGTGGCTGAGCCCCCGGACGCCGCTGCGGCGCCGCCGTCCCCCGTGGCAGTGTTGCCGAGCGAGAACTTGGTGCTCTCGATCGACCACTTCCGCTCGCGGCAGGACTCCGACAGCTCAGACGACGAGTACGAGTTTGAGCGCACGCTGCCGCCGCAGGGTGGCCGCGAGCCGCCGCCGCCGCCGCTTGCGGAGACCCCGAGCCACATCATGCCGCCGACACCCACATTCTCCAACCCTCACTACGCCCCGGAAACGCCGCAATCGGACCGCAGTTTCGTCTCAGACCCAGACCTGATCCAGCGGGAGACGCCGTTGCACGTGGGCCCGGTGCCGCGCAGCGACGCCACTCCCTCGGCGCCGTCTCCACCGCCTGTGCCCCTCGTTCTCTCCATCGACAGGGAGCATGACGATGACGACTGGGGCTACAACAGCCAAAACAGCAGCAACGACGATGAGACGGCTGCCCCCCGTGCGGAGACCGCATTGGACAGCCTCATCAGCGATCTCCAGAATAACTCGCTCGTCGAGGACCGCGACCTGCTCCCCGACCACTACGACGCGATGAGCTCCGCGTCCGAGCGCGGCGAGGAGGCACGCCCCACCCCAACGGAGCCGTTGGCGCTAGGACCCAAGACGTCGGTGCGCAAGCCGCCGCCTGACCGCAAGGAGTTGGTGCTGGTGGACTACAGCAGCATCGCCGACTCGGTGCGCGGGTACATGGAGGATGAGGACAAGACACCCATCGTGGAGGAGCCCCCGGATGCAAAGCGCGGCGAGGACACCTTCTCGCTCAACCGCACGGAGTCGCTGGGGTCGTTGTCGACGGGCAAGTTCTCGTTTGCGCCCTCGCACCTGTCCAACCAGATGATGGACTGGCGTTCGGCGCCTGCGCAGCCGCTGGCGCAGTCGCTCGTGGGGTCGCCGGCGGAGTTCCAGCCGCCGCGTTTCGACCCCGAGTTGTCGCGGCGAGAGCTGACGGTGTCAACCAACACCTTCAGCATGGGCAGCTGGCAGCCCAACACGGGCAGCTACCGCGATCAGTTTATCAACGACAACGATGCCGAGTCGCGCGTCAGCTTCCACCCGTCGCTACACGAGAAGGAGATGACCGCCAACTACAACAAGTTCACGCGGCTCGGCGAAGTGTACGAGGAGCCCGACAACGCCAGCTCGACGCTGGGGGTATCCATTCCCGACACCATCGACGCCACGGTGCCGCACGACACGTTGTACCACGATCTGGATGCGTCGGACTCCAAGGAGGACGTCTTGCATCCAGTTGGGACCGCGGTGGACTCGGTATTGGCTGAGCGCGAGCACCCGGCGGTGTTCCACGAACTGATGACGCCTAAAGGTTCCATGTTGGATGTTGCCGAGCGCAACGACCACGCGGCGAGCGTCGACACCTCAAATGCGGCGAGCGTCGACACCTCAAACGCGGCGAGCGTCGACACCGTGGTGGCGTCCGAGGCCACGCGCTCCGCCAGCAGCGGGCCCGTTGCGGGCAAAACCGAGAGCAAGTATCCACCCTACAACTGGAAGGAAATCATGGCCAAGCTGCAGAGCATCGACCGCATTGCCCTGTTGAGGGAGGCGCTAGAGCTCGAGGCGCAGTACGAGTCGGGACTCCGGTACTGGTTGAGCGAGACCCTCAAGGTGGCCGAGAACCAGCCCACCATTCACATTGGCAAGATCGCCACCGCGGTGTACCAGAACGCCCCGCACAACGACATCCGCCGGCACAACTCGATCCGCAGCAAGGTGTCGATCGTCAAGGACAAGGTGGGAGAGTCGGGGCTACAGGCTTCGACGCTCGGCAAGCGGTTCTTCTCGCGGGGCAGAAAGTTTATCAAGTCGAGCGAATAAAGGTACCAGTAGTGTAGCCGTTCGGCCGCGCGCTGTCACATGCGAGCGAAGGCGCGCGGTGCATTTGCGCGTTTTCGAAAGGGCCCCACGGTGCCCGTTCTACTCTGCCATGATCCGCCGACTCACCCGCGGGTACGTGATCCCGCTCATCACCTTCATCGTCAACCACGTGCCAAGCTTCATCTGGTTGATCCTCGAGTTCTGCCTTGACATCTGCTTCTTTTGGCTCCGCAAGCTCTACGAATTGTACATCCGCAAAAACCCCCTTCGCGAGAAGTTGAAGCAGCTCAAAAACGTCTCCAACTACAACGAATGGAAGGCCACTGCCGCGGAGATCGACAAGCTCACCAACATGGAGGTGTGGCGCCAAAACTTCATCCTGAAGCACTACGATTACCTCCTCATCAACGACCGGCTCAAGCTTTTGCGGCAGGCGCGCCTTGACGGCAACTCGCAGCTCATCATGTCATTGTTCCGCTCGGGCTTGATCCGCAACTTTGGCGGCATTCTGCAAAAGAAGCTTTACATCAAGCTGTACATGGGCACCAAGACCAAGATCGAGGAGTATATCAGCGAGGTGCTATGCTGCCTCAACTTCTTGAACGACTCCGTCACGGGGCGCCTGGCGCGCACCGCGGCGCACTCGTACGGCCACGGCAGCACCAGCTTCGGCGCTTCCGGCGGCCGCAACGCCCAACTTGTGCAGCGAGAGTTTGTCATGAACTCGCGCCAACTCAAGCTTGACTTTTTCCACGACGCCCGCCAGTCGTTTGGCTGCACGGCATTGCTACTCCAGGGCGGGTCCCTCTTTGGGCTCTGCCACCTAGGGGTCGTCAAGGCCCTCTACTTCAAGGGGTTGCTCCCGCGCATCATTGGCGGCAGCGCCGTGGGCGCGGCCGTGGCGTCGTTGGTGTGCACCCTCACCGACCACGAGCTCATCCCGATATTGGTAGCTCCGGCCACCGTCATGTGCAACATTGACCGCTTGAACCACGATGTGGACGAGCGCTACGGCAACGTTATCGAGAATGTGGTTAAGAAGGGGTACAGCCAAGACATCCTCATCTTTCTCAAGTTTGTCCGCGACACCATCGGCGACTTGACGTTCGAAGAGGCGTACCTCAAGACCGAAAAGATCTTGAACATCGTCATACATCCGACGCACCAACTGATTCCGCATTTGCTTAACTACATCACCGCCCCCAATGTCATCATATGGACCGCCATCTACGCGTCCATCGGCACCGGCGTATTGAGCGACAATGTGCAGTTGTACGTCAAGGACTTCAACAACAACATTGTGCCCAAGCTGCCCGGGTTTGAAGTCAAGTTCTTGAAACCGCAAGAAGTGAACTATCTGCAGCAGTACTTTCGCGACAACCACGATGACAAGAAGGGCGGCGGAGGGGTCGGCAGCGGCGCCTTTTTCAACTACCATTTTAAAGAAACGCTGCCCTACACACGGCTCACTGAGCTTTTCAACGTTAATCATTTCGTCATCAGCTTGGCTCGCCCTTATCTTGCCCCGTTGATCAGCAATGACTTACAGCACTACCACAACTACAGTGCAGTTCCCTATGTAACCAAGCAACCGGTTGCGCCGCTGGGTGACGCAGAGGCTGCTGCCGCGACTGCCGCTGATGTCGCCTCCGCTGCCACTACCCCAAAAAAACCGGCCGCAAATCCGTCCATTGTGGATTCCCAAACGCTCACCACAAAGGCCCACGCCGCCATTGAAGAGACAGCGCAGGACACTAACTACAACTTCCGCAAGCATCTCAAAAACATCATTGGGTTGGAGATCCAGCACCGGTTGGAGGTGTTGAATAAGCTCGGCATCCTCTCAGACTTTTTTAAGCGGCTCTGCATCGACGAAAAGCCCTCCACGCCGCACTCGCTCACCAGCATCCGCGAGATAACCATCGTTCCAGAGCTTCTGTACCTTCTCAAGGACTTTGGCCGCGTTTTCGACGTGCACAAGACGATGGAGAATATCCCCTACTGGGTGCTTGTAGGAGAGAAGCTGGTATGGCCGCTCTTTCCGTTGTTGATGACGCGGTGCTCCATCGAGTTTGCCTTGGATGACTTGTACAACATACACCGCAAAAGAGGGTGACTATCGGAAGAAGAGCTTGACGTTGCCGTCTTTGGTCACCGAATAGATGTACTCTTTTTCAACCACTTGTAGGGGACACATGTACAGTGTTGCACTTTTACTAACAG
The DNA here is from genome assembly GCA_032598715.1 of Debaryomycetaceae sp. JAC-2022a. Taxonomy (NCBI): domain Eukaryota; kingdom Fungi; phylum Ascomycota; class Pichiomycetes; order Serinales; family Debaryomycetaceae; species Debaryomycetaceae sp. JAC-2022a. The sequence goes on along the minus strand of CP095439.1, from coordinate 274,303 downwards.
TGACAATACCGGTGATGTCCTTGGCACGGCCTGTAGGTAATGGCATCAAGTTGATGACCAATTGCGCCCGATAGTATGACTTCGTGATAAAGTCGGTCAGCTTAAACACGGCATCGTCGGCGCTTAGGGAGGCCATCTCCACGCTTTGCGGGTGATCCTTGGCGATAACCACAAACATCTGACGACATAGCCTGTTCAACTTTGCCATGTGGGCGACTAATTCGTTCAGAGTAATCAGAGTCGCGGCAAGAAGAATTTGTGGCGAATCGACAATGATGACGCTATTGGGTTCAATCAGTGCTAGCTGGTTTTGCAAGAACTTTCCGAATAAAGCGTTGGCACCACGTCCCGGAGTGGGGATGATGTGAGTAAAGAGACTCGAAAAGCAGTCAATGTAGCATAAGCGATTGCCTACCTGAGAGAGGTCGAGCCCTGCTTTGAGGCAACCTGACCGATAAAACTCAAATGGGTGCATGAACAGTATAAGTACGGTTTGCGCTCGGGTCAGAGATCTTGGTAACGCACTATTGACTAGCTGAGCACTGCCCACCAAGGCGTTTTCAATCAACGCACTGAGCAACCACGCCGGAGATGTGCCCTGCTCGTGGGTGATAACAGCGAGATGTGAATTCTCTGCTTTTGGGTCAAGCACAACATCTGATATTAGTGAATCATCACTGTGAAAAACCAAGTCTTGCCTTTGCGCCGTTGTCATAATCTAGGTGACAGAACGCCAGGGCCGTAGTGTACTTACAAGCCATATGGCGCATCAATCACGTGCGATATAAAAGGTTGATCTAAAAAAATGCGCAAACCCGGAATCGAACCGGGGGCCCAACGATGGCAACGTTGGATTTTACCACTAAACCATTTGCGCTTGGAAAAGCTCCGCGACGGGGAATTGAACCCCGGTCTACCGCGCGACAAGCGGTAATTCTAGCCACTAAACTATCGCGGATGACTCTTTTAAGATCAAAGGAAGCCCGTTGGCCCAATAAAGCATTACCCTCACATGAAACTCAAGCCCTGTGACATTCTTGAGTCTTGAGTCTTCTAACGCTAACGTGATAATTGTGCTGTGCTCGAAAGTCGTCTTACGATTCAAACCGCAATCATGAGAGTACAGTGGTAAATCGAGTGTGCGCTCGAATACGGAAGCATGCAAATTTGTGTGGATTCGAAAAATGTAACCTCACTGCGGCACTGCACGGCACATATTCAATTCAATGTAACACAGCTAATCAATCGTATAAAATAGACATCGAAGCATGCCCTCGGCGAGGCATACAATTTACCGGAATCGGGGACCAAAGGTCAAACGACAAACTAAGTAACAAGTACAAGTCAACGACAGACTGTAGCTGATATTGCTTCAGGTCCATAATATTTTTATATTGTTTTTGGTTGCGGCCGAAGATTGGCGCATATCTGCCCTGCCACGAGAAATAATCTGAGATGAGTGTGACTACAGTGGTCAAACCGTGCGAGCCAAAATTCAACCTCAAAATCGTTCATTCCCCAGGAATGCCACCATCAAAGATTATAGAAAAGCCCTATACATGGTCTGAGGTGCGGGGGATTGTCAATTCGAACAAGTTGGAGAATTTTGCTAGATCGAAGGAAAGTACTGAGCGCTATCACCGCTTTAAGCAGGAGTTGAGGGAGAAGGGAATTACAATTTTCAAATACTTGCTCACGCATCAGTTGAACTGGTACAAGCCCGAAGACAATGGTGGTAAAAGTATTACTGAGATCGAGGATGATTCGCAAATCGTAATCAAGCTGAAGGGCTCCACGATGTTCGAGCACGATCAAGATTGGAAGATCTTATTCAACCATTTCCCCTACCACTTTGAGGAGGACGTCACTCACTTGTGTATATGGTCAAAAGTACCAATTCCGCCAGACCCCAACTCGCCCTATGGAGACATTGCACCACAAACCAGAAGGCAGGTCGATCAGTTTTTGGACAGAATCATATTGCTGCGGTTAGGAATTGACCCAGAAAACATGACATGGTTCAAAAACTGGGCTGCACTTCAAAGTGTTAAAGCCATATCCCATATTCATGTGATCATCAAGGGGATCACCAAGGAACAGCTCCGTGAGCTCCATGTTTGTTGATAGCACCAAGGTCACGCCCCCAGAAACACAAAAATGATAAAGATTTTATAGAATGTCAAGAGATACCCATAATATAACCAATAGCATTTACTACGTCAATGTAGCTCACAGTTCTGCTCACAGTTCAAGGATTTGCCACTAAAAAGAAATCATCGGGTTCATCTTGTTACGCAATCGTTTCTACTGTTCTCAATGATTATCATTTCACTTGTATTATCGTTAATTCCCAAAATATGTTTAACCCCCAAAACCGTACAAGGTTCTACCTTGTCTCTTCAATGCGTAAACAACGTCCAAAGAAGTAACAGTCTTTCTCTTGGCGTGCTCAGTGTAAGTGACGGCATCTCTGATGACGTTCTCCAAGAAGGACTTCAAGACACCTCTCACTTCTTCGTAAATGAGAGCAGAAATACGCTTGACACCACCTCTTCTGGCCAATCTTCTGATGGCAGGCTTTGTGATACCCTGGATGTTGTCTCTCAAGATCTTTCTGTGTCTCTTGGCACCACCTTTGCCCAAACCTTTTCCACCTTTTCCTCTACCAGACATTGTATGTTATGTGTTTATGTGACTGCAAAAAAAAAGTAACTAGTAGTAGTTGCTTCTTCCTTAATAAAAAATTGAATTAAGGGGGACGGTGGGAACTGAGCTTATTATATAAAAAGTTATGGCTGAGGGTGGCGAGGCAGGCACTTCGGCAGGCGGATTCTTTTTTTTTTTCCCCGAACTAGACGTCGCCTCCTCAAGAAAGTTCGCAGTAAGACATTGAGTGCGCACAATTGAGTATAATCAAAAGCTGCAATTATTGTTAGCATAGGTTACTTTTCGCACTTCCGCTCTGCACTGTGTGCCGGATGCGCGTTCAAGAAGCGCGCAATTTGTGATAATCCTATATTTTGTGATATTTCGTTTCTTTTTCGCATCCTCTGTGCGACAAAAGTCTCAAAATCGCGGTGCTGCGTTTTACAGGACTGTATGTGTATAACACAGCACCGCGAATAGGCCAACTATCTGTATGCGAAAAGACGAAATGAGATGTGAGAAGCCGCGAAAAACAAGTCGCACATCAGAGCTTAATTACGATCACGTAGTTGCGATAAACAGTCATGCATAGACAGGTAATCAAAATATAATTTGAAATATAAAGCCCCCACGTCATCCGCTTACTGACCTGTTTTTTGTTCACACATTCAATTAAGATTCTATAATGGCCAGAACAAAGCAAACAGCTAGAAAGTCCACTGGTGGCAAAGCACCTAGAAAGCAGTTGGCTTCCAAGGCTGCCAGAAAGTCTGCCCCTTCTACGGGTGGTGTTAAGAAGCCCCACAGATATAAGCCTGGTACCGTTGCCTTGAGAGAAATCAGAAGATTTCAAAAGTCTACTGAGCTTTTGATCAGAAAATTGCCCTTTCAGAGATTGGTCAGAGAAATTGCCCAGGACTTCAAGACCGACTTGAGATTCCAATCTTCCGCCATTGGTGCCTTGCAAGAGTCCGTCGAAGCATACTTGGTTTCCCTTTTTGAGGATACCAACTTGTGTGCCATCCATGCTAAGAGAGTCACTATTCAAAAGAAGGATATTCAGTTGGCTAGAAGATTGAGAGGTGAGAGATCATAAGGAGATGATAGGGTTTAATTCGTCAGAATTGTGTATATTAGATAATGAAATTAAAGGATTAAGCATTCAGATACAGTAAAGATCAGAGGCATTTCATTGATACCGGTCGCTCTCTAATATGGATACTTCTCCACCTCATTTTCCACGGTCAATCCGTCAGCTTCCTGAGCTTGAGCCCTCTTTTCGAGATAAGGCACAAGCACATCCTTATACTTGGCCCAACCCTTGTACTCCTGTACATCTTCATCCCATGTGCTCATACCATTCAAAAGTCTTCTGGGCACATGAGGCTCGTGACCCAAGCTGGTAATGGGCAAGAAGTACGTTCTGATTGTAAATACCGTCGCTCCAGACTTTGGCAACCTTCTCAAAGATTGTCTTTCGCTGCGGAAAAACAATTGCTCTGCGGTGGTGGCTGCCTTGGCAGTATACCAGCCAACATCTTCCTTGTCTTCTGGTCCAATTGATGAGGACCACGGTAAATTGTCATCTGTTTGGATGAAGTAGTTGTTTCTTACGACAGGCTTGTCACAAGTTTGTCTGATGAAGAACTTTTCCATGCCTGTCTTCAACCTTTCTTTGAACTTGGGAACGTCTCCGGATGTATGTATCATACTTAGCGGCATGTTGAACTTATCACGCAATCTCCAGAATCCTGCAAGTATGATTGCTCCTGACCTGAGGTAGTAGCTGCCGTCCTCCTCTTCCATCATGATGGCCAAATCATCTTGTACCAACTTCGCTGCAGTTAGAATAGGATCCTCCTTTGTGCGGAACCCTTCTCTAAAGTGCACCGACTCATTGGTGACTAAATTATCAAGGCCGTAGTCAGTTTGGCGGAACAATGTCGGATACCTAAGTGGTAAGTATGCCCACATTTCATCTAACAATTCAAAGGCAGCATCCATAGCTACTGGCGCGGTTGCATACAACTCAGTTCCTCGTTCTTCAATGCGTTTCAACTTGTGGTTGTGGTATTTCTCCCATTCGTTATCAAGCTCAAACCAGTTGTCCCACTCCATGTTTCTAATACCCATATTTATGGCATACTTATGTTTGAATGCTCGATACGGCAAGGGCGGTGTGGTCTGATGATTCCAATTAGCGAATGGGGCTGGCCTTGGAGTTCTGAAGTCATTGTCTGGCACCCAGTGACCAAACTTCCTATTGCGGTTGAGCTTGGCAATTGGGTCGGTGCTGGTTATACCCCGCGTTGGTTGCCTTGTCTTGCATGTTTTGGCAATCGTGAAAGCAGTGAAGGCCACAAGTGACAATAAAAACAACAACCTCACATCACCATTACCTTCCAAGAAGCCCAAGGCCGCTTTCAAGGTAAAAGGTGAAGTTTCGTTTTTCATGATGCTCATGCGTCGGGGCCATCTTGGATCTAGCGTACTGATCTAGTTTTTAACAATTGGTGCTTATCAGTTGCAGCCAATATATTTCGCATATTTGACCCTAATAGGGTAAATAGGAACAAGCTGGGTGTTTTGATGTATTTTTTTTCATCAATGGCCATGCAATATGAAGTCAAGAGCCATAGATGTAGGTACTGTGACTATTCACTGCCTGGGCTATACCGTGTAGCACCGGGCACTTATAAGTCTAGGTCCTTGATTGACTTGTTTGAGTCTTTATTGGCCAACCAATGTGTTTTTTCTCTTTTGAGAGATTAATCATATAGCTACCCACAGGTTGCAACAGGAAGATTAAAGTATCACAAGCGAACAAATTATGTATTGACACCTCAGTCTAGTGTATTCTTGAATAAAGGGTTCACATTCATCTAAGAAGTTATTTGACCTCTTCAAAACACTTACTTCCTATGCTGGTGGGAGGAAAGCTCCGAACATGCCCGTCTGTAGCAAACCCCAGACGATGAAATACTTCACGATCCAATCATACCTGATATCTGCGCCGCCCAACACGTCCACGCTAGCGACATACCAATACATCAAGGGCACGAACGACGAGATTCTTGTCAAAATCTGAACGTGCCACCAAAATACCCCGCCAATCAACAAAACGAAATTGACAATTAAAATGGGTAACAAATTTTGAAATGGAAACTTGACAGTAAAGTACCTGATGGCCAAGACACTGAGAGTAATGGTGGGCAAGGCAAATGCGAAATTGGGGATGTTGTTTGCTGTCCAATACCTCAAGAATCCGACATCCCAGTAGTGAGCTTGAGCGTACAGAAATATTGATGGAATGCGGCTTTGACACCATTCACCTCTGTTGACGTCGGGATTACAGAACACTTTATAGGGGTACGCCAAGGAGGCAATGATTGAAACCATCAATTGCGACCCTGTCAACAAACAATATGCTGCCTCGAGATGACTGTGGTCCTGGAAGAATATAACGTACAAGTCGTATAGATACAACACTCCCAATAGCACAGCATTGGCTCGCACGTGGTATGCAATGGCGACCAATGAACCTGAAACAAAATACGGGACTGGGCTTGCGATAGACAATTTGCTATTCGGGCGATCAAAGTTATCTCGTTTTAAGGACCACTCCCTCAAAGCTAGCGCCAAAAAGGACAAAAGCGCACAGAGTGCCTCTGAGTAGGATGCGGTTAAAAATACTCCAGCAGGCGATATGATGAATAGCTGGCTCGATCTATATGCGAGGACGTGAAGCTTGGTTTTGTCAAGATACCTGAGGTGCCTGAATGTAGACAAAGTAAGGAAATACAACACTACCGCCGCCAAGTAGTGGGCCAAGTTGGCTAAAGTGACCCCAACCAAGAGTGATGCATAAAAATTTGGTGGGGTGGCGCCGACAAGATGTACAAGTCTCCACCATAATGGGCAAAAGACAAATTGGTGCTCGTACCTAATCTCATTGACAAATAGATCACTGAAGTAGACGTTGTCCCACACCACAAGCTTTTCGAGCGTGTTGGCCACTGTTTTGCCCGCATTTAATGGCGTAGCCTCGATGAACAGTGCTCTCTCATTACCATACAGTGCCAACAACAATTGCGATGAGGTATCAAATTGGCATGGCACAAATGCCAAGATACTCACCTGAAGTGACTTGTACACCATAAAGAGCAATGAGAGCAGCAAGATGACATTCAATTGCCTCATCTGGGTCAGTTGCACTTCGTCAAGGCTTGCATATATTGAAATACTCAAATCTGGAATGCGCGCGCGCATTCTGAGCTACTGAAGCGCACTACGGTTGGATCTATTAAAACCCAAATACACAACTACTGATTCTCTCTGTATGATTTCTGTTCTGGATGTTTAGCACGTCCACCTGTACCTTATTTCTTGCCAAAGTATTGGTGTTCGACAGCCTCGATGATGTCGGCAACTGACTGCGGGTTCGCCAAGGTGGTGATGTCGCCTAACTGGTCCGCTTCGCCGGCGGACACTTTGCGCAAGATTCTTCTCATAATCTTACCTGACCTGGTCTTGGGCAAATCGCCAACGATGACAATGTGTTTAGGAGCAGCAAACGGCCCGATTTCGGTTCTCACTTGCATGATTAAAGCCTTTCTCAAATTTAATGCATCCTCAGAGGCCACAACGTCACGGTGTAAGTGCGACGTCTCGTCCTTCAAGGCAACAAAGGCAATTACTGCCTGCCCGGTCAAGTCATCGTTGACACCAACAACGGCAGCCTCGGACAAGGAGCCTTGCTCGATCAACGCAGCTTCTATCTCAGCGGTCGATAGCCTGTGACCGGACACATTGACAACGTCATCCACTCTGCCGCGAATCCAGTAATACCCGTCATTGTCCCTAGCAGCACCGTCTCCGGTGAAATAGTAGCCAGGGTAAGGGTTCAAGTACGTATCCATGTACTTGGTGTGATTATTCCAGACCGTTCTCGCCATAGACGGCCATGGGGACTTGACCGCCAACACACCTTCGACATCATTGCCTTGAATTTCCTTTCCGGAAACGGGGTCGATGATGCACGTGTCAATCCCAAAGAACGGCAAAGACGCACTCCCAGGCTTGTTTGGGGTGATACCAGCGAGTGGAGCAATGAAATGGGAGCCACTCTCGGTCTGCCAGTACGTGTCGGAAATGTGGCACTGCCCCTTGCCCACCTTTTCGTTGTACCATTCCCAAATGTCGGGAGAAATGGGTTCCCCCACGGATCCCAATGTTCTCAACAGTGACAAGTCATGTTTTTCAATCTCTGCTTCGCCAGCCTTTCTCAATAATCTCAAGGCGGTTGGGGCAACGTAAAAATGGGTAGCCTTGTGCTTGGCAACAATCTGCCACAATCTACCATAGTCGGGGTAGGCTGGAGTACCTTCAAACACAATGGTGGGCACACCCAACAACAAGGGGCCGTACAAAGCATAAGTGTGGCCCGTGATCCAACCAACGTCACCAGCGGTGAAAAAGACATCCTCAGGGTGAACATCGAAAACATATTTGGTTGTGTAGGCGGCGCCAAGCAAATACCCACCAGTCAGGTGCACAACGCCCTTCGGGGTGCCTGTAGACCCGGAGGTATACAACATAAATAAGGGATCCTCTGAGTTCACTGGGACAGGAGGAATGTATCCGGGGAAATTGGCCGTCTCCTCGTGCCACCAAAAATCTCTACCTTTCTTCATGAAGATCCCCTCAGACCCAGTTCTCTGAAAAACAAGGGTCTTTTCCACGGATGGGCAATGAAGAAGAGCCTCGTCGCAAAGCTTCTTGATATTTACAGTTCTGCCACCTCTTCTGCCTTCATCGCAAGTGATCAAAATCTTGCAGGACGCATCGTTCACCCTGTCCTTGATCGAGCCGGACGAAAATCCTGCGAAAATCACCGAATGGATGGCGCCCAAACGCGCTACGGCAAGCATGGCGATAACGGCCTGCGGGGTCATGGGCAAGTAGATGGCCACGGTGTCGCCCTTAGACACTCCCCAACTCTTCAAGACACCGGCTACTTTGGAAACTTGTTGCAATAATTCACCGTAAGTGACCACGAAGGAGTCCTTCTCGTCGTCAGCCTCATAAATGATCGCTGGCTTGGTTGGGTTTGTAAACGCGTGTCTGTCGACACAATTGAACGAGGCATTTAATTCACCACCCAAGAACCACGACACGTCTCCATCCAAAAGAGAGCCGTTCTTGACCTTGTAGAAGTCTTTGTCCCAGTGCAACAACTCCTTGGCCAAGGGCCCAAAGAAACCCTCGGGGTCTTCGATGGATTGCTTGTACAATTCCCTGTACTCGTCGAGCGACCGAAGGAACCCACCGTGGGGCTGCCTCTTGAAGAACTCAGCAGGAGTCGGACGCGTCTTTACGTCGTTGGCCTCGTGCGCGACCTGGTGAACTGAAGATGTCATGGCTGGATTCGAGGGTTTTTCTCTTGTTATTTTGCAGCGCCCGGCAAATCGGTATTGTGCTCTTTTTAGCGGCAATCTAGATCAATTCGTGCCCTCAAACTAGGTGGAGGCAAATCAAGGTCAGATAGGGCAGGTTTACAAGACTCGTTGCAAATCGCGTATAACCTCAATGTCACTTAGCACTCGAGTTGCAAAAAAAATTCGGTCGAATAGATTTAAACGAGCTCTGGACTTTTGGTGTTTTGTACGAGCGTAGCGACTCAATCGAATTGAAAAACTGAAAAAAAAAAAAAAAGATAGATCCACATGATGGGTAGCCCAAACCTAAACTGTCGCGAGTTCGGTGTTTGGCAGCATTGACATTGGAGGCCACTACGCACCAAGTAACACACCCCTCATTGAACAGAGTATACACGAATAAAACTGATTGAAGCTAAAGGGCCTCTAGGCAAGCATTGACGTTGTTCGTGCGGGCATGTCGAAATACACGCTCGCACAGCTTACCGGACGCTGAAAATGTTGGTTTCGCAACAATTTTGAAAGCTGATGCCAACAGGATTGAGAAAATACAGAATGCGTGCGGCGGGTATGGATGATTGTTGCAAACACTCATCTTTGGACCAAAACGACCACAAACGCAGAGTTGAGAGAGTTTTGTATTGGATTGTTTCTGATTTACGTCGTCATTTTATTCTCAACTCGGTGATTTCCGTGTTCCACGTCGTGTTGCACAGTGTCACCTGACCAGCTGTCGGCGGCGATCGGAGAAGAGCAGCATGATGTGGCCTGTTTATTAGTCACACCCGTCTGCTTCCAAAGCATTATGATCCGTAACCGACCGACGCGTCGCGAACCGCAGTTGACATCATTCTTGTAAGTCAAAATTTTGTTGGCCCATCTTTTACAAACGCATCATGATCTGAACTTGTTTATCTTTCGTAATTAATATTTATCCTCTAATCGACAATTTAGTCAACCTCCTCAACAGTGGGACCATCGGCAGATGGTTCTGGGGCTCCACCAGCGGCACCGGGGAAGCCACCTGGAGCAGCACCACCTGGAGCAGCACCAGCCTGGTAGGCCTTGGTCATAATGGGGTTGGCCTTGCCCTCCAATTCCTTCTGCTTGTCGGCAAACTCCTCGGCAGTAGCGGTCTGGTTGGAGTCCAACCATTCAATGGTCTCGTCAGCAGCCTTGGTGACCTCCTCAACCTCAGAAGCCTCCAACTTCTCCTTGAATTGGTCCTCACCCAAGGTGGACTTCAAGGAGTAAGCGTATGACTCCAAAGCGTTCTTGGCTTGGACTCTGGAAGCCTCCTTCTCATCCTCCTCCTTGAACTTCTCAGCCTCGCTCACCATTCTCTCAATGTCCTCCTTAGACAATCTGCCCTTGTCGTTGGTGATGGTGATCTTCTGAGTCTTGCCGGTACCCTTCTCCAAGGCAGACACATTCAAGATACCGTTGGCATCAACGTCAAAGGTAACCTCGATTTGTGGAACACCTCTTGGGGCAGGTGGAATGCCGGATAACTCGAACTTACCCAACAAGTTGTTGTCCTTGGTCTTGGCTCTCTCACCCTCAAACACCTGAATCAACACACCTGGCTGGTTGTCTGCATAAGTGGAGAAAGTCTCAGACTTCTTAGTAGGGATGGTGGAGTTTCTGGGGATCAACTTGGTCATGATACCACCAGCAGTCTCAATACCCATGGACAATGGGGCAACATCCAACAACAACAAGTCCTGAGTCTTGGATGAAGTGTCACCAGACAAGATGGCGGCCTGGACGGCAGCACCGTAGGCAACAGCCTCATCTGGGTTGATAGACTTGTTGGGCTCCTTACCGTTGAAGAAGTCGGACACCAACTTCTGAACCTTAGGGATTCTGGTGGAACCACCAACGAGGACAATCTCGTGGACTTGAGACTTGTCGACCTTGGCGTCTCTCAACACCTTCTCGACAGGGTCCAAAGTAGATCTGAACAAGTCTTGACACAACTCTTCGAATCTAGCTCTGGTGATTGAGGTGTAGAAGTCAATACCCTCGTAAAGAGAGTCAATCTCAATGGAGGTCTGGGCAGAAGAAGACAAAGTTCTCTTGGCACGCTCGCAAGCAGTTCTCAACCTTCTCAAGGCTCTCTGGTTGGTAGACAAGTCCTTCTTGTGCTTTCTCTTGAACTCGTTGGTGAAGTGGTTAACCAATCTGTGGTCAAAGTCCTCACCACCCAAGTGTGTGTCACCGGCGGTAGACTTGACCTCGAAGATACCCTCCTCAATAGACAAAAGGGAGACATCGAAAGTACCACCACCCAAGTCGAAGATCAAGACGTTCTTTTCAGCCTCGTCCTTCTTGTCCAAACCGTACGCAATTGCAGCGGCAGTGGGCTCGTTGATGATTCTCATAACATTCAAGCCAGCAATCAAACCAGCATCCTTGGTGGCTTGTCTCTGGGAGTCGTTGAAGTAAGCGGGAACGGTCACAACTGCGTCATTGACCTTAGTGCCCAAGAAGCCCTCAGCCGTCTCCTTCATCTTGGTCAAGATGAAAGAAGAGATCTCCTCAGGGGTGAAGACCTTAGTCTCACCCTTGTACTCAACCTCAATGTTGGGCTTACCACCCTTGTCGATGACCTTAAAGGGGAAGTGCTTCATGTCACCCTGAACGTCAGCATCGTCAAACTTTCTACCAATCAATCTCTTAGCGTCAAAGACGGTGTTGGCAGGGTTCATTGCGGCCTGGTTCTTGGCAGCATCACCAATCAATCTCTCGGAGTCGGTGAAGGCAACGAAGGAAGGAGTAGTTCTGTTACCTTGGTCGTTGGCAATAATCTCAACTCTGTCGTTGGCAAAGTGCGCAACACACGAGTAGGTTGTACCCAAATCAATTCCGACGGCCTTAGACATGATTAACTATAAATAAAGATGCTAAAGTATAAGAAGAAAAGAACGACCTGAAAAAGTTGTGGAATGCAATCATTTATAAACCACGTCGACGACTGGCAATGCACGATGATGGTTTCGACGATCTTCTGCCGCCTTCTACCTGAGAAGAAACCTTTCGAAGATTATAGAAGCCTTTGTCGACGATCTCGCACGTGATTATGTGATTGTCGGCCGCAGACAAGAAAATTAAAATTACTCAAAGATAACCTTATTTGGACTAATTGCTGCTGCGACAGTTAAAGCCTTTGCATGGCAGTGTGATAAATAAGGGAGTGGCGCCCAAACCGTGCCTTTGTAAATCGGATCGACTGAATTTCCTACGTACACTCTAAAAACACATGTTATCACAATTGTGCGTACACAACCTCAACGTGGAATCGTCAACACACACACAACAATCGCCACAAACATATACATAAAAATGGCCTATGTAGCCTTCGTCTTCGTGTAGTTGTTGACCAAGTAGACGCCTCCGATCCTTCTAAAAATCCCTTTGACACTCAACCACGCCTGCTTCAAGGCAGGCACCTGGGCCTCGTTGACCACATCGTCCACGCGAAGCTCAATTGACTTAATGTAGTTTCTGGTGTACTCGGAATGCTCAAATCTGAGCTTGACAAACACAAGGTAGGCCAAGAAAGGAAAGAGCGAGTTCGATCTAAAAGTAATCACCCTGATGAACAACCACACCAAGGAAAGGATCTCTAAAGAGCTCCCCAACTGAATAGAGGTGATGTTGTATTTGGACGTGATCGAGGTGATTGACCTTGAGATGGGGCTGTTGGAGTCCAAGCCAACAATGAGCAACAACTTGGCGTTGGTGTAAGCCAAAACGTGGAAAAATGCGAAAAAGGCAAAGGGGAACAAGGGTAACAACACGTAGGGACGCAACAACAAAAAGACGGTGCTGATGAGAAGGTAGTGGGTGTTCTCGTTACGTACCAAAAACGCCGTCTTGCCGCCAGTCTTGCTGGTGATCTGGAATAAAAGGATACCAAAGCTACCGATGATGCCGACCAAAGACAAGATGTACCAGAACTTGTACAACAGCGCGCCGATCCGAAAATACGTCAATGTGTAAAACAAGACGCCAAAAAGAGTGAGCAAGTGGCCGACAAACCATCCAAATTGCAACGACTGGATCGTGTTAGTAAGCTAGACCGAAGAAAGCGCCGCGGTGTGTACATACCTTGACTGTTTCAATCAATAGTTGTTGGTTAAAGCCCAGCTTGGTGGTAGGCGCAGCGGAAAAACCGCTGCCACCTGTGGCGCCAGCGGCAGTCGATGCGCCGGTCTTCGTCACGGAAGGCTTTGTGTTGGGAGGGGTGGACATGTTGATAGTGATACTTGGATGTGTACAATTAAAATTGAGTAACAGACAGCAATGTTGAGCACTACCACGAGACCTTAAACTCGATTCATGCTGGATCGTACCGGGCGCGACTGTTTGTTCACTTGCAGGTACACGACTCTATTGCAAGGGGGATTTTGAGCAATGGAAAGGTCGTGACGTCAAGCAACCTTTTTTTTTTTTTGTTCGCAGCCACCTTGGCCTGTGTCTAAATGGGCTCTCATCCTTTTACTTGCGGTTAGTCTTACGCAGTTTCTTCACCTACGATCGCTTTCACTTCATTCACATTTTATATTCATCCAAAGCCCAACCAGCCATGTTTAGTTACAGCAAAGTTGATTAGCGCAAAAATCCCTTCCGACTCTTTTGTGCTGGAATTGGAGCGGGTGGTTCCTGCGGCAAGGATTTTTGCTTCTCCAATTGAATCTTTTTGTCTTCCAACAACTTGATCTGCTTGGTCAACTTGTCCTTCATCTCTTTGTGTCTCGAAAACAAATCAGCCTCCGATCTTTGCAACTTTTTCTCTTTCTCGCTCACTTTCTCCTGAAAGACCAGTTTCATTTCCGCCTCCATCTTTGCCAATTTAGCCTCATGTAATGCCTTTTCCTCTGCTTGTCTGGCCAAAGGGTCAAACTCGCGGAAAACACTTTGGTCTTGTTCGATTCCCATGCGGCTTAACTTCTCTGCACGATACTTCTCGTACAATACATTGGCAGTGTTCTCTTTCAACTCCTCCATGAAGTTTCTAATCAACAATTGGCGCAACTTGATGAAATCGCAGTGCGCCTCATTGTCAACTTCAATGACTCCCCAAGGGTACAGCCTGCCTCTGACAAAGCGCCCATCAGCCGTTTGCACATCAGTGGTGGAACCAACAACGGCAAAGGGCAACTTTTCCATGATTTGCTTGGTATTCAACAATGTCTCCTCGTCATCGTTGTCATAATCCAAGGGCTTGAACGTCTTGATGTTTTGAAACTTGATATCGTCCAAAATTCTTTGCTTGAATTCAGCCACTTCGTCATCAGTTAAGATATCCAGCTTAGCGATGACGGGGATCAAGTTGCACTTTTCGTGGATCTGCTTCATTAACGTGATGTCAAGTGCGGTCAAAGCATGGCCCGTGGGCTCGATAAAGTACAAGAACGCGTGGATGCGCTGGTCATCGATGGTGGCACGGTTGATCCTGCTTTCGGCCTCCAAGTACCTGTCGAAACGTTGGTTAATCTCATCCACAATGGGTTTCCACGAGTCGAGGTTGTTGACGGCGTCGCCAAAGCCCGGGGTGGTGATGACGCTCAATTTCAATTGTACGCCATCCTCCTCGATGTTGGCGGCTGTTGTCTTGACAGAAACGGTGGGCTTGCCGCTGCCGCTGCCGTTGCGAATTTCGTCGCCATACACGTCTGTGTCCTCCGCGGCGTTCAAGATGGGTCGGTTGAAAAGAGTATTGATCAACGTGGCCTTTCCGAGACCTCTGGGGCCGGCAACCATGATGTTCAAGTTAAACCCTCTTCTGACTGACTTGCGGTGCCACTGCTTGGGGAGATTTGCAAAGCCAACGTATCCATTCAATTTGCGCTTAATGATCTTGATGTCCTGTTGGAACGAATCAGTAACCGGGTGTGGGGTGTGGTAGTCCACTGGCTCGGGTATGGTGTCTACTGTGGGGTTAGTACGGAGAGAGGAGGGGAGGCAAGACGCGTTCACATACCTGAAGTCATTGAGTGATCTAATGCTCTGTTGGCGGTCTTTTTTTTTGGCTTTTCGTCCTCCAAACCACAAACTCCTTTTTTGTGCCCGTCTGGGTTTGTTTTGAATTGAAATCTGGAAAGTGCGAAAAAACACGTCGTGGATCGAAGACACCAAAATGAAGGATAGAGCTGGATGGTGTTCCGTTTAGCAAATGAGGGAGACTAGCGGCGGCGCAGAGATACCGAGTAATACTACGGAGAATCAGGACCATGTAGGTACGAAGTAGCAATGTGAAACTAGTCGCGAATCAAGGTACCAGACGCATTGTTCTTCAAGGATACGCACGTGACCACACACGCGTCCCACCCCAGTAAAAGTTGAGCCTCAACAATGAACCACCCTCATCGAAATGTATTCGGACCAGGTAACCAAGCTACTTCGTGAAGGCTCCAAGCGGTTTGCCGCGAAGGAGTATGAGGATGCCTCTGAGAAGTATGCCGAGGCGTGCGAGTTGTACAGCAACGAGCACGATGGCGCAGACGATCCGGACTTGTTACTCTTGTACGGCAAGTCTCTATTCGAAGGTGCCGTGGCCAATAGCGAAGTTTTCGGTGGGCAAGCTAATGATGGTGACGACGAGAATGGCGCTGACGTGGATGGCGTAGAAGTCGCTGAGGGCGATAACTTTCAATTCCACGACGAAGCTCCTTTGGCCGAGGAAGATGATGCCTCCGGGGA
Organism: Debaryomycetaceae sp. JAC-2022a; assembly: GCA_032598715.1. Lineage (NCBI taxonomy): Eukaryota > Fungi > Ascomycota > Pichiomycetes > Serinales > Debaryomycetaceae > Debaryomycetaceae sp. JAC-2022a. The sequence goes on along the minus strand of CP095439.1, from coordinate 258,512 downwards.
GGTGGAGCAAAGCAACAAAGACGAGGGAGAGGCACGTGATGAGGTAGAAGATGGTGCTGGCGATGAAGAGGCGCCGCAGAGCGATTTCGAGGTTGCGTGGGAGATTCTCGACCTTGCCCGCGCGCTCTTCGAGGAAAAGTTGGCCGTCGTGGGCCCTCCCCAAGACCTGTCACCGCCGTATCTTGCCCTGGACTCGGCGCAGCCCGAGCACGAGTATGGCGTCCTCACAAAGAAGCTCTCCGAGACCTACGACCTTCTTGGCGAAGTGTCGTTGGAGTCTGAGAATTTCCCGCAAGCGGCCCTCGATTTGGACAAGAGCTTGCAGTTACGGCAGCAATTGTACGATCCCAGCGTGTCGTCATTGGTGTCCGAATCACACTACAAGCTCTCCTTGGCCTTGGAGTTCTGCGTCGAGGACCCCGAGCTGAGAGACAAGGCGGTGTCACATCTACGCAAGGCCATTGCCTTAGTTGAGGCCAGATCCGACCACGAGACCAACGAGAAGCAGAAGCGGCTGGACCAGGACTTGGTGCAGGATCTCAGGGCCAAGCTCGAGGAGTTGGAGCGCGCGGACGATGACGCAGACATTGACCACGAAAAGCTAGAAATTCTCCAGGGGATCTTGGGGCAACCCGCTGCGGGCGCCCCTGGCGCTAAGTCTACGGCAGTCAAAGTTGCTCAGGCGCTCAAGCAAAAGGCACCCGCGGTCAATGACTTGTCTTCGATGGTGAAGAAACGCAAGCCAAAGGACAAGGGCCCCCAAGGTGCCAAGAGGTCGAAGCAGTAGTTTGGCTCTCACCAGAGACCGTAGTTTTTGTGCAGGATCAGATGAGATGAGGTTTCGAAAATCTCGAAAGAAACCTAGCCCATACGACAACCATGGCTAGTGACCCCACGAAGAATGAGCAAATCAAGAACCGGGTGAAGAAGAACAGCAGGCGCAGAAAGAAGAGAAGAACTGAAGATTTCTCTTCGCTGTCGCTGTCGTCGTCGGAGTCGGAGTCCGAACGCGAAGTCGCGCCCACCGCTGACGATGTCAAGGAGGACATCGTGGAAGTCGACGACGCTGACATGGTGTCTGACTCAGAGGATCCACGCGCACTCAGTGACGAGACGCGAGTTCAATTGTCTGCCATCAAGTTGACTAGCACGGCGTTGTCCGCGGGGTCGGGCCGCAACGTCGACACCGCCAAAGTCAGCGAGACCCTCGCAAGGGACCGGTCTGAGTTGAACAAGGAGTTCTTGACGTTGATGGCGTCGACGTTCAGCAATGACTTGGATGAGTTGCGCAAAAAGCCCGATTTCAGCCTGAAGTCTTTGCCCATACTCGCCAAGGCGTTGCAGTCTGGCGCGAACATGTTTGACGAGGACACGTTGAACGCCATTCTCAGCAAATAACCTGCATATCTGTATAATACTTTTCATCTTTGGGTTGCGTGTAGACATTAGCGAGACCAACTCGGTCGCGATGGGGCCTGTGCCGCATGGACAGGGCTAGCGCCCGCATATTCCTCAAACAAGAAAGCCTGGTTAGCTCAATCGGTAGAGCGTTTGACTCTTAATAAGAAGCAATCAAAAGGTTGCGGGTTCGACCCCCGCATCGGGCTGTATATTTAAATTTTTGGCCATCAAGTTGACCAAGCTCATAGTATTACCGGTGAATAAATATATTGTCTATATGGTACATTGGCCGCTCAGTGCTTGCGGTTCCACTTCATGCGCTGGAGGAAGAAATACGACGCGAGCCCCACGAGGGCCAACACCGCAAGGCAGATAAGGGTGAGGTTGCGGGCCAAAACGCCCCGGTTGAGCCCGGCTCTCTTGCGCTTCTTGCGTCTGGTCTTTGGCGGCTCGAGGTGCGACAACCGACTTACCTTCAAATTGGAAGACGGGTTGTGGATGTGCTTGTACTGGAGGCAGTCGGCTTCAGCAAGCTCGCCGATGTAGTACGGCTCCAACATGTACAAGGCGTCGTCCGAATGGCCCACGTCCTCGAAAGCCTTGGTGGCGTCGACGCCGCCGCACTCGAACATAACCTCGGCCCCGCCGGGATGCTCCGCGACAAAGTCGCCCACACTGTAAACCTTGTTGTAGATTATCATCCACAAGTCGTCGGGGCGGTCGTGCTTGGAGACATCGTTCAACGTGTACACCTTCCCCGGCGACGACAACAGCATGTGATGAGAGATTCAAACTACCTTATGTTACCGGCCATACACCCGTGGTTGATGCCCCCTGATTTTTTTTTCGGTTGAGATTTTTTCCGGCCTTGATTAGTGGCTTTAATTTCGCTGGTCCCTCCGAATGCTTCTATATAGGAGTGCAAGCGTCCGCAAGAGAAATACGCCAGTAGCAGCAGCAAACACTCGACGCTGGCTCGTGGGGAAACAAGCAGATGTAGAAATTAGAAGGTAGCAACGGCGGGGCGTGCAGTGGGTGCGCCTCGTTTGCGCGCGCCGAAAAAGCGACCGCGATCTTTCCTCCTGCTCTCCTCCCCATGCAGAGATCGTTGCCGTCTTCCAAAAAGACCCACTCGGAGAAACACAAGCAGATCTTGAAGCAGCTTCTTCGCGAGGGCTCCAACAAGGCATGTGCAGACTGCAAGACCTCGTTGCACCCGCGGTGGGCGCTGTGGAACTTGGGCTGCTTCGTGTGCATCCGCTGTTCGGGGATCCACCGCAGCATGGGCACCCATATTTCCAAGGTGAAGTCGGTCGACTTGGACGCGTGGACCGATGAGCAGGTCGAGAGCATGTTGCGCTGGGGCAACGACAAGTGCAACGCGTACTGGGAGGCGAAGTTGCCCGCGGGGTACGTGCCCGACGCGCTGAAGATTGAAAACTTCATCCGCACAAAGTACGACATGAAGAAGTGGGTGGCCTCGTCGAGGGTGCCGGACCCGGCGACGTTGGCCCCGGCCAAGCCCGAGCCGGCCACCACCAATCTCTTGGATGACGACTTCGGCAGCTTCGCCTCGCACCGGCCTCAGGCGCCCGCGCCTGCGCCCGCGGCGGCGGCGGCGGCGGCGCCGCCGCCGCCGCGCGCCACCGCGCTCACTTCAGCATCCGACACCAAGCTCCAGCGCGGCTCGCCGCTCCCGGAGTTGCAGCCTCATCAGTCCGCCCAGTCGACGGGCGGGTCCATCAACCCCGGCCGGCCCGACTTGAAGAAGCTGATCTTGTCGCTCTACTCGTCGCCGTCGTCGTCGTCCTCCAGCATAATACCCCCCAAACCGCAGCACCACCCCCCCGTGGCGAAGTCGCACGAGTGGGCCAACGAGTGGACAGGGTCGTCCACTGCGCCGGCACTGCAGACGCTGTTGGACGACGACTTGTTCAAAAACGTGTGGAAGTAGTTACAGAAATCGTTCATTTAGTGCCCCCCCGTCGTCGGCAACCCGACATACACCTTGAACAGGTCGTAGATCAACCACTGGAACCCCGTCAACGTGCCAATCATGACGATTCTCACCGGGAGGCCGTTCCACACCCCGGCGAAGCCAATGTCGCCGTAGATGCGCTTCAACGCCGCCCCCGTGGTCTCGGTGGGCTTCTTCAGCGAGTTGATCTTGGACACCATCACGTCGGCGGGGTGCAGCACCACCGCGCATAGGATACCGGCAATGTACCCGCCCAAAAACGACACCCCAGTCTGCTGGAGCGGCGTGTAGGCCAGCACGGGCTTGCCCAAGTAGCTGTAGATCAACTCCACCGTCTTCTCGAACGAGGCAAACTTACACATGGTGTACGGGATCTGGCGGCACCAGAGCGGCACCAACCCCTTGTACAACCCGCCAAACCCCTCGGTGGCGGTGATCTTGCGCCACCCGTCAAACACCAGGTTGGCATAGGGCGGGATCGTCGTTTGCGTCTTGACCTTGATGGTCTCCCAGGGGCACAAGAACAAGTCGGCCAAAAACTCCGCCGACGCCAGCGCGCCGAGATGCACCCCGGTCTTGTACTTGTCGGCGTTCTCGGGGCCGAGCCAGTTGCTGTACAGGTACTTGAAGTACTCGTAGAAGCCGTACTTGCCGGCACCCTGGAAGGAGTACCCGATGAAGGTGGCGCCGATCCCGGTGAGGATGGAGTCCCCCAGCGTGCGCAAGATGGTGCGCCAGCCCTGCACGTTGGACCGGTACAATGACGCGTCCACCTGGCGCCGGCACTTGACCAAGTCCAACGGCGTCACCGCCAGGTGTGTCGGCCCGCACGCAATGATGCCGCCAAGGGTGCACGCGGCAAAGTACTGCGGGGAGAAGAGCTTGATGGCGCCGGCGCGGCCGCTACCGGACGCGCCACCGCCGGCGGCTCCGGTGGCCTTCTTGACGTGGTCGTTGGCGGGGTGCACGAGTGCGTCGGTCAATGTGTTGCCCATAGTTTGCCAGCGTCGACACTTGCGGCGTTTATTGATATTTATACTCCTTGAGATAAGCTTGCTCCAGCCGAAATTGCCGGTACTGCAGAAAGGCCCCCCCCCCCCCCCACATTCATCCGGCCCGCGCTTACGTCCGGGCAATGTCCCACGTGACCTCCGTGATGCTAACCTCAGCGGCGGCCCTGTCGTCGTAGTCAAACCACTCGTGGTCGCTCAAGTCAACCTCGGTGAAGGCGGTGCCCGAGTCGACGCCGCGACACGCAAACTTGCCGTCGGCGACAAAGTCCTTCAACTCGAACCCGCGCGAGTCGATCTGCAACATCGCTACCGCGCGGCCCAGGTCCGCCGCGGAGTACTTGGCGACGGTGCGCTCGATATTGGCCGAGCCCTCCTTCTTGCACTCCTTGCACTTGAACACAAAGTTGGCCTTGAACCGCGAGTCGGTGTCGTACATCTCAAAGCGGTTGATCAGCACCGGCTTGGGGTGCGTCGTGCGGCACGACACACACTCCACCAGGAAGACGTACTCGTACGCGTCGCCGGCAACGTCGAGGGGCTCTAAGTCGGTGACTCCGTTTAACTCGGCGGTGAGTTTCAAGTAGTAGACGCCCATGCCGGTCCAATGCGCACAGCAATGAGCCTTTATAAAACGACCGGTCACGTGGACGATGCCCAAATAAAGGTGCTCGAGGGCGGTGGCGTTGCGCGGCGGTGGCGCGGCAGCTGCACAACCGCCTGTTGCCCGCAATCGCCTGCGAACGGCAAAAGTAGCACCAAGATAAAATCGCTCAGATTTTGATCGCGGCGGCCGCCGGCGGCAACAGTGAGGCCGTCAGGGGACGTTGCACCGGAGGCTGGCGGCAGACGGCGGCTTATCCCGGGTGTTCCGTCCGCCGGCCAACTGTGCCACCGCTATCGGCGGTGTGCGCGCGCACGACCGCACCACCCGATTTGGAATTTCGCTTCCAAATCGGCCACTGACAACCTTATTACGCGAGGTTCGGATGTCGTCGCTGCCACCGCTGTTGCCGCTGCTGCTGCCGCCGGGGACCTCTGCGCCGCCGCCGCCGCCGCCGCCGCCGGGGACCACCTCACCTCCACCGCCGGGGACCACCTCACCTCCGCCACACCCCGACTTCCACGATCTTGTCCAAGGCGAGGACATGGAGTTTCACCGCAGCGTGGGCAAGAACTTCCCCGTCAGGCACAGAATCGAGGCCCTTGGCGACGCCGCGCAGCTTCCGCTTGTCCACCGCTGGCTCGCCAAGATGTCGGCGCTGCAGTTGGTGACGCTTCTGGGCGCCGCGTCGGGGTTCCTCGCCGGGGTCGTTGTGTGTCCGCTCGACGTGGTGAAGACGCGGCTCCAGGCCGAGGGCGCCCGCGCCGAGGGCGCCCGTGCCTCAGCGCGGCGCAGCTTCGTGGGGGAATTCTCCCACATCTTCCGCAAGGAGGGCGTGCGCGGGCTATACCGCGGGCTCGTGCCGATCACCGTCGGGTACCTCCCCACCTGGACGATATACTTTAGCATCTACGAGCGCGCCAAGATGTTCTACCCGGGGTTCATGCGGCGCCACTTTGGCCTTGAGCTCGACTCGGTCAACCACTTTTGTGCCGCGTTGACCGCTGGGCTGGTGTCGCTGATTGCCGTCAACCCTGTGTGGGTGGTTAAGACGCGCTTGATGATCCAGACCTCCACCGCCAGGCCTGGCGCCGCTGCTCCCTACTACACCGGCACCTTGGACGCGTTCAAGCGCATGTACCGCGAGGAGGGCATGCGCGTGTTCTACAGCGGGCTCGTGCCGCTGCTCTTTGGGCTCTTGCACGTGGGGATCCACTTCCCCGTGTACGAGAAGCTCAAGGAGCTCACTGGGTGCACGCGTCGCGTCCGCGTCGCGCTCGCCGCCGCCCCCGCCGGCGAGAGCGAGGAGATCGACTTCCACCAGGGCCCGCCGCACTTGTTGTGGCGGTTGATCTTTGCGTCGTCGTTGGCCAAGATGATCGCCAGCACCATCACGTATCCGCACGAGATCTTGCGCACGCGCATGCAGTTGCGCTCGGGCCAGTACGGCGCCGGCCCTGGTGGCAAGTTGGTGCGCACGTTGGTCAGCATCTTCCGCCGTGAGGGCGTGCGCGGCTTCTACGCCGGCTACGTGGTCAACTTGGCCCGCACTGTGCCCGCCAGTGCCGTCACCTTGGTGAGCTTCGAGTACTTCAAGACCTACCTCTTGGAGGTGAGCGGCAAAAACCTAGCATAGCATATTTATTAAAGAGCGAGGGCGCTGCGCGCGCGCGGCGCGTGCGCGCGGCGCGCGCGCCGCGCCGGATCGCCAAATCGCCAAATCGACGCTTCCAACTGTGTTGCCCCGCACCAATGAGGCTTGGTTTACTCGTGCTTGCGGCTGCTGTCGCCGCGCACGCTGGCATAGACGGCATCCCGGTCGCGCCGGGAGACGTTGGTCTCCCCGCGATGGATGCATCGGAAGACGGCGGGGACGCGCGGCAGGTGGCCGGGGTGGCGCCGCCGGCGGTGGTGCCGGTGGCGGAGCCCGAGGCGATGAAGCCGGCGCCGCCGGATGTGCCCAATGGGCCCAGCGTGCCCGCCGGTGTGCCCGGCGCGCCCGCCGGCGTGCCCCCCGATCCGCCAGGGCCCCATGACGATATCGTCCCCGAGGACGAGGACGAGGAGGTCACCGCCGCCAAGGCGCAGGCCGCGGCCAAGGCGGCCAAGGCCAAGCTCCCCCCCTCGCTCACGCTCAACGACTTTGACGCCGTCGTTAGCGAGCGCCTCTCGTTTGTCGAGTTCTACTCCCCCTACTGCAAGCACTGCCAGTTGCTCGCGCCGGTGTGGGAGCAGACCTACGCAGAGTTTCTCCCCGAGATGACGCGCCTCAACATCCAGATGCGCCAGGTCAACTGCGTCGAGAACGGCGACCTCTGCGAGCGCGAGGACATCAACTTCTACCCCAATTTGCGCCTCTACGCGCCGGCGAGGGACCCCCAGTCCAAGGAGATCGTCCCCGGGAAGCACCGCAACGTGGCCGCGTTCCCGCGCGCCATCTTGCGCACTGTGGACAACTTCAAGAAGTACTTGCAGAACGCCGTGGCCGAGTACGACGACGGGCTGATCGACATGCCGTCGCTGTCGGAGCAGCTCACCACCGACTCGATGTTGCAGATTGTCGCGGGCGAGGTCGACGAGCCCATCTTTGTCTCGTTCTTCCCGACGCTGGACGAGAAGTGGGCGGTGGCCGACGAGACGGGCCGCGCCAAGGACGTGTTTGCGCGCGGGTGCTTCGACTGCTTGGAGTACAAGCAGCTCTGGGACAAGTTGCTGAACCAGGTGATCAGCAGCGTGCGCACGGGCCACCTTAACTGCTTCAGCCACCCCGTGCTCTGCGCGAGCTTGGGGTTCAAAATGGACGACCACACCGTCGAGCCCAAGTTTGTAATGTTTTTGCCCAAGACCACGGGGCTCGTGCGGTTGGACTACCAGGGCGAGATCAACCTCGCGTTGATGAAGCGGTGGTGTGTGCGGCTTCGCGAGAACTTTGGCGTTGAAAAGATCAAGATGCGCGCGTTGAGCGACATCTTGGAGGTGAAGAAGCTGCTCCCATTCGAGCCGCTCAACAGCTACTACCCGTTGACCAACAAGATGGTGCTTATGTACTACTACGACGAGGACCCCTCCGACGAAGACAAGGCCATCTTGCCGTATCTCTTGCGCGAGGTGATGGCGTCGCCGTTCAACATCCACTTGTACCAGCTGCTGGACCCCAAGCTCGACAAGTTTGTGCAGCTGCAAGCCAAAAACGTCATCGAGTACATCAGCTACGACGACGCGGCTGACTACAAGTACAACAACCCCATGTTCTTGGCCACGCACCTCACCTCCAAGCCCACCTTGATGATGTTCAAGGAGAACACCCTCTTTACGCCAATCTTTCAGAATTTCGCCATCGAGGACATGCGCGACCCCAAAAAGATCTCTCGGTTCATACGCCAGAATCAGTTCCCGCTCTACCAGGAGTTGGAGCTCCATCTCATGAGCACCTACTTCCCGGGGGACGCCAAGTTTGACTACTCCAAGAAGCTGAAGGAGAAACGCCGCAAGGGCGCCAAGATGCCCGACCCCACCAACGACAAGGTGGTGGTGGCGTTTATCGACCTGCGCGACGCCGCCCACACCAACGAGGCGTTGTACAACATGCTGTTGGCGGCGCACGAGTACAACTACGTCAAGCGCGAGTACTACTACAACCGCATTGTCGAGGAGCGCCAGCAGAAGAAGGAGTGGGTCGAGGGGCTTGTGCGCTCCGGCGCCAAGAGCGTGGCGGTGATCGAAGCGATGCGGCGCGAGGTGCCGCACCTCTTTGCCAACGACGAGGTGTTGTTCACCTTTATCGACCTCGCCACCAACCCGCACTTGGCCGAGGCCGCCGGGTGGGACGTGCTGGGGCAGAACTACCTGGTGGGCGACGCCATCGTGGTGAGCAAGCACGACAAGTGGTACTGGAACACCAACGTGGGCGGCGCGCGTCTCCGCAACGATCCGTACGAGTTGCAGCCGCTCCTCAAGCACCTCCTCGACCCGCGGCTAGTCGACACGCCGGTGGCGGCGCGGCGTCTCTTGATCGGCAGCCCCTGGGGCAACGCGTTGCGGTTCATGGACCTCGTGCATCAGCACGGCTTCAAGGGCTACGTGGCGTTGGTGGCGGCGGTGTGCGCGGCGTTGTGGGCCGCCAGACGCATGCGGCGCCGCCGCGGCCGCATCCCGCGCGCCGACGCCGGGTTGGGGCTCCTCGACAAGAAGGACTAACCCAAAAGGTGGCGCAACCGCGCCTCTGTCTCGATGAGTCTCCTGTAGCTGCTGCGGAGCGGGCGCACGGCAAAGTCGCGCCCGGGAACCCCTGACACCTCGCTGAACGGCGCGATGACAGCGCGCGGCGCCACCACGCACCCGCGGCGGAGGTAGCAGCAGTCGTACACCACGCTGGCGGCGCCGAGCTGGCACCCGTCCTCGATCAACACGCGGTTGCCGACGCTCGCCAGCAGCACCTCGCTGCCGGCGCCCACCACCGTGTACAGTCCGATGCGCACGCCGCCGCCAATGCGGCACCCGCGCCCCAAGTAGCAGTACTTGCCGATCTGCACCGCAGCGTCGGCGGCGTCGATCTCCACCTGCTCGCACACGGTGGTGTTGCCGCTCAACACGATGCGCTCCGTCCCCGCGAGCCGCGCCGCCGTCGAGACGCGGTTGCCGTTGGCGGTGTCGATCCACATGAGGCTTGGGTCCGTTTTTTGTTTTTTTATTTGTCTTTTTCACAGCAACTTTGTTGACGTGTCTTTTAATGAAGGTGTTTAGAATCGACTGTGGGTACCAGAACTACGACTGGGGCAAGATCGGGTCGGCGTCCGCAGTGGCGCAGTTTGCCGCGGCGCTGAACCCCGCCACTCAAATCGACGAGACCAAGCCGTACGCCGAGTTGTGGATGGGCACGCACCCACTGGTGCCCTCGCGCGTCGTCGGCACCGACCAGACGCTCCGCGACGTGGTGGGGGCGCACCCGCGCGAGATGTTGCACCCCGCGGTGATTGACAAGTTTGGCTCGGCGCACGAGTTGCCCTTTTTGTTCAAGGTGTTGCTGATCGCCAAGGTGTTGCTGATCCAGGCGCACCCTGACAAGGCGTTAGCGCGCCAGCTCCACGCGGCAGACCCCAAAAACTACCCCGACGACAACCACAAGCCCGAGATGGCCATCGCGGTGACGGCCTTCGAAGGGTTCTGCGGGTTCAAACCCGTGGAGGCGTTGGCGCAGACGTTGCAGACGGTGCCCGAGTTGCGCCGCCTCGTGGGGGAGGAGTTGGCAGATGAGTTTGTGGCGGCGCGCGGGGGCCGCCGCTTGCTCCAGCGGGTGTTTGCGCTGGTGATGACCGCTGGCGACGACGTGGTGGCCGCGAGGGCCGACGAACTTGTGGCGAGGGCCACCACCGACGCGGCGCTGCTCGCGGCCCTTGACGCGGGGTTGCCCGAATTGATTGTGCGGTTGAACCGCCAGTTCCCGCGCGACGTGGGGTTGTTTTGCGGGTGTCTCTTGCTCAACCACGTGCGCCTCGAGGCCGGGGAGGCGATGTTTTTGCAGGCCAAGGACCCGCACGCGTACATCCTGGGCGACATCATCGAGTGCATGGCAGCGTCGGACAACGTCATCCGTGCCGGCTTTACCCCAAAGTTTAAGGATGTCGAGGTGTTGGTCAACAACTTGACCTACCTGTGCGAGCCTGTCGAGCGGCAAAAGATGCCGCTTTTGCCGTGCGGCAAGGCGCACGGTGACGCCGCCAAGCTGGTGTTGTACGACCCGCCCATCGCCGAGTTTGCCGTGCTCCAGACGATTTTTGACCGCGCGGGCGCAGTGCAGCACCACGATGCCTTCGCGGGGCCCTCCATCATCATCTGCACCAAGGGCGCGGGCAAGCTCACGTTTGAGAGCGCAGAGGAGGTCAAGACGGGCTACGTCTACTTTGTGGCCCCGGGCGCTGCCATCGACCTCGAGTCATCCACCGCCGACTTCACCACCTACAGAGCGTTTGTGGAGGCGTAAATAAATATATGTAATCCTGCATACGCGCCGCCTCATCGCCATCGCAAAAATGCCACCCACAATCGGTGCTCATCCCCACCACTCCTCCTCACCATGACGTCGGTTAGAAAGAGAAAAATGGCGCGATCGTCGGTGAAGAAGGCGACGCGCCGCACCAAGGACCGCCAGCGCAACATCAACATACACTCCAACCCAATCATAGCCGCGCACTGGGACAAGTCGCTCACGTTGCAGCAAAACTACAAGCGCTTGGGGTTGCGGGCCAAGTTGGGCCACTTGGCCGGGGGGCAGGAGCAGCACGTTGAGACGCTCACCGAGATGCGCGCCAAGCGCGCCGCCGCCGATGACGTATCAATCGAGGACATCGCCAACGCCACCGACGCGGCACAGATCCCCGAGGGGGAGGCGCGCTTGGTGCGCGACCCTGACACCAACGAGGTTGTGCGAGTCATATACGGCACCAGGAAGCGCGCCGCCGCGGCGCCCGCGCCCGCGGACCTGCCAGTGGTGAAGCAGCTTGAGGAGTTTGCCCAGCGCCACCTGGAGGTGAAGCGCGAGCGCAAGCAGTCCGAGCGCGAGAGCGAGTGGTGCGAGGCGCTCTACCGCAAGTATGGCGACGACTACGACAAGATGAAGTGGGATAGGAAGCTCAACCCGATGCAGCAGAGTGCGGGCGACTTGAGGAGGCGTATTATGAAGTGGCGCGCGGCCGCAAAATAGTAATAACGGGTATATTGATGTAGAAGTCGCCGCCTTGGCCGCCAGGCCGAGGCGGGGTCTCAGACTGCCAGGCCAGACACCGCCTCTGGCTGCTCAGGCCGCCATGAGACTGCTCCAGATACCACGGACAAGGAGTCGCCATCGGGCCTTTGAAGCCTCAACTGTCAGGTTTCCCCGTGCAATCGGGCCCCCAGGGCCACGCCCAGGCCGCCGTCAGGGCCTCAGACCTCGTCAGGCCCAGGCCGCCGTCAGTGACTTAGGACCCGTCAGGCCTCAGGCCCCGTCAGGCCTCAGACCCCGTCAGGCCTCAGACCCCGTCAGGCCTCAGGCTACCGTCAGCGACTCAGGCCGCCGTCAGTGCATTCAGGTGCTTTCAGCGCCCTCCGGCCTCTCTGCACTTAAGGCACTATCAGACGATTCTTGGGCACACTGGGGTCAACCAGCGCCTCAGTGCCTTCAGGTGCCTTCGACGCCTCCGATGCCTTTGCCACCTCCACCTCTGGCGCCTCCGACTCCTTCAACGCCATCCGCCCTGGCAACCCCCGGGCCAACACTTTCGCCACCACCCCCTCCATCACCCCCTTCAACTCACACTCATCATACATCTCGATCAAGCGGCGCAGCGCAACCCCATTATCCTGGGTCTCGATCATCTCGACGAAGCGCGGGTCGATCGGCACGTTGCCCAAGAACTCGAGCCCCAACGACCGCGCGAGCTCACGGCCGCCCCCCAGCAGGAAGATGTCGGTGCACTCGGCGCAGTGCGGACAGATGAACCCGCTCATGTTCTCGACTATGCCTAGCACCGTAAACCCCACCTTGGCGCAGAAGTTGATCTCCTTGCGCACGTCGGCCGTCGACACCTGCTGCGGCGTGGTGACGACGATGGCACCGTCAGGGCGCGCCCACCGGAGCTCCTCCGCAATGGCAATGTGCTCGTCCGAGGTGCCCGGCGGCGTGTCGATGAGGAGGTAGTCCACGGGCGCCGCGGCGTCGCCCCACACCACGTCGCGGAGGAACTGGCGGATCATGGCGGTCTTTTTGGGGCCGCGCCACACCACCAGGCTGTCGCGCAGCCCGAGAAGGAACCCGAGCGACATGAGGGAGAGCAGCCCGCGCGGCGCGGCGCTCGCGTACACCTCCACCGGCTCCCATCCCCGCGCCGACTGCCTCACCTGGCGCGACTCCACCCCAAACATGCGCGGCAACAGCGGCCCCGTAAGGTCAATGTCCAACACCCCGACGCGCAACCCGCGATTGACGAGCGTGAGCGCCGTCTGCGTCGTCACCGACAGCTTCCCGACACCGCCCTTCCCCGACAAGATGAGCACGATGTGCTTGACGTGCGCGAGCGACGCTGGCGGCTGCTGTGGCGGGTCCATCGTGGGGTGGAAGCGTCTTTGTCAGCGCCCTCATCAGAACCCATCGCGTCACGTGATAGAGTTACATCACGTGGCAGTATATTGATTCACTGGCGGGCGCAACCACAACGACCCCCCATGTCGTCTCGGTACTCCGCGGCAGGAGCGCACCAGCGCGACCGCACGCAGCTCTTTGCGCAGAGCCCGTCGCGTGCGCGCTCGCCCTACGAGGACTCCGCCGACGCCAAGTACAACCAGCTGTTCCTCCTGTCGTTGGAGTCCCAAAACAACGACGAGCTCGACACCATGGGGGCCAAGGTGCGGTTGCTCAAGGACTTGGGGGTGCGCATGGGCGGCGAGATCAACAAGCTGGTCAAGTTGAACGACGAGATAACCAACTCGATGGAGAAGGGCCGTACCACCCTCAAGCGCACCTGGGGCCAGATGGTGGTGATGAGCCAGCGCGCGGGAATCACGTGGCGCATGTGGGTGGCGGTGTTTGCATTGGTGGCGGTGTGGTTTTTGTGGGTGTGGGTAACGTAGCGCGGGTGGCGCGGAGCGCTGCCAATACACGCTACACACGCTTGCTGTAGCTATATCATTTCTTTCAAGCGCGCGCCGGCGCCGGCGCCGGCGCGCGGCTCCTCGAGCACCCCGCTGACGCTGACGCGGTCCGTGGCGGCGTCCGCGTGGCGGGTGAGGGTGACGAGCGCCTCCGTCCACCGTGTGGCACGCCGCACGCGGTCCTGCGGCTCCGCGGGGAACTTCAAGATGGACTTTTTGGGCTTGAGGGTGTGGTGCAGCGGCTTGTGCTTGGGGGTGGGGGACTGCTCGGGGCGCTCCCACTCGGCGTCGTCGTCGCACGTGCGCCGCTCTCGTAGCCGCTCCAACCGGCGGAGAGACCCGTAGTACACGTCGGCGAGCGACGGCGTGGCGTCGCTATCGTCCGACGACGACGCGTCCGAGGTGAGCCCGCTCGAGGCGTCGTCGTGCGTGACGGGAGCCGCAGCCACGGTGACGGGGTCCGGCGCCACGGCGCACTCGCAGGGGCGTGCCGCGAGCGGCGCCCCATTGATCCTTAGCTTCTTGAAGTGGGTCAACTGCGGCGTCAGCTCGGTGGTGGCGGACAGCTTCACCGCCAACCCCATGGAGGTGAGGGGGGTGTGGAACGGATGGCGCGCGGTGGGGGTGGCGGGGCGAAGCAACTCGGGCACGGCGATGGCGGGGAGGTCAAACAGCTGGCGATGGCGTTGCGACTGGAGGCGGCGGTACTTCTGGATCGACGTGGCCATGAAGCGCTCAAAGGCGGCTTCGTCCATGCTGGTGGGCGCGTCAGCGCCGACCCGGCTGACAGCATCCGCGGGTTCTGTGACGCTTTCGCTGACGTCGGCAGCAGCGCTGACGCCATCGCTGACGTCGGCAGCAGCGCTGACGCCTTCGCTGACATCGACAGCAGCGCTGACGCCATCGCTGACGTCGGCAGCAGCGCTGACGCCTTCGCTGACATCGACAGCAGCGCTGACGTCTTCAGCGACATCGACAGCAGCGCTGACGTCTTCAGCGACATCGACAGCATCAGTCGTAGTGCGTTCGGCGCCGCCTTCGGCGCCGCCTTCGGCGTCGCCTTCGGCGCCGCCTTCGGCGTCGCCTTCGCCTTCAGCCGCAGCCGGCGCAATCCTCGCTGTCCACCGCTCCACCCCCCCAGACCCTCCCACCAACCCCTCCAATCGCACCAAGCGCGGCCCCAACCCCCCCACCAACTCGCTACACTGCTGCGACAACCGCCCCAACTCAGCAACCTCCGCCGCCAACTCGGGGCCGCCGCGCTCGAGGCGGCGGTTGCTGTGGCCAATGCGCTTGTTGACGGCTCCTGCGAGCTTTGCTAGCTTGATGTTGGTGTGCTGGATCTTTTGCTCGGCGGACAAGTTCCGTCGTATTTCGAGCTTGAGGTCTTTTTTGTAGTTGGCCGCCACCCGCAACAACGCCTCCGCCACCGCCGCCAGCTCGGCCGCCAACTCGTGGTCCAAGATGGTGTCGAGCTGGAACGCCTCGACGGGCGGGAGCAGCGGGAGCCCAGGGGGCCACACAATATGGTGGCGATTCTTCTTGGCCATAAAAAACGAATACAACAACTCCTTCGAATTGTGCAACACCTCGCGACGAGCGCGGCGCGGCCGCCGCCAGCGGGCGCGCGGTGCACGGCGAAAAAGACGAGTGCGAGTTTAAGAGTGCGACTCGTTGATGCTCGCGCTCTGCCAGGTCTTTGGCGGCTGCTGCGCCAACGTGGCTCTCCTCGACGCCATGGTGGCCAGAGGCGCCCACACCACCGTTGTCACCTTTGCCCAGTTTGTGTTTGTCTCGGTAGCGGCCTACCCCGCCAACATCAGCCCGCACCACTCCTACACGACGGCGTGGTTGGCGCCGCCGCGGGTCCCCCTCCGCGAATGGCTTGTGCAGGTGCTTCTCCTGTTTGCCATCTCGCTAGCGTCCAACTGGTGCTTCGCCTACGGCATCAGCATGCCCGTTTTCATCGTGCTACGTCTGCTGGCGGCAGCGGTCACCATGGTTGTGGGATGGTGCCTCGGGCGGCGCTACCCCAGACGACAGGTGGCGGCTTGCGCCGTTATTCTGGCGGGGGTGCTTGTGTGCACGTTCCCCGGCGGCGGCGCCGCCGCCGCCAGTGGTGCCGCTGCCGGCGGCGCCGCCGCCACCGGTGCTGCGCTCGTGCTTGGCGCCACCGTTCTCCTGGCGCTCCAGGGCTTCCACAGCGAGCGCCTCAACCGCCGCTACGCGGCGCGCTGGCAGGAGAGCTTGTTCTACACCCACGTGCTAGCGCTCCCGTTGTTTGCCGCGGTGTGGCCGCAGATCAGCGCCGAGTGGCGCCAGCTCAACGCGTCGCTGTGCGCCGCGTTGGCGCTCAATGTGGCGCTGCAGTTTGTGTGCATCAGCGGCGTCAACAAGCTCACCACCACCAGCCCCGCGCTCTCGGTGGTGGTGGTGCTCTTGGTGCGCAAGGTGGCGAGTCTCTTGATAAGCTTGTGGTGGTTCAACCACCGGTTGACCGCGCGCGGCCTCGTGGGCGCGGCGATGGTGTTTGGCGGCGCCGCCCTCTACAGCACAAAGACAAAGACGGAATAATATACTACGGGCGTTTCTCGTCGCCAAAGGGATCGCTGCCAACGGTGTCATTAGTGGCGAGCCGCGTGAGCGCCGGCTTTGCCGGCGCCAACGCCGCCGGCTTCAGCGGCCGCGGCGGCGGCGTCCTGAGCGTCACCTGCGCAAGCGCCTCGTCGAGCGCCGGCTCCTCCTCCTCCAGCTCGCTCGTGTAATAACTCTCGCTGCTATCGTCGTACTCCGGCGCTGGGTTGGCCTCGGTGTACCCGTTGGCGGCGTCAAACCGCTTGAAAATGTCAACCAACTGCTCGTTGGCGTGGATCAAGCTGCCGAGAAACTCCTCGTCCATCGCCACCACCGCGGCGCTCTTGGTCTCGGGGTCCCCGGCGCCGACGTATTGGAGGTAGCGGAGCACCTTGCGCCGGATGCGGCGGCATTCTTCAAATTCGCGGTTGCAGCGCTCGTCGTCTGCTGGCATGCGCCCCGCGAGGCTCAAGAGGAGGTTGCCGAGGGCCGTGGTGTGGGTGTGGCACTCGGCAATGACACTGCGGATCTTGGGCGCCTCCAACTTGTAGTTGATCTGCGGGATGCGGTACTCGGGGTCGGCGTAGCGCGTGCTGCCGCGGTGGTGGCGCCGCCGCCGCCGCGGGGCACCGCCGGCCGTGCTGGGCTTGGTGCGGCGGCTGACGCGTGGCGGCGGTGGCGGCGTCGGCGGCGTCGGCACGGCGTCAGCCGCGGCGTCGAGCTCCGATTCAAACACATTCTGGCTGGCGCTGCGCTGGTGCTTGCGCGTGGCCCGGGCGCTTGGCACCGATCTCCACAACGCCGCCAAGGGCTTGTATCCCTCCAACCCGTCCAACTCACTCCTCCAGCCCACCGCCAACTGCCGCACGCGCTTGGTCACCTGCGGGTCGTACGCGGCGCCGAGCGCGGTGCGCGCGTTGCCCAGCAGCACCCCCTTTAGCAAATCAACGAGCTTGTCGTCGCTGGCAACGACGCCGCCGATCTTGGGGCCCGCGTTCAACACCAACAACTCCAAGATCTGCAACGCCCGCAACTGCTCCTCCGCCAGGTCGCCGTACTTGATGCGCTTGCGGATCGCCCGCGCGCACTCAACGCTGCCGCTGGCGGGCTGAATGCGGATGAGGTGCAACAAGTCGCCCAAGTAGAGCTCAATCAGCTCGTCAATGTCGTCATTGTGGTGCGGCTTGGCCAACTGGTTGACCTTGACCGTGATAGACGTCTGCTGGTGTTCACCAAAGATGGGCATGGTTGGGAGGAGTTTGGTTGCTTGGGGTTTATCTGTGGGGGGAGGCACGTGATTGCGCGGCGAGAGCGGGTGCGGCGGCGGCGGGTGGCCTGACGGGTTGTGCGCGGGTGCCCGGGTGCGCGGGCGCGAGAGGGCGGCGCGGGGCGCTGACGCTGCCGCGCCAGAGAGCACCTATCTGGCCATGCGCACGCGTTTGCTCGTGCGAGTTGTCGCGGCCGCCTGTCTCGGCATGTTGGTAGCGGTGCAGCTCTTGCAACTCGACCGTGTGCGCGTGTGGCGCGCCCGCGCCGTGGCGGCAGTGCACACCCGCGCCCAGCGCGTCGCGGACACCATGCGCGATCCAGAGAAACGGGTCAACATTGGCAGCTTGGTGCGCGACCGCGAGGACACCATGGTGTGGGACCGCGAGATCGCCGCGCGCATCCGCCTCCACGGCCCCATCGACGAGGCCACCGAGGCCGCCCGCACCGACAAGATCGACCGGGGGTAGGCCGGGCACTGGATTTTAGTGGTCGCGCACGTGACGGCTCAATTTTCACGTAAATTTTTTAAAGCATCGACGGCAACCCACAAAGTAGCATCATGGCCAACCAGTACAACGCGGACAACTTGTCGCAGGACATGGAGAACGCTAGCCTCGGTCAGGGGGATCAGCAGCAGGCCCCCGGGCAGTACCTGTACAACCCGAACGGCGCCAACGCGTTTGTGCCGGGCCAGTACAACCAGTACGGTTCATACCAGCCTCAGGGCGGGTACCAGGGATACCAGGGAGGCAGTGGGTACCAGGGGAACCAGGGATACCAGGGCGGCAGCGGATATCAGGGTGGCAGCGGATACCAGGGGTACCAGGGGTACCAGGGGTCGCAGGGGGGATACCAGGGGTACCAGGGGTCGCAGGGCTCGCAAGGGTACCAGGGGTACCAGGGTTACAACTCGTACCAGCCCGAGCAACCGGCGCAGGGGATGTCGTTGGCAGACTTCCAGAAGCAGCAGGCGGAGGCGCTGGCAAGCTTGAACGCGCCCAAGAAGAAGTTGCAGTTGAAGGGCTCGTCGACGATCAAGTTGGGCGGTAGCATCAAGATTGGCAAGAAGGAGGCGCTGAAGGAGGCGCCGAAGGAGACGCCCAAGGATGAGGCCAAGGAGGCGCCCAAGGCCAAAGAGGCGCCCAAGGCCAAGGAGGCGCCCAAGGCCAAGGAGGCGCCTAAGGCGGAGCCCAAGGCCAAGGAGGCGCCTAAGACGGAGCCCAAGGCCGAGTCGGCCAAGTCGGCTAGCCCCGCACCAAAGGCTGGTTCCGTCGCCGCGGCGGCCGCCGTGGTGGCATCGTCCGACGCCCTCGCCAAAGAACAAGAGGACGAAGTCGACGAGGAGGTGGTGCGCGACATGTTTGGCGGCAAGGACCACGTGCTGATCATCTTTATGGGCCACGTGGACGCCGGCAAATCCACCATGGGGGGCAACATCCTCTACTTGACCGGGTCGGTCGATAAGCGTACCGTGGACAAGTATGAGCGCGAGGCCAAAGACGCCGGACGCCAGGGCTGGTACCTTTCGTGGGTGATGGACACCAACAAGGAGGAGCGCAACGACGGCAAAACCATCGAGGTGGGCAAGGCTTATTTTGAGACCGAGAAACGGCGCTACACCATCTTGGACGCCCCCGGGCACAAGATGTACGTGCTGGAGATGATTGGCGGCGCGCTGCAGGCCGACGTGGGCATCTTGGTGATCCTGGCGCGCAAGGGCGAGTACGAGACCGGGTTCGAGAAGGGCGGGCAGACGCGCGAGCACGCGCTTTTGGCCAAGACCCAGGGCGTCAACAAGATTGTGGTGGTGGTTAACAAAATGGACGACCCGACCGTGGCATGGAGCGAGGAGCGCTACCGCGACTGCACCACCAAGTTGGGCACGTTTTTGCGCGGCATTGGCTACGCCAAGGACGACATTGTGTTTATGCCGGTGCTGGGGTACACCGGCGCCGGGCTCAAGGAGCGCGTGGGCGACGCGTGCCCGTGGTACACGGGGCCGTCGCTCTTGGAGTACTTGGACAACATGAAGACGGTCAACCGCCACATCAACGGGCCGTTCATGTTGCCGATTGCCGGCAAGATGAAGGACATGGGCACGGTGGTGGAGGGCAAGATCGAGCTGGGCCACATCAAGAAGAACGGCAGCCTCCTCTTGATGCCTAACAAGACGCCGATCGAGGTGTTAACCATCTACAACGAGACAGAGCAGGAGTGTGACGCGGCGTACTGCGGCGAGCAGGTGCGCTTGAAGATCAAGGGCGTCGACGAGGAGGACTTGGCGCCCGGCTACGTGTTGACGCTGCCCAAGAACCCGGTCAAGACGATTCAGCGCTTTGAGGCGCAGATTGCCATTGTCGAGTTGCGGCTGATTATGGCTAACGGCTTCCTGTGTGTGATGCACATCCACACCGCCATCGAGGAGGTGAAGGTGGTGCAGTTGAAGCACTACTTGCAGAAAGGCACCAACCGCAAGCTGAAGAAGCCGCCCGCGTTTGCCAAAAAGGGCATGAAGATCATTGCCGAGTTGGAGGCCACCGAGGTGTTTTGCGCCGAAACCTACAGCGACCTCCCGCAGTTGGGTCGCTTCACCTTGCGCGACCAGGGCACTACTATTGCCATCGGCAAGATCACCAAGTTGTTGTAATCTATTAGTCTAGTCGTTAATCGTTAGAAATTTCGTCGGCAATCTGGCGCACCGTTGCGATCAAGTTCATCAAGCCGTCGAGCACGTTGTGGTCGGGCTCGCTGTCCTCGACATAGCGCGAGTGGGCAAAGTCGATGATGTTGAGGCTGCTTAAGGGCGCGTCGTCGTCGTCGTCGTCGCTGTCGGCGTCAAAGTCGTCGCGGAGCAACGGGTCGCACTCGTCGTAGCGCTCGACATTGTCGAGCACCTTGCTCCACTTGGTCAAGTCGTTTTCATACACAAACAACAACGACGACAGCACCATGCGCACGCGCGACTCCAAGATGCAGTTGTAGAGCACCTCGAGGCGCACCAAAAACTTGCGCACCAACCGCGCCACCAATTGCGGCGCCAACTGCGTCAGCTGGAAGTACAAGAGGAGGCCCTGCTTGCAGGTGGCCGCAGTCAAGCGGCGGCCGTAGTGCTTGTTGAACTCGAGGTACACCAGCTGCGTCAGCAGCTCGGGCTTGACGGTGACGGTCTCGTTGATGCCGCGGAAGAGCGGCGGCAAATTGATCAGCTCGCACGGGTGGTCAATCAGCGAGTGGTAGGTCTTCATGCCGCACACGCGGAACCCCATCGACCCCAGCGTCGTGGTGTCGCTGACGCGCGTGAGGCGCTCACGCTTCTCGGGCAGCGCCGCGTCGTCGTGAAGCACGCGGCCCAACTTGATGTCAAGGATAGAGGGCTTCTGGAACCCGTAGAGCAAGTTCTGCAACACAATGTACTGGCGGTCGGCCACGCGCTGCTGCGCCACGAGGTCGCTCAGGGCCAAGCTCTCGTCGTCATCGCTGCGGCGCCGCAGCTGCTCGTGCTGCTCCGCGGTGAAAAACGGGAGCGGCGGCTGCTGCAAGAGCGGGTCGGGCGACGGCAACGTGCTGGCCACCACGTCGCCCTCGGTCAAAATGCCCATGTACACGGGCATCCAGTCGCTCAAGTGCAGCCCGAGCGGCGAGTCGTCAACGGCGCCATCGTCGCTCAAGATTTGCGTCTGGGTGAAAAAATCAATCTCCTGCTGCGTGGTCAACTTGGCAAACACCATCCCATCCGGCGCCACAAGGCTGCCCTTGTGGCCGGCAGCCTGGTGCACTGCAGGCACAAACGAGGCGTTCATAAGGGTGTAAAGGTGGTGGAGATGCGAAATGGCTCGTTGCTCTTGGCATGTACAGCGATATATAGCCTTATCGTCGAAGAAGAGTATGGAAAAAAGATTCGAAAAATAAAGATATGGCAGGGCTAAGAGTACGGTCTCGAGGCGGCTCGGGCTTACAAAAAGGTGCGACTCGCGATGGCCAAGGTTGCTGCGTGGAAGAATTTACGACTTGAGCGGGTCCAAAAAAGTGTCAATCGACGCGCTCGTATTGATCGCGCGATTCATTGCCCTTGCGCGGGGGGAAGGACAAGCTATGGTGGGGAAGGGGGGGGGGGAGGGACGGCCGCAGGTTTGGGAAGCGGGGCCGAAGGGTGCCGCCACGGGCAATTGCAATGCTGTCAACGCCATCGACGGCTTTGTTCCCCAGCTGCACGAGACCACAGACTTCGTATCTGAGCATTTCTTTTTTTTTTCCGTTGCTGGCTGCCGCACGTGAGCCAGGCGGAGCAGCCCGCGTGACGCAACTGCCACGTTCTTGGAAGCAGAGGCTTCTGTGTGGCGGTGGGCATGTTCTTGTGGCCACGCTTCCCTCAAAGCTGTCTTGACATGGTCCGCGTCGCGCCGCGCGAATCGTGAATATTGATGAAACGGTATTTGCTTCTTTTTTGTCGCTCCTTTTTCTGTTTCACAAGCCCAATTCTGCCGTTTTCCTCGTTTTTCGCATTTTGACGACCACAAGGCGGAAAAAGCCGAAAAAGTGATACCGGCACAAGCGCCCACACCGCATCACCTCCGTCTAGATCCGCGTCACCCTCACCACCTTTGTGTGCGAACCGACCCTCCTTTTGACCGTGCATTAGTACTTCACTGCACTGGACCCCTCCCCGACACGTCCATCGCACTTTGCTCACGGACAACATGTCGTACAACAACAACAACAACAACTATGAGATGGGTAACTACAAGTACTCACTGGGGGAGGATGACTTTGTCTCGTTCATGAACGAGATCCAGGACATTAACAACTCCTTGGACCAGTACCAGAACCTCATCAACTTGATTGCCAACAAGCAGCGGCTGCTCATCCAGGAATTGGACTTGAACGAGGAAGACGCCGACTACGGGTCCAAGCAGGTGGACGCGTTGGTGTCGGAGGCCCACCTGATGCAGGATGACTTGAAGAACAGAATCAAGAATGTGCAGCTGCAGGCGGTCACCAGCCACGACCAGGCCAAGATTGACCAGGCGGAGACCTCGAGGAAGAGATTTTTGGAGTTGATTCAGGAGTACAGGATGATCGAGTCAAACAATAGAGAGCAGACGAAGCAGCAGGCAGAGAGACAGTACCGCATAATCAAGCCCGACGCCACGAACCAGGAGGTGAAGGCGGCCGTCGAGGATGGCGACTCGCTGTCGCAGTACTTCCAGCAGGCGTTGTTGCAGAGCAACAGAAGAGGCGAGGCCAGAACCATATTAAACGAGGTACAGGTGAGACACCGCGAGTTGCTCAAGTTGGAGAAGACCATGGCCGAGTTGACCCAGTTGTTTCACGACATGGAGGAGTTGGTGGTGGAGCAGGACCAAGCGATACAGCAGATTGACGAGCAAGTTGGCACCGCCCAGCAGGACATCGAACAGGGTGTCGGGCACACCAACAAGGCGGTCAAGAGTGCCAAGGCTGCTAGAAAGAAGAGAAAGTGGTGCTTCCTCATCTGCTTGATCATCGTGTGCATTTTGGCCTTGATTTTGGGGTTGTATTTCGGTTTGCACAACAACTAACCCCCGAAAAAGTAACACTAGAGAGGTTGTTCCTCCTCGAGACCCTGCGATGTATGGGACTATAAGGAGGTTTTTCTCCCCCAGTCAATTCAGCAAGACCTCAATATAATTGTCAATCAAGAAAGTTTCACAGTGGCGAGTGTAGGCGAAAGCTTAAGTTTAGGTGCCCGGGGTAGACCGAGCGAAGATTGAGTTGACACCGTTATCTCCCAGAGAGCCATTGAACCCCACACCTGAAAATGAAAAAAGGAAAAAAAGACAGGAGCGATTACTGAGACTAGTTGTTTAAAAATGGGCAAATGTGGAGACGAAAGCCTACATAGAACGTCTGTGGCACCACCCAACGACGTAAGGCGTCAGCTACATCTTTATCAAGGTTCACTTTTCATTTCCACTTTTCATTTTTTCAGGCGCTCCGCGGAGCCTAGTCAACTTGAAAGATAACGCGCGGCGAAAGAAAAATTATATCTCGATTTCCTGCACCTTGTCGTTTACACCGGCGCGCGCGTCGTGCATTTCCTCACACGGCAAATGAGAGCGGACTTATTGATCACGAGTCACGTTTGACAGTCATCGATGCGAGTTGTAAAAAAATATCACAGTCATAAGGTGGCCCGGCTAGGACACGCGTGCCCGGTGTGTATCGCCAACCTACGCCATCAGAGGACGCTGCTCTCAGATGCTTCCCCAGACGACAAGACTAATTTGCCCTTATCACCTTTATGGCTTTTCTTTTATGGCGGCAGATAAGATGCGGCTCGCGGTCCGCGGCGCTCCTTCGCCAAAGAGCTATCCAAAGTTTCTTTTTTTTTTGGGTAATTGCAATCGTTTTGCATTTTGCCTCAGATAACCATATTGATCCATAGGGAGATGTGGCCCTGCAACCGTGGCAGCAATATAAAGACAGCGCCGCGCTCGTAGCCCGTTCAACGAGTTCTGGTCAAGTAACGGCTGTCCACCGAGTCTTTCGTCACCTTATTTTTTTCGCATCGCTGACTGCCCGTAAAATCGCTTGGTCGCCGTGCATTAAAGAAGAAAATTTTGTTGCAACTATAAAAAGTTTTCAGTCCGTCGGGTTTTTCCGTTTTGGAGTTCCCCCATTGGCTTCTCCAACGAGTTTGCACTTGCGGAAGCAGTATACACACACACACACGCGATGTCTGACATAGAAAAGGGCAAGGTGCCCGATGTGGTGGAGAAGAAATCGTCCAATGAGTCGTTGTACAACTCGCTCGAGGATAATCTGGGCCACGGCGAGGTGCACAGCACCAAGCTCGGGTTCATCAACCGCATCGCCGGCATGATGAATGCTGAGACCAAGGGGGTGGAAGTTGTGCTCGACGACGAGAAGACTGACGACTCCCTCACCAACGCCGCTACCATGTGGTTGTCGGCCAACTTGGTGATTGCGTCCTTCCTGTTGGGCGCGTTGGGGGTGACGGTGTTTGGGCTCACGTTCTGGCAGAGTTTCGTGGTGATTTTGTTCTTCTCCTTGATTGGCGCGCTTCCAGTGTGCTTCTTTCTGATCTTTGGGCCCAAGTTGGGGTTGAGGCAGATTTTCCTCAGCAAGTTTTTGGTGGGCGACTGGGCGATGCGCATCTTTGCCTTTATCAACTGCATCGCCTGCGTCGGGTGGGGTGCCGTCAACATCATGGCGCTGGCTCAGTTGTTGCACATTGTCAACAACGGCTTGTTGCCGCCGTGGGCCGGCTGCTTGATCATCATCTTGTTGACGATCTTGGTGACATTTTTCGGCTACCACGCCATTCACTTGTACGAAAAGTGGAGTTGGTTCCCCAACGCCATCATCTTTTTGGTGATCATTGTGCGCATGGGCATGCTGGGCAACTTTACTGGCGGCAACGCCGAGGGGGTGCACTTCCCAGGCGGCGCCGCCACCATCGGCGGGGTGATGTCGTTTGGCGGTACCGTTTACGGCTTCGCCACCGGGTGGACCACGTACGCGGCCGACTACACCGTCTACCAGCCGCGCAATGCCAACCTGACCAAGATCTTTTTGTGGATCTTTGCCGGATTGTACACCACGTTGGTGTTCACGTTGACCCTCGGCGCCGCGTGCGCCACGGGCACCTTGACCAATGCCAAGTGGGCGCAATTATACAACGAAAACTCGATTGGCGGGTTGTGCTACGCCATTCTCGTGGAGGACTCGTTGCACGGCTTTGGCCAGTTTTGCTGTGTCATGTTGGCGTTGTCGACGGTGGCCAACAACATTCCCAACATGTACTCGATTGCCTTGGGCGCGCAGGCGTTCTGGTCGCCGCTCAGCAAGGTGCCGCGGGTGTTTTGGACCGTGGCGGGCAACTTTGTCACTTTGGCCATCTGCATCCCGGCGTACTACCACTTTGAAAGCGTCATGGACAACTTTATGAACTTAATTGGCTACTACTTGGCCATCTACCAGGCGATGGCGCTTCTGGAGCACTTTATTTGGAGACGCGGCGACTTCAGCTCCTACGACTACATGAATAGCAAGGACCGCTCCAAGTACCCCATGGGGCTTGCCGGCACCTTTGGCTTCTGCTGTGGGGTTGCCGGCGCCGTGCTAGGCATGGACCAGGTGTGGTTCACCGGTCCCGTGGCTGCGCGCGTCGGCTTGAAGGGTGTAGGCGGCGACGTTGGGTTCGAGTTGGCGTTCTGCTTTGCATTTATTACGTTCAACGCCACGCGGCCGTTGGAGAAGAAGTATATCGGCCGCTAGGTCAAAAGTGTACAATACATTAATATAACGATGAAACTGAAATAAAAAACCATGTCTCTTTTGGCCGTTGGCATCGCCGCCGCGCTTGGCGCATCTATTGTGGCCTTGGTGGCAGTCAAAACGGTGCCCAGCTTGCAGGTGTTGGCGTTGTACGGCAAGACGAGCCAGCGACGCCCGCGCTCAGCCAGCGCCTGCGTCGAGACGGTGGCGCAGTGGACGGTGCCCAAGCGGTGGTTTGCACATTTTTACTATGTGTTGGGGGTGGCATTGTTTGTTAAACCGCGCTGGAGCGACACCGCGTGGCAGCTCCTCGTGCTCCAGGCGGTACGGCGCGCCTGCGAGTGTCACTTTGCGCCCCACACCACCGCCCGTATGAATGTGTTGCACTACGTGGCCGGCATGGTGTTCTACACCACCATCGCCGCCAACACCGCGATGAGGCCGTGTCGCGCGCGGGGACACCCGTGGCTGGTGGCGTTATTCGTGGTGGCCTCGCTCGACCAGTTCGGCAACCACCGCCACCTTGCGCGCCTCGCCAAGTACACCGAGCCGACGCGCGGCTTGTTTCGCTGGTTGGCCGCTCCACACTACCTCGACGAGATCGCCATCTACCTCGCGGTGGCCATGGTTGGCAGCACAAACTTCTGGTACGCGCTTAACTACTGGTTGAGCGTGGCGTTCGTCGCCACCACCCTTACCATCAGCTCGCTAGAGAGCTACAAGTTTTACCAGCGCTGCGGCCGTCCCAAGCGCTGGGCCATTTTTCCGGGGGTGCTCTAACAAATAAAAATACGCGACTCTTTACCATGAACAAGTTCAGCATGGCACCGCCCAAAGCCCCCGCGGTGGCCGTGAGCTTGCGCGCCAGCAGCCACAGCGTCGTGCGGGGCTGTGCCGGAGTGCCGCGCAGCATCGTAAGTGCCTACCGTCGTTTTCCTGCCCTCTCTAACCACAGCCGCGCATCGACACCGTGGTGGAGTTGCGCCCCGTGAACGGGCACGCGTTCAGCGTGCGGGCCGTCACGGTGGAGCTCCGCACGCTCCAGAAAATCACCATCCCGTCGAAGCTCAGTCTGACCGAGACCTACCGCGAGTACAAGGTGCACGAAGAGGTGGTGTTCCGCCCCGCGGTGGGCCGCTTCAGCATGGAGTTGCTTGGGTTGGACGTGCCGGTGTTGGTGGCGCTCCTGCGCGACATGGTGTCTAGCGGCTACTTCCCGCGATGGGCGGCGTCCACGACACACCGGTTGTGCGTGCGGGTGGCGCTCGGCGAGCTGCTGGCGACGGAGCACACCCACATGGAGACCTTCCCCGTGGTGGTGAAGCACTACGACACGCTTCCCCTCTACCGCCAGTACACCGAGCCCTTGCGCGAGGAGCGCGTTCTGGCCGACCGCCAGGCGGTGGTCAGCGTCACCCTCGCGCTGACGGCTTTTGGGCCTGGCGACCCCGTCGACGTGGAGGTGGCGGTGGCCGCCAACGCCGCCCACAACCGCTTGAGCAAAAGCCTCCGACTAAAGCAGGTGACGGTGCAGATCAAGGAGATCTTGGAGTGCCACGAGGGCGGGTTGGCGCCGCGCCGCGACGCCAAGTTGTACACCGAGACGCGCCACGAGACGGCGCCGCTCACCACCACCAGCGTGGCGCGCAGGCGCTTCACCACGCCCTTCCCGGCCGAAAACGATCTGCTCGCAATGTACGACACGCGCGTCGCCGCGCCCGCCCACACCGACGTCGCGGTGACCACCGCCAACATTGCCCGCTACATCTCGATGGACAAGTTGGACGAGGGCGTCCCGTTGCTGCACACGCAAGGGTTCACCTTTGCGGGCAAGTTGTTTCTGATGCGGCACGAGGCCGTGGTCAAGGTCAAGCTCGCGCACGCGCGCGACGTCGACGTGCGGGTCCCCATCGTGGTGTGTCCGTACGACCGCGTGTCGAGCCAGTACTTGCTCGGGTGGATCAAGCGCGAGTGCGAGGAGGCGGCGCGCGTGTTTGGGCGCGACGCGGTGGGCTACATGGCCGCCAACCCTGGCGCAGAGCCCGAGGTGATGCGGCGGCACGTGGCGCCGCCCATCTTGTATCGCAACGTCCGCAGCGACTGGGTGCGGCTCGGCTACAGCGATGAGGCGTTTGGCGGGCTGCTGCAGTTGGTGCAGTATATAGACTAGAGCGTTTCATGCAGTACAACAACCCGACAGACTTCTCATGACGTCGCCGCCGTCGTACGCCCCCACGGCGACCTCGTCGTTCGCTCCTAGCCAAGACCATCTAGGGTACCACCAGGAGCTACTGCGCGCGGCGCTCTTGAAGCTGCCGCAGCACCAGCAGACGTACGACGCCCTCGCCGAGGTGTACTCCATCATCACAGTGTTAGAGATGGTGGAGCGCTCCTTCCTCAAGGACTACATCACCGACAAGGACAAGTACACCTCGACGGTACTCCGCTTGATCAACCAGTACCTGCTAATTCTACGCTCGTTTGGCGCCAACGCGGTGTTGGACGAGTTGGTGCCACAGCGCGGCGCCGACAATGCTAACTTTCTCGGCGCCTTCAGCGCGCGCTTTAACCTCGAGCGGTGCCAGCTCGGCATCAAGCGGCTCACCGCGGGCATCCCCGCCACCATTGAGACCCTTGGCGCCCAGGTGCAGAGCCTGGCCGCCGCGGAGCCCGCCAGCAACAAGCGCAGCGTGCGCTTGGTGGCGGAGCTGACGGGCAACTTCATCACGTGCATGGACGCCCTCAAGCTCAACTACCGCACACGCGAACAGCTCCACCCGTTGCTTTCCAACTTGGTGGTGAGCCTTAACGACTTGGTAATGTCCCACGGCGCCGGCGACCCCACCAGCCTCGACTTTGTCGGCAAGTCCAAGTTGGTGTCGTGGTTGATCCGGCTCAATGGGTTGGCGGCGGAGCACGAACTCAGCCAGGCCGAGGCAGACGCCTTCTTGGAGGACTTGGACACCGCGTACCGCGGGTTCTACACTTCGCTCGAGGACTAGCTATACTATGGACTCTATCTGCTCGGCATAGTTTAACACATTCTTGATAATGGCGTGGCTCGTTTTGGCCAAGTCGACGCTCTCCTCGGGCTCGGTGCTGAAGTGCACCTTGCCGTCGCTAAACACCCAGTTGACCTCCAACTGCTCGCGCAAGATCTGCTCAAACACAGCGTCGGACTGCTCCTGCGGGAAATACAACAAACTCTTGCAGTTATTGATGGGTAACAGCAGGTATGTGCGCTCCAATGAGCGCAGAATCTCAAATCGGAGCGCCGTCGTCAAGGTATCGATGAAGTGGGTGTACTCCTCGCACGGCAACTTGGCGTCGGACTCGTTAAGCAACTTCCAGATCTTAATGTAGTTGCCCTCCATCAAGTTGCGCTCCAAGTTGATGGGGAACTGCAAGTAGCGGTCGCGCTCGGTGTCGAGGTTGGCGGAGTGGTAGACGTGTTCCATCTCGACGTGAAACTTGGAGATGCTGCCCTGCAGGAGGAGGTAGAGCAAATAGAGCGATATGATTTTGGTGGTTTCGGAGTTGAGGGTGGCCAGCAGCTTGGTGGAGGTGGGCACGAGCTTGGGGTGGCTGTAGAAGGGCCGCAACTGGGCAAAGTAGTTCTCGAAAGCCAGATACTGGTTCGACAACAACGACAGCAACGCGCCGATCTCCAATATCTTTTGCGCAATCTTCAAGTCGTTGATCTGGTCGGGGGTGGCGGTGTTGGACGCGAGGGGCACGAGCAAGTTGTGCTTGGTGAGCTCGATCTTGATGGGCGGCAACAACTTCTGGCACTGCGTGTAGTCCTTCGAGTCGAAGGACTGGTAGAGCTCTGCAGTGAGCTTTTGCAACGACATGGCGGCGGGGATGCGGGTGGTGGTGGTGGACGGGGTGTGGTTTATGCGATCAAATCGCCACTGATATATGCAGGAAGCGAACCCGGAGAGCTACGGGGCTACAACTCTGAGGTTTGAGTAGCCCGCGTCCACGTCGTGACGCGCAGAGCGCGCACCAGCATGCGCTCACGGTGCTCGCTCAACCACGTACGCGTACACGCCTTCACACTATGCGTGTTGTTGCAGTCCTTGTCGGCAACGCGGCGCTCGCCGCGCGCTCGCACTCACATTGTCGCACCTGCTGACATTTCTTTTTATTTTCAGCGACTCGCAGGCGAAGAGTCACGACTGAAAAAATTATAAATTTTGCCCACCCTCCTCCATCAACCCCGGCCGTCTCATGTGTGGTATTTACGCGGCGTACAAGCAGCCCAACGTGGAAGCCTTCAAGAGCAAGGCGCTCCAGAACTCCAAGCGGATCCGCCACCGCGGCCCTGACTGGTCCGGCAACGTGATCCAGAACTCAACCATCTTGTGCCACGAGAGGTTGGCCATTGTTGGGTTGGACTCGGGGGCTCAGCCCATCACCTCCGAGGATGCGAACTACCTGTTGGCAGTCAACGGCGAGATCTACAACCACATCCACTTGAGAAGCCAGTTCAAGGACTACCCCTTCAAGTCGTTGTCGGACTGCGAGCCCATCATTCCCCTCTTCAAGCAGCATGGCATCGACGCTCCAAAGTACTTGGACGGCATGTTTGCGTTTGTGTTGTACGACAAGGACGCCGACCGCATCGTCGCCGCGAGGGACCCCATCGGCATCACCACCTTGTACATGGGGAAGCTGTCGAAAAACCCCGAGACGCGCTACTTTGCCTCTGAGTTGAAGTGTCTCATCGACGAGTGCGACGAGATCAAGGCGTTTCCCCCAGGCCACGTTTACGACTCCAACACCGACGAGCTCACCCGCTACTTTGAGCCGACGTGGTGGGACGGTGCCAAGGTGCCCAGCAAGAGGGCCGACTACACCGAGATCAGAGAGAGCTTGGAGTTGGCGGTGAGAAAGCGGTTGATGGCTGAGGTGCCCTACGGCGTGTTGTTGTCTGGTGGGCTCGACTCCTCGTTGATTGCCGCCATCGCCGCCAGAGAAACCCAAAAGGCAGCCGCCTCCATTGGCAAGGAGGGTGTCGATGCCAACCGCGAGCTCTCGGGTGTCGACGACAAGGGTCTGTTACACTCGTCTGGCTTCAACCAGTTGCACTCGTTTGCGATTGGGTTGCCTAACGCCCCCGACTTGATTGCTGCCGAGAAGGTTGCTCATTTCATCGGCACCATCCATCACCTGCACACTTTCACCTTGGAGGAGGGCTTGGATGCGTTGGACGACGTAATCTTCAACTTGGAGACCTACGACGTCACCACCATCAGAGCCTCCACGCCGATGTACTTGCTCTCGAGAAAGATCAAGGCCCAGGGCGTCAAGATGGTGTTGTCCGGCGAAGGCTCCGATGAGATCTTTGGCGGCTACTTATACTTTGCTGCGGCCCCGTCGGCGGCTGAGTTCCACGCCGAGTGTGTACAAAGAGTCAAGAACTTGCATTATGCCGATTGCTTGAGAGCCAACAAGTCCACCATGGCGTGGGGCTTGGAGGCCAGAGTGCCCTTTTTGGACAAGGACTTCTTGGAGGTGACCATGAACATCGATCCCGTGGACAAGTTGATCAAGCCTGAGGACGGCCGTATCGAGAAGTACATTTTGCGCAAGGCGTTCGACACCCTGGACGACCCTCAAGCCAAGCCCTACTTGCCCAAGGAGATCTTGTACAGACAGAAGGAGCAGTTCCTGGACGGTGTGGGCTACTCATGGATCGACGGCTTGAAGGATGCCGCCGAGGCCGCCGTGTCCGACGAGGAGTTTGCCAACCCCAAGCCGCACTGGGGCGACGACATCCCCACAACCAAGGAAGCGTACTGGTACAGATGCAAGTTTGACGCCCAGTTCCCCAACTCTGTTGCTGCTGCCTCAACGGTGATGAGGTGGATCCCCAAGGCCGAGTGGGGCTGCAACGCCGACCCCTCCGGCAGATATGCCACCATCCACGAGCAAAAGGTGGAGTCTGAATAGATGTGATTATAGAATTAGAACCTAACGCAATGCCTGTATTCTAGAAACCATTGTCAGTCAACCACTGCTTGACGTTATGCAAATCTCTGTCGAGCCACGCGGCTCTGATCTTGACATTGTCCAAAACCTGGCGGATCGACCGCTCAAACCCATGCACATCCTTGTCCTGGAAAAAGTCACGGATCTCATGATACATTGCGGTGGATTGGTAATTGCCCAAGGTCAACTTGACAAACCTATCAAGCACCACCATGTTGGTCGCCATCAGCTTGTAGATGGCGTCGTAGTTGGCCTTGAAGTAGGTCCAGAACGCATCCCTAGTGTGCACGTTGGTCGACAATGACTTGCCCAAGAAATGCGCATCCATGATGGGGATCACTTCTGGCTCGGTCAACTTGCTGATCAAGCTTTGAAAGATCTTGTCGTTGTTGACGTGCCCCAAAGCACTCAATGTAACCTCCCTCGAGTCCAACGAAGTTGGCACCACCACCTCCTGCATGATCAACCCGTACGAGAGCTCATTGATCAATGACGGAGTTGAAACCACCGTAGAGAACACAAAGCGCCTTAACGCCGGGTCGATTGTATGCTTTGTTTTCCACTGATCAAAAAGTTGCACCGCGAGTTGCTGCGCTTCAGGGATCCCAAGAATACCGGCCCGCTCCAAGATCTCCGCTTTCAACTTGCTCAACAAGAAGTCACCCTTGGTGTCAGCGGTAGAGATCAACTCCTTGGTCTTTGCGCTGTACACAAACCGGGCAAACCTGAGCAACTTTTCGGTCAATTCAGGGTCGACTTGGGAGAATGTCGTCAACACATTCCCCAAACGATTGCCCAATTCAAGCCAAACGACATAAGAGTTGCCCAACTCGTTGGCATCAACCAAAGACTTAATGAGCTGCAACAACACCAGGGTCCTCGTCTGGTCATTAATGCCAGACACGGCGACCGATGCCACATCAGCAATCAACCCAACCTTGTCAGTGGCCAGAAGGCGGTCGAAATAGGGCAAAATGTTTGTTTGCAAGATTTCGGGGGAATAGTTGACTCTAAACACACCTGAGGTATCCTTGTTGAATTTGAAGAAGGAATCAAGTGGTAGACCTTTGATCAACTCGGACTTGGTCATGAGTGACTTTAACACACGGTTCACATCATCCTTGCCCTTCCCCGTGGAGACATTGAGTGGAATCCACCAAATTGTCTGATCCTCATCCTTTTGTATGTCGCCGCCGTTCAAGAATCTTGACTGACTAACAACGACGCCTTCCTCCTCTGCTGTCACATTCAAGATGGGGAACCCAATTTTCTGGATCCACGATTGCATCAAGCGGTCGATAGGTTGGCCGGATACCTGCTCAATGGAGCTAAACAAGTCATGGCTGGTGGCGTTGCTGAATTTGTTCTTGTTTAAGTACCGAGCCACACCCTTCAAAAACAAGTTTTGGCCGAGGTATTTCGACAACA
Organism: Debaryomycetaceae sp. JAC-2022a; assembly: GCA_032598715.1. Lineage (NCBI taxonomy): Eukaryota > Fungi > Ascomycota > Pichiomycetes > Serinales > Debaryomycetaceae > Debaryomycetaceae sp. JAC-2022a. The sequence goes on along the minus strand of CP095439.1, from coordinate 225,346 downwards.
TCAATATGGTTGACGCTCCTTTCAAATACAGGATCGCGTCAAATACTTGATCAATGTCAAGTGCGCTCACCACGGGGACCTCAATGGGGTGGGAGTTTCGCAACCCATCTAAGTTAAGTGCGTTCTGTAACAGCTCCGAAACAAAGCCACTAAAGATGTCCCACTCGGGAAAGAGAAAGTCAACCGCGGCAAATCCAACCCAAGTAGCAAACCCTTCGTTAAGCCACAACTCGTCCCACCACTTCATGGTGACCAAGTTGCCAAACCACTGGTGTGCAATCTCGTGTGCCACCACGTAGCACACCTTTTGCTTATAGGAGGGGTCTGACTTGGACTCTGAGTAGAGCAAAGCAGACAGTCTGTAGGTGATGAGCCCCCAGTTCTCCATCGCATTATGCGAGTACGCATGGACAGCTATGAGATCCAACTTAGGGAGTGGATACTTGATCTCAAAGATTTTGCTAAAGTAGTCAACAATCTTGGGGGCGATTTCAAGCGCAAACTGAGCCTCAGCTTTGTAGCCCTTGGTGGTGTATATGCGCACGGGTAACGGCTTCGAATCAGTGTACACATCTTCAGTGAAGCTCTCGATGTATTCGAAATCACCGCATGCCCAAGCCAACAAGTAGGTTGACATGATGGGTGTCTTGGCAAAGACCACCTTCTTCAGATTGCCCGCTTGCGCCTCCTCATGCGCTACTGGCATGTTGCCCAACGCCACCCAGTCGCTGCGCAAGGTAATATCGACAGTAAATGTGGCCTTCAACTCGGGCTCGTCTAAACACGGGAACGCTCTTCTCGCGTCAGTCGCCTCGAATTGAGTCGACAACATACACTTCTCCTTGCCTGCTTCAGTGTATGTGGACTTGTAAAACCCAGCCATGTTGTTTTGGATAACACCAGTGTAGCGGAGTGTGGCCGTGAGCTGTGCCTGGCGTGGTTCAACCTTTTGCGCCAACTTGACGACAAAAAACTCCTTCGCTGGGGACTCCACTACGGAAGCAACCTTGACATCCTGCCATTGGGAGCCCGAGGTGCCGTCTGCAACCTGGATAGAGATTCCATCTTGGTTAATTTTCAAATCACGGTAGTTCAAGTGTAACTCGTCGGTGGCGCCATCAATGGCGAGATAGATCTTCACCACGCCTTCGAAAGTCCCGTTGTCAACGTCTATGACCGAGACGGAGAGATCATAGTGGTGGGGCTTGAGAGCTTTCGGCAATGCCTCGTAGTAAGGCTTGCCAGCGTTACACATCTTTAGTGCTGATATGACAGAGGGTAACTAAAATCTTGTTTTCTCAAATGCGGTCGCATTTTTTTTAGCACGGCTTTTAGCACGGCACCATACGCAGAAAAAGTGGGGCTAGGCCACGCCGGCACGCACAAGCCACAGCTTATATTAAGGAGATGATCAATTTATAAGAAAGCTTAGGATATGGGCCCACTTCATGCAGCGCTCATGAGTTTTAGGCACCACAGCTGCTACATTCGTGCAATGTGACGTGGGCCGTCTAAATACAACAGTTTAAGTAATTGTTTATCAGAAATGACATTTATTTGAGAAATTCTTTACTGAACATTTCCGTGGCTCGGCCCGGGGTAGGACCTTAAGGTTTGTGTTGTTCCATGTACTTAATGCGATGGGACTTCTGTACACATCTGTCTGTGACACAAGGTGCGTGGGGCATTTCAGAAATAATATGTAGTTTTAGTAACCTTACTCGGGAGACCAAGCTTACGGATGCTTTCCGTTCAGATGACGAAACCGACTTGAGTCCATACTATTATTCGCACCCAAGTGCGCGCAGCCAGCGCCTGTCGTGCCCCAAACATTCTTCATTGATAGCAACAAGCGTGGAGAATGGTCGAAAAAAAATCACGCGCGTCCACGCCTGCCAGATCACCGAAGTCCTCGCCTACGCCAACAGCTGATACTTTGATCTATACTGCACCGCCCTTTGCAGTTATATCAAACAACTCCACCTTGGTCTGTGTTTGAACGTTGTATCTGCCATTGGTATGAGTGACGAGCCTCAAGACCCCTCGGCTACGCAAAGTAGCCCCACAGTGCCCGCGCTGCCGGTGGCTAAGTCTGCGGGTCCGAGCAAACAAAGCAAAAAGAATAAGGCCAAGAAGGCGGCAAAAAAGGCTAAGCAAGAGGCTAAGAGGGCCCAGTCATACCCGGAGGACCACGTCTCAACAGACGGGTCCCTAGATCTGCGAGCTGCCGACCTGTTACCTACGCATGCGCCGAGTGAAGGCGGCAGAAGGAACAGCATATTGACCAGTGCCAACGATCGCTTAATGCAGCAACCACATGACAGTGCGATGGATGACGTGATTAGCAAGGTGGCACGCCAGAGTGCCTCGTTATCTAATGACTTCATGAGACGCGAACTGGTGGTGGACACTGATGCATCGCCTCAAGACCGCGCGCTGACACCGACTGAATCCCTCATAGAGGAGAATCAGAAACAAGACAACGTGAACGAGAAGAACAAGAGCGGTTTTACGAAAGCACAGTTTGAGGCAGCCTCTGAGCCACTCGATTCCGTCGGGGCCAAGGCTGGGATACAGGCGGGAGCCTCGCGTACCGATGCTACACACGAGGATGCTCACGACGATCCATTAACCTTGGTATCAGACTTACCAACCAGCAAACTACAAGAATACATTCCCTCGCAGGAGGTCGTTGAGAATTTTGAGCCGAGGCAAGACCAATTGATAATGGGGACCAATACCAAATCAGTGGACGGGCCTTCCACACATACGGCCGAGCTCTCCCGCACCGCGTCTGATGAGAGGAGACTTCCCTGGGATACGGACAATGACGCGCAATCGCTTCCCTGGAAGCTGGATGTCGAAACCGAACGTCCGGAACCAGAAGCGACGCCTGTGGAATGCGCCACGTCAAAGCACTCTGTGACCTCCACGTCTAATGACGAACCTCATCAAGACTTGCCCAGCACGCAAAATTCTAAACCTCACATTGCCTCGATCCAGGAGGATGAAGAAGTCGACAAGCCACTAGACCAAGTCGTGAAGGCACCGGCTCAGCAAGCTACACAGCGGCCCTTTTGGGAAGACTCGCATACCGCCGAGCCGCTTCCATGGGAGAACGAACAAGACCTGTCCGGGAAAAACGGCAACTCTCCGCTTCCATGGACCTCGAACGACGACTCGTTGAAGGTTACGGCCGAGTTCAAGCAGGAGCATTGCGATACTCAAAACTTCATTGCTGAAGTGCCTCAAAGTAGAGAGTTATCTCCCTTCACCGTTACTGAGAACACCGATGAAACGCCTGTCAATGATCGCGGCAACAACGAGACCGAAGTCAGGCATGAGCGCGCCACAGCGCCTCATTTGCCTAAAGCGAGTCAAGCGGAGGACAGAACTTCCAAGTTGGATGACATTTTTGGAGGCATGGATGATGAGGTTGACGACAGCTTTTTCTCGAACATGGATAAGCGTGACGAAGCAACATCATTGGAGCCGCTGAAAGAGGTCTCCTTGGCATTCCTCGATGATGACGATTTATTATTCGATGACAATACTGAACAACTCAAAGTTGACGCTGCGCCCAAACCCCAGCCGTCGAAACGGCACAACTTTTACGTTCCATCCTCCCATCAAAGCACCCCGGCAATTTCTGCGAGCAGACTTAGCCAAGAAGCAAGTGCTGATGCTAATCTTGCGTTGAGGCTCAGCGAGGGAAAGAAAAAGAACGATGCTTACGACTTTTCGATGAACTTGCCCACAAAAGTGCTGCATGTGCCCAAGAAACCACTCATGAAGCCTAGTCGCCTGTACGCTGCTCCGACCGCAAGTGGGCCCAAACCTGCGTTTGGACATGAGCAGCGGAGCTCGACCACAGGCCCAGATACTATCGCACACGCTGGTGGGCTTCCCCAAGCTCCACCCAAGTCATTCTTTGAGGAACTCCCCCTTGAAATGCCAAAGCCTGTTCCGAGGGCGCCAAGAGAGCGCAAGCCAAACACCTCGACAACAGTGCCAATACCAGCCCCGCACGCACCACCGCCATTTTCACCCAAGACTGTACCCAGAGTGGCAACCTACTCGAAGCCAAACCCTTATGCACCAAAGGCTGACAGTCACCCGCCAGCAGGCTCGAATAACATAAAAAAAGGTGTCTTGCCACCGCCCCCCATCGCTGGTTCTGGCATGGGACGGCCAGCTCCCACTGGGCCCTACATGGATCCCACTTCATCCCCACTTCCACCGCCTCCCAGCCTCATGCAGCCTAGTCAATTGCAGCCCTTCCCACATGTGAAGAATAGCCAGAACCTGCAAGCGCCATACAGCGGGCAAAATATGATGACTGCGGCACCTCGGAGCCGGAAAGCCTCAAACCCGCCGCCGACCAACGCCGTCAACACTTCCATGCCCAAGCAAAACGGACCAACTTCGGCCACCAGTCCCTACGTACCGAACGCAGGCCCATATGCTCCAAGTCTGCATCGTCGTACGCACTCTAGAGCGAGCTCATTGGTGGGCGGAAAGGGGAAGGAAGTCAATCCGTATGCTCCTGCGTTTACAAATGCCAACCAAAGCAGCGGCCCGCCCTTACCGAACAACGCCAGCGCACACGCCAGAGAGGCATACACTGCCGGGGTAGTTCCACCTAGCAATCCGGTCGCTCCTCCTCAAGTTGGTCCAATGATGGTGCCAGGCTCACATATGTATGCTCCACTGCAACAATCATCAGAGCAATCGCAACCGCAAATGTTACACGGTTCCTACAATAGAGTGAGAGGGATCTCGAACTCTGCGGCGAATGCACCCGGAAGGGGCCCACCTTTGGGCTACTCACAGGCTGCCCCAAAAGTCCAAAATCCTGAATTGTTGCTTCAAAGACAATTCCCCATATTCAGCTGGAGCAGTTCGAGTAATGTCGCCTACTTGGTTCCAAAGCTAAATACTGGGTATGGTAGCGTTACCAACTCACTTGTGGTGGCTTCAGTGACAAATTTGATTGACCACCATGAATCTTATGCAACATTTCCAGGTCCCCTTTCGAAGGCTTTGTCCAAGACAAAGCGTAAAGAAGTTGAAAAGTGGCTAGAGGCAAATTTGGCTGCACTCGGTACGAGTGATCCACTGAAGTCAGCCAACGAAGTTGTGTTGAACCAGGTTCTTTTGGCTTTGGTTCAGAACAGCGGGGATATAGGCTCACCTCAATTTGTGCGCAGCGTGAGCACAATTTTGAACCCTAATGTGAATTTGAGGTCGGGGACGCCTCCACTGGAGGTGTCTTCCTCGCAGCACCATCATGTTGCTCCCACTGCACATAAGTTGGACGCTAATGGACTCAGCGTTGTGATGGGCTATTTGCAGGGAGGGAAGTTGGAAGACGCCTTGGCGTTCAGTATCATCAAGGACGATTGGGCGATGGCGCTCATGATCGCCAACATGGCTGGCCGTGAAAGATTTCAAAAAGTGGCTTCGGACTATGCCAGGATGACATTCCCCTTTCAGAAGTCTCATAGCAAAGTGCATCATCTCATGCCCATAGTACTTAAGGCAGCCAGTGGTGCTTCGACCAGTGTGGTCCAAGACTTTGCCGATGTACCTAGTGAAGCGGAGTGGGCGATACAGCACTGGCGAGAAATCGTCTCTTTGATTTATATCAACGGTTCGCAGCAATCAGTGTCGTTTTGCAAGGAGTTTGGGAAGTTTTTAGGTCATTATCCGAGCTTGTCTTTAGCTCGTGACGTTTGCTTCATCCTCGCGGGGGTAGTGATGACAGGTAAAAATGGTGTCACAAACGGGACCGAAGATACGTTTTCGATTCTAGGTGGAGACACTCAAATGGGTTCAATTTACTCGGAATGTTACGAGTTTGCATTGCATTTGTCTCCCACGCCAATCCTACCGGCTCATGGATTTCCTCACCTACTTCCTGTCAAGGTGAAGTTTGCCCAATTGCTAGCAGACTATGGACTTCTCAGTGAAGCTCAAAAGTATTGTGACTTTTTGGGACCACAATTGAAAAATGCGAACGGATCCCACCCTACCTTGTCGAGAGAGTTTCAAACCTTGGTGATGCGAATTACCTCGACAGGGGACCTGTCGGGGTGGTTTGGCAACAAGATCAGCAAAGTCAACCTCGACAAGATGTGGGGACATTTGGATAAATTTATTGGTGGTGATGAGCTGAAACCTAAGGGAGAACAGGGTGTCTTTAGCAAATTCAGTCCGTCGGTTTCGAGAACTGCCTCCACATTGGATGTGACTGCTCTCCCAGCGAATGGCAACAATCCCACCACTCCTTATCCTCCCTACAAACCAATGGAGGGGAAATTCAACCCGCAAACAGCACAAACGCCCAGCACTGGCCGTCCGATGTACCCTTCTCATGCGTCAGATTCTGGCCCATATGGTGGTAATACTGGTCCAATGTCTGAATCAGGCTACAATCATCGCTTTGATTCGCAAGACGCCAATGCACCCCCTCGACTCAATCGGAACAATACCACGATTGGGATTCAAAAATATGCTCCTGGCTTTAACGCCAACCATCTACCTCAGCCGAATAAGTTCGCTCCGTTGCCAAACGAATTTGCGTCTCCACCGGTGCCCAACATCACTGGTTTTGAACCGAATCAAAGGTATCCACATAGCAACGTTTCGTCACTGAGTTTGCCATTACAGTCCTCCCAACAAGACAATCAGGCTAAAAAGGCACAAAACGAGGGCTTCTCGCATCTATCCCTCAACAAGCATGCGCCCCCAGAAGCGCCCTTTGCCTATTTGAATTCCACGAGTCAGTGCTCAAATCTGTCTATCTCGTCGCAGATGAAAGTCGCGGCGACTAGTTACATAGCTGGACAACAGCCACCAGCAATTCCACCTGCACAATTACCGACGACCTCACATCCAGTTACTCAACCTAGCCCTCAGGCGTTCTCGCGCACAAAGTCTGTCTCACATTCTCGCACAGACTCATTGGAGAAGGATCTTGCCTTTGCACAAAATAAACTACCTGGCCTCGCTTCTCCAAGCCGCGGGCAGTACCAGGGTGGCCAAGACTCCTTAGAGCGGCCGCAAGATCACTTCAGCGCTACCATGAATAAGAGGCAATCTTTTGGCAGTATCTCCACCGAGAACTTTGGCAATCCAGACGCTATTCGGGCGCAAAATCATTCTCCATCTGCTCAGAGTGATATCAGTTTGGACTATCCTCCGGACTTCAAAGGGACTTCTCAAGTGTACGGAGATTTCAATGTCAATCCCTTGCCTAACACGCCGGAGAAGAAAAAGGATGTCGATGATCAATTTGTGCCACCAACCATAATTGAAACGCCAGAGGAAACAAACCAGGAAATGCTTACCTCTGAAAAACTTGCGGATTCCGGAAAGCCTTTGTCCAAATCAATCCCCCCACCGCCGCCTGTCACATCAAAACCTTCCACTGCACGTGCAAACTCAAGGGTCCAACTGAGGGCCAAAAACCCCTACGCACCCGAAAACACTTTGAAAAACCATGCTGGCCGCCAAAACAAGTACGGTCCTCCTCCAGGAAGTGTCCAAAGTGTTCCGTTTGTGGATGACTCATCAACGAATCCTTCAAGCAACATGTTTAATTATGGTGGTTACCAAGGAGCAACCGAGAGTCAACAACAAGGCGACTTTGCGGTTACTACTGAACCAAAGGTTGCCAATGTCGATGTGAGCTTTGATAATGATGTGAGTTTAGCTCAAGACAATGATGAGCCCTTGAATCAAACACTAGGAGATTCATCATACGACGGCGCTCCCAAGCCAGTCTCCATGTTTGAACCGTACCAACGTGAAATAGAAGATCCACTTAGTGTGGGCTTTACAAAGTTAGGAGAATTTCCAGTCCCAGGAAGCCCGGACTATACTACAAGGCCTAACTCTGTCATAGGTGGCGCTGGGGGTTACTTTTCCTCTAGGCTTTCACAATCACACCAATCTGCATTGTATCAACAATACGAGGTTGAGGATGACACCGTGAAAGACTATATTCCAGTGGTGGAGGAAGAGGAAGAGGAAGAAGACGATGAAGCGGTGGGAAAGCAACGTGATGCTGCCGCTGAAGCACGCCGTATAGCAGAGGAGGCGTCGAAGGAGGCAGAGAAGGTTACTGAAGAAAAACGGCACAACACAGCAGACGCTGGTGGTCTGTGGTTCGGAGGTTGGCTCGGTGGCAAGGGTGATGGGAAACCCAAACCCATAAGGGCTAAGTTGGGTCAAAAAAATGCATTTTACTACGACGAGAAGTTGAAAAAATGGATCAACAAGGATATGCCATTGGAGGAACAATTGAAGACATCTGCTCCACCACCGCCCCCGAAGAAGAGAACAAACATGGCGGCAGCAGGGTTTCCAGGCGGGACTGTGAGTGAGAACCAGCCTCCCACAAAGGCCCCACCTGGTGGTGGATTAGGTATAAGTGCCATTCGTGGATCACAGGGTTCGATGGGACCATCAGGTGGCAGTGCCAACGAGGGCCCCAAACCGCCCGCGTCGATATCATCATCCTCGTCTCGCATACCTACAACTGCGAGTCCCAGCCTCGCCACTGCCGGACTTGACGACCTTCTTTCAATTGGATCGCCGTCGGTGGGATCGGCAACGGGCCGCAAAGCCAAGCGCGGCCCCAAGAGGGGCTACGTGAATGTGTTAAATCAGGATAAACCGACATGAAGTATATATATCAACTATCTGATCATCAATTGTTGTATCGCACCATTAAGTAGTATGGCGGCTTAATTAGCTTCTTGTTCCTCATTACCTTGTCTCTTGGTGAATCCTTGGTTAATTGATAACCAAGGTTGCAATACCACTGAAGAGCCCTATCGTTGTCGCTAAACACAGTGAGGCAGGTTGCCTTATTGTGAAGGTGTTCGTCGTTACTGGCTGCAAGCCTACGGGCCAAGTCATGAAAGCTGTTGAGCAACTCGCTTCCAATCCTCAAAGATTGGTATTGCCTCGACACGTGAATCTCATACAAGTACAACACCTGCACATCCTCACATTCGAGCTCATCCTCGGTGATCATAAAGGAGAGGAACGCGGCAATGTTACCAGAGCCTACATCTTGGTACGACACGTAAACCAATCCACGTTCAGTCATTTCCCGGCGCTTCTCATCTTTCCAATCTGGGCCATTGACGCGAAGGTAGTGGTCCCTCAAATTTTGCTCGAGTAGAGCCAAGCACGCGTTGAGCGCTTTCTTTTTTAACTTATGCATGGGCGCTACATGTAATTGAAGAGTATTTTGGGAGCCTTCTATAGCTATATGATCTCGGAAAACCCCGCTTGCTTGGTGTGCAACTTTCACGGCCCGTTCATCCAACCATTGAGAATCATCATGCATATTCGCGCTATTCTGTCAACATTCGCTAATTGAAGTTTCTGGGTAGGGAGAGTTTTTTGGCTAGTGCACGACGTGTATCAGACTGCTAGTCGCCTCGCTCACCGCTCTTATTTGAAAACCTTAGCAGACAAAGCATGGTGGCGGATCCCAACGATGCTAGGCCTCAACGCACTGAATGTAGTAGCTTCAGCTCACCGATACGAGGCAGCGAGCGCGACAATGTGTCTGATGTTATAGATAAACAGAAGGCTCGACATAACGTTCTTTACCATCCGCTCTCCTCACCTCTAAAGGGCCAAGATCACATGTGGCAGAATCATGGCGACACTATCAATCGAAGAAATAAGCACAGCAGAATCAAGGAAATACGAGCCAACAACAAGTTCGAGACTTTGATGAAGCTCAGGGAATTGACATCCGATAAGCAGGCGATCCATGATCACCAAACTAGACACGACCGTGAAGCTAGCGAGCTTTTTAGTGCCGATGTGCAGGACCATATACTTGAAGATGTCTTGTACTCACCGCAAGAGAATCTTGCGTCTCCATGGGACGATCTGGGCGGCCCAATGAATGATGAACAAATTGCGCAGATGGAGTTGGAGGAGTTTCTACGCACCGAACAGGAGGAACTTGAGCAACTAGTCGCAAATATGGATTTATGATGGAAACGAGAGTGGACACACGGCTTTAAGAAGTCTTGAGTATGCTGCTTCGCCTGCTAGTTCATGCTTGGCTGATGACACCGGTGATTTTCATGGCGTAACGTCAATGTCTGCCCGCATGCATGCTGCACGCTAGGTGAAATTTCAAGAGTCTGCAGAATGGGGCGAGGTGAAGCCGACTTGTGTACGTCAGCCAGTTTTTGTAGTGGCCAGGAAAGCCCAACCCAACACAAACTAGCAATATAACCCTCACTGCCTAGGTCAATTCGAGAGGTATAATTTAGTTATGGGCTCGGCTCCACAGCGGGCGCCCCTGAAAGAGGATACTGGTTAGTAGCCAAACTGTGAATTACACTCGCAGCATATTTGATTGTTCCTCATTCATTTCAAGCGGCTTGCTCACATTGTTGGGGTCGATCACGGCCGTTTCCATGGCAAGCCAGCCAGTTGTAATGGTTGAATTTTCCCACTGCGCCCCGTGACTACGTCGCTAATTCAGAGTGCCCAGAGACCTCGCCGGAACAACCGCGACCACTTGATCTGCGATAGTCGGCAATAAGGGGCGAATAAGCTTTGTAGCAAGGTTTTATCTCTTTCATCAATTTGACGCTCACGCATGACACAAGAAAAAATAAAGTAGCTGCACTACTTGCTTAGCCAATGACTGGCTATAGCGATGCTATATGAGGCGTGCTCAAATTATCTGATCAATCAGGTGCAGCAAGTGCGCCGGTCGTAGCATACGCGAAATTTTGCTTCAACGCATCTTTGTCGATTGCAGCTTCGACGACAAGAATATAAATATCTGACGCAGTCCGTCATCCTATTGTGTTTGGCTACTCGCTTACTTCACCGACATGAAGGCTAGCCTCACACATGTGTTGGTTGCCTGTTGTTGTTTGCAAGCTGCAACTGCAGCAGCTATGCCCGAATTGATCTATCACAAAGATGAGTTGGCAGTTAAATCTTGTCTGGGTCTTATTGGGAAAAGCGCTACGTTGTTCGGTGCAAAAGACAAAAAAGGGTTTTGCAATGTCGAAAACCAGCCTGCATTGGGTACAATGACGCATTGCTTGGTCCAAGGCTTTGGTACCCTGCCGATGAAGCACAAGGTGATTGAAAAATTTTTGGAAGGTTGTTCGAAGTACGATTTAACTAAGGAGCAATTTGACGATGCATATACAAATGCAACCGACTACTTGGTTGACCCCAAAACATACACTGGCTTCAATAAGACTGTGTTGTTCAGTTTGCCTATACAGTTGAAAACCAGCAAGATCAACAAGGCTTACGAGTCCAATTACAACAGATTTTTCAATTACAATTGGACAACATGGTTTTCAGTTGCATTGATCTCATACTGGTTTCTCATCTTCATTATTGCGGGCATGATCAATTTGCTGTACTTCATATTTCCCAAGGTCATCAACAACACTTTCAACGGGTCCATCTCTAAAACATTTCGGAGGTACATTTCGTTGCCTGCCACGGTGTCGAGAACCCACGCAATGCCGTTTAGATTTTTCGGATTTGAGTGGATTATTCCGACAAGACTCGAGTCCATCTTGGTATTCGGATGGTTCATCTTGGCGTTAGCGTTCAACATATCTCACATCAAACACACGGAAGATAACTTTATCTGGAAGACTAGAGCTGCAGAAATGGGGCGAATTATTGCGGATAGGTCCGGGATCATGGCGTTGTATTTGATCCCGGTGAACGTATTATTTGCGGGCAGAAACAATTTCTTGCAATGGGTTTCGGGCTGGTCTTACTCAAGAATGATCTTGCTCCACCGCTGGACTTCAAGAATCATGTTCGCCATTGTGATTGTTCACTCGGCGGCGATGTCCGTGTCTGGCGTCGCCCTTGGGAAGTACTTCACTCGTAATGCCAAGCCCTATGTGCAGTGGGGATACGTGGCCACGGTCGCAGGTGGCATCATGTGCTTTCACTCTTTGTTAATGTTCAGACGAAGAAATTATGAGTTGTTCTTGCTAGTGCACATCATTTTAGCGGCAATATTCCTTGCAGGTGGTTGGTTGCACGTTGCAGACGACGACATGCAACCGTTCTACTACGCTGCAGTTGCAGCGTGGTGCTTTGACAGAGCTTTGAGACTTGCGAGACTTGCAGCTTTTGGGGTTCAAACTGCCACGGTTGAATTGAAATCAAACGAGACTTTGAGAGTCACGGTTCCAAGACCCAAATATTGGAAGCCCTTTCCCGGATGTCATGCTTTTATCCATTTCATTAGACCAACTATGTTTTGGCAATCGCACCCGTTCACCATTGTGGACACCAAAGTCGAAGACACCGACAAGCACACCATAACATTTTACTTGAAGATAAAGGGAGGCGTAACCCATGGATTATACCAGTATCTAGCCCAACAGCCCAGCCACACCGCGATGATCAAGGTTTGTGTTGAAGGACCTTATGGAAGCAGAATTCCACTTGATAGGTTCAGCAATGCAGTGTTCATTGCCGGGGGCAACGGTGTTCCCGGTATGTACTCCGAGGTCATTAGCTTGGCCCACAGAAAGACCGAGGCCACTACGAGACGCATTAAGTTTTACTGGATCATTCGCCACTGGAAGTCTATCGAGTGGTTTCATGAGGAGTTAAAAAAGTTGGAGGGAACTCGCGTCGAGACAATCATATATGTCACCCAACCAGGATCCGGGTTGGTTTTGGATGACACCAGCGAGAGCGACCAAGAGGATTCAAAAGAGAAGGCTGAGGAGTTAAAGGTCTCAGAAAAGGGCACTTCTGCGGTTGATTACCAAGCCATCGCAAACATCTCAAAATTAAAAGAGGTCTTTCCCGCTATCGAGTTTCGCGAAGGGCGACCGAAAATCCCTGAGCTCGTGCATGGAGATATGGCCGAGATGGAGGGGTCCACTGCAATCGTGTCTTGCGCGCACGCTTCCATGGTTGACGACATCAGACTAGCTGTCATCGACAATTTGGGAACTTCCAAGGATAGAGTGGAGTACTTTGAGCAGATACAAACTTGGTAGATATAGATAATAGAATTTACACGAATGATTGGACATGGAGATGAGAAAATCAGTATTCTAAATTTAGCTTTGCGTTTCAGTGTCGCCAGCGAGTAATTCAGAATTTAGCCATCGAAAATCAACAAATCGGTCAAACTAACGAACCACTCATAATTTTTGCGATGGTCGCAACTTCGCTGTTGAGCCGCAGAGCTGAAGGTTTTTGGTGCTCTAGATCCTCTTTATTATGTGTTGTAAATCGCTGTGGGAGCCATCTGCAAGGTAAACATAAACAAATTGAGAGACGCCATTTACTCAGGCGTTCAGATGAAAATTTATTTTTCTCACCATCGCATAAATTGTTCTCACTAGCACGCTCGAGACGTTACGAGCCATGATTGAAATCTCCCTATTCCGTATCGTTTTTGATACATGTCAGCGACACTAGTTGGTGTCGCCCACATTGTCAACAATACCGTGCCGGGACATTCGCTGAAAGCGTATGTGAACGATACAGAGATGTACTCTTTTAGCACTAGCACAGCAAACGCGTTTTTTTCTGTAGTAATTTTGATTATGTAAAGGAAGGGCGGCCAACCAAATGTAGAGGCAGCATCAATTAACTTGACGGGTCGGTCTTTCGTGTCAATAAACTAATGCAGGATTATATGCTTAATGTGCCATTGAAAAAAAAAAAGGAAAAAATCAGTGGGAGAAAATATCGATTCTCGAGTCGGGCGGCTTGATCTGGAGTGAATTCGTCCGCTGCTTTTTTTGTGTTGCACTACTAGCTGAGCAAAGAGCGCTTCACTGACTTTGAAACGCATCTGCCGGTGATAAAGGATATTCGTTCGCTACCCCAGGCCCTCAGAGAGAGAGAGAGAAGTTATCATAGGCCACAGTCTCACCGAGTTTCCAAGTGCCTTTGTTTTTTTTGCTATTCTTATTTCTGCAGATTTGCGTTTTTTTCGAACTTGTGAGACGTGACGGGCACCAACCAAGTCCACTTCCTAGTCATAAGCTCGCTACCTTGCACTCGCTATGGCCTGGTTGCATAAACCCACGGCATCCTCAACTATAGGCGACGTTCCCAGTAACATCGTTTCCAACTTAGTCGCCAGAGCTAAAACATCTGACGCGTGTAAAAAATCACACAGCAGCGATTGTGAAAAACCCGTGTCGCAAAATGGCTTGACCATTGGGCTTGCCATAGGCATACCTGCCTTGGTGGTGGTGATTGTGTTGGGGTGCTTGCTACTCCGCAATTACCGACGTGAGAAGAAGGAGATGATGGAGCATGACCCTGACTTTGATGAGAACGGTGAGGCCACTGCGTTGCCCGATCTACCCACTGCGCATCAGCAGAAGCAATACGATCTCGAGGACCCGTTTCATAACCGTAACTCGATGCGGTACCCTGTGGCCACCTATCTGAAGTCTGATCAGCCGTCTACGTTGTCGCAGGGCAGCCACCACCCTTACATGAAGGGAGGTGATGCCTACGTAGACAACATCGTGTTACCCTATCACCACGACACGGGGTCGAAGCACTCGCTAGATGAGTACGCGCGCAATATTAGCGAGTACCTGGCCTATGGCGCCACCCCTCGCGCCTCCACATTTATGAACAGTAAGACCAGAACTTCGAGCTTTACTAATGCTAGCATGTTGGGCCCCTACCATAATAGTGCCACCCAACTCAAGGGCACATCAGTTTCACCGCAAAAGAGCAGAAATTTTGTTGAATTGGCCAAGGACCCCACCCAGAGTCCCACCAAGTCGAGCAAAGGCACAGCCACCACCACCAAAGGCGGCCAGGAGTTCAGTGCCGTGCCTAATGAATCCACCACATCATTTGGTCAGCAGGCGCAATTTTTCAATGCGAAGGACCTGTTCCACCACTCCACGTCCGATTTGGAGTCCGTCAGTGACTCCGACAACGAAGGTAGCGCCGACGCATCGGGTGCAGATCAGTTTGCCATTAATTATGAAAACGAGTCTGGCTTGAAGATCAACGACTTTGCTCCCTCGGCATCAGTGGATACCTCACTGAGCCATGCATCGTTCGATACCACGCGTGAGCGGCCCGAGCTGACGACGTTTGAAGAATCCACTGAGGTGCATGATGACTCTCACACTGCCAACGAGTTGTCATTCGCGCAAGGAATGCACGGGGATGATGCCACTGGCACACATAAGAACTTGTCACCCTTTGGAGACTCTGACGATCACAAGGCAAGTAATGACGATAAGTTTGAGTTTTCACACGATTCTGGCAACACAGACACCGCCACCACTAGCCTTAACGCACACTTGGAGGCACCTATCGCGGTTGATGAGTTTGAAACCAAGTCTCCCCGCATTTCCGATTTCAATTTGTTGAAGAACGATAGCGATGACGAGGATGGCGAGGAGCGAGAGTTGACAGTAGAGCAAGAGGAGGAATTGCAACGCATGAAGTCAGTCTACAAGGTTTATTTTGACCGTGAAAAATCGATCAAGCTGAACAACGGTAAAGCCGACGGCCACGCCTTTAGTGCCGATGCACTGCAGCCTTTACCCGCAATTCCGCAGAATAAGGACTTTTTAATGATCAACAAGGAATTGAAAACTGACACTGACTACGACAAGCGCCAGACGACAACATCGTCGATATATACTGAGGCTCCGTTGTTCAGCCAAGACGAGCAGCAATACGTGCACCAGCAGCAGATGTTGGCACAAGAAGCGCCGCAGCAGTATCACTACCAACAACAAGACCAAGCGCCACCTCTCATTCACCAACCTGTGGAGTTGCCGCCTTTGCAGCAACTTCCTCCCGCGTCGGACATCCGCAAGTCTACCATTCAGACCTACACCGACTTCCAGCCACGACCCAAAAACTCATCGGCGATGTCTCCGCCTATCAATAAGCAGCCATTTGTCCCCATTGAAAACGATGGCGTGTGGACTGCCCCCATATCTTCGCCTTTGATGGGGTCACAGGGCTCGTTCAACAATGACGTGAGATCGGTGCATTCCCCACAGCTAACACACACTCCATCTGCAACGCAATTGTCACGGTCGTCGGTGGTGATGTTGAACCCTGTCACCGAGATCACCAAGCAGCGCAAGTTCAGGCCGGCAGGGTCCCACGCGGCCCCGAACGGCAGCGCCACCTCGTTGACGAATCAGTCATTGCGCGATCAACAATACATCAACATGCACCCACAGCAGCAGCAGCAGCAGCAGCAGCCACTTCAACAATACCAACAACAACCCCCACATCAAGTGCATGTCAACGGATTGATACCTGACGGAAAGGATGACGTTAGAAGAATGATGAACTCGAATTTTTGAGTGCACCTGTACCATAGTATCAATAATACCACTACGAAGAAATGTCTTTAAAAGCTCGACTTTTGGATAGTGTACATATGAGGTGTCAAGTAGGGCGGGACTAGGCCAAGTCGTAGTCATCGATCTTGTTCTTGTACTTGAGGAGATTGCGCTTAATCTTGGATGTGTCGACCCAGGTCAAATAGTCCTCCAAGTTGCGAGTCACCAAATAGGCAGGGTCTGTTATCACGTTGGGTCCCACTCTGACGTGGCCCTGCTCCACAAAGGTGACCGCGTCCTTGACGGTTTCCGCCATCTTCAAGCGGCACATCACCACCGCGATGCGTCGGCGGCAGAGCGAGCTCACGGTGACTTTGTTTTCTAAGTCCGAGATCTTCGACTTAGTGGCGAGTATGCCCATGGCGTAGAGCTTCTCCAACAAGAGCTGCTCGTGCTTCACTCTATAGGGGTCTGTGGGTTGCAAGAGCGATAGTTTGTGGGCCAATTTGCGGATCTCGCCGCAAATCTTGTTGTACTTGTGGTAGTCCTCTCTATTTTGGATGTGGTAGGTTCGCATCACCTGGGTATCGCGGTGGCCCTGGTCCTGCTTCCAATCGAGGAAGTCTACCTTCTTCAACAACTTCTGCTCATGATGCTTGAGGTTCCTCACCATTGTGCGTGATTGCAGGCGGTTCAATGGATTGAAATTTTATCGGCCTTGGAATGCTTCTGCTCGATGAGCACGCACGTGATCGACACAACCGTGAGCGGGAGGCGCGACACGCGAGCGAAAAAAATACCGAGCGCTGCCAGCGATCGCAAGGGTGTAGCGTGCAGTGATTGTGAGACAGTCGCCTAGATTTCACTCTTGACGATGCTTGGCGGTATATTACGCAACACTGCATTGAGGCGCGCTGCGCTGGCGGCACCAGCCAGACCGTTGAGTTCGAGTACGGTGTTGCGCTCCAACATAGGCAAGCAGCCCATTCGGCTAGAGGCCGGTACCGAGTGCTACACCGAAGATATCCCCTTTGAGTTTTCGAAGCGGTTCACCAAGGGCAACCAGGAGATTCTTTTGAACAAGCAGATTGTGGTCAAGGGCCCGCGCGGCGTCATCAAAACGATGGTGCCGAGCTTTGTGAAGGTTGACGCCGTCGACGACAAGGTGATGATATCAGTGCCCAATGCCGACGAGAAGATTCAGCGAGCGATGTGGGGCACCACGAGGGCGTTGATCAACAATAACGTGACAGGGGTCACAGAGGGCCACTTGGCGATTGTCAAGTTTGTCGGTACAGGTTACAGAGCCACCATCAGCGACACCGCGGACGGCAAGAAGCAAGTGTCGCTCAAGATTGGGTACCCCTACATGCCCACTCTCGAGGTGCCCGCTGGGTTGACATTGACATCGCCCAACCCCACGAGGCTCATCATTGAGGGCGTGGACAAGCAGGCGGTGACCCAGTTTGCTGCCAAGATCAGAGAGCACAAGAAGCCCGAGCCGTACAAGGGCAAGGGTATTTACGTCAACGACGAGACGATCAAGTTGAAGGAGAAGAAGATCAAATAGAAGCCGCCACAGACAAGCGCATGTATATACACAGGCAGCAGACAGACCCGTAGATAGAGCCTGTAAGGTTCATAGTCTTTACCGGAGGTAAAGCTGATTCGACTCGGCACGACTGAAAAAAAAATCACCGCAAAATTGCGAAATGCGCACACCCAGCATCGACAGAGCACCGGACATGTGGACGCCAGTGAGAACGCTAAACGCCGTCAGGAATGTGGCGACTCCTCGGACGTTCCGCCGTGGAGCCGCGCAACTCACCTCGCTTCACGCCGTGACGTCGGCCAAGACCGAGCCGCCCCCACGTTTCCACTCATTGGAGATGGCTAACAAACGCAGACAGCTCTTGGAGAGACCAGGGTTGTTGACGTACAAGAGGGGCATGATCTCGTGGTTCACCAATGATGGGAAGCAATTGGCGGCTACAGTCCTCGAGGTAGATCTGTGTGAAGTGCTTCAAAACAAGACGTTGTCCCTGGACGGGTACTACGCGGTGCAGTTGGGTCAGGGCACGAAGTTGAAGAATGTCACAGCACAGCTCTTGAAGCACTGTCAAAAGGCCGGAGTGTCCCCTAAGAAGCACATTGCGGAGTTTCGCGTGCGCGATGCGTCAGGCTTGATCCCAGAGGGCACCGAGGTGACTGCTGACTACTTTGCCGTGGGACAGAAAGTTGACTGCCAGTCAATCAGCAAAGGTAAGGGTTTTGCCGGTGTCATGAAGCGCCATGGGTTCGCCGGGTTGCGAGCCACTCATGGTGTCTCCAAGGCGCACAGATCCGCAGGGTCCATGGGGGCTACTCAGGACCCTGGCAGAGTGTTACCCGGCAAGAAGATGGCGGGCCACATGGGGGTCAACCTGCGCACCGTTTTGAACAACGAGGTGTTGTACACTGACGGTGCACACGGCATCTTGGTGGTGAAGGGCCAGGTTGCAGGGCCCAGAGGCTGCGTGGTCAAGGTTGCCGACGCCAAGCGTCTATACGGCAAGAGTGAGGACGGCAGCCGGTAACCATGTATATAGACAATCTACAAGACGCACAACTTGCCCACAATCACACTTCAAAAGTACTCGCGTCTTTGCCGAGGCCACACTCATGGTCTTGTACACCTTACATTGTTGCTGAAACGCCCACGTGTGTCAGTTTTTTGCTCATGTTCGACCCTTTCTCCGGCGCGCAATGCTCTCACTGCCAGCTGTAGAAAGAGTGAGTCGTAAGATAAGATCTTTACAACCGTAGAGTTTCCAAAAAATGTCAGTACACCATTAGCAAAGACAGTTCCCGGATGGTTCTGGTAAAAGGCAAGAACCATGTACGATTGGAACTGATCTTCTGGCGACAAAGAGAAAAAAGAATTTTTCTTTGCGCGCAACAAAACAACCGTTTTATCAATATCTAAAGTCCGGGTAACCATATATGGCTGGTTGGTTCGCTCACGAGACATCAAGGCGACTTATGGGCACACCAATTACCTTCTCTAATATGTATGTCTATCAATTTCTGATCGAGCCACGAGTAGCCCTTTATATACAAAGAAGGAGATTCAAAAATTGGCGCGCACTCGCGGCGACGTTTTACTTGGATCTGGTAACGATGGAGTTAGTGAGCAACTCCAACGCACTTCTGGCATCGCTCTCGGGTAACGCTCTCAAGTTTTGCAACGCTTTAAAGCAGTAGTCCTCTGCCATTTCTCTGGTCTTCTGCACCCCGCCGAACTCCTCCACGGCATTTCTGGCAATTTCAATATCGCCCGGGTTCTTGAATTTACGAGCGATGAGGTCGCCGAGCTCGGGCTTTTCCTTCCAGGCAAACAAGATGGGGGCGGTAGCCAAACCGAGTTTCAAATCGGCCTGACTAGGCTTGCCGATGGCCGAGTCCGACGATGTGTAGTCCAACATGTCGTCAACAATCTGGAAACAAAGCCCCAAGTTGCGGCCAAACTCGTAGCAATGTTCAATGATATCGTCGCGGCTGCCACTCAAGACAGCTGCGGCACGCGACAGCTTTGACATCAATGAGGCCGTCTTCAAATACGTCTTGTGCAAGTAGTATTCGAAAGCCGCGTCAACGTTGGTCCGGTGGTCAACATCGACAGAAAATCCCTCGTCACGTACTGGGACTTTGCCCGTTGGCAGAGGGATAGTCTTGTCGTCACCATCGTTGTCAATAGTGAGCTCGTTGTTGTTCAAAACCGTGTTTTTCAACTGCATGAACTCGCCCTCGACCAAGTTGGCAATGGTTGTCGATAACAACTCAATCACTTCAGGATTGCGCAACCTGGCGATAGCCACCGAGGCCCTTCCCAATAAAAAGTCACCAGCTAAGACGGCCATTTTATTGGTGAAGGCGATATTGCCACTTGGACGCCCTCTTCTTGAGTCGGACAAGTCAATGACGTCGTCGTGCAAGAGGGACGCAGTGTGGATCATCTCCACAATCTCCGCTAAACGCCTTTGCTTTGGCAAAATGCCGTTCATGGCGTCAAACTGAGGAAGTTCGTTCATGGGTTTGGACAAGGGGTCTAGAATAACTCTAGGGTTGATTCCATGCAAAATTTGGAGTGGGGAAATCAGGTCGTTGACGGAGTTTCCCGCAACCGATGTAAACCTATTTGGAGTGCCCTCGTATTGTGACTGGTTGGTAACGTCTAAGTGATCAATCGGGATGCGGTCCCTCTCCTCAAGCGGGATCCTCAGGAGAGCCTTCAGGAGGAGCAATACGATGAGCGGCCTCACATTCTTTCCCTCCGCCTCAAAGTAGTACGATGAGACCCTGTTTAATGTCGGGTGGCCTGAACCAATGAGGTTGGCGATGTTTTTGGCCAAGTTAGACATCTCGTGGCTCACAATCGAGAATGGGTCGCTGAAGGTCGCCTTGGATTGCGGCTGCACGAGCTTCTCTGCGGTCTCCACGGCTGTCTTAAACGACAGATGCTGGTGTTGTAAGCGACGCACGTGCCATCTGCCATGCGTAACTAGCGGGCTGCGTTGGGCTAGCCCTGGTATCCTCGAGATACCTTTCTTTGCAGACATGGTGTAATGATTGACGAAGGAGGGTGGCTGGTTGGGGAAGCGAAAGGTATACTTCGGTAGCCTCAGTATTATGCTGGCCCAGTTTCTTGGGGACTCAATTGCAGTTCTGTCGCCGCACTCCACGGGCTTGTAGACTAATCCGTCGGGTGTCGCTGCAACGTTTGGTTGCTAAACGGACAACAGAAAAAAAAAATCAGTGAAACGGTAGACTCAGTTTCCTGCAGGAAGATTCGAACAAGTCGCTACAAGATGTCCATGATAAACCCTGTGTGCATCTACGCGTGTACTGAACCCCACTCCCCACACTGAAGTCATTTTCGATCTTCTGAATATCTTTTTTCTACGTTGCACCTCGTCTTATCATCATTCTATAATTTGACTCCTATGCTTTCTCCGACAACTCATTATTGTACAACTTCTCCTGAGTCGCACTAAGCTTTCGCAAAAACACATCTGGAGACGTCAAGGTGCCAAGATTACGCTTGGCATGCATAGTGGCGAATGTCAAGCCAAACACATAACTTGCGTTGACCCAACCAAAGCCCTCTGTGGCCACGCCCTTGAAGTCTGCACCCTGGTTGCCATACTCGGCGTCTACCTTATGCGGGGCAATCTTTTGGGTAACGTCATACTTTTCGACCACAATCCCGTTGAAATCAACAAACGCCTGGGTCATTAAGTACAACCACCGGTAGGATAACCTCCTGGTGATGCCGTCATATCCGTAGTTCTTGAAGCCGATCCATGCCAAGATTTGCTGGGGGGCCCAGCCAAAGGGGTAATCCCACTGTCTCGATGGACGGTCCAAACCAACAGACCCGCGAGATTTCTTTGTACCGGATACCAATCCACCAAACTCTTCGAATTTGTGGACCGCATCCTTGACCAATCTGGCCGCTTGCTCCTTGGTGGCGAGCTTTGACCACAAGGGCCAGAAGGTTGTGGCTGACTCATATCCAGTGATCTCTTTCGAAACCACGTTGTAGTCGTAAAACATACCATCTTCGTCGTTCCATAAGTACTTCGTCACTTTTTGTCTTCTTACACGGGCCCTTTCGAGCCATTGCTTCTTCGTTTCTCCCTTGAAATCACCCTCAAGTTCGTCGGAGAAGTACGTTTCGAGAAGGAACGCGATGTCTGTCTCATACTTGTACAACAAGGAGTTCAAATCAACCGTTGCCAAGTGTGCGCACTTGCCCTCAAATCTGTACGACGTGTCATGTCCAGATTCTCTCACGGCCCTATCGTGCAAAAAGTACTCATCCAATTTTGGCTCATGTACTTTGTCACCATTGTACATCTCAATGAACTCAGTCTTAGAAACACCATATTTCTGAGCGTATGGTTCCAATACGGTATCGAAATGAGTCGGCTCGGTCTCCGGGGGAATGCCCTTCCCTTCTGGATGGTAACAGGATAGCCCAGTCTCTTCGTCAAGCCGAGGTTTGCAGGTCCAGACAGTCTTGTACTCCTTGATCGCTGCCAAAGTGGCACGTTTCAAGAAGTCCTTGGCATCTTTTTCAATACTCTCGTTACCCTTGAATATTTCCATGGTTTTGTCGAATATCTTTATTGCCATGTCGGTGAGGAAAGGCGGCTGAGATCTACCGAGGTAGTACGATCTATTGGCGTTCAAAATCTTGCCGTAGTAGTGAATCTCAAAGATAAAGTTTTCAGCCATCCCTCTGGAGAGACGTAAATGCTCGCAGTTATCGGGTGAAGTGGCAGTCACCAACAACCCCAAGGTTTCCATGTACGAATCCCATCCATACAACTCGTTGAATCTACCCCCGGGTACCACGTAAGGCTGATTGATGATCTTGCCAGGATGGTCAGGGTCCGGCGAGGACGCTAATGACAACAATCCGGGCTTCTTATTGATGGATGCGATGTATTCGGCATCGATCTTCTCGGGAAGGTACTGCACATCTAGCACAAACTCGGTACACTTGTTTCTGATACTCGTGTAATAGTCAAACTGATCCTTACGATCGTGCGGGATGTACAACCGATGACTCACCTTGTTCTTTCTCACTTGGCCTGTTTTCTCATCAAACACTTCCTCCTGAATCTTGGTGTCTCTAGCCATTTCGGCAATGTTATTCTCATCCACTTGTCTCGTTAAGGACTTCCAAAATTGCGTCGTGATCAACCGGCGCAATCTGTCGACGGGGTTTTCGTTCAAGCGCGCTTCATCCAAAATCATCTGCGTTCTGCCCATTCTTTTGGCAATGGTGAGCTCTTGCAACAAGTTCGACAACATGTAAGTGCCTCTAATATCTGCCTGCTTGTACCCATTGGAATTGGCAGTACCCAACTTCAATACTTTGGGACCTGTATCCTCAATGGTAATCTGGTAATTGTGGTCTGTGTCCTCATTTTCCAAGAGTTGCTTTAAAGTGAGGTCTATGTCGCTGATATAAAAGCGTTTCGGTTCAGTAAAGAAGGAGTCATCAACCGACGCTCTTCTATAGTGGCTGGCGTTGAGCTTCTTCTTGATTTCCAGCTGTTGCTTCATGTGCTTAGCTATGGTTCGCGGGATCGCCGACGAAGATTGCGCGTGCGCCGTCAGGTCAGACGACATGAAGGAGTCCGTCGAAAGGTCGCCATAAAAGGGCACAATCGATGGTCTTCTGCCGCTGACATTGACTCCCGGTGGTGGCGGCCCCTCATTTTGTGATTGCCTCTGATGCGGTCCGAGCGAGCTCGATGTGCTCCCCGCTGGCCGGAAGGGCACGGGCAAATCGGCAGTCGAAGCATCGGGGGAGGTCTCAGAGCTTCTCTCGCTGACTTCCTCCAAGGCGTCTGTCGGTTTCCGAAATATCGACGGATTCAAGTCATTGGTGTCCAGTGGAGCGTCCAGGTCGTTAGAGTCCGAGTCATCCAAGATACTCTTCAGATGCATCAACAGACTAGCCTCCACGAGCGAGAGTGTTCTGGTGCGGGCAAGAGTAGAGTTCTTGGGGAACCCAGATGGATTGGTTTTGGGGCCGTAATAATTCTCAGCAGTGTCGAACGGATTGTAGTCTTGTGACGACGACGACGAAGTCCGACGTCTGGCAAACGGATTATGGCTCATAGTTAAAGTGTAGTGGCCTATTGGGAAGGGGAAAAAATTGTGTTAGACGTTTTTTTAAATACAATCAGCCCGCAAAGTGAAGAGGCGCTCTTGTCGGAATTGGCACCAATGCAGTTAGAGCTCCAGCAACTTGACGTAATCTTTGTCATTAGCGGTAGAGCAGGGGAGAAAAAAAAAGTCGGATCAGAGAAAAACAAAAATAAAAGTAAAAGCACAAAGGTAACGAGTTTTGCGGCAACTACGGCAGGGTATCCAGAAGGCGCGATACGGTATGGAGCAGCGTGAGTGCTTGTGGGGCACAAAATTTTAGGGTCAGATTGTGCTTATTGCACACCGAACACGGCCACAATCAGCCGCCTGTTAGCCGCTTGGCCACGTTAGTATCTTGCCGGGTCGTGCTAGAAAAAATAACCATGCCCTTAGCTGGTTACGCAAATCCACGCGGCCAAGACACGAAAGAACTGCAAAGAAGCTCACAAATATCGGGCGACACCCAGGCAATGAAATGTTCGACAAGCATAAGCAACAACAAAAGAAAAGATGATGGACCGAAAAGAATAAAGATAAGCGTGCTCGGGAATAAACCAACTTGAGAGACCGACAAGAAAAGTGCGCCGGTGGTCGTTCACCCATACTATATGTGGCGAGGAAACTGCTATGTTGCACTGAAATTTGTGCTTTAATCTCACGCGCTCATCCTCTTTTTTGATATGTGCTTCGTCACGCAATATCGCCATTTTGACGTGCAGCACTGTAGACCCCGAGGGTGAAGTGCGACTTCCACGCTCGTACCCGGCGCCTGTCGTTACACCAAAAGAGTGGTGGACACATTAGCCGTCCATGTAGATCATGCAGGAGATATGATTTCTCTTTCGGCGTCTTTGCCCATTAATGCGAGACGATTTGACGTTCGCCACCACTGTAGTACATTCGTGGCGCTATCGCATGCAACTAACTGGGATGACTATTCTTGTTTTTCGGGCGCAACACGCGCCTCGGGCCCCACCAATCAGCCCCTCCTCTATTTTGGCAACCCCGGAGAACCGCACCAGTGGCTTCCATTTACCCGCAGTGTGGTCCTGCGTGTAGTAATTACCCCATAAATTACGAGCGGTATAACCCAAAGCCACGCGCCAATATATAAACCCTCGACGATCTCGGCATTCACACACGTACCTTGTTCTGAAAACCACAAACACTTCAAGGTTTTAAAAGTTTTCTTCAGATTATCAATTAGTACATCATGGTTAAAGTAGCTGTCTTGGGTGCCGCCGGTGGCATTGGACAACCATTGTCGCTCTTGCTCAAACTCCACCCCGCTGTCAAGGCCTTGTCGCTTTTTGATGTGGTCAACGTGCCCGGTGTTGGCGCTGACTTGTCACACATCTGCTCGGACTCCAAGACCTCAACCCACTTGCCCTCATCCAGAGAGGACAAGACCGCGTTGGCCGATGCCTTGAAGGGCGCCGATCTTGTGATCATCCCCGCAGGCGTGCCCAGAAAACCCGGCATGACCAGAGACGACTTGTTCAACATCAATGCATCCATCGTCAAAGGCTTGGCCGAGGGCATTGCCGCCAATAGCCCCAAGGCTTTTGTATTGATCATCTCCAACCCGGTCAACTCCACCGTGCCCATTGTGGCCGAGACCTTGAAGGCTGCCGGAGTGTTTGACCCCAGAAAATTGTTTGGTGTCACCACCTTGGACATTGTTAGAGCCAACACCTTCATCTCTCAGTTGTACCCTGACCTGACTGTGCCATCAGACTTCAACATCAACGTTGTTGGCGGCCACTCGGGCGAGACAATCGTTCCATTGTACTCCCTCGGCAACTCCAAAAAGTACTTTAACGACTTGCTGGCAGAGAAACAAAAGGAGTTGATCCACAGAGTCCAGTTTGGCGGTGATGAGGTGGTACAGGCCAAGAATGGTGCCGGCTCCGCCACGTTGTCGATGGCCTACGCCGGGTACAAATTGGCTGACCTGATCTTGAAGGCTGTCACCACCTCGGACTCCATCGTAGAGTGCACCTTTTTGTATTTGTGCCCCGACATTAAGGGTGCTGCCGAGGCCAAGAAGTTGGTCAACAACTTGGGCTACTTCTCCTTGCCCGTCAAGTTGGGCAAGAACGGTATCGAGGAGGTGAAGTACGAGATCTTGAACGAGATCAGCGACGACGAAAAGAAGTTGTTGCTGGTTGCCATTGAGCAGTTGGAAAAGAACATCGAGAAGGGTGTCTCCTTTGGCAAGAAGTGAGCTGCAGTAGCTCAATAAAAGTAGCCCATATGGCTTGGAGTCGTATTCTGTAGTATGCGATGAGGAGTTTGGTGGTTGAGTAGTCTACATCAGTTCAAGAACTCACGTTCGATTCGGGACGGCTATCTTGACCTATGCAGCCTTTTTCCTCTCCTTTCTCCGTCTCTTTTTCGTCTCAAACTCGTGCCACTCTCCCTTCAACTCCTTCAAAAAGTACAAAGGCTCAGGCGCCGGATCAGTCGAGAAAAAGGGGTGCTGCAATGCCTGCTCTGCACTCAACCGCTTGTGCGGGTCCAATGTCAACAACTTCTCCGCCAAGTCGAAGCTGAGCTCGGTCATGAGGTGCCGGAACTCCTGAGCGAATTGTGATGCCTTGTTAATGCGTGGCTTCAACATCTCAAACCAGGGCAAATCATCCATGGTGGGCCAGCTCTCAATCGATGGCGTTCCCATCACGTTGAAGATCTTGTGCAATTGGCCCACCTCATCAAAACCTTGGAATATTGCCAGCTTCGTGTATAGCTCCACCAAGAGACATCCCACTCCCCATACGTCCACCTCGCGCCCGTAGTCCGTCGACCCCAAAAGTAGCTCTGGCGGGCGGTACCAAATAGTAATCACCCTGTTTGTGTAGTCGGGCAGCTCTCCGTTTTGAATCACCTTCATGGTTCGGGCTAATCCGAAATCGGCAATCTTGACCACGCCACAGCTATCGAGTAAGATATTGGAGCCTTTGATATCCCGATGTATGACCCTTCTCTTGTGCAAATAGTTGAGCCCCTCCATCAATTGTTTGAAGATGAATTTGCGATGTTGTTCCTCCAACTTTAAGTCCGGATGTGTTAACAATCCAGTGAGATCATGATCCAAGTAGTCAAAGATCATGTATATTTGGTTGTGTTCAACCATCATCTCCAACAACCCCACCACGTTGGGATGACTAAAGGATTGCAACAACTTGATCTCACGGATTGCGGTAATCGGGAAGCCCTCTCGCTCAGTCTCAAGTCTCAATCTTTTCAACGCCACGTACTCGTCAGTGATGGAGTTTCTGGCCTTGTAAACCTTACCATATGTGCCCTCACCAACCTGCTGCACCCGGGCGTATATTTCCGTGGGTCTCATAGTTTTGATCGAGTAGATTTGAGACTTTGCAAGGACTCGCTTGGGCGCCTTCTTAGGGGTAGGGCCAGGGCGTCCGAAAACACCACCATTCTTATTGCCGCGGGTGGCGCCTTTGTAACCCCCACGACCCCTATTACTGTTGTTGTTGCGATATTCATACTGGTCGTAGCCATGGTCGTTGGAGTAGCCAGACTTGTATCTGCCGTTATATCCGTCCCCGCCATATCCGTAGTCATAGTGTTGTTGTTTCTTCCGATAGTTGGCATCGTCTCGAGGGTTATTGTATGGTCTCTTTGCCCCGACGACACTCTCTTGTGGAGGCAAAGCCTTGCGCCCAGACTGTTTAACTTCAGTGCTCACAAGATCACCATTTGTTGGAGCTGGTGCCTTTTTAAACCCCGAAGGCCCAGATGGTCGGCCCGCTCCCGGTGGTGGCGGCGGACCACCACCCGCGAGCTCTCGTGCAGGGTTGCCCTTGGGACCCACGGGGGTATGTGTGGCCGCCGTGATTACACTAGGCGTGCTCTTGGAGGGGTTGGCGGGCGCGATTGAGCGTGGCGGGCCAAGGTCACGCCGGGTCTCCTTAAATTCTCTCACATCTGACTGGTATCTGCGGTCTCTGCTGTTGCTCCTGTAGGGATCCTTAGGGCCGTCTGGGCCGTGCCTGCCTCCCAGGGGAGGACCGGCGTAGTAGTCCCGCGACGACGATGACGAATCCAGCTTGCTACTGAACTGGCTCTTGTAAGGCTTGCCCACGCCTTCTCGGCCACGCTCGCCGTCTCCGCTACCGCTTGATCGGAAGGACTTCGGGCCAGAGGGCACATATCTATCTGACATGGTATGAGGTGCTCAAGTGGGATGTTTAGGAGGGTGTGGCGCCAACGTACTTGCGTCTGAAATGGCTCACTTTGTTTGTCTTCTTTTTTTTTTTCTCTAGAGCTCCCACTGCTCGTTTGCTGACTTTTCTGGCTCCCGATTTTATTTTTCGGTGCTGCCGATGGCGTCGTTGTGGGGGCAAATTGGGGGGAGGGGGTAGGGGGGCGCGCAGTAAAGTGAGTGGGAATTGGACGCGAGGTCAACCCAGCCACCTTTGTGCCCACCAACAGTAGTCAGGTGTGCTTGACTTCACCACTTCCCCTTTCGTTCTCCTTTTCGAGGTCGCAGCATGCATTGCCACGATGTCTTTACGATGATTACTAGAGTTCAAGAGTAGCGAGTACGCGTGGTCGAAATGGCGCAAAAATGCGAGAAATTGAACGTAACCGTAGTTACTAGCCCTCGCTATGAGGAGACACACAAGGTCGACAAGCGTTCAGTCCATAGTTTCTGCCAGTGGTAATTGGGACAGCACAACGTGAATTTGTGGTGCTGCCTGGTATGCGGTCTTGGGTCTTCCGTTTGAACCCATTGCGTAGTGGTCTCAATTTCCGCACAACACTTAGGCGTTTTCGCCCTCGGGTCACTCAGCCCCATCCTACATAACAAGGCATTCCCATGTCGCCAGAAGGCCGCTTCACGCAGAATGCAGCTATCATTAATCCAGAACGGCAACACGGCCCAAACAACAGCATCCCGTTTCACGCTAAAGAAGTTGCTTTTCTGAGGAAGATGTCGTCGTCTGTGCAATTGTTTTGTCAAACTGCGATTTTTTCGTCTCTGCACTCCAAATGTTGTTTTGTGCGACTGCATTTATGTCAAGCCGGCGCGAGGTCGCCACACATTGCTGTTCGCAGGACTCGCAACCAACATCATCGAAGCCACGTAATAGTATGGTATGTTGAGAGCGATATGTCTCTTGGTAACTCCCTTGAGAATCACGAGCTTGATCTTGCCCTCGTACTAACCTAGATTCGCCAGATCGGAAAAGTAGCCCACATAGGGGCTGACTTGGTATTGGTCTCTGCCTTTTTGGCGGGGGTCAGAAGAAACACAAACTTGGTGTAAGTACGACTATTTGCCTGCCCCTAGCGTGTCACTAACTTGCAGTCTTGACACCGAGAAGATCCTGAACGAGGATATTAAGTACTACACCGAGAAATACCTTGGCGTTGGCGAAAAGGTGTTCGACTATAGCGCAGCATATCTCGGCTCGTCTGAATACTTCAAGCGCAGGTGATACAAATTTGTATGTACAAATAGACGTTACAGGTGAACGCGATCCTCTGCCTTAATTCTTTTCTCAGCCTTCAATTTTGATATACAAAGAGCACATGCTAGTACCCAACCCACTTCACCTATTCAACCGTGACACTCTTGGCCAAGTTTCTGGGGAAATCAACGTCAATCCCGCGATTGACCGCCAACCAGTAACTCATCAATTGCAACGGAATAACATTTAATAAACCCTGAAGGCAGTCCACCGTCAAGGGTACGTTCAATATCGCCATCGTTTTGTCACCGCCAATGACATTGTTGCCTTCGTTGCAAATGATTATGGGGCGGCCGTCGCGAGCAATAACCTGCTCAATGGCCAGCATTGTCTTTGGAAACAATGAGTCCTGTGTGGCAAATGCAATGATGGGCAAGTCCTTGTCAACTAACGCCAACACCCCGTGCTTCAACTCACCGGCCAACACACCCTCCGAGTGCATGTATGAGATCTCTTTGATTTTCAAGGCACCCTCGAGAGCAGTGGCATGCTGGTAGCCTCTACCCAACAACAAAAGTGACTTTTGGCTGTTCAAGTGGTCGTCACATAATTGCTTTATTTTGTCCTCCAAGTCCAAGACGGTCTTAATCTGCTCAGGGATCTTTTGCAAACCCAGGATAATCTCCCGGTGTCTTTCACGCCTCGAGATAGAGTCGTTGGACAACGAAAGGGCAAACATCACCAAGGCAATGTACTGTGAGGTGTATGCCTTTGTGGAGGCTACTCCGATCTCGGGGCCGGCATTAATGTGGACACCGCAGTGTGTTATTCTCAGAATTGAGGACCCAACTGAATTCACGATACCAACGGTCAAGGCACCTCTTTCCAAACAGTACTGCAACGCCAAGATTGAGTCGGCTGTCTCGCCCGACTGTGACACAAAGACACAGGTGTCATCTCTAAACACGGGCGAGCGACGGTCAAGAAAGTCAGAAGCCAACTCAACTGACACTGGTATCTCCGTCAATTCCTCAAAGATCGATCTCGTGGCCAAGCATGAGTGGTACGACGTACCGCAGGCGATCATCAAGATACGACGACACCGTCTGATCGTGGGCAACCAGCCTTTGATGCCCCCCAAGTTGATCTGGGAGTTTTCGAAGTCAATTCTGCCCCTCATGGTATTGAAGGTGGATTCTGGTTGCTCGAAAATCTCTTTCTGCATAAAGTGCTTATAGGGGCCCTTCATAATCTCATTCAATTCCATCTCCAACGTCTGGATCGATCTCGTGGTGGCCTCTCCCGCGGTTGACTTCTTGGCGCGATGAATGTGCAACTCACCGTCGTATATGTGAGCGATGTCGTCATCCTCCAAAAACAAAACCTTCTTAGTGTGCTGCACCACGGAGGCCGGATCAGACGACAAGAAGAACTCCACAGGCATGGGCATGCCATCGTCAGCGAGGAACGCTCTAGACTGCGAAGTGCGCAAGCTGTCGCCTTGCGCCACTGGGAGCAATCCCAAAGAATTGTCCGCTGCACCACCGCTCAACACACTTTGATTGCTAGTCGGAGCGTCGTGCTCAGGAAACTCAACGTCAACAAAGTCAACCTTCAATTTGCGGTCGGTCTTGACCCCAACAAGCAAAGGCGATCCCTTTCTGGTGGCACAAACCTCGCCCGGGTAATGCGTGGACTTGACCAACAACCCGTACGAGCCCTCCAACTCCAGCAACACTTGTTTGGTCAACTCGTTCAAGTCCGGGGACATTCCCGCTTCCAAGTTGGTGTCGTAGATGAGCTTAAACAACTTGGCGATGCACTCAGTATCAGTCTCGCTTTCAAATTTCAATCCCTTCAGCTCCAACAATGTTTTTAAGGCACGGTAGTTGGTGATGATACCATTGTGGACCACCAAGAATTCATTGTGCACATCAGAGCGCTGCGGGTGGCAGTTGATCTCCTTAGGCTGGCCATGAGTGGCCCATCGGGTGTGGGCAATGCCAGCGTGGCAATCAAATATTGTCGACCGCTCTAATTGCTGCGCCTCAACTTCCTGTCTCAACGCGTTCACCTTGCCCACCTTCTTCACGAGGAAGGTGTCGCCCTTCTTGTCGCCATCAACGGCAATCCCAGCAGAGTCGTACCCGCGATACTCCAAGCGCGAGAGCCCCTCAAGGAGGTTGTCGACGATCTCGCCTCTGCTCTTGTCAACCAAAAAGTTGACGTATCCAAAGATCCCACTGCAAAGATGTTAGTGTCACGTGAAATTGATCCCTCAACCTCGTTATACATACCACATGTTTCGGACTAGTCTGTGCTACGTGTCTAAGAGATAAACCGTTCAAAGTAAGGCCCTGTTTGACGTAGTTTGGCCTTTTTTATGTTTTTAGTTTTTTTTCTTTATAGAGCTTCGAAGGTGATCTTTGTGGTTTATAAATAAAGAGATGCATCGAAAACAAACAGGTAAACACCTGTCACGATCGGGAGGAGTCCAACCAAGCAGACAAAAAATCAGAACTTGGCAAGAATGATGCAGGGCATGGAGCAGGATGGATATGGCTTGAAAGGGTTTGGATGGCCCAGGAAGGCAGTGCAAATATCGTCATTGCTGAATCTTTTTCTTTCTGTGGCATACACTATTCCGATCCTGTTCTGAAGAGCCGCCAATTAGTCGCTTCTGGGCCCAATTAACTATCCCAAAATGGACAAATTGTAAACACACACGATCAATTATTCGTCTTAATCTTCCCTATTTTTACTATTTTGATCCAATGTCCCATGGCAAGAATGGAGGCAGAAAATGATGAAGGGCAGAACAAGCCATGACAGTTCAGTCTTCGTGCTATGCCGCCAATAAAAAATATCAAATATATGCGACGGCGAGTTTGAAGGGGTAGCTCAAAGCGTGGTAGGGCAGGCACAAATTCAAGGCTGAAACGTAGTCGCCGCTAGCGCACATGCATGATGGCGCTGTAAGGCATACTCTGCCAGTGTTTTGGAATATACGGTAACGACACCGACAACAGCGACACGGATCGAGCCACTTTAGACACGACGGTGTCGAACGCCCGCTGCAGACGTATTGTCCCGCGTCTTACAGCTTGGGAATTCTCCCACTCGAAATTCACATCACATGACCATGGATCGAGTGTACAGTAGTAGTGTGGCTGTCCGAACAAACATCGCCCCCATCTCTTGTCATCATGCTAAAATGTGTCCTTAGAATGCCCGTGCGTTGCAACAGCACTCTCTCGCAAATTCGGTTGGCTAAACCCAAGCTCAAGAAGTCGCCACCGGTGGTGGCCAAACCCGCGTCAAGGCGTAAAGGGCAGGACTTGGAGAATATCAATTATATAAGATCTCTTCTCAACAAAACTCCCGAGCAGTCTGCGCAAAAGGACAGAAAGTTACATGAACTATCCTCAATCGTAACTGCTATTACTGTTAGCGAGTCGATTAACTTGAAGGATTTGGTGCGTAAAGGGTTTGCCACGCAATGCCTGATCTTGGTGCCTGAAGAGGTTGTCAATGTCAAGGGTGACGACGGCAACGATATAATGGTGCTCTCTAATGGTACCATCGTAGGTTGGGGCGTTGATGAGGCTGCTCTTTTGCAATCTTTTCTCCCCAAGATCGAAAACTTTATAGAGGAGAAGTACAATTACGAGAGCGATGAGATGGATTGGGTAGAGTTGGAAGCCACTGAGCCACTGCCGAACGGCCACAGTAACTCACACATGAAGGGCGAGATGATGATCATTCAAGGTTCTACACTCAATGAAAAACTTCTAGACAAGGCAGCCTTTGCCGTGGGGCTTTCGCGATCCACGCGCCTTGCAGTTTTGGAGACTGCTTTGGAGGAACACATACAAATTACACGCATAAACAGCGAGCAATTGGCAAAGGGCACAAAGTTGCAAATCTCAGAGCGTGACGTGTTGAAGCTGACAGGTCGACTTTTTTTGTTACGGGGCAAGTTGAACTTGTACAGTGAGTTGATCGAGACTCCAGACTTGTTTTGGGCTGAGCCCGCGTTGGAAAAGTTGTACGACTCAATTCTGAAATCTCTAGACATCTCCACACGCATTTCAATCTTGAACCGCAAGTTGGACTACGCCACAGAGGAGAGCAGTGCGTTGCTTAGCTTTTTGAACGAGCGCAAGGGCACCCGGTTAGAGTGGATAATCATCATTTTGATCACCGTTGAGGTTGTGTTTGAGATTGAGCGCAAAATCAAGGGCATATAACTATAGATATATCCTGTACAAATCACCACAGCGGTATCTTGATGACGCCTCCACACTGCGGTAGCCCCTGCCACTCACGTGTGTGCGAACGAGGCGTTTTCGCAGTTGAGAAAAAAGGCGCGATGGCCCCGGGAAATGAGTGACAGCACACCGGCCAATGAGGGTGAAAGATTGGCTTATCAGCACGGGAGCGGCGCTACATACAGGAATGACTTCCGCTGCGACATGTGTCACTGCAACCCACGAGCTACAAGTTGTCTTGGGGGGTGTAGAGAAGATGGCTTCCTAGTTGTCACATGAACAAGGCAGCATAGTTGCCATCTAGATTGTTGCGCCCACTATATCTATTATTACGCTTGGTGGGATTTTCTCTCTGGCCGTATTCCCCACAATAAATCTATGCACCAGTCCTTATAGGTTCCCGTTCACTGATAACATCGCGACTCTTGATATGCGATTTGATTCTGTGCTGTGATTCGCAGTCTGAAAGGACGTGCAAAGCCTAATGCGGACGCATTCTGCTTGCCATCTACGCCGCGAATTAGCAAAAAAATAATTGAGAATCAAGTGCCAAAAAAGAAAAGAGAAGAATGAAATATCTGCTGCGGATTGGTGTAGCCGTGTCCTCGCCAAGGTCGGGGTTCAATTGGAACGTGCGGTGGAACTACGGGAGACGAGATTCAATAACCCCACGACGCCCATACAAAATTGTGCTGTGTCGCGTGGGCAACCGTAATCGGCCGGGCTGTGACGCCGATGCGGTGCCGTTATCGAATCTGCAAAAGATGCTGCAAAATTTTGCGACAGAAGCAGAATGCGAGAAAAATAACAGCACCCGCCATAAAGAGCCGGAAAAAAGCAATTAGTCAGGGCTCTCTAGATACAATACAAAACGACTGAGCCTGGCACGGGAAAATGCGTCGCGTGTCGCCAAGTCTTGTAAGCCTTCGACTTTCTTATCAGACATAGTCTATAAATTTGCATTTAGTTCGTCGTTGGGAGGCAGAACGCATACCATTTTAGTGCAGCATACCCTTTAATACCGCAAGGAACACCGCACACTGGCAACACCGACGTCTTATACAACTCATCGCATTTCAATCACACATAAATAGTTATGGTGCCTTTGAGCAGACGAGTGCTATTCACGGAGAACAACGAGTATGACTCAAGCTATGTGCTTCTCTTTACCATTGCATCCTCCCTCATTTGGATCATGGTGCCCGGATTGGGGTTTTTATACTCTGGGTTGGCTCGACGGAAGTCTGCACTTTCAATGATTTGGATTGTGTTTATGAGCTCGTTTGTGGGCTGCTTCCAGTGGTATTTCTGGGGCTACTCGCTCGCCTTTTCCGACAACCTGTCCAACAATTTTATTGGCAACATGCACAACTTTGGATTCCAAAATCTATTGGGTAAGCTCACGGCGGAGCTGGACTACCCGCAGATTGCGTTTGCCTTATTTCAATTGCAGTTTTTGCTTGTCACGTTAGCCATTTTGGCCGGTGGGTGCATTGCCGAGCGTGGCCGCTTATTTCCCTGCATGGTGTTTCTCTTTTGCTGGGCTACCGTGGTGTACTGCCCCGTTGTTTACTGGATCTGGGGCGGTGGCTGGGCCGCTGAGTACGGAGTTTTGGATTATGCCGGCGGTGGGCCCGTCGAGATTCTCTCTGGTGCCCTGGCGTTTGTGTTCAGTGCCTTTTTGGGGCGCCGAAACGAAACTTTGATGATTAATTACCGACCGCACAACATATCCACCATCTTTTTGGGCACCTCTTTGCTTTACATGGGGTGGTTGTTCTTCAACGGGTTTCTGTGCGGCAACGCCTCTATGAAAGTGGCATACTCCATGATGAACACACACTTATGCGGAGCCGTGGGCGGCATCACATGGTGTCTCTTGGATTTCCGGTTGGAGCGCAAATGGTCGATGGTGGCGTTGTGCTCGGGCTGTATTTCCGGCTTGGTGGCGGCGACTCCGTCACTGGGGATGATCCCATTGTGGGCGTCGGTGATTTTGGGGGTAACGGCGGGCGTTGTTTGTAACTTTTCGACCCAGATCAAGTATCTTTGCCGCGTGGACGATTCATTGGATGTGTGGGCGGAGCACGGTATGGCGGGCGTCATTGGATTGTTGTTCAATGCACTCTTTGGGCTGTCGTCGGTGATTGGATACGATGGCGTGACCGAGCACGCAGGCGGGTGGCTCGACCACAACTACAAGCAATTGTATATCCAGATTGCCTACATCTTGGCGACCTTGGCATACTCTGCTGGCGTCACGGCGGTGTTGTGCTTTGTTATCAACAAGATTCCCGGGATGAAATTGAGGGTCGACTACGAGGGTGAGGAAATGGGGCTCGACGAGGACCAGATTGGCGAGTTCGCCTACGATTACGTTGAGGTGCGCCGCGACTTTTTGGATTGGGGCAACCCTAACGTCAACCCCAACTTGCAGCAAGAGTACGAGAGCCACCAGATGCCCAACGAACTACAGAACCAACAGCACGACACCTCCAATGAATACGTTGAAAAGGGCTCCTCGGTCGATGCAAACAACCTCGAGCCGGAATACATCCAGGGCCAGGGCATAGACGGCACCGTTCAGAGTTCAGCCGCGTCTCACCAGCCTCACGTGCTCGACAAAGAGGACAAAAT
Organism: Debaryomycetaceae sp. JAC-2022a; assembly: GCA_032598715.1. Classification (NCBI taxonomy): domain Eukaryota; kingdom Fungi; phylum Ascomycota; class Pichiomycetes; order Serinales; family Debaryomycetaceae; species Debaryomycetaceae sp. JAC-2022a. The sequence continues at coordinate 188,941 of CP095439.1, read as the reverse complement.
TGAAAACTCAGACTAGAGTCAGGCAACGACAAAAATCACTTATGAATACGGCAAAGACGACGTGCGCAATGCGTCGGGGGAATAAAAATCGGATAACTAAGCACAGTGTAGTTGCGGTCAATCTGGGCCTCCCCTTAGCACAGGGCGCCCTGCTACTCAGCCCGTTCAACGCCGCGCTCGTGATCAAACCTTATTGTGGTTCTTCCGCTTCTCCGGAGTCTACTCCGGCACACAGGCGCCTGACCCCAGCTGAAAATTTTTGCATTTTCTTTTCTTTTTTTTGCGTCCCCATAGGTTTGGCTGCGATTGACTCACTCCACATCAAGACGATAAAACGAGATCACCTTGCTCGTCTGGAGAAAAAAAAAATACAGCGTATCGTCCCGGTCTCATGCTTTCGATAAATCAGCGCGCGGCCTCGAGATGCGCCCGTAGGGCGTGGGCGAGTGCACGCTTCATTGCTAACTCGACCAAGAACAATGCCACCGGCGCCACCATTGTACTGAGCAGCAACAACACCTCGAGACACCCGGTGAGGCCGGCGCCAGCCCCTGCCTTTAACCAGCAGAACTCACAGAAGAAAGCAGTTGAGGAGGAGGTGCACCGCGCTAAGCGTGTGGTGATGGACGACTCATTCATCGGGTTGTCGGGCGGGGAGATCTTCCACGAGATGATGCTTCGCCACAACGTGGACACTGTGTTTGGGTATGCCGGAGGCGCCATTTTGCCCGTTTTCGATGCCATTTACAACTCAGACAAGTTCAAATTTGTCTTACCCAGACACGAGCAAGGTGCAGGACACATGGCTGAGGGGTACGCCAAGGCGCTGGGCAAGCCCGGCGTGGTGCTTGTCACGTCCGGGCCCGGCGCCACCAACGTGGTGACGCCGATGGCGGACGCGTTGATGGACGGTGTGCCGCTCATTGTGTTTACGGGCCAAGTGCCCACCACCGCCATTGGAACCGACGCTTTTCAGGAGGCAGACGTTATTGGCATTCTGCGCTCGTGTACCAAGTGGAACGTGATGGTGAAGAACGTGGCGGAGTTGCCGCGCCGCATCAACGAGGCGTTTGAGATCGCCACCAGCGGCAGACCGGGCCCAGTCTTGGTGGACTTGCCCAAGGACGTCACCGCCGCCATATTGCGTGAGGCGATCCCGATCAGAACCACCTTGCCCTCCAACGCGCTTAAGGAGATCACCAAGGCTGCCACCACCGAGTTCACGCGCGAGGCAATTGCGCGCGCCGCCCACATCTTGAACCGCGCTCAAAAACCCATCATCTACGCCGGGGCCGGTGTCTTGAACCACGAGGATGGGCCCAAGCTTTTGAAGGAGTTGGCCGACAAGGCGTGCATCCCGGTCACCACTACCATTCAAGGTTTAGGTGGTTTTGACCAGAGAGACCCCAAGTCGCTCGACATGGTGGGCATGCACGGTAACGCCGCGGCCAACACCGCAATGCAGCGCGCTGACTGCATAATTGCGTTGGGCGCCCGCTTTGATGATAGAGTCACTGGCAATGTGTCGCTTTTCGCGCCCGAGGCCAAGCAGGCTGCCCTCGAAGGCAGAGGCGGCATTTTGCATTTCGAGATTTCTCCTAAGAACATAAACAAGGTTGTGGAGGCCACCGAGGCCATCGAGGGCGACGTCACCGCCAACTTGGCCTCGTTCATTCCCCTCGTCCACCACGTGGGTGAAAGACCCGAGTGGATGTCCAAGATCCAGCAGTGGAAGGAACAGTACCCGTACTCCTACACGGTGGAGAGCCCTGGCTCACTCATCAAGCCGCAAACCGTTATCAAGGAGATCTCGAAGCAACTGCAAACCTATGGCAAGGATGTGATTGTCACCACCGGGGTCGGCCAGCATCAAATGTGGGCGGCTCAGCATTTCGAGTGGACCAAGCCTAGAACTATGATTACCTCGGGTGGGCTTGGGACAATGGGGTACGGGTTGCCCGCGGCCATTGGTGCCCAGGTTGCTAAGCCTGATGCCATCGTTATTGATATTGACGGCGACGCTTCGTTCAATATGACCTTGATGGAACTTTCGTCAGCGGTTCAGGCCCGTGCACCGATCAAGGTGTGTGTGCTCAACAACGAGGAGCAAGGAATGGTGACCCAGTGGCAATCGTTGTTTTACGAGCATCGTTATGCCCACACACATCAGTCCAACCCTGACTTTATGAAGTTGGCCGACGCCATGGGTGTCACAGGCATCAGAATTTCCAAGCAGGAGGACATGGTGGCCGGCATCAAACAGTTTTTGGACTGCCAGGGCCCCGTGTTGTTGGAGGTTATTGTGGAGAGAAAGGTGCCAGTCTTGCCCATGGTTCCCGGCGGCAATGCATTGGACAACTTCATCGTCTGGGATGAGGAGGTGGAGAAGCAGGAGAAAATCTTGAGAGGGGAGAGAACCGGCGGATTGCACTAGGCACAACAAGATAGCCACAAATATGTTTGTAGACTGTATGACTGCACTCTGACTGGCAGAGGATTCTTGATGTGAAGGAAAGTCGGTGTCTGCTACAGGCTGGTGAACAAAAGTAAAAATTTAAGCCCGATGCGGGGGTCGAACCCGCAACCTTTTGATTGCTTCTTAATAAGAGTCAAACGCTCTACCGATTGAGCTAACCAGGCATTAACTTGAAAATTACATATATGCATCAGAATAGTAGATGTTCCCTCACGCGTCTTTCCCAAAGAATCGAGATGCCTTAAAGCTGGGCACTGTCATATTGCCTTCAAGCAGCAACTTCGTGGCACGCACTTTCTACCGGCCCCATTAGTGCTAATCCCAAAGTACTTTTCTAATTTGCACCAAATTGTCCTCGTACACGACTTGTTTGCTGATAGTTGTACCGATCGGAGTAGATCCACCGCACACCCCGCCGCCAATCTTTTTAACTGGAAAGTAAAGCTTTTGTCTCCCTGCCATGGATCAGGAAGACTTGACTGCCTCACACTGGGACGATGTGTTGGCTCCGTCAAGCACGACGTTTGGTTCCATCATTTTCGCTGAGACCGAAAATGGATTCCACGACCCGCACCAAGTCGATCGCCACGACACAACTGACGACGAGATCAAGGAAGACACTCGTAGTGATCCTGAGAGCCACAGTGCCGACCCTCCACTCGTAGCTGGGCTCACAGACCTCCACGTTGGCGGCTTCAATGATGCTGAAGCAGCTCAATTGGCAGAGTTGGCCAAGGAGGAACGCAAGGAACACAAGCTGAACTTGCTCTCAGAACTTACAGAGGGCGCAGATAGCAACCCCGTGGCCATTCCGCAGTCTCCTGGTCTCGCTTCACGCTCGAAATCCTTGTTTAAAGAGACAACAAGTCCCTTGAAGGTGCCACAAGGCGAGAGCACGACAACCGATGGTGGTGCCGCTGCCAGCCACGTCGAGCCGATCAAGAGCAAGATGTTTACGCGCTATAGGCGATACAACTCCAAAACGATTGTTGAAAATCTTAACAACAGCAATCCATTGGGACCACTTGGCCTGGAGCCAACGGCAGATACCGTCGCCAATGCGAACGTTCGCGACGAGCTAGTGCGTCAAATTGACTCGCCCTTGTTTAAAGCGCCATCTCACAAAGCTGACAGTGGCAGGCTTGACGCCACTGGTCTTACGCCTGCCGTGAACGGTGCGGGACAGGCATCAAAATCGCCTACGTCTGCCACCGCGCTGTCGAGGGCATACGACAGCAGGTTGGAGATCACGGTGGGAGACCCAATGAAAGTTGGCGACATCACCACTGCGCACATCGTGTACACCATCCTGGTGAAGAGCAAAGACCCTGACCACCCGGTCGTGGCAGCGCTTCTGCCCGAACCAGTGACACGTCGATATCGCGATTTTAGGTGGATATATCACCAGCTCCAAAACAACCACCCAGGAATAATCGTACCGCCACCGCCAACGAAGCAAACGTACATTGGCCGCTTTAATGAAAATTTTATCGAAGGCCGACGCCTTTCGTTGGAGAAAATGCTCACCAAGATTTCGAGTTTAGTCAATTTAGGCAACGACCCAGATTTCATTATGTTTTTGACCTCACAAAACTTTGCGGCAGATCTGAAGGAGCGCGAGCGGTTGAGTGGTAGCGACGCTTCAAATCAAAATGACGACTCGTTGGACAACCTGGCGGGCGGGCAGGACATCAGCTCTTCAATATTTGAGGACCCCAGTGCTCGTTCAGGCAGCGGGGCAGGGTTCATGAGTTCACTTTTTTCGTTGTCAAGCAAAATCAACGAGCCAGACGACGTGATAAAAGACAAAAAGACATACATCGAAGGGTTAGAGCACAACTTGCGCAATTTTTACAAGTCATTGGAATTGATTGGCAGCCAACGGAGTGAGATCGTTGTGCTCGTGGAGGAAATCGCCACGTTAACGGAAGAGTTGGCAGCGATAGAAATACTGAAGAGAACCACAGACTTGCTTCTTGAATTCAGCGAGATTCACATCAAGTTGAAAGAGAACCTTGACCGCACCAATTTGCAGGACCAACTTACGCTTGGATTCACAATCGAGGAGTATCTTCGCATCATTGGGTCGATCAAGGCAATATTCAGCACCAGGCTTAAAATCTACCACAAGTACCAAACGTGCGAGCAAGAACTCGTGAAGAAACAGGCACTGTTGGACAAGTTTGCGCGCAAAAACAAATCTCAAACCGACAAGATCAATTTGTTGCAGTTTGAGATTGACAAGCTTGAGGCTAAGACCGCAAAGTTCAAGTCGCAGTTTAACAGTATAACGGAAACGATCACCGGGGAGTTGGAGAGATTTGAGTACGAGAAGATCGACGACTTCCGAAACAGCGTTGAAATCTTCATTGAGGGCTCTATCGAGAGTCAGAAGGAGGCGATCGAGTTGTGGGAGACGTTTTACCAGCGCCAGGGTTTGGAGCACGTGTAAACGGGGCTCGGAGCGAGTCGTGGCTGAGCAGCGACCCCGTATCTCCAGAAAAAATGAACGGTCGCCATGTCAATGAAGAATGAAGGATGGTTCGGACAATCACCATGGCAACGCACATGCAGTGTGTGGGTATGCCAAACGATCCGAAACGCGTGAGGCCAACCTTTAGGAATGTGGCCTTCGCCTTCAGTGCGAGGACTAGTTACAACCACGAGACTATATATATGGTTTTGGCGTGGGTGCAACACAAGTTCGAGCGTGGTCGAAGATTTTCAGGCGATAAGAGCGAAAAGGCACACAAGGAGTCCAGACTGGCAACGCGTGTCTACATCCAGTGACACCCCACCGCAAGACCACCATCCGACTGCGAGGTCACGCACGTCTTGGGCGTCTGTCGGGGTGTCAACCTCAGTGATCACGTGCTGTAACAATGATACGGCTCATATCACCATGCAACACAAATGTGGCCTAGAACTGAGGGCGTAAAGGGACTGGCGCGCAGAGTTCGAAAAGTGTCCGCCGGAGGCTCTTCTTGGTATTCTCGGGCTTGTCCTGGTGCTCTTCCTCATTCATTGGAGTAAAGCATAATATGAGTTACCTGAAGTGAAAAGAAAATCTTTTGGGAATTTATCGTAGAGTCACCTCTAATTGAAGCCTAATTGAGTCATAAGGTTGTATCTCCGAGTGGCGCAAATCTGCCGATACAGATATATATCGGCAGGGCGGACCCAGTTTCGCACAGGCAAGGCCCCAACGGCCGCACTGAACATTCGATGAACACCCAGGTGCACCTCAACCACACCCTCATATCGATCCTCACAATTCCACGGGACCGATATTGGATCTTTGCCTCGTCGATTCTTCAATTGCTCTATCAGGAGGCGGCACTGTACCGTGCAAACGGCGGCTCCGACGCTGAGTCGTGCGACGAATCGTCTGACGATGAAGGGGGCGACCCGGGTGCGCACTCTCGCACCAGGCGAACCACGCCGCTGGCGGCGAGTGGCGCGGGGCAGCTCGCGGCTGGCGCCGGGTACTTGGCGCCGGGCGGCAGCCAGACGTCGCCCATCGACAACTCGCTGAAGCTCACTTCCTTGGACCAAGTGGTGGCGGCGGACAGTGACGATGAGAGCTCATCAGCGTCTCTGGAGGATGATCGCGACGCCAGCCACTTTTTCTTCCATATTGCATTCACGCCGCTGGAGTGCACCGTCATGTGCTCCACGCGGGTGTTGGCGGCGCTCTTTGGCGAGCCCTTGGCGTTGTGCGCTCAGCTCAATGACACGCGCGCCGAGGTGTTGCCTGACGAGTTCATCACGTTGCAAGTCGACAGCAGCGATGGCTACGACAACAGCACTAAAGTGCTTCTGTTGACCAAGCCACTCTCGCTAAACCGCATTCCTTTATTCTTTCTCTCGACGCACTTCGGCGACATTGTGTTGATCCCCAAGTCCTCGCAGGACAAGGTGGTTGGCATCCTCACGCTGCGCAACTTTGAGTTCTCCAACTTGTCCAACAGCTACGTCAGCGTCGACCACCCCGCGGAACGTGCTACGTCGATCTCGCCTACCTTGGATGTCGAAGAGCAGACTTTCACTCTTTTCCACCGCGCCCACATTGTGCCCGTGATCGACACCAAGTGCAAGCTCCTCCTAACCGGAGCAAGATCGGGCGAAGTGGCTGCCACCATCGTTAAGGTAGCTACGGCATTAGCGGCCACAAAAGTGGAGTCCCCGGCATTTCCGGACTACTTTGCCATCACGCGCACCTCGTTGAACGAGGTGTCGTTGCTTCTTCCCAAATCCGCCTCTGTGAGAGCGCGGTTGGGGTTCCCCTCACGCAGCATCATTGGCCTGACGCAGGACCTGATTATTCCCATCATTATTGACTTGGAGGCGTTGCCGCTCGACTCAACGGGAATCGTGGCTGGCTTGGCAAGCAAATTGCTCAGTGGCAGCCAGCGCAAAGCGCACAGCCCCTTGGAGATGAGCTACCTATCAATGGCAAAGTCTGGCATCGTCATGGTGCCGCTGGAGGATGTCGCGCTTGTATCGCAAATTCTCAGCGACGACGCTGCCGACTTGGCCCAGGCAATGGCCGACGACTTTCAATTGTAATAATTAATGTGTATGTATCGTTAACGTCTACCCTTCCTCTTTTTACCCGTGGACCAGCCGTCCTCGTCAACGACCGGCACACGGTCAGCGCTGGCGATGATGGCGGCGCTCCAATCATTGGATGGCCCCACTTGCTGCTCAACCTTGGCGCGCTTCTCGAGAAAGTCCTTGGCAAAACGACGCCCATCCATGGTGGCAGACGAGCTGTAAATGGTCTCGGAGATCAACAGCGACGAGTCGCTGCTCAAGGGCAACGTCAAGAAGATGTCCAACAAGTCATCCTTCGAAACCAGCGCGTAGAGATTGGTCATGGACGAGCGCGCCCAAACCAAAAAATCCTCGCGAATCGCGTTCTCGTTAACCATGGTCGCCGGCTTGACGGCAGACACCGAACGCAACATCTGGGGGTCCACCTTGGATGTAGTCAGGTTGACAATCGGATTGAGCTTGGTGGGCTTCTTGGCCACCGCGGCAGATTTCTTGGGCACCACGGTCCAGGTTCCATCATCCTTGGGCACGCTGTTGGCAATGGCGCTGGCGAACGACGTCTGCCTTGACACCGAGGCCAAGGGAGAGGCCGCGGCAGTCTTCGACGCCCTCAGCGCAGCCGCTTCGGCCTCTTCACGCTGGATGTCTGCCAAAGTCTTTTTGCTAACAGCGGGGACAGTGCCCAGCGAAGCCCAGCCAGAGGTCTTGGGGAGGCTGGGGACTTGTTTAGCTGCAATAGCGGCTTGCTCTTCCTTCCACAACTGCGCTGCAGCCTTGGCCGCTTGCTCGTTTAACTTTTGTTGAAGATCCTTTTGTTTGCGCAATTCCTCGGCTTCCAACTTCTGAATTTCTTTCAAAGTGAGCTTGGGTTTCTGGGATTTGGCCTCCTTGGATGCCCAGGGCGCAAGCATGGGCTTTGAAGGTGCAGACGATACCGCCGATGGAGCGGCTGATGTCAAGCTGGGTGGCACCTCCGATGCGTCGGGCACATTAGTTGAAGCCACGACCGTGGCGTCTGGCGCCGGCGAAGGCGTCAGCGAAGTCTGAGTCGGTGCGGCTTCTGCCTCGGGTTTGCTCACCTCCGCCGCGCCACTCAAAGCTTGGCTCGGTTCATCATCAGCCTGTGTCTGCGTTTGCACTGGCTCGATGTCGCCAGGGCCCAATACCGGGTCTTGGGCCTGAGCTATCTTATCAGTCAATGAGGTAGTGGGAATGAATGGGGAGCTGACACGTGAGGGCCCCCCCGTAAGCCACGGTGAGACTGGCGTCGGCTGATTGATGGTGTTCTGTAAGACCGACGGCACCGAGATTGGGGTCCCCGGGCTGCTACCAATGAACCCAGTGTTATTCAAACCCCATCCGCTGTTGGTGCGTGCTAACAGTTGCTGCGGCTGCGCCTGGTGATGCGGTTGCTGCAGTTGCGGCAATAGGGTCGGCATGTTGTTAATAGTGGCTTGCTTGCCAAAATTGAGCGCGTCTAGGCCAAACGACTTGTTGCTTGGAAAGGCCGATTGCGCGGCGAAGGGATCGGGCGACGGAATTAGGTCTTGACCAAACAATGTGGGCTGGCTGATGGCGTTTAGGCGCATCCCAGCAGCGCCCAAGTTCAAGGGCTCGTTCGCACCCAAAAACTGGTGAAGCGGGGGCTGCGCGGCTGCCTCCGCGCCGCGGATCACTCCCAAGTCAGGAAGCGGAATTTTGAACGGATGGATGTAGTTCTGCACCCGCTCACAAAGCTCCTTCAATGTCCTGAACTCGCGCTCTTCCTTGCGCCGAATGCGAAGATCAAGGTGGAGATAGCCATCGGTGAGCCACTCCTGCATCATGTCGCCATTGAAGGGGCCTTGCTCGGTCCCACTGGGGTCGACATACACCCACTCGATCTTGTCGGAGGCAATGAGCGCGGGAAGCCCCACCGAGGGCGCGGCGGTCGTCTGTAGCCCGGGCGGTAACGACAGCCCCAACACGTTCGCCACATGCTGCGTCGCCGACGCGACCGCATCGTCATCCACCAGAAGCGCCTGGACTGACAGTGTCAATGCATCGCCATTCGTCTCGCCGGTGGCGTTCTCGTTGCCACGGAGCTCCAAGTGGTATATGGGGCTGGGCTGTGCAAGCTTGTAGTTCTCAGTGTGTCTACTGGCGGGCACGCGGTAGCTCAAGATGGCGTCCTGGTTGGCGTGCCACACCTCAAAGATTTCGCCCATCGTGTAGCGCTTGCCGCGGGCGTTGGGCGGCACCGCCACTCGGTGGAACGCGGGCTCCGCCACTGTGGCAGAGGTAGCGCCATTCATACTGGCGGGTTCGCGTGGCTTGCGGGTCCTGCAGAGTTAGTAACAATCATTGGTGCGATCAGGCTGATCTGCGGGTACGGCCTTGATCCCATACATACCATAAGGCTTGGGACATTGTGGGGGCGGGCGGTGGGGATATCTGGGCTACACAAAAGTCGAATCTGTGTGACTTTGAGCGTGGAATGCAAAATCGGTTGGGTTTCGTCTGTGGTTGAAGAAAAGAGTCCCGAAGTTTTTCGAAGCACAGTGCAAATTTAAGCAAGGCATTTGGTTTTTTTTTTATTTGCAGTATAAAACGGCTAGCTACAACCAGTTCAGTCACGTGTGGTGGCTACAGCTGGTAGATTCGTGTGTGCATTACAAGTTCATGCGCTTTTCCAAGCTCGTGTGGAAGTCGGGTGCACTGAGGCCGCTCTCCAAGCCTCCCTTGTAAACATCCTCCCAGTCCACCGTGGTGTCCTTGTTGAGCAAGATGTCGCGGTGCATCGGGTCCGGCCCACCGAGCACGTCGGGCTTGAAGTCGGTGGCGTTGATGATTTCCAAGTCCATTGTCCTCTGGATGGGCACGCCGGACCCGAAGATGCGTCTGTAAGTTTCCATCTTGGTCTCGAGCTGCGTCTGCTCCCAGTTGCCGACTCTCAGCTCCAAGGGGTGGCGGTTGTTGATCTTGGACGACAAGTTGGCCGGGCCCTCCTGGCCCCTCAATACGTCGTGCAACGCCGGTGCGTGTGCCGCGGCCTCGCCGTACGACGTGCTACTTATCGACGAGGGTGGTTTGTTTTCGGGGATAATCCTGAGCGACTGGCGGTTAGTAGGGGAGGAGGTGGCAGCAGTACGTAGCTTTCGCCACAGGCGTATAAGCCCCAGTACGCTGCGTCGATCAGAGTATACAACATACCATTGCTTGATTACTGCGGAGGGAGGTCGGTGTCGGTTAAGGTGGCGATCGCCCTTCTACGTGTAGATTATCTGCAGGAAAGTTTATATGCCGAATCTGCGTTGGCTGCAAATGGCACTACAGCCTGACAAAGGGATCCTCCTCGGTAGTGTCAAGCAAAGGCTGGTGCTCGCCCTCCTTGAGACGCCGGGGAATCCAGCCCCACGACTCGGTGTCCAACACGCCATTGAAGCACAACGTGCCAAATACCATCGCCGCAAACCCAACCAACTGGCCCCAGGCAAACGACTCCCACCCCATCGCCATCGCCAACACCCACACCAACAACGTGCGGCACGTGTCCACAGTGGAGCGCGCAGTGGCGGACAACTGGTGCGTGAGCAGAATACCAAAGAAATTGAACAGCGAAATCAGCACCATGATGCAAACCGACGATACCAACACGCGGCGGTTACCAAACATTTGCGCAAACGACTCAACCATGTTGAAGGGTGAGTCTACAAACAGCAGCGGCGCAAGCGACCCCACCACAAAGTGCAAGCAAGCGAGCACCATTATCAACACCACGGTGCCGTAGAACCCCTCACAGTACACCAATTCGAGCGGCACTAGCTCGTGGTGCGCAAGGATGTGCTCTTCAATCACAAACTGAGCCGCTTGTAGGACCGCTGCCACGATTATGAGACCCATGCCGAACACCAATAGTGACGCATCCGATGCCGCCGCCGCGTGGGTGGGTGCCTTGGCGCTCATGCCTACGATAACGACCCCGAGCGACACAAACACGAGTGATATCCACTCGAGCTTGGTGATGCGCCGGCCGAGAAATGCCACTGAGAAAATCGCCACAAAGAGCACAAGCGACCCTCTCGTCATCTGGTACACCAGCACCGGGGTATAGAAAAGCCCAATATTGACCAATGTGGTGCCACAGAGGTCGCACACCGCGGGGAGCGCCAACTTCAATCGATGGCGGAGCGGGAGCTTGGCGCGCGCCGTAGCGCCGCCGGAAAGCTGCGTATGGTACACAGCCCAGTAGACAACAAAGATGGACATCTCGCCAATGAACATTTGAAGTGTCTGGAGTGCCGGCTGTTCAAACTTGATGTGCGTGGCCGGGTCGGGATTGTCGCAGTGACGCACACATTGGTTGTCTTGAAACTTGGTGAAAAGCGAGTTGAGACATCCAGTCACGATGGTTCCCACCACTAGTATGAGAAGGAACGAAGCTGAGGCCATGACGATGTACTTGCGAGTGGCTCCATGATGCCAGTATGCTCGTCCAAATTCGCGCCGCACGGTGCGTGGTGTTCCTGTGTGGGGCGCAACACGTCAACCTCCTGTACACAACAGGGCTACTTTGGTACCCACGAAACGAGATGAGGACAGTGGATGCAACACCAACAACAGTGGGGCTTTTGTAGTGTCGTGAGAACAGGTAATGAATACAATGATACTCACATCGTAGACGTACCCACCGCTGCTACTAAGCTATTGCAGGAGTGTGCAATGCTAGCTGTGATGCTCTCATATATTTGAAGCATGGGTGTATCGTGAGCTTTGGGACAAAATCTCAGTGCCCTTGATTAAGTGTGCTGTCTGACTCAAAAGTGATTCCAATGCCACGGGCGATAAGATGGAATGATTAGCCCGGTCAGATGCTACGGGATGCAACCACTGTTTTTGTGTCATCTACGGAAATGAGCCGCATGATGCTCATCGCCTTACTCCACAACTCAGTATCAAGTCTTCCATGAATCAGGCCTAAACTGACCTAAGAAGTGTCCCGAAAGGAAGAAGGAGCATGCCGCTGATTCCATGAATCCGATGATCTCTTTTAAACCACATCACATCGGTATTGCGTGCAAACAACGTGTACTTTGTAATATCTGTTTGCACGCAACCTTTCTCATGAAAGGCTGGACACCCCCACCGGCCGCCGTATTTTTTTTTTTTATATTACCTTCAACACGAGCTACTCTACTTCAGCTCAGGCTCATCCCCAAAGCTGGCGCCTCACCGAAACCTCCTCTGCTTGAATCCACTCATCCGCTCTTTGCCATACTCGTCCTTCTGCACTGCGCACGCCTTTCGGCAGTTACCCGGCGCGACAAATTTTTCGCCCATCCCAGCTGCGACGCCATGAAATTTTTGACCTAGCTTGATCCTCTTTTACTCAAGACTGCCACCTAAACTCTAGAACTCCTAGTGTTTACATTGCGTGTAAGGTAGAACAACAGCAACACATCATGGCTTTCGGTGCTCCCAGAGGCAGAGGTGGATTTGGCGGTGACAGAGGTGGTAGAGGTGGCGCCAGAGGTGGCAGAGGCGGCTTTGGCGGCAGAGGCGGCTCCAGAGGCGGCTTCGGTGGTGACAGAGGCGGCAGAGGCGGCAGAGGCGGCGCTCGTGGCGGCCGTGGTGGCGACAGAGGCGGCAGAGGCGGTGCCCGCGGCGGTAGAGGTGGCGCCCGTGGCGGTGCCCGCGGCGGCGCCAAGGTTGTCATTGAGCCCCACAGACACGCTGGTGTCTTCATTGCCAGAGGCAAGGAGGACTTGTTGGTGACTAAAAACATTGCTCCCGGTGAGTCCGTCTACGGCGAAAAGAGAATCTCCATTGAGGAGCCCGCCAAGGAGGAGGGTGCTCCCGCCACCAAGATTGAGTACAGAGTGTGGAATCCCTTTAGATCCAAGTTGGCCGCCGGTATCATGGGTGGTATTGACGAGTTGGGCATTGCTCCTGGCAAGAAGGTGTTGTATTTGGGTGCCGCCTCCGGTACCTCTGTGTCGCACGTTTCTGATGTCGTCGGGCCCGAGGGGCTTGTGTACGCGGTTGAGTTTTCACACAGACCGGGTAGAGAATTGATCGGCATGGCTAAGAAGAGACCCAACGTGATCCCCATCATTGACGATGCGCGTCACCCCCAGAAGTACAGAATGTTGATTGGCATGGTTGACGTTGTGTTTGCCGATGTGGCGCAGCCAGATCAGGCGCGTATCATCGCTTTGAACTCGCACTTGTTCTTGAAGGACCAAGGCGTGGTGGTGATCTCTATCAAGGCCAACTGTATCGACTCCACTGTCGACGCTGAAACAGTGTTTGCCAGAGAAGTGCAAAAGTTGAGAGAGGAGAGAATCAAGCCCTTGGAGCAGTTGACCTTGGAGCCCTACGAGAGAGACCATTGTATCGTCGTGGGTCGCTACATCAGAAGCGGCATCAAGAAGTAGCGCGGTGGGCATGTATTTTAGAGAAACCAAAACAAGATAGGATTTGCATCAAGAAGCCGCCGGCGTAGCTGACGAGCGCCATGGGTGTGACCGTCGCAGTTCCGGTTGCACGTGACCCAAGTGCAACTAAAAGGAAAGACCACTGTTATCCTTGCCTGCATAAAGCATCCGCTTGCTTACATGCACAAATGAGCGGCACACCCGTTAACGGTGACCAACACTACACCCAGCAACTCCTTTTTTTTGCCTCCCTGGCCCACGACACTTACTGTATGGCCACAGAGCATCGACCGCAAAGCTTACGCCGAAAGGACTCCGCGACCGAGCTACACTCCGCGGGGTTTGGTGACATGAGCTCCTCACGCACGATGGCCCCGCATGCGGAGATCATTGAAATATCCAGTGATGACGAGGTTGGTGAAGGCAGCGATGGTGGCTCCGCCAGCGCTGCCGTCAGCTCCGACGCTGACGCCGACTTTATCGAGCCAGACGTAGTTGACGTTGACGACGACGTCCTCAGCGACGACGACGATATCGTGGTGCTAACTCACGCGGTGACACTGCAGACCCCTCGGCTACGCCTACCCGGACGCCCGCACCGGCCGAGCCGACTCCGTCATGTCGAAGGCGGCGGGTCCGAGGGTGACCTGGGCAACGAGCGCAGACGTAGGCGAGATCAGCGTTCGCCCGCAGACGACGGCTCGCGGACGCGCCGACGCATAGCAGATGAGGACGTTGAAGTCTTGGATGTGCGACCGGCGGCATCGAGATTGACCCCTCAGGTGGAGGACGCTCCCACGCATTTCACTCGCAGCGAGGCAGAGCTGTACAGGCGACATTTGCTCGACCGACTCCAGAACGGCCGACTAGAGACCCCCTTTGGCTCTGTTCGGTCGCGCCACCACGACCACCTCTTTGAGGAGTTGAACCGCCTCGACGCTAGTGCGCGTGAACGGCAGATGCAAGATCATATCAACAGCACCATCATGACGCGCGGCCGCCTCCGCAACTCACCGTTGACCTTTCTTCAGGAGATCTTGGGCCAGCTGTACGACCGTGGGGTGCCGGACCAAGGGGACGAGATCGAGGCCTCCATCTTGGCCCGCATCGAGCGCGACAACGAGCATCGCTTGGATCATCGTCTTCAGAGCGAGAACATCTACAACAAGCGCACGCTTCAGGACAAGACCGAGGTAGCGATGCACGAGTTGAAGGGATACACTAACAACATCGAGCCGGGCACCGACACGTGCTGCGAACTCTGCGGCGTCGTGCTAGGTGTGGGTATTCCGGAGTCTTTCAGCCCAGACCCCCGCTACGACGAACGCATTTCCGAGTACCAAACGGAGTATAAGTCACTCGCGCCGTGGTTCTGCTTCAAGCAATGCACCCAGGTAGACGTCGAGCTATCGAAGCGCGTTTTCGCCGCCAAGTGCGGGCATGTGTACTGCGGGCGGTGTTTCAAGAACATTGGCAGCAGACCGCCGCTCAGACGCAAAAGAAACGAAACGTCAATCGAGAACCCCCGCGTTTATGCACCACGCGCCTGCGTGGCCGACGAGTGCGGCACCAACTTCAGGGGCAAGCACCCCTTCGCCGAGGTGTTCTTCTAATGCATACACATAAATTTCGTACATTCTCCTTACTGTATCAGTCGATGCGGGCCTCCGACAACGTCAACGGCTTGATGTTGTTGGAGAAGACCGACGATCCGTTCTTGAAGCGGTTGATCTTTTTGAGCTTTTCGCGCACAACCATCACGGGCACCGTCAGCTTGTTGACCAAGTAGTTGGACAACGAGCCCAACAAGACGCCCTTGATTGCAGACTGACCCTTGGAGCCCACCACCACCAACGTGGGCTGCAAGTTGTCGATAAACTCCAAGATCAAGTGGCGCGGGATCGGGTGGTGAATGATCTCGATGACAATATGGATCTGCAACTTGGTCAACTTGAGCAAGTTCAACACTTGCTGCTTGGCGCGGTTGAGCATGTTCATCCGCACCTGCTCGCGCTGCGCGTCGGCCAGCGCGCTGCCCTTGAGATGGTGGTTGGTGTCGGTGTCCTCGATGACACACACAATGAACAACACCGAGCCATCCACCAACACCGTGCCCAAACACCACTCCAACGCAAAGATCAGCTCGGGCAGAAAGTCCATGCACACGAGGAACATCTTTGGTTTGACCTCGGGGTTTATCAATTGAAAGAAGTTGCCCCTGGTGATGGTTTGGATGATGCGCGACTGGGCAATGTTGGAGTCAACCTTGCCCTCGGTGATGGTCTCGTTGAGCTGGTAGGCAAACTCCGAGTCGAGCTTATCCTCCACCGCCAGCGTGTAGGGGACCATGAAGTCGCCCTCCTTTGCGTCGGACTCGGCTGGCAGCTGCAGTGGCGGCGGGCTCGCCACTGGCGGCAGCGTCTCGTTCTCTTGGTGTATCACCTTCTTGCGGTAGCTCAGGTAAGTCTCCAATTTTTGCTTGCGCGCCTCGATGTCCTGGTCAGACTTCAGCAAGTCCAACGTGTTCAGCCCGGTCAATTCTTGCTTGTCAGTGGCCAAGCGCTTGCGCACGTCCTCATCGATGGCGATGCCCAAGTTACGGGCGTTGGCCAACGCTCGCTCGCCGGCGGTCAACTCTTCCAAGCGCTTGACGGTGTGGTGGTCATTGAGGTTGGATGACTCCAAGATGTTAGAAACCTCGTCGATCTTGGCGTCGCCAAAGGCGTAGTTGGGGAGGATGTTGCCCGTGTCGTCGTACTGGAACTTCTCGTTCTCGTCGTCGTCGCTGATGTGCTCCTCCTCGGAGGCCTCGGCCTCGTACTCTTCAGTCTCCTTGGATGGCTGTAGGCGCTCCAGGGGGTCGTGGTTGGTGATAGACCACTTCAAGTCCTGGTCGAACCGCGAGGGCGAGCTCGAGTGGTTGTCACGGCGCGACCGGTTCGGGGACGGTTTTCGGTTTAGCGCCAGTGTCGTGGACAGCTGGAGAATGGCCATGCGTTCGGCCTCAAGCTTGGATTGACGGCTGGCCATGGGAAATAGAGTGGTGGAGAGCAGAATGGCGCCAGCGAAAGGGGCGCACTTTATCATCATGCGGAGAAAAACAAAAATGCTAGGAAGGTGCGGCGCAGCTGCATAACAGTGGCAGCGTGGGGTGGCAGCCTTGGGGTGGCAGTCTTGGCAGTGACAGCCCCGGCAGCAGCAGCACCTGTGAGCCAGGTCTGATGAAACGACGTTGCATTGCAAAGTGGCCTGCCCACTGATCAAAAATGCGTACGAGCGTGGAGGTTCGCTCCTGCGGCGCCCGCCCAGACACTTGGCACAATTGCTTATTGTCTGAGACAAGCACTACATTAGCTCTCCACGCCAACACTACTTTCCCTATCGTCTCTTCCTAGTTCTACTCCTGCTCCTCTGTCTCTTCGTCGTCCTCGACATACTCCACCAACAAGCTGCCGCCGTTTTTCAACTCTGACACCTCTGCTATTGCCACGTCCGCCGCCTCAATCACTTTTTTCGGGAACGGCTGGATCAACTCAAATTTGAACGGGAACTGTGCCACATACTCTGACGCGCTCAACACTGCCGTCTCGGGTGAGAGCTCGCGCGCTCGCATCAACACGTCGTTTTCGTCCTCTAGCCCACTGTCGCCCTCAGCGGTGCTCGCAATCAACTCGTGGACAAACAACTGCACCTCAACATATAAATACAACTGCGTGGCGGTGGTCAGCGGCGCAAACTGCTCCACTATGCGTCCCCCATGAGGCAACTTTATCGCGATCTTGACCCCGGACGTTGCACCCTGTTCCGCTTGTTGCTGCAACAGTCGCAACAAAAATGTACGCCTCGTCGCCGCCAACTGCGCCTGCTGACGTGCCCACTCCTGCTGCTGGTCTTTCTCTTGCCGCTTGATCTTGTCTTTCGAAAGCGACTCCACGTACGCAGCATCCTGTTGCTCTTTGATCATGCGCGAGAACTCAATCTCCTGGCGGTCGATGCGCTGTGTTATCAACTGAGGGTTGAAATGCTCAATCACCTTGTGCAATGCGCGATACACCTTCCTCACCGTGTGCTCGATGGCGTCTTCGCTTTCAATCGACTGCAGTGCCACGTTCAATTTGTACACTATGCTCATGGAGGACATCACCAGTGGGTTGTTGGTGACGTTGGCAATGAGCATCACATGGGGCACCTTTTTGACTCGGTAGGTCTTGCCAACTTCAAAAGCTTCACGCGACGTGCTGATATTATTGGCGTAAATTTCGGTGTCGGCCAACTGGGCAAGGGCCGGGTGCAAGAAAAAGTGTCGTGCAAACGCCTCCACCTGGGGCTCGCTGTTTGTCAACACCACAAGTAGCCATGTGTACTGCGTCTGTGCCCGGCTATGAACGTCGTTGAATGAATGCGTATTGATCACGGGCTGGTCCGAACCTCCCTCAGTCTTTATCAAGTCAAAATTGGTCTCCTTAGCAGGATCGTATTGGTCGTAACTAAACTGACGCGGAAAGTTGTGCAACAGTGCTCTTCGCTTGAAGGTGGACCCAAACAAAAATCGGAATATAGACACAAGGATCGAAAGCAACGATTTGGGAATGAAGAGAAGCACAATCCACAACGCCAGGGTGCTGCCATTGCCCACGTCTGCCGCAATCGATGGAGTTTCTGGCTTGCAGCCAGCGTCCGTTTTCTCATTGATGTCCTTTTGATGCTCATGTTTCAAGCTCATATTGAGCCCAACCTCTAAGCTCCATTGGCTCGAAATCTTGGGTGCCTTGGGAAGCTTGGGAATGTAATTGTCGAAAAAGAGCTGGTTCTGGAGGTTAACGGCTGAAGATCGCGACTCGCGTCGATGCACAACATCTGCATCGGGTGCCGAGGTGCTTTCGAAGGCTTCCACCCCACTTGAAATGGCTGCAGTATCGAGGGATGCCAGAGACGTTGATACGTCTCGATTTGCTATCAGATCAAACCCAGAATCGAAGAATGTAGATATGCAATTGTTGAGGTTCCACCCGTGCACAGTTAAAAGGTGCCTAATTTGGGCATCTTCGGTGCTTCCAGTGATCTCCTTAAACTGTCCGATCAAGTCATCGTGCAGAGTGTCCATGTCTGAAGAGTATGTATTTGGAAGTATGCGGAGTCAACAATGGATAGAATAGTGGTGTATGCAGGATATATCATTTGGTGATCCATGGAGCTTAATAGCATGTGTCCAAGCGCGGCACGAGACCTACACAACAACTCAGGGCCAAGAGCAAGAACGTGGCGAACGAAAAACGGCAGCAAAGTAGAAGCCACCTGTAGGCAAGCTTAACAGTGATAGATGATTAGTCCCTTTTTATCCGCAGGGAAAAATGTGCGAGTTCTTCCGAATTTGTCTTGAAGCTCTACCACTTGTGGAGTCGCTTCAAGAAAGATACACCGGCGATTGAGTGTGATGCAGCACTTTGATTGAAGGCCCAGAAATTGCATCACGAGGCGGGGCGAGTCCCACGCAGTTTATTGCGTGTCGGGTGCACGGAGTAAAAAATAATGCGCAAGCAGAAATCGATCGCCATTTGTTGCACGCTCGTTATTACCGAGGTTCCACGAAAAACGTTGTTCGTTCGGGGTCTTCACTATAGTGTTCAGGTTTATCCGCTCGGCGCCAATATAGCCGCTCGACTCATACCACTAAGTACCGTATGATGACCATTTGCGAGCACTCCACGCCATGTATGCCCCACACGGTTGCTCTTGGGGTGCTGTTGCTGCAGCCGTTCTTCGACGAATGAGCGAGGGCGATCTCGACAACGGCAAAATAAAAAATATAAAAAATATCGACAGTCTCAGAATATGTACATATGAAACCGTCGCCTGCTTACTGAGTCAGCACCGACGTGCTGGACTCCATCCGCCACCGCTTCGCGATCACTCTTCTCCTCCTCTCGCACCTCCGACTACTGAAAATGAAAAAGAAAAAAACACTGCCGCAAAAAAGAACGCAACTAATTGCAGCATTTGCATCGCGCGGCCCAATCTTTTGTGGTTAACCGTCAGATCATCGGGAGGGCATTCCATGAACACAATTCGGACGCCAGTGCACTTCAGGCACCAGCGATAAAGCGCGACAAAAGCGTTTCCTGCATGCTTTATCGGAGCTCGGCAATTTGGCTATGCACCCACGCAGCATCTATGACCACTTGTCATCTGACAAAAAGAAACGCGCAACAACGCGAGTTCTTTTCGACGTGGGTTATTTGCTTTTATTTTTTTTTTCACACTGCAATTTGTCGTTTTTTCGTCGGCTCTACCTTTATAAGAGGCGCACCTCAGCTTAAATTGCGCGAGCCCTCTGACAGTCCTTTTTGCAAGCTAGTTGTACATTAACTCTTTTGGTTCTGCGTTTGCACATAGTAGAGGCCCTGATAGACACCTCTGTGTAAACGAAGTGGTGAAGCAGCGCAAATAGTATGTTTCGCAAGATTATCAACCACCGCGTCACCAAGGTGGCAGCCGCTGGTGTTGGTGCAGCCGGTTCTGCGGTGATCTACTTGGACTACATCAGATCTCCCAAACCGTCTAACATGGTGAGCTCATACAAGCCTTTGGTCAAGGAAGTTCCCCCCCCGCCGAAGCGTGAGCAATTGTTGGAGAACCTCGAGAAGACTCCCGAGTTTGACGTGTTGATCATTGGTGGCGGTGCCACTGGTACCGGTACCGCTGTCGATGCCGCCACCAGAGGCTTGAACGTGTGTCTTCTTGAGAAGTTCGACTTTGCCTCGGGCACGTCGTCCAAGTCGACCAAAATGGCCCACGGTGGTGTCAGATACTTGGAGAAGGCCATTTTCCAGTTGTCCAAGGCCCAGTTGGACCTTGTCATCGAAGCCCTCAACGAGAGAGGCAACATGTTGAGAACTGCGCCGCATCTCTGCTCTGTTTTGCCCATCATGATCCCTGTTTATAAGTGGTGGCAGGTGCCTTACTTCTTCGCGGGTTGCAAGATGTACGACTGGTTTGCCGGTCACCAAAACTTGAGATCCTCGACCGTGCTCACCAGAGAGACCACTGCCGCCATGGCCCCCATGATTGACGACTCGAACATCAAGGCCGCCTGTGTTTATCACGACGGTACCTTCAACGACTCTAGAATGAACTCGACCTTGGCCATCACCGCCATTGGCCACGGTGCCACCGTTTTGAACTACATGGAGGTCAAGCAATTGATCAAGGACGAAAATGACAAGATTACTGGCGTATTGGCCGTTGACACCGAAACCAACAAGGAATACACTATCAAAGCCACCGCCACTGTGAACGCCACTGGCCCCTTTGCCGACAAGATTTTGGAAATGGATGCTGACCCTCAAGGGTTGCCACCCAAGACTGAGCAAGCCCCGAGAATGGTTGTGCCATCTTCCGGTGTGCACGTTGTCTTGCCTGAGTACTACTGCCCTAGAGATATTGGTTTGTTGGACCCTGCAACTTCAGACGGTAGAGTTATGTTCTTTTTGCCGTGGCAAGGAAAGGTTTTGGCCGGTACCACTGACACCCCATTGAAGAGCGTGCCCGAGAACCCTATTCCCACTGAGGAGGACATCCAGGACATTTTGCACGAGTTGCAGAAGTATCTTGTGTTTCCCGTGCAAAGAGAAGATGTCTTGTCTGCGTGGTCTGGTATCAGACCATTGGTTCGTGACCCTGCCACCATCCCCAAGGACCAGGAGGGCGTCGTTGGATCTACACAGGGTTTGGTTAGATCGCACTTGATTACTCAGAGCAACACTGGTTTGATCACCAT
Source organism: Debaryomycetaceae sp. JAC-2022a (assembly GCA_032598715.1). Taxonomy (NCBI): domain Eukaryota; kingdom Fungi; phylum Ascomycota; class Pichiomycetes; order Serinales; family Debaryomycetaceae; species Debaryomycetaceae sp. JAC-2022a. The sequence goes on along the minus strand of CP095439.1, from coordinate 167,715 downwards.
CTCCGGTGGTAAGTGGACGACTTACAGAGAAATGGCTGAGGAGACTGTCGACAAGGTCATCTCAAGCTTCGACTTCTCCAGCAAGAACTTGAAGCCCTGCCAAACTAACGAGATCATGTTGATTGGTGGTGATGACTATTCGAAGAACTACTCTGCCAGATTGATTCACGAGTACAAGATTCCCTTGAAGTTGGCCAAGCACTTGTCTCACAACTACGGTTCCAGATCTGCCTTAATCTTGGAGTTGTACCGTTCGTCCGACGTCAACAAGTTGCCCATCACTTTGGCGGCTACTACGGATTTTGCACCCTCTGCCACCATTGCCAGTGACTCCAACAACTTGTCTTACCAATCATTCGACGAGCCATTCACCATTGCCGAGTTGAAGTACTCCTTGAAGTACGAGTACATCAGAACCCCCATTGACTTTTTGGCCAGAAGAACCAGATTGGCGTTCTTGAACGCTAGAGAGGCATTGAGTGCCGTTGATGGTGTTGTTGAGATAATGAAGGGTGAATTGAAGTGGGACGATGCGACTGCCGAGAAGATGAGAGTTGATGCCAATGACTTCATTGGTAAGATGGGTATTTCGTCCAAGCAGTTTGATGTTTCGGAGTTCACCGTTAAATAAATTCTCCTCCGCTGTACAAATTGTGATTATTATTGATTTAATAGATAGAGAAATCAAAACTTAAAACTCCTTTTGAAAATAGCTTCTTCGTCTGTATGCCGTGATGTTGAAGATGCTCATGGCGATAATGAATAGAGATTCCCAGAGGAAGCTCATGAACGTAAAGTATGCCCAGTGGCCGTACACAAGCACGAATTTGCTTAGCGCGCCTTGTACTAGGTCCTGGCGACTGAAGGCTGCTGCAATTGTGTACGCCACCCTGACCGTTAGTATTGTCGCTGATAACCAAATGAACACAGCGTGAAAACAAATCAACATTTTGTTAGCATAGTTTGGCATCTGGTAGCATCTCATGGCACAATTTGCTGATACAGCGATTATGACGGCCAATCCAACAAGATAGACTAACGCTACAGCCTTGGCTAGCCCCCGATATGCTGCATGGTTTTGACGTATCAAAGAGTTGGAGACGATGGCAAGAATGATCCCTACTATTATAAGATACGTCGAGAAAGCGACAATATGATAGACAGGTCCGATTGCTGCTACCTGTTCGGGTTGATACTTTTGGTACACAAACTCTTCGGTGTCAGTATCCTTGTGTTGTATCGCGTCGGCACATTTGGCTCTGAGGAAATCACTCAATGGGTGCAAACTCAAGATCAAGTAACCCAACGACATTTGATCAAACATAAACGTCGGCACCAATAGTGAGGATTGTGGGTTGAAAAAATCAAAGTTGTCGCCCCATAGTACCAACGCACAACAGACGCCGACAAGTTTGAAGATGATGTATAGGGTCACGTAGAAGAAATAGATCCAAACCAGTAGGTAGATGGAAACGTCTTTTGTACGTTTTTCGTTGTACAACTTGCCAAAGATGACTGTATTTGCAATGAAGCAAACAAACGTGAGTGCTACTTGAACACATAATACGATCAACCACCTGTCATACAGATTTAGATCGGAAAAGTATGAAGGGAGAGGACCATAGTAATGGTTCGACATGTTGTTGACCAAGTTTATTTTATGGCTGGCTGCTAAAGCCAGGTTAATATACGGATGCAACAGATTGAAGCTAATCTATAAATCTTGGCTGACGTCATTTCTCATAGAGGGGAACTAAAACCAATGGAACAAAATTCGATCTCTAAGACCCACTTTCTAGAAATAGGCTATTGATTTTGTTATGGTAGTGGTTATGTCCACATGGTACACTTTAAACGGAGATGACTCGAAAGCTACTATGATCACTCACAACCTCTCTTTAAATAGACTGACGTAAGAACTGACGAAAACTACTATTCACCTCATGCATTCGACATTTTTCATGAAATAATATATGTTGAATATTATGATAAGTGAAGTGATGCACTCCTCCATCAATGCCATAAAAGTGTACCACTCAAACCGACCAAACAACAACGAGTACTTGCTAGGTTGTCCATCGAAGATGTTCGAATCACTAAACGCAGACAATATCGAATAGATACATCTTATCAACAAGAATGGTGCTGCAGATAGCAATATCGCGCCCTGTTGCATTGCAACAGTGGCATATGGGGCGGTGGACGACTGGAAACTGGTAATTAGGAAAATCAACAGTCCTGAACTTACAGCAACAGCAGCTAGAAACAATATCGAGGATACCTTGGTAAGGGTTTGGTATGTTTGCGGATCGGATGTCACATCGGAATACCCCACTATCGATAATATGAGTGCGACCAATATAAACAACGTCAAAATCTGGAAAGGGTGGAACCTTGGCTTTGGGGTACGTTCAATGGAATATGGTTGTTTCCAATCCTCAGCTGCAGCCGTATTATTGCTCGATAACATGTCCGAGCGCTTGTCGAAAAGGAATTCGATCATTGGCAAGAAGCTTTTGATCAACAAACTGAGGGAAACAGAATCAAAAATGAAGGTTGCAATTGTCAATCCCTCCGAGGGCCGCTTTTGGCGAAACCAAACACACGCACAAATCCCGCCAGTGATCTTGAAGGTGATGAAAAGTGACATATACAAGAGGAAGAACTTGTATATCGAAGTGATGTTCTTCTCGTATGGGTCTATCGCGTTTCGACGTGCAGCCAACACCTTGATGATAATAAACATAAAAATTGCTGCAATAATCGCAAAAAATGCGATTTGCACGTAGGTGACTATCTTCCATTCGGCGGTTGTCATACCTGATTATTTGATGGGTGATATTTACTGTAAATTAAACAGATTATGTTGCTTATTTAAACGATTTGCCTGGCGTTGGTAAGGCTTCGACCATGATGGGAGACATGTGTATGCATTTTACTTTGGCGCTTACATAACATTCTTATAAGCGGCTGAGATTATGCAGCATGGTGCGTAAAATCGGTCTGAACATATACTGTTTAATATTGTTGAATAGCACCATAGGCAACATCATCATTACGCTCATGAAAGGGGGACCGCTCACAAGGACAACTGGACTATACACTCGGACGAACAGCACTTCGCCGAATACGTGCGCAGCTCTGACCTGAACCACATTGGTAAGGTGTATCCTTCAAAACTAGCGACTAAAAACCTTCAATTTAGGTTTCACGTCGAAGTATATATGATACGGTGAGCGAGGCATGAAGTGGCCAATAGGCATCAGGTCCAATACTTTCTCGACAGCTAATAGTTTGCGTATATTTCGTACGTTGCAGCAGAGAATCGTTTTCTATCCGATTATGTAAGCGCATATGCAAGGTTATTGTTCATGCCACATGACCAACAAACGATCGTAAAATACGTTTTTGACACGAGTCGATGGAGTCGCAAAACTCACGCGCAATTTTGTATCTAGAGATTGGCTCAGCTCAAAATACCTTACTTCAGTGCCCTGATAGCTTCAGTTCTAGCTTTTCAATCAAAGATGGCACCGAGAAAAGATCGATGTCTAAGCTGCCAAAAGCTCAAAATAAAGGTGCGTTTACAAGAGGACTCATTCATATCGTCTCACTAACGAGCATCAGTGCAACGAAGGCAAACCGAAGTGTGAATATTGTATTGCGACCGATAAACTATGCGTGTATCTCGATGTGAACAATTTCAAGAAGACTCAGACGAAACACAGTCAGACGAAACACCAAGGGCCACGACCGACGAAGCACCCAAGGAACAACTCAGGTAGCTTAGTTGCGCAACCATACAACTCAACAGAGAAACTGAATGATCCAGAACAGATCGAACCACTACATTTGATATACTCAAAATATCTCACGCGACCGAAATCTCTGGTGTTTTGCAATTCATCCCAACTATGCGTCAGTGAGTTTGAACTTCGGTTGTTGCACTTTTTCGAAAATCACTGCATTCCCTCATTTTCTCGCAATGTTTCCGGTAAGATAAATAAGATGTGGAAGTTTGAGGTGCCGATGTTGTGGCATCAATCGAAACTCTTGCGCATGTCAATTTATCTGTATAGTGCGATGAACCTATGGCCATTGTGCGACCTTTCAAGCTTGGCAAGCCCATCCACCAGCAATTTGAGAGTTACTAAACAAGGCGAGCCCTACCACGAAATGATAGACCCATGCAGCATACCACGAGGAGGAAACTTGTACATGCAGACGGTGAAATATTTTTCAGAGTGCCTAAACTTGACGGCGTATGGTTTGAACAGTGTCATAAACGGAATTGAAGAGTTAACAGTTTTTAAATCCGCAGAGATCTTGATTTCTGGCACAATGATATTTTCCTTCCTAGGCATGCATCCTCATCAACTTGTGCCATTGGTTGCCTTTACAAATGAAGAGGCAGCTGATCAAGTAACAGATCTTATGGGTATATGCGACAGCTTAAGGGCCACATTTTTAGGCAATATCGGTAAGATAATGCAATCGCCTTACAGCGGATTGTTTCGAACCGATGAATGCATGGAACCTAAAGAGTCATTGAGATATCCCATCATTGAAAATTTAAGACGTCATCTCCAGCAGAATATCTTCTCAGATTACCACCATACATTCAAAGAGGCAATAGATCAACTTGAGCTGTGTGTGTATCGAGCAGTTGTGCTCAACTACCCAGTGCCCTTATTTCGTTGGATTTTGATGCAAGATGAATTAAATCGAGCGGTGCGGCAGCAAGACGCATTTGCCCTAAAAATATTATTCAACTTTGCTTCACTTTGCAACATATGCAGGTTTCACTTATTTCCTGGTGCGAATATGTGGTTGGACTATATTGAGTGGTACAGACGTAATATCTATCAGTGGCTCGGCGAAAATAGTTGGATCGGTCTGGATGACTGTCTGTTGTACAGTATGGCTGTCAAAAAGAAATTTGCAGCAGTAGATACTTGCAAGATTGGGAACTTGAACCCTTTCAATGAATGATATCTTTCAAGTGGGCACGGCGGTGTGAGAAATTTGTCACTGGAATAAAATTCCAGCAGGCATTTTGGTGTTTGCGCGCCACTTGACCTGTCATATATATTTTTATGCGCATTGTCGTTCCATTTATAAATTAGTTTTTAATGAGGATGGAGACTTTGATGTACACAGTCTTACTGAAATCACCACATGCAAAGAGGAGCTTGGCGTAGCAAGTTGATAAACAGCACTGAAGTTCTGAGCCACAGTACTACTAACTCATCTCGTTCGACGTGCTCTCCTATACCACCGGATAAAGAGGGTGATGTTCTCAAAAAAAAGCGCTCAAAAAATGGTTGCACAAGCTGTAAGAAGTTGAGAATAAAGGTGCGTTGAATGACTATAAGCAGAGTTCACTAGCTGGGCACTTACTAACAGTCAAGTGCGACGAAGCTAAACCTTGTTGTGAGTATTGTCGCCATACTGATCGAGTGTGTATATACCCTAATGCGGTGGTGACACCAGGTGGCGTCATCGAGCTTCATCAACGACAACTTGGCTACCAGGGATCCCTTAATGCCAATTGGCACAGCCTTCGAATATCAAAGTTCGAGTATCGATTATTACATTTCTTTCAGACCTTTTGTGTGCCTCTTTTCTCCTTTAACGTCAACCCAGCTGTGGACAGGGTTTGGCGGCATGAGGTACCTAAACTTTGGCAACAGTCGGATCTTGTGAGGCAGTCGATATTTCTGTTTAGTGCAATCAATTTGTGGCCGCTTTGCGGGCTAGATCCAGGCATCTCATTAGAGTCCGTCCGACCCGATGAGCTTTACCGCTTGGTGGATCTGAGTGATGGCGCGACAACGATGAGAAAACTCCTTGATGGTAAGTCCCCAAGCATAATGGATGACGTGGCTCTGCTGAGTACAGACAGTTTATACTGTCGTACCACATCATATTTCCTTCGAAGCGTTCACCAAACCAATGCAGAGTTGGCATCGGGAGAGCCATCCATTTTTTCCAACCTCCACGAAGTCGCTTTCGGTGGTGGCGTTCAAACCAGCCAATCGAGTGGTTTGCGCTCACAAGAAGTTAAGACTCGACATGCAGAGATTGTCATTTCGGGTATTCTACTCTTTTCCTTCTTGGGCGTCCACCCTCATAGGTTGGTGCCCTTGGTCGCCTTTGATGATGGCGATGCATCCGATGCTGTCACAAATGTCACAAGAGTTGACGACTTCACTCCACTTCCGGTCAAATCCGACATGCTCGCTATATGCAATGGCATACACCATACATTGATACAAGCGTCGGGCATTTTGCTGGAGTCAACGTTTCTGGATCTATTTAGCGATCACGAACGTTTCGCGGAGTTGCCAAAGAATGGAAGCAAATATCCTTTGATTGAGTGCCTAAAATCATGTTTGTCGGGCTATATGATCGAGCATAAGTTCAACGAACTTATCAACGCCCAGTCCTCTGAGGAAACTGAGGTGTTTCAAGATAGCGTGCGCTTGCTTGAGATATGCCTTGACAGATGCGTCGAAAGGAAATACCCAATACCAATATTCAAGTGGATTTTGGCAATCGATACGAACTTTGACAAGTACGCCAGGGCCAAGAACCCAATTGCGTTGAAGATTTTGTACTTCTATTCGGCTCTTTGCATCTTGTGCCGGTTCCTGCTTTTCAAAGAATCTTCGATTTGGTTGGACTATCTCCAGTGGTATAAGGACTACAACTTCAAAACATACGGCGTTTGGTTAAACAGCGATGATGAGTTTCTTTATAACTTGATCGTTGTTGAAGACTACATGCTCGAATTGGACCAGTTTCACCTAGTTGGGCAGATTAACCCAACGTCCATGGCTCACGACAACTCTCTGTGCTGAATTGATGTTATTATGATACACTGATGCTCCATGGTTGTAAATCTATTTCTCCACCAAGCCGAGGTCGTCAAGCTTCTCTGTCAATTTGTTGACTCTAGCCTTCCTTATTTGGTTGGATCTTTTTTTCTCGGTGGTCGTGGGTCTGCCGTTGGCCGATTTGTACTCATCATACCCACCAAATTCGTCAACCCCATCGTTGTTACCGTATTTGGCCTGATAGTCCGTTTGAGGCTCTCTCAAAATGTCCCTGATGCTTTCATTGCTTACAAGCTGACTGTGCACGCCAAAACTAAAGCACCACTTCAAGTGAATCAATCTGAGGTAGAGGAACCAGCTATTGATGGCCAATGTTCTTGATTTGGAGAGCTTGACGTAGCTCGAGTCCATCATCGAGTTGATGTATTCGACTCCAAGGGGTGATCTCTTGTACACCTCAATTCGTTTTTCCAGGTCAGTGTACACTCGTATTGTGCTGGCAATGTCTCTGAAAATGGAGTGGGTTACTTTCTTGTCCTTTTTGGTAATCTTGTGGCTCGATAAATTTGCAAGTCGATCCACAATGGAAAGAAGCTGCTCCTGCTCGTAGAAAGGAGCGTTGTAATTGTAGTCTTCGTCGAGATCTTCTTCGCCATCCTCGTCATCTGGTGCATAAGTATAAACTTCGTAGCACAAGGCAATCACTCTGCCAGCAGCCTTGGAGATCTCAATGTTGACGTCATTGTCGAGTAGGGTAACTAATTTTGGCGTTATATCAGTGACAAACTCGTTCAAGTAGTCACCGCGGCCTAGAAGTGTAAGCAAACACCCACATCCATGCAAAGCAGCCACTGCCACACTTGCCTCCGATTGTGCCTTCAGGTTGCTGTCACTCACAATGCGCTTATCCTCTTGCTCATCGTTGATCAATGTCGAGTATTCGCGATCCCCCGTTTCCAAGTCTCTCGACAATTGAATCGAGCTCTCGGCAAAGCCCTCGGCGACTTCCAAGAACGAGCTCACCTTCTCATCGAGTCCAAAACTTGTTGAACCGTTATGCAAAACCATCAACATGGCAGTAACACCGCTTATTATCGATGATTTGTTTTCATTGGTGATGATCGCGGTCGCTGGATCGTGTATCAATCTTGATAGCACCGACATTAACTCGGTGCTGATCAAGCCGCCGAATTCATCAATGTCGCTGCAAAGCAATGCCACACATGACCTCAAGAGAAGCAAAAACTCAGTAGCAGAACGGTACTCTCCCGCAGTCAAATTCTTTAAAAGTCGGGCAACTTCATCTTCACCGATGTAATTCTCCTGCATGTTGGAGTCAACTTGCTCCTGGTTGTACACGATGAGCGGTTTCGCTACAATCAACCTATAAAGCTGGGCCAAGAGCAATTCGCGCGACTGGGACGACACGTCATTACGCGAGGCTTCAAGTGAGGCGATGATCTCATTAATTGACGTGTAGCTCAGCTGGATGCGCGATTGATTCATTTGGCGGGCCATCTTCTGTATATAGTCATGCGAGTTACCGTCCAACTGAGGGTTACTTTCGACATTGTTGGCCTCGTCAAGGATTTCTTTCTGTTTCTTCTCTAATAAAAGCTGGAGTGACTCTAGTCTCTTCGACAAGATATCTTCAATGCTATTGAAATTAACGTCCAAGGCGCCATTTTCCTCGCCATCTACTTGTGGCGTCCTCACCCGCGATTGCGACCGTGAGGACGTGTTTGAAAGCACATCGTCCAATCTGCCGAAAGGTTTTCTCAGCATTTTATTAGGTTGCAGTGGCAAAAGAAGTTATTCTCTTTTGTATCGCGGTCAAGTTTGCTCTTCAGTGGTCAGGTCATAACGAGGTCGTGCGCTGGTAAATTGTGTAGTGTGGGGGCCATGGCCAAGACCTGGCCAAGCTATTAGCTGAATGCGAAAAGTACTTTTGTTCCTTCTCTTGCCACATATCTCTAGTGTGTCCTCTTCAGAATGCAATCTCGTAGGGCAAAACGTACACTTTATCACCATCCTTCCTCACCGTCTCCTTCTTGGTATCCAGGGGCAACAGCTTTCGCATATCAAACGCATCTATCTTATCATCAACTCGGTTGCGGTCGGTGGGCATTTCCTTGCCGTAGTAGCCGATCACGCGGCGGTAGACGCTGTATCCCAACTTCTCGTACATCTGTCGCGCCAAAGTGTTGGTGACCTTGACGAACAAATCAATGAACCACGTCTTGTAGGGCTCGCCGCTGGTTGCATCCTCCAAGTGTTTGCACAAGTACGACGCCAACCCCAATCTACGGTACTGTGGATTGACAGTGACTGCTGTGATGTGTGTGTGCCACTCCTTGCGGTCGAGTCTACCCTCGGTCTTACCCATCATGTAGCCGCTGATCTCGTGCTTTTGGCCGAAATCGTTACTGATCTCTACAGACTTGAAAAAGAGAGACGGCCACTCGGTGAGATATTGAGAATAGAATGACGCATTGAAATTTTCCGTGAGCGCGTCGAGGTTGACCGGATTTGTCTCGAACAAGTCGGTCATCTGCATGGGTTTGACAGACGTCATACTGCAATCGTTTGTCGCTGTGATTGTCGAGTCTCACCACTGATTTTTCTCGGTGTAGTGAGTGGCCCGCCCAATTTCGTGATGTCATTTTTTTTCAGTCGGGTCGCACTTTTAATGCTCTTCATTGTCAACACACACTTCTTCCTCTCAAACAATACAACGTGAACATGTTCGGAGGTCCAGGCAGCAACCAGCCCACTGAGGAACAAAGGAAATTACAAGAGCAGTACGCTTACGACACTTTGAGGACGGCCAGTCTTATTGCCGCTACCTTGTGGGTCACCCCTATTGTGTTCCACTACGTGAAGAAGCAATTTTAGGTGGTTTTGGCGCCACCATGCACTTTGTACATACGTACATTCGAAATACACCCTATCTAGTCTATAAATCTTTTCAGTCATCATCGAGAAGTGCCTCCCTTAGCTTGGCAATCTTGGTGGCCAATGTAATAAACTCCATGCGCTCGGCAATCTTTGTAGCCGCGAACAATGCCTTATCTGACTTAATCAACCGGGCCACACTGAATGCTCTCGATAACTGCTCCTCCTGGCACGACTGGGCAAACATCTTGAGCAAGGAGCGATCAAACATCATGCCATAGGTCTCCAACCTCTCGGCGTTGTCTTCGTCCTCTGCGTCCTCGTCGTGATTGGCCATGGCCTCGTGCACCATTCTACCCATGGTTAACGCGCGCAAAAACATCTCTGCCTGGTCCTCCTCCTCTTGTGCCTTGAGGTACCGCACGGGCAACTTTATTGGCACCTCGATGGGAAGGGGAAGCGGGAACCGCGGGTACTTGTTGCCACTTTTCAAGATCAAAAGGCTCACCTGGTCCTTGTAAAGCCCCAAGGGCCACGCGTTCCAATTTCGCTTGCTGTCATTCAGGCCATCTTCAGTGATGCTATGGCGCAAGTTGAGGATGGGGATCCACTTGCCGTTGTTCGATTCTCTCCAGTTCAGCAACACCATCAACGTATCGTCGTGCCCACCAACAAGACATGGATCGTTGTTTTCGTTAAAGAAAATGCCCTTGATTAAGGGCGCATCGACGTTGGCCACATTAGTGAGCGGGAGCACCAGATCCTGTTGCACAAATCGGTAGTCCTCACTAACGTTTATCACCAGATATGTGTGTGTTACCGGCGAGACCTCATTGACGACAAACACAATGTCGCCTGATGAGATGAGACTGAGCACTGGCGTCAGTTTCATGAGATAGATGCACACTCCATACAAGTTGAAAAACCGAATGTACCCAAGGTTAGTCCCCACCACGATGATCTCGTCGCCATTGGGTGGGCCGTATGTGCTGGTGATTGTGGATGCCGTGATATATTCACCAGGCAATAAGGGTATCTGATGCTCCCACGAATCCTGAAGCGAGTCGTGGTGTCTGTAAAAGATCTTGCCGGCATTCGTTTGCCTGGATTCACCTGAACATCCCAATAATATTCCGCGCCGGTTGATTGAGCACATGTCGAACACATTATAGTCGGTGAAATGATAATCCTTATTGATAGCACGATCGAAGAATGACACCGTGATGCTCTGCTGGCCAGGCGTGTCATTGGACCTGACACACCACGCGTAGCCGATCGGCGTCATCGAAAGGTATCTCCTGCTGGTCACCGACAGTTTGTCTGCAGTCCAGGGAGTGGCCCCGGGGCAATATGGCTTTAAGGGGGTCGGGGAGTTGTGATGCACGGGCGTTGCCAGACGGCTCTTATGGTCTCCATTGGATGCATGCAGACGTCTCTTTCGTGGATGATGGTCTTCGACCTCATCGTCCTCGTCAATGATCATCGAATCCTCCAAGTGGTGGGGTCTTGAAGGCCGGTCGTCAAGATCGACATCCTCTTCTTCTGCAAGGCTGTCCTCATCGGCCTGATCGAGAAACAAATTCTCCACCTCTTCTGATTGCTTCAGCACTGCGTCAGCCACACAAACGACTTCGCCATTAGTGGTACCCACAAACAAATCAAGACGCGCCGAAGCAGACTTGGGTTGGCCCCACGCCAAGTTAAGAGGGAGCCGAGTGGCCGAAGTAGATGTGAGGTTGAGCGAAAGCAACACGTCATCGCGTTGTCTGAGGCTGTGTATGCTGATGCTTCTAGACTGATCAACAACGCCAACGTGCTTGCCGCTTGGAGACACGGCGATGTCTACCACAGTTTCAAACTCCCCAATACAGTAGGCCGCTTGTTTCCAGTTGCTCCTCTCGTAGACGGCAATGTTGGTCTTGGTTGGAATGAGCAAAAGTTCGCCATTGGCAGTCCACTGTGTCTTTGTGGCCACCCATTGTAGCTTGTGCTCACTAGCAAAGTCAACCTCATCCATGGAAGTGTTCACCTTGGCTGGAAGGCACCCCTTGATGGTATCCAAAAGGGCAAGCTTCTCGTTGATCACCAGATAAATCTGTACGTCGCCACTGGCTAGGCTGACAGCCAACATTTCGCTGGTGGCATTGTAAGTGACATTAACCACCAGGTTGGGGAGGTTCATATTGATAATCAGATACGGCTTTGTCTGCAAATCTATCACTACCAAGCTCAAGTCATCCCCGCCAGTCACGACGCGCTTGCCTTCGTTGATGTAGCATGCGTCGCGCAAAGGGAGCTCAGAGCGGTAGAGGTCCCCTGTGGACTCGCTCTTGTCCAAGTCCACGACCTCTAGGTTGCCGCCCGTGGTAGTGATCAACACCGTGTTGTCTCCTGTGCAGAGACTGGTGACGTTTTCCAGCGTGTCGATAGAGATTGGCTCCAAATCGGGCTCCAGCGGCCTAAACACTTTGAGTAACCCGCCAGAGTTACCCACCACTAAACGGTGCCTAACGTTGTCGAACGCGACATACGAGTTGCCATCCGGGAATGCAGTGATCCTCTTCTCAGACATCTATTGGTTTATCAGCTGTCTTACTCGATCGCGCCTGAAATCTGAAAAACGAAAATAGAGGCGCGTGACACGCGTCGCGTTTGCACTGTGATTTTCGATGTGTCGACACGATGATAATGGCTGCGAAAACTATAGCCCCCCACTTTTTGCGGGCAATAGACAGCTGCGTGGATGACAAGGATGTTAGTGGTGTCACTTTGCTCGCACGCCCCAAAAATGTCGGATGACGCCGTACTATCAAAGTGCACGCGTAATGCACCGGGCATTGCAACACTTGCGTGTTTTGTTAAAAAAAGCTATGACGCCAACTCTGCGAAGCACACCCACGCAACCGTGGCCCCACATCCCAATGCGGTTTTCCGCTCCAGCTTGCCCGTATCGTTCCAGTACCTCCAAAACTATCGTCCAACGAAACAGAATCTACCTCAAAACTTGCTGGCGTAATCGTTGATCCTTATTGGTATAGAAAATTCCCTCACTCGACAAGTTGCGGGATTTTGGCAGATTGGACTATACGCTACGACTTATTTTTTCTAACACTAAATCAATCAATTATAATTTCTGTGAGGCCATGTGTCAAAGCGCAGCTGACAACGTCATACACCCGGACACCCAAGTATTTTCGACGTAAATGCTTCAAAAAGTGCGAGAATATGCAAGATGGTGAAGTAGATTGTGCGCCATTTTTTTGAAGGATTTCTTCAACAATGTGGTATGAGAGGATGGCTGCTCAAAAGAGCTTTGAAGTCCACATATTTTGCAGCATCGAAGTCACAGACAACACCATCAAACTCATGTATTTTTCTTTGCGACGCCAGGACGATCGACCCTCGAATTCGAGTGTGTTTCATACCAGTTGGGGATATTCCCTCAAATAATTGTTTGCGTTTAAAATTATGCGGCTGAGCATGCAGGGAGTACGAAAAAATAGAATCGAAGCATTGCAGCCATTGTCACCCACTTTCAAAAGTGTCGCGAGGCGAAGCCGTGGCTCGTTTGCCCCCACTGGCGTATCTGGATCCAATCTGGTAAGAGGAGCCGCACAGCCTCGCCGCATTCTTCGGCGGTAGGGCTCAATCCCAAATAATCTCACCACAACGAGCTACCGCAAAAATGTAAATGGTGGAGAATTTTTCTTGTCTAGCGCTTAAGCGTAGAGTATAAAGCTCAAATTGTAGCCGGTGAATTTGCAGAGAATACTGGATTATCTTAAGCAAAAGTATCTCCTTGCCAGCTTCAGCAAATTCATCCTTTTCTTTCGTGAGTCCCTTCTTGCAAGGTATGTCCAACAGCCGGCAAGCGCGCCGACCATCGTCAACACACTCAAATCTGTTCGATGAAGAAGAGTCGGTCCGTTCCGCACATTACTCTGATGAAGATGATCTAGAGGATGACGTTTCGCAGACTTCAAACGGAAACCTTTCGCACGCGCCCGCCAAGAAGCAAAATTGGCGACAGGTGGCCTACCTTTCCTTCACCTCATTGGGAGCCATCTACGGTGACATTGGAACGTCCCCGCTTTACGTGTTGAGTACCATCAAGTACCCCAACAGCCCGCCGTCCAAGAAGGACCTCTATGGCGGTATCTCTCTCATTTTCTACCTCTTCACCATCGTTGTCATCATCAAATACATTTTGATTGTATTGGTAATTGGCCCCAACGATGGCGAGGGAGGACAAGTGGCCATTTACGCAAAAATTGCGCGGCACCTAAAGATTGGGCCCAAGGGCGTCACAATCCCAGGGGGGCCCGAGAAGGACGACATGACGTTGCTTACAAGGCAAGAGACCTCGCTGAGCTTCATTTCGTTGAACAAGCGCATGAACGACTTCAAGAACTCGCCGCGCATGATCAAGATCGTTTCCAAAGTCATCTTGACGTGCTGCTTTTTGGGGTGCGCCTTGGTGGTCTCCGATGGCTTGTTGACGCCGACCACGTCGGTGTTGTCGGCCATTGCGGGTATCCAGGTGGCGCAGCCATCGTTCAACGCTGTGTTGGGTGTGTCTGAAGCGGTGTTGGTGTTTCTTTTCCTCATGCAACAATTGGGGTCCGCCAAGATTTCGTTGGCGTTTGCACCCATCATCTTCTTGTGGTTGGTGGGGTTGTTCGTGGTGGGCGTCATCAACATTGCCAAGTTCCAACCCGGAATCTTCCGCGCGTTATCGCCTTACTACGCCATCGAGTTGCTCAAGGCCGGCGGTATCGATGTGATTGGTGGCGCCATGTTGGCGATCACGGGAACGGAGGCTATGTTCGCCGACATTGGCCATTTCGGGCGCCTTCCCGTGCAGTTGGCCTTGTCAATGTTTGTGTATCCGTGCTTGATGATCACGTATTTGGGCCAGGCTTCGTACTGCGTCAAGCACCCCGATGCCATCTCCAACTCGTTTTACTTGTCCATCCCTGGCGGCACTGGCAGTGGCCCGTATTGGATCATGTTCATCTTGGCGACCCTTGCCACCATCATCGCCTCACAGGCGTTGATCTTGGGGGTGTTCTCAATCATTGCTCAGATGATCAACTTGGACTGCTTCCCAAAGTTCAGAATCGTTCACGTCTCCAAAAACTACGCGGGCAAAGTGTACATCCCCTTGGTCAACTGGCTCTTGTTGGTGGGCGTGTGCGCCACCACCGCCGGGTTCAAAAATTCGAACAATGTGACCGCCGCTTACGGGTTAGGTATTCTGATCGATTTCTTCGTCACCTCAATCTTGGTGATGATTTGCATGCTCTATGTGTTTGAGTGGAACATCCTCATCCCAATTGTTTTTGGGTTGTTTTTCCTTCCCTTGGAGATGGTGATGATTGTGTCCAACGTCAAGAAGTTTGTCCATGGTGCGTGGTTCCCGCTCTTGATGACGGCGGTCTTCTACAGCTTTTTCAGCTTCTGGCGATGGGCTCGCTCGAAGAAGGTGGAACAAGAGTTCGCCTCGAGAGTGCGCATTGGCGACTTGTACCCTTATTTCAGGCATGTCCCTATTGTCAATACGGTTGACTTAAGTGGCATGCCCGTGGCGGCAGTCAAGAAAAAGGCCTTACTAGCCGACAAGGTGAACGAAAGCAGTAACCTGCTCACGCTGTCGGCTCACGGCTCGACGCATGACTTGAACTCAGTGCTCGACATGAAGCCGCCTGAGCAAGATGGCGCCACCACCTCACACGCCAACCCGTTGACTCAAGACAACGACGACAGTGACGAGTTGGTGGTCAACTCCTTCTTTGGTGACCACCGCTTGAAAAGGTACGACGGGGTGGCCATCATGTACGGCGACGCCATGCACACATTGAACTCGCCTAACACTGTGCCGCAACTCTATCGCCTCATGGTGGAGTCCTTCTCGTCTATCCCTACCATTTTCATCTTTTGCGCTGTGCGCGTCTTGTCCATCCCGGTGGTCCCCGAAGAGGAACGTATCTTGGTGGCCAACATGAAGATCCCCGGGCACTACAAGTGCGTGATCAGGTTTGGGTTCACCGAGCACATAAAGATCGACGAGGAGCTCTTGAAGCATGTGTTGCACCTGTTCCCGGCCTCTTCGAACTTGATCCACCGCACCCACACCCGTGGCCAGGACGTGCCCATCTTACACATATTTGAAAACGAGCTCATCCGCTCGCACCGCTTCGCTAGCGAGGAGGACTACACCCGAAACCCGTTCATATGGGCAAAACGGTATGCTAGAAAGTTCCTCATCAACCACTGCTTCAGTCCCATCAGCAACGCCTTCAGGTCCAAGGGTGAGATTTTGAAGATTGATGAAACGGTGACGCACCAACGCAAGTTATTCATCGGGACCGTTGTTAGAGTATAATGAATATGTGGGGTTGCTCCAGAAAACCCCCGGCTCCCTACAACCCCTCGCGTAATTGTGTATATCATGCCCACTCGGGTTTTGGCTCTGAGTTTCCTCTGCTGCCTCTGCCCCTGCCTCTCCAGCTGCCGCCGCGGTTGTTGCCACGATTGCCGCCTCTGCCGCCGCGGAAACCACCTCTGCCTCTGTTTCTTCTGCCGTCGACTTGAGTCTCGCCAAAGGTATCGAGATTGAGAGTCTTTTCCTCCGCCCATCTCATAGAATTTCTCTCGTCTGCCGACGACGAGATTGTGTCAAAAAAGGACGACTGCTTGTTGTAGTTGGGTTGCTCTGCTGACGTGGCTAGAGGCGGCTGCTCTCTGGTGAATCTGGCGTTGGCAGATTGAAAATCAAACTCACCAACGTCACGGCTTGCTGGGGCCACCGGCGCCGCTTGAGGCTGCAGTTGTGGCGGAGACTGCCGCGCGGCAGATGGCTGCGAAGGCGTTGGTCTAGCCACTGGCTGCGGTTGCTGTGGTTGGGGGCGGGTGGGCTTGGTAGTGGACGGAGCGGACAGCTGCAGCGGAGGCGGTGCATGTGACTGTTGATGCTGCTGGTGCTGCTGCGACTGCTGAGGCGCTGGCGCGGGTTGCGGGTAGTACTGCTGCTGCTTCACCTCTGGCTTGACCTCTTCAATAGGAGTGTCCAACACAGTGAGATCCTTGACATCGGACCCTCGGAACACCACGTACTCGTACACATCGTTGCCCGCTGGAACCTCCAAGTTGGGGTTGCCCGCCTGCGCCATTCTGCCCTCCGTACCTAACAGACGCACCAGCTTCAATGCCACAGTGGAGTCTTGGGCATTGATGTTGTCAAGGAGACCCACATACCGGAGGCCCTTGTTAGAGACCAACGAGATCGTCTTGCCAATGTATTGCGACATGATGAGGCGTGAGGCGGTAGGTTGGCGGCGCGCTGTCGGTCGAAATGTACTGGCGCAATTTGGGCGCGACACTACTCAGCACTGTCTTCGTGATACGGTGAGGTCGGTCGAGAAGGGTCCACTGTTGAGAAAGTGAAAGTCAAGGTTGTGTGGGGTAAATGCTCGAGTGGATGATTGGCTAGACGTGGGGGTACGTGGAGAAGGTGTGGTGGTCGGTTGATTTCACCACCATGTGGCTGCAATTGCGCATTTGATCCCCAGTTAGCAGAGGCCGAGGGACGAGACCAAGCTGACGTGAAGTCGAGATCTAACCGAGATGTGTTTCTTAAAGCTGCTGCCTTGAAAACTTAGTTATTGTGGCGTTAATTGGGATGGCCGCATAAACTGATTATTACATGTGTGCAGCCAAAGTTGCACTTTTCAATAAAAATCGAGGACTCGTAAGATCCAACTATTTTCGTTACGATGGAGCGATGAATAGCAATTGTCTTATCACCAGACCAGCGTCCACCCTGTGCGACCCCAATATGGCTCCTTTGAATGACTAGGCTGAGTTGCCCAGCCTTCAACTAACGCAAACCTGCACATAACATTCACGTCGATTTTTTATCCGAATGCCAACCAGTGTGCCACTCGATACGCCTGCCAATCATGCTGGACTCTGCCGACAATGTCAACCCCGTTGGCAACGAAGAGGAGTACCACAGTGAAAACGAACAATACAACCCGGACCAGGTGATCGAAACTGAGCAGCCGCCGCAGGAAAACTACGAGTTGGCTGACAGTGATGACATTGTGGATCCAGCGCTCCAGGACGACCTCGCTGAGCGACCGCACACTGGCGAAGAAGTAGAGGCGGCCAACGAAGAGATACAGGAAGAGGAGGAGGACATTTTCGGCATCCAGGCGCACAAGACTGCCGGCGGGCCGCTGGGAGTGACCAAGAAGAAGAATGTGCGCAAACTGAAACTGGTCCACTCGGTGCCATCGCAGGCCGCCAGTGACGACCCTGGGTTCGTTGGGTTGCATGAGGACGAGGGAATAGAGTACAACCGATACGAGGACCCCCAGGCGGCCCGCAGACGCCTCTTGGAGGAGAAAATGGACTCTGCCGTCAAGCAGAAACTGACCCGTCGTCGCAAGGCGGATGAGGACGACTTGGAGAGGATGCAGGATGACCGCATCGACGATTTGAAAGACCGCATGATCAAGGCGGCCAACTTGGACGTGGAGAAGAATCTGCAGGGCCAGATTGCCACCGAAAAGCTCAAGATGTTGAGCGAAGTGAGCGCGGTGTTGGCCAAGGCCGACTTGGCAATCTCGATCTTGGACAACAATCTCTTGGAGGCCGTGCGGTTGTGGTTGGAGCCGCTTCCGGATGCGTCCATGCCGGCGTACCAGATCCAGAAGGAGCTCATTACGGCTCTCACGAGTCTCCCAATAAAGACGGACCACTTGATCGCCAGCGGCATTGGCAAGGTGCTTGTGTTTTACCAACGCAGTCAGCGCACCGAGGCCAACTTGAAGAGAATCGTGGACAACTTGATTGGAGACTGGACGCGTCCCATTTTAAACAAGTCCGACCTGTACAAGGATCGCACGATTCAATTCAACGAGTACAACAAGTCCAAGTACACCAACCAGTTACAGCTGAAACGCCACCAAAGTGGCAAGAAGGAGGAGAAGACGTTGTACGAGCAGAGTGCAGAGAGGAGAAAACGAGCGGCGATTCCATCGGCACGCACCACCGCGTACAAGATTGCTCCGCGGGTCGATCCAAGCTTATTGAGACGCCAGCAGATGCGCACGGGCGGCAGCGGGCTTCGCGACGAGCGCTACCGCAGGTTGAACCAAAAATTGACCACCTTGGGCACCAAGAAGAAGAACGTCAAAAAGGGCGGACCATCAATCGAGGGGAGAAACTTGGCAATGTAATGCACCTCGACGTATTAATGTGTAGCCGATGGCAACCAGAGGTGTTCGTGTGCAGTACAAATTGGCCGACGGCCGCACTAAGTAACGATGTATGCTATTATAGCCAATATACACATAGCGAGCTTAGGATCTGGGCTTCTCCTTCTTCTCCTTCCACAAGGCCAACAAGGAAACACCGGAGACCTTGACCACCTTAAATCTGACACCGGGGATATCACCCTTGGCCTTACCTCTTCTACCGAACCCGGCGAGCAAAACCTCGTCGTTCTCGTCGACAAAGTTCAAGCAACCGTCATTGGGGACGAAGGCAGTCACCTTCTTACCGTTCTTGATGAGCTGCACTCTAACACACTTTCTGATAGCGGAGTTGGGCTGCTTGGACTCAATACCAATCTTCTCCAACACGATACCCTTGGCGTGCGAAGAGCCACCAAAGGGAGAGGACTTGAAGGCAGTGCCTAACAATCTCGACTTGTAAGACTCATCGGCCCATCTGTTGTCACGACGGTGGACTCTCAACTTTCTGGCAGCGTTAAGACCTCTAGGCTTTCCTTTACCCATGTTGTGCTAGTTGTTATAGTAAGGGAAGAAGCGAGAAATTTCGAAAAAATCGGAAAACAATTTTATCGCAGGCGCTCGAGAGCCCTGCAGGGCATTTGGGCCTGCAGACAACCCACTTTTTTTCTGTCGCGCGGCAGCGTGACGTTAGGGCAGAGCCCTAATGTATCGATATGATCAAACCTCAACCTGGGGCTAATTGATAGCGGTGCTACATCACGCCACACCGCCACATGTCGAATCGCTCTTCGCCAATTGTATCTATTCTATCAGTGCTTTCGCGCAGCCAACCCCCTCTTTGCTCTCAACAGGTTCAACAAGAACAAAAACAACAAGTCGAGCTGGTCCTTGAACATAAACAACAACCCTTGCACAAACACCCCCTTCAACAACTGCGGCGCAATGCCCTTGTACAACCCGTGGAAGCGCTCGGTGGCCCAGAGATGTTGCAACGCCTCTTGGAAATTGTTGAACTTGACCTCCTCCTCTGCGCCCGTCTTGACCTCCTTGCTCGACTTCTTTTGTAAGATAGCCTTGGACACAATCAACGGCTGTGTCGCCACAGTGGCCAACGACTTGGCCAACACCCCGATCAGGAAGCTCTCCAAGGGCCCCAAGTACTGCTTGGACCCGTACAAGAGCAGTCTCAAGCGCTCGTACAGCCCGTAGGTGATGGAGGGGTTGATGCACAACACCAACAGCACCCGCAACCCGCGCCACAACCCGGTGATGCCGTCCTGCTCCAAAATGTCGCGCGCCAACTCCAACAAGTTCTTCAGCGACTTGTCCGTCTGCTGCTGCGTGGTGATGACGCCGATGGGCATGGTGAACAACTGCGAGATGGCAGCGGCGAGCGCGCCTAAGAACAACTCAGTGGCGGTGTTGGGCTTGTGGTTGGGAATGTGCTTGTAGAGATTGGCGTAGACGCGTTTGACGATGGTGTACCAGTAGAAGTAGGAGAAGTTCTGTGCCGCCGTGCCCAAGATCGACAGCAAGAGGCCGTGGTACCACCCCAATATGCCCTTTTTGCGGTGGATCTTTTGCAAGCAGTCGAGGGTGTTCTTGTACTTGAGGGTGGCCGCCTTCTCGGGATCGTCGGCTGCCTTCTCCTTCCTGGCCACCTGTGTCTGGATGAGCGTCTTGCTCAAGTCGAGGGGGTACACCAAGGTGTTGGCGATGACTGACGCCAACGCCCCGCTGGCGGCCTTCTCGATGGGGGAAAGTGACATGGTAGCAAGGACAGAGTAATCGGCAACTAGAGTTTTTTTTTTGATCTATCAGGCCGGCCCGCGTTTTTAGTGGCAGAGTTGAGGGCGTTTACGAGACCCTAATCGATCGCAATTTAGTGGGGAAGCGGTCCACTGTTTGTATATAACGTCAGCCCGAGGATATTCGCGTTCCACATGCTCCCCACACATTGGTTTTGTGCAATCGGCTGTTCGGCAGGGCGCCAGAAAAATAACTAAGCGCGCTTAGGCGCTCCTATGTCCGGGTGGGGGGGGGGGGGACGCCGCAGGCGCCGGCCGATGCCGGACAGTGGCGGCTCTCTCAGTCTCTGGTGAGCTTGACTACGCGGTCGGTGCCCGAGGTGACGAGCACCTCGGAGCTGCCACAGCGGCCGGCACATAGCGTCTTGATCTTGCCTTCGTGGGCTGCAAATTCTGCAACCACTTTTTGTAGTTGCAAATCGACGCCTCGCACCACGCCGTCGTCCCCGGCGACCCAAATGCCGCTGGCGTCGGCTCGCCAG
Source organism: Debaryomycetaceae sp. JAC-2022a (assembly GCA_032598715.1). Taxonomy (NCBI): domain Eukaryota; kingdom Fungi; phylum Ascomycota; class Pichiomycetes; order Serinales; family Debaryomycetaceae; species Debaryomycetaceae sp. JAC-2022a. The sequence goes on along the minus strand of CP095439.1, from coordinate 146,428 downwards.
GCCACCACGGCCTGCAGGTACTTGTCCTGCGGCGACATGGTGTTGATGTTGCGCACAATCTGATTTCGGCGAATGGCGTCGCCCTCGCCGGTGAGCGACACCACTATGAGACGCATGTAGGGTTCGTGTGACGTGGCCACCACGAGCACCGCCCCGCGAGCCACGATCAGGCGCGGCGTAAATGCGGCGGTGTTGAAAACAGCGTCGTTGAGCAGAATCTTGTACTGCAACGCGAGGGTGGCCAAGCTGTAGACTTCGAGCAACGTGTGGTCGTTTTTGCCCACCACCACAAACTCGCCGTGTTCGGTGGCAGCGATGGTGAAGCACGCGCCCTGCGCAGCAAGCGTTGTCTCCGCCTGCAACGCGAGCAGCGGCGCGGCAAACACCTTGAGGCGTTGGTCCCATCCCATCGTCACCACGTGACCGAGGCCAAACTCGACATGGGTCACCAACTTGGCGTGGGCTTGGACGCTGCGCTCAATGGTCAAGCTGGGCCATGCCGCCCAGTTCACTGACCCATCCATCCCCACCAACACCACTGCACCGTTGGCATTGACGATTTTCCTCACCACTACACGCCCCAAGACGCGATGCCTCGACACCGCCAAGGTGGCGAGGTCTACACAATAGAGGTCGGCGGTGGCGGTGCTCACGAGGAGGGTGCCGGCAACGAGGCAGCTGGCCACCACGAGGCCGCCAACGTCGAGCAGCCGCGGCTCGCCAACAAAGGCGCTCCAGTGCGGAAGCGCCCGCGCCACCGCCAATTCCGCCGCGGCCTCTTCTGGCGGCGCCAATTGCCGAAACTTGCGTCGGTCCTCTACAATCTCGACGAGGGACTCGCCGTCGCTCAACGCGGCCTCGAGGGGCCGCCCGTGCTCGCGCTCGAACGCACGAAGCGTCTCGCTGTACCCGTGCTCCTTGAGGAAGTGCGCGACAAGATTGTGGGTGGTCATGGCGGCCAGACGAAGTTGGGCTCGTAGCATTATGTGACTATATGCAGGATATACGACTACTTGGTGAGGTTCATGTCACTCATGGTGAACAAGAGGTCGTCGTCGTCGTCGTCGCGCGGGCGGGCCTTGGTCTTCTTGTAAAAGTCCTCCACGTCGTCGTCGTCGTCTTCAAACACGTTTTCGTAGTGGATCTGGCGCTTGTAGGCTGATGGGGTGGTGGCAAGCCCGGAGACGTCGGCCTGGGCATGTGCCGTGGTGGTCAGGGTCACGGGCGACGCCGCCAAGCGCGAGGTGTTGCCGTGGGCGTAGGTGAAGGAGCTGCGGCGCGAGGCAGCGTCGCCAGCGCTGTCGGCGCAGGCGGGCGCGGCGCTCTTGGCGCTTTCCCCGGGACTCTCGCTCTTGATGGTGGCGCGAAGCCGCGAGTGGATGGTGGGGACGTGGGCATCGTACGACCCCGGCGCCGGCGAGTGCACCAGGTGCGACGACTTGCGCAGCGACGTGCGGCTCGGCAGCGCCAACTGCATTGTCAAGCTGGCGCTGAGACTGTCGCCGAGCTGCTGGTGGTGTTGCCGCAACGACTGGAAGCGGCTCAAGGCGTCCACCTGGCTGCCGCTGCCGCTGACGGGGGTGTCGTGGTGGAAGCGGAGGTCCAGCTTACTGTCGATCATCTTGACAAAGTCGTTGATGTCGTCGTCGATGTAGATCCCCAGGAGAGGCGCCTCCAGCGACATCAGTCCCGACGACGCCGCATCTTGCGCCGTCAGCGACTGCCGCATGCTGGTGCTGGAGAACCGCCGGCTGGCACGCAGCCCGAAACTCAGCAGAAACCGCGGCGTCGGCAGCAGCTCGTCGGCGTGCGACAGCGACACCAGCCGCGGGACGGCGTCGCGCGCAATCGGGATCGAGGTGGTGTTGGACAGTGAGGTGCTGTTGCGCGGGTTGCGGAGCATGGCCACGAGCAGCGCGTTGGAGGCGGACTTGTTGCTGGTGATGGAGACGCGCCGCTCGAGGGCCCCCGCGGGCGGCAGGGAACTAAAGGAGCCGATCTTGAACGGCTGGATCGACGGCCGCGGCGCGTGCGAGGACGGCGGCGGCGCCGGCAGCGGCGGCAGCGGCAGCGCCGCCTTGCCTCGCACCGAGGAGCACGGCGACACCAGGCCCAGCGCCGCACGCGGGCGGTCGAGCGAGCTGAAGTGGGTGCTGAGCAACTCCTCGCTGTCGTGGACGCCAAAGTCGCAGTGGCGCCGAAACGCCACCAGCACCTTGAGGGTGCCCATCGTGGTGCGGATGGGGTGGAAGTGGCGCTGCTCGAGGGGCGCCAGCGGCACGATCGCCTTGGAGAGCCCGATGCGGCCTTTGGAGCTGATGGGCTGCTTGCCGTCGAGCACGCGCACCCCGACCGCCAACGGCGGCACCACCGCGAGCCCAAACGCGGGCATCAACCGCGTGAAGGTGTAGAGACTGCGCACCAACACGATGGCCTGCTTGTAGATCAAGGGGAGCTCGTCGGCGCCGCTGTCGGGCGGCTCGACCGCGTCGAACTCCACGAGCCACCGCTCTAGCACCACCTCCTGCTTTCTGCCGCCGCCCTTGGCGACGGTCCACGGGGTGCGCGCGTCGTCGCGGAGCACAACCGTCTGGTTGTGGCCCACGCGGCGGAGATCGAGGTAGGTCTCGATGATCATCGGCGGCGGCGGCGCCATCTCGGCCAGCGCCAGCCCGCGCCATAGTCGGAGGTCCTCCCGCGCGTGTGCCGCGGGCATGTACAAATTAAACCACTTGTTGATGCGCTCGTCGTGGGCGGCGGAGGCGGCGGCGGCGGCCGCGGGTGCGGACACCCGCGCCTGGTGCACAACCTGCACTGTCTTGATGAAGAAGTTTTGCATCACCTGCGTGAGCTTGGTCTGCTGTCGCCGGGTGTGGGACGCCTCCATGGTGAAGGCGGCCGGAGTGTTGGAGTGAAGTCTGCGACGGGGCTACGTCCGGACAGGGCTACGACAGCGACGGGGCTAGGGCAGCGACGGGGCTAGGACTGCTCGACGGGGTAGACAGCAGTGCAGTGCGCGGTGGCGGATGGTGTGGAGGCGCGTGGCTCCTGATAAGGCACGATGGGCAGTGTGCAGGACAGAGACATGCGGAGGCAAACGAAAGCAGCAAGGGGCCAGCAGGGACAGGGACTGCCGCGATACGCAACTACAGTGGCGGCCAAGGCCTACTTCTTCTGAGGTGCAACCGCTGGGGTCAGACGGGTAGACGCAAGCACAAATGATAATGAAGTCAATTAGACGCGAAAAGGAACGATTGTAGTCAATCGGTCAGACGCTGAGGCCCAACTGCCCAAAGTGCAACGACCAATGGAGCCAACCGGTGGAGAGATTTGCTTGACTGGGCTGCCAGCGCTGGGCTCAGGCCGCCCCGCCGTTGTCGGTTGACGCCTTATCGTGGTCACGTGCCACCGTTACCATGACACCCAACCGCGCAATGGCTGCAAATCTATACTATTATTTGATCTAGGGCGTGCTGCGCGAGGGAGTTCTCCGGGTACAACATGATGCTACGCTGGATTGCCCGGAGGGTGCCCGTCTCCATGTAGGCGATGGAGGTGTCGCCCGCGTTGAGTTTGGTGTCGGGCAACGTGGCCACCTTCAACGCCATCTGGGCGCTCAACCGCTGCCACACGTGGAAGTCGTGCGGGAACAACACCGCGTTGCGCTGCCAGGTGTAGTCGGCGCTGCTGCCGATGCGGCGGTTAATTTCGCTGATCAACTGCGGCACGATACGGATCAGGTCGCCGATCAACTCGTTCAAGGGCAACCCCTCAAGCTCGTCGCGGATGGCGCCGAAGTTCTCATCCAAGTCGTCAACCACCAGAATCGCCCCCAAGGTCAACACCACAAGCAACGACGAGCCGTGCTCGTCGATGTGGGCAAAGAGCTCGTCGAGTGCCGCCTGCTTCGACTCCTCGGTGTTGTAGGTGTAGAGCATCTGCGCAATCAACGTGACGAGGCGCTGCGAGTTGGACTTCTTGGCCAAGATGAGCTTGAGCTGCTCCAATGCGTCGTCAAACTGGTCGTTGAAGAAAAACGCCAACCCAATGGTGATGCGCGCCGACAACACCAACTCGAGGTGGTCATCTTCCAACAAGTTGAGCCCAAACTCGGCGTTTTCAAGCGCCTCGTTGTAGTGGCCAACCCCCAAGTGGAGGCGTGCAAGCTGCGTTTTGGCCCGCGCAAACGCAAGCAATGCCAGCTGCGTCTCCAGTGCCTCGTACTGGCGCTCCCACAAACGCGCTAACCGCGTGCCGATCTCGATCCCGGTGTCGTAGTCCTTGCACCGCTCGCTCACAATCAACGCCACCAGCAACCCCACTGCGTCCTCCGGGGCGTATTTGAGGTAGGTGGTCATGGCGAAGTTGGCCACGCTGAACTCCTGTGCCGCCTGGATGTCGCGCGGGTCCACCCCCGTGTGCAAGCGCTTGGTGATAATTGACAACCCATACAATAACTGCGCCAAGGGGGAGCGGCCATTGGCCACGACGTACGCGTGGTTGAACAAGCGCGTGGCGTCGTGTGGGCGCCCGGCCGCCTGTGCCGCAAGCGCATGGCCGAGCCACGACTGCAGCTGCTGCGGCGCCACAGACAGCGCCCGCAAAAACGCCTCCTCCGCCAACTCGTGGTCGCCATACCGCAAGTACAACGCCGCAAGGTTCGTCCAGATGTCGGCGTCGCGCGTTTCTAACGCCGTGGCCTTAATGAAGCAGTGCTGAGCAATCTGTGGGGTGGTCGAGCTGAAGGAGTTGCCCAACGCGACCCAGTAGGTGGCATTGGAGCCCTCGAGGCGGATCGCGTGTTTCAACGCCACAACGGCCGCGTCGCGGTACGCCGCATCGCAGCAGTCCTTGAACGCCTCAAGGTAGGCGAGCCCCAAGTTGTAGTAGCACATCAGCCGCACTAGCTTGTTGCTCTTGGTGGGCATGGCGTAAACGGCGGCCTTGGCGGCGTGGATGCCAATGACGCTGCCAAAGGCGTCGTGGTCGGCGCGCGCGGCGCCGAGGCGGTCCACCTCACCTAATTCGCGCATAAACGCATTCTCGTCAACCTCGACTGCCAGCACGATCGCCACCAACTGCTGGCGCGGCACCTCGTGCGCGCGCTCCTTGACGGTGTTGAAGATGCGGATGGCGTCGCCAACCACCTTCCACAACTTTTGCGAGCGGCAGTTGATCTCGACCGCCTGCTGTAAGTACACTACCGCCGCGACGTTGAGGTCCATGGCGCGGCCAAAAAAGCCGCCCGCCAACAACTTGGCGGCGTGGTGGATCATGCACTCGTACAACGCGTGCACGACGCACTCCTCACGCGGCCGCCGCGCGAGCGCCGCGTGCAAGTGCAGCTGTGCCGCATCAAACAGCCCCATCTCGCTCAACACCACCCCGAGCATGTACTCCACTACCCAGAGTGTGTCCTCGTCGCACTGCAACCCGCGGGTGTGGCGCAACACCTTGGCGGCCGCGTCGAAGCGCCCGCAGTTGTAGTACGCCTCCCCGAGCCCGAGCCAGCACTGCACATCCATGGTGGTCATGCGCAACGCCGTCTGGAACCACTCCACCGCGCGGTCGTCCTCCTGGCGGTTCAACGCGGCGCACCCGAGCACGCGGTACGGCCACGCACGGTCCTCGACGGCGCGGTCGTCGCTAAAGAGCATGCGCCGCAGCCGCTCGGTGGTGATGATGCGCCGGCTCAACACCTCCGCCACCTCCCACTCGTTTTTGGCCGCGAGGTCGGTGACGAGGTGGCGTGCCGCTTCGATCTCCCCCACGTCGAGCTCGAACGCCCGGTAGAAGCATTTTTGCGCCCGCGCCTTGTCGCCGTAGTGCTCGTACAACACCCCGAGCAGCGTGTACGCCGGGGCGTACGTCTTGGACTGCTTGAGCGACAAGATGAGGTGCTCAAACGCCGAGTCGAGGTCTTGGGAGTAGCTGGCGGCGATACGCCAGTGCACCACCGCGCGCGTCTCGGCTCTGTTTGCGCCGATGCGCGGCAACACCGCCAACAACGCCTCGCGGCCGGCGCTGTCGCCCATCTTTATCTGGCACCACCCGAGCTCGATCACGGCGTCGACGTTGTCAGGGTGCGCCGCCACCGCAGCCTGCAAGAGCTCGCGCGCGCGCGCCAACTGGTTCTTCTCCACCAAAATGAGGCCCTTGCCGATGATGGCACGCACGTTGGCGGCGTTGTCGGCCAAGATGCGGTCGTACAACTGCAACGCCTTGCCAAAGTTCTTGGGGGCCTCATGATAGGTGTAGATGATCGCCAACAGACACAACACGTCCTCGCGCGTGTGCACGAGATCGACGCCGGTGGAGCGCTGCAAGTCGGCGAGCAAGCGGATGGCGTCGCGGCACTTGAGCAGGCCCTCCTCGTACTCGCGCACGTGGATATAGTAGGTGCACACGATGCGCGAGGCAAACACCAGTGTGGCGCACTTGGCGTAGCCCTCGGTGAGCATCGCGAGGGTTTGCGCAGGGGAGTCTGCCGCCGGCCCCGCGTCGGCCTCGAGCGCGGTGAGCTCGGCGTCGCCGCTAGCAGCAGCGGCGGCGGCGGCGGGGGCGCCAGCCGCGGCGCCCCGCCCCAACCGTTGCGCCACCTCCTTACGGTCGTACGGCGAAAAGTCGCTCATCACGTACGCGTACACCACCATGCCCAACCCCAGTGCGCCAAACTCTTTCAAGAAGTACATCACCGTGTCGAGGTCGAGCGGGTCGCCCAAGCTCTTCACGTCGAGCCAGTCAAAGTACACCGTCCAGCAGAGCAAGCTGGGGTGGCGCACCACCACCATGCCCTCGGCCAAGCGCCACACCTCGCGCTGGAGACGCTGCTTCTGCGGCGCCGCCACGAGCATGTCGTACTTGAGCTCGAGCAACACGCCCTCGTAGTGGCGCCGCGTGCCATCGTCGTCGCACACACTCACGAGCTGCTCGAGCAACGCCGCGAGGTCCAGCTGGCGGTACACCAGCCACTTGACGGCGCTGAGCGCGGCGCGGTGCTCAGGCAGCATCGTGCGCGGGAGCCGCACGCGCTCTTTGGCCACGAGGCGCTGCACCTCTTGGCGCTCGCGCCGCTGCACCAACTCCACCAACTGCGTCAAGTTGTGGAGCGCCAGCCCGCCAAACAACGGCTGCGTCGCCGGCGTGAGCGCCCCGAGCGCGCCGTCGGGGAGGCTCGCCCGAAGCACGCGCTCGCGCCACGCGGGGTTGTCGTGGCGCTGCAAATAGTTCTGCGCCTCCTTGACGGTGTCGGCCACGCCAACCTGCTGCGCAATCTGGCGCTCGAGGTAGCCGGCAAGCACCCGCAAGAACAAGTCGATGTCGTCGAGGGCGCGCGCCACCTGGAAGTACGCCTTCCACCCTAGCAACGTGTCGGGCTCGAGCGCGGTGGCGCGCTCAAAGCACTGCGCCGCCCGCTGCGGGTCGTGGCGCAACTGGTGCGCCTTGCCGGCGAAGATGTGGGCGTAGTAGTTTTGGGGGTCGAGCGCAAGCGCCTCGTCGACCGAAGCGAGCGCGGCGTCGGGCTCGTTGGCCTCGAGGCATTTTTTGGCCTCCTTGAGGCACTGCTTGAGTGACATGCGGTGGGATAATGGGCCGTCGCCGCGCTTCAGCGCGCGCAATCGAACGCTTCAGCGCGGCGCGCGCGCGCCGCCGCGCCGTCTCCCGCGAGTCTCCCGCGAGTCGCCCGCGAGTCTTCCGCTGCCTCTCCCGCTGCCTCTCCCGCGCTCGCCCTCTCCGCCCTCCAGTCGCGCGCCCCGCGCGCGCTGCCGCGCCCCTCTCCCGCGAGTCTCCCGCTCCCTCTCCGCTGCCTCTCCCGCTGCCTCTCCGCTGCCTCTCCGCTCCCACTCCCGCTGCCTCTCCGCTGCCTCTCCCGCACCCATTTTGATTCCACACGACCGCGATGACCTCAGACCGACCTCTAACCTCCATGACCGCATCGCGCACGCAGTCCCCCACGCTGTACCTTCTCACGCTGGTCGCCGAGACCCACCTCGGCGGCGTGGCGGCTGCCATCGTGTCGGCGTTGATTCTGCACGGGCGGTTGACCGCGGGCGAGCTTGGCCAGCGGTGCGGCTTGGCGGCGAAGACGGTCAAGCTGGCGCTCGTGCTGCTCATACAGCTCAGCTGTGTCCAGTACTGGCGCGATGCCGCCGCCGCCACCGGCGGCAGCGGCGGCAGCAGCAGCGGCCGGGTGCACTACTTCCTCAATCCGCGCGGGCTCCTCACCTTTGTCCACAGCGGCGACATCATCGCCCACATCCACGCCACCTACGGAGCCGAGCTGGCCCAAATCACCCAAAACGTGCTCGAGGTGGGCCACGTGCGCATCGACGACCTTGTAGCTCCGCTCGGCGGCGCAGCGCGCGTAGCGCAACAAGACCGCTTAGTGCGGCTCGTCGCCGACGGGTGGCTCGAGCGCTTGCAGCCGTTGCACTACTCCCCGCTCGAAGAGCTCTGGGCGCAGCAGTACGCCGACACCCTCCGCCACCTCCCGCGGCTGAGCACCACCAGCGAGGTGAAGCGCGTCGCCGAGGCCAAGGAGCTCACGCGCGCCAAGCTCGACAAGTTGTTGCGCGCGGGCGCCGAGCCCGCCGACTTGTATACCCACGACGCCGGCCGCAAGCTCGTGCGCGCCGACCTCGTGGTGCGCTTCAACTTGGCGCGCTTCGAGCGTGCGCTCCGCACGCGCGCCTTGGTCAACTTGGCCCGCAGCCGCGTCGGCGCCGTCAGCGCCAAGGTGTACCAGTGCGCTCTCGCCGCCACCGAGGCAAAGCTGCCAGATCTCAGCCCGCCCGTTCTCCGCATCGGCGGGTTGGTGGCAGACCCCGAGGAGGCGCAGCGCGTGGTCAATCTGATTGAGAATAAGCTCGTGGAGCAGCGCCAAACCACCTTCCAGGCGCGCGATTTGGTGCGCCTCTGCGACGCGCGCCTCGACTTGCGCCACTCCATCTTGTCCGCCAGCTTCCTCAAGCCCAAGCGCGTTGCCGCCGCCCCCGAGACCCCCAACAAGCGCATCAAGACCGAGGAGGCCGAGATGGTGGCGGCCGCCGCCATCGATCTCGAGTTCAACGCGGATACCGACGACGACCCGCATCTGGTGCTGCTCCTCACGCACCATCTCAGGCTCCTCGCGCTGCTGGCGGTGAGCTTCTTGACCGAGGTGTCCCCTGGCACTTTCACTGTGCCCTACAGCGCGCTCACGGAGCCCCTCAAGCTGCTCACGTTTGACAGCCTCATCAAGGCCACGTTGGGGCCCGAGAGCTTCAAGATATTGCGGTGTCTCCGCCAGTTGCGGCTCGCCGACGAGAAGACCATCGCCAACACCGTCTTGCTCAAGGAGAAGGCAGTGCGCAACGAACTCTGCAAGTTGGTCAATATCAACGCGGTGGAGATTCAGGAGATCCCGCGCAGCGCCGACCGCGCCGCCGCCAAAACCTTCTTTCTCTTCCGCCACCGCGCCTACATGCTGTACCAGTTTTTGGCCAACGAGTTATTGTTCAACATGGCGGAGGTGCTCAGCGGCATCGCCGCGTACAAGCTGCACCACAAGATCTTGTTAGACAAGTGCGAGCGCGAGGATGTGCGAGGGCACGAGGAGGAGTTGTTGCTTGACTCCGAGCTCAAGACGCTACGGGACTTACAAGCGCGCGAGGTGAGCAGCATGGCCAAGTTTAACCGCCTCAAGGGCCTTCACGACGTGTTTGGTGTGTTGTGAAAAAATTTGCAGCCAAATAGTGGAGCTCACACGCCACACCAAGAGGTTGCCGGGGACTTGTTTACGAGGGGAGGGAGTTGATCTACGCAGGCGTTTATAGAATTGAGCGTATAAGCCAGTTGAGCATCCTTGGTTAAAGCCTTGCCAAGTAGCCATGCGTGTGAAGAAAAGACGCGCATGATGCGTCTGAGGCGGCGCGCGTTACGAGACAATGCATGTGTGCGCTGGACGCAGGTCCACAAATCTAGATCCATGGTTGTGTATTGTATTATCAACCTGGGCGCAGCGCTGGCGTGGGTCTAGTGGTCAGAGTCCTGGCCAGGGTTGCACGTTTCGTAGTCCAAATAGATGAAGCACTTGTAGATCCCATATGCAATCACCGCGCCGAGAATTGGGCCCACCCAGTAGATCCAGTGGTACACCGGGAACGACCTCGACGCAATGCAGGGCCCAAATGATCTCGCGGGGTTTAAGCCAGCGCCGGTGTAGTAGACGCAAATCAAGTGGCCCAAAAACAAGGCAATGCCAATGGCAAAGGGCGCCATGAAAGTGGCCTTGTGCTTCTCCACCGCCATAAACAAAACCGTGAGACACAAGAGCGCAGTGCCAAACGCCTCGATAAACACGCCCCTCGACTTGGAGCACCCGCCGCCAAGCAGATTGGCAAACGCAATGGGGCCGGGGGTCATCGCCGACGCGGCACCGGCTGCCGCCATGCCGGCAATCATCTGCGACACCATCATGAGCGCACCTCTGATGGGCGGGACGGCGCCGGCCAACACAAGCGTCAAGGTGACTGCGGGGTTCAAATTGCCCCCCAGCACGCGGAAAAAGATGAAAACGGCAACCATCACCCCAAAGCCAAACCCAAACGATATCATGATTAACTGCATCGGGTCAGACCCGCCGCCAGGCTTGGGAATGGTGGGGTCCTGGTTGGCAATCTGCGCAATCATAAACGCCGTCCACAAAAAGATAAAGGTGCCAAAAAACTCCCCAAAGATGGCAATGGAATGGTTTCTCCACACAGAGTTGTCGGCGGCATTGGCCCTAGGCTCGTAGCCCTCGAACTTCTGTGCTTCTTGATCGTGCTCGACTTCGCCCTCGGCAACCATTATATAAACGATAAACTTTGCAGAGACTACAGTGGCAGCATTACGGCTGTTGCGGGGGCCCTTATATATAGAGGTTGCCGCCTTCTTTCTCTTAGCCCTCGCGGCATCAAGTGGCCTTGCTGCACGTTCTTCACAGTATTTTATTTTCTTATTTTTTTTTTCTTTATTCACTCGCTGTTATTCGATTGGGGAGCGTCACTGCGAATACTTATTTCTATTTTGGGTGGGCGTAACTGCGCGAAAACGACGTACATCAATCTACATCATTCAAATGCTGCATACATTCGACGGAGGGGTAACACATTTCAGGAAGATCGGAAATGTACGACAGGTGCTGGTGCACGCTCATGTGGATTATACCTCAATATATGGCCACATCGAGCGGAATCTTGACCGTGCATGATTTGAGCGGTAGCTACCCGCGTGGTCGGTTCGGGCTTTGCTCGTCCGCGGCCGGGCGGTATGCAGCAGTGGGAATTCTCGCGTGCCAGCCCCTTGCTTGCCTGTAAAATCATATTGAGAGCAGGTGTTGTTCGCCATCGGTTTTATTTTCTTTTTCTTTGTCAGTCTTTTGACTTGCTTAACTCCATCTACGATTTGCGGCATGCATCGAAGATCTAACCTTGGCCCACTGACACCGGCACACACTGATAACCCGTTGACCTAAGCAGGCAGAGGCTCCAAAGTCGACGATGACCACTGGGCCCCACGAGTGTCTCGTTCTGCGGGTATGTATGCACTGCGTTCTATCGCACAATCACACAAAGTGCAAAGCCCTAGAAAATAAACGCAGAACAAATCAAACTATTGAAGCCAGAAATTTTTAACTTATGTGGTGCGGTTTGTGCTAGCGGGGGCGGCAGAGGAGGATAATCATCATTGACGCACTCAGTTAATGGCTTCACCCCATAGCTCAAGTACCGATGATTCACTGCTCTTGCTGCCTCATTAAGTCTCCGACGTACTGGTAGTCCACTTTTTTTTTTTTCTTTAAAATTTTCCAGGCTTTTAGATCATGGTGTTCGATGTAGATTAACGTTTGTTCTGCAGGATTCAAAGAGTATGTGTTTCTAACGCACGCAATATGGAATCCTATTTTAGCTCTTCTAGATCATATGCGCTTGGCAGACCTTGACAGTCAAGCAGTGCAATGATATGCAATTGAGCCACATACTGCAAGCAGAGTCATCAGCTGATGGCACGATGGAACTATAGCACAACGTCGTGACTTTGGCCACCATATCGAACCACATGATGTCCGTTCGGGTTGTGGGCGGTCGTGTATCAACCTATTCGAAAACACGATGGTCTTGAGCGACAGCCAATACAAGCAAGAAGTTGTTTCAGCATCGCAGTACGCACAGTTGCAAGCATTTTCAGATAGCGGATGTCAGGGTTCCCGTCTCCATTCGACAGGCGTGTTCTTTTCAATAGCAGCGGCACGAATGGGCTGCGCAAACCTATTGCAAAGGGGCTGTCTGCAGGAACCACCCCGCCTGTGGCCCACAACCTTGATGGCAGCATGCTGGAGTTGGAAGCATGGATCCTGGGGGTTGAGATGCGTGCCAAGCGCGCATTGCAACAGGAGAAGGCGACGACCCGGGAGTTCTATGCACAATTGGAACGGGAAAGACGAGCAGAGGAGCTTCGCAATCGCATCTTCACCGACGAATTTGACAAGTTGGCACTGATGGTGCGAGCTGCGGAGGAGGATGTCGGCGAAGGCGAAGAGTCTGGCGAGCCATCAGGCGAAGGAGCTGACAGGGAGGAGTTCCCCGGCACAGTCTCAGACGATCTGGACATCGTCGAGATTGTTACTGAGAGAGAGGAGGAGGAAGGAGAGGAGGGAAATGGAGAGGAGGAGGAAGGAGAGGAGGAAGGAGAGGAGGAAGAGATACAAGATTACGTTGAGGGAGAAGATGAGGACGAGGATGACAAGGAGGCAGAACGGTCGACGCCTGCTGCCCACGAGGCCATTGAAGTTATTGACTCCGAAGACGAGGTGGAGGGAGAGTCAGATGCGGGAGATTCTGAAAGGACACCAGAAGCGCACGAGGAAGTCTCCGATGAGCCTGAAGTGTACGGGGAAAGTTCCGAGGATGAAGAGACAGAAGAAGGCGTTTCCTATTCCGTGACTCTCGGCTACCAGCAACCGGGGCCGCAGTACGGCATCCAGAGCGGCCGTCCGCGGCTCATCGACAACATTCCGCGCCCGAATGAGACCCACTACAGCTCAGACTCGTCGGCAGAGTCCCCAGCGGAGGCTGATGAGTGCGGCGTGGCTTGTGAAGACGCTGAAGTGGCCGAGGCAGTCGGTCTGGACGAGGCCAGTGACGCCGGTATTAGTGATGAGACAGCCAGTTCTGGCCAAGAGGGTTCCAAGGAACTGAGCCGAGATCACCTGCCTTACCTTGGTGACTCCGAGGTCCTCCGGCACCAACTGACACTACCACATGCCACTGACATTGACAGCCACGCCTATAATAGAGTACTAGAACTTGCTCAATCGGCCCTTGAGACAACATTCGATGACGCGGTTATTGCTGCAACGTACGACAGCGTCGCCAATACGAGTTCAACTGACCGCTCCCGGCACTCTGAAACTGAAGAAGCCGACTACACAATGGAGGAAGTAACTGTGCTCGAATACCAAACTGCGAACAATACGATGAGGGAGGCGGAGCCAACAGAGCCGGCAGAGGTGGAGCAGGGAGAGCCGGTAGGGCCGGTAGATGTGCCCAAAAGGGCAGAGCCAGCAGAACAGGCAGACGAGGCAGGTCAAGAGCAGGTGGACCAAATGGACCAGGTAGGCCAGGCGGATCAGGAAGAACAGGCAGACCAGGCAGAACCGGCGAGAGAGGCAGAGCAGCCAGAGCAGCCAGAGCCAGAGCCAGAGCACACAGAGCAAGAGGAGTCCGAAGGACTCAAAGTGCCAATTTTTCGTACGGTGCCGCAGGAGGACCCCGCGGTCGAGTTGGCCAAGTTGCGGGAGATTGAGCACAAGTTCGGGCTCAAGTTGAGCTCTATTCCAGACAGGGCGCTGACGGAGCCGCCTACACCCCGGTCGACACCGGAGGTGTACTCGACGGAGGTTGAAGGTGAGGTGGCCACAGACAAGACCATGTATTACGACGCGGAGGGCAAAGCGGCAATTTCCTCGCCACAGCAGGACGACGTTTCTTTGCAACAGGTGCTCGATATTATGGAGTACGAGGTTGGTGCCTTGGCGAAAGAGGAGGGTGCCCAAAAGGTAGCGGCAAGCGAAGAGGAACCAAACACTTTGCTGAGCGAGGCGGCTGAGGTCGGGTCAGATGACTCTGTCGTGCAAGCGTACGTGGAGGCTTCCGAGACACTGAGTGACATTTACTATGAAGCCGACGAGCGCATAGATGCTGAAGAAGACGAGGCTACAGGGACCATCGCAGAGCGTGAGGAGCCCGATGCGGCCGAGGCGTCGGTGTACCTTGAGGCTGATACGGCGCCGGAGACTGCCGACGCTCAGTGGGAGACCTCAGCGCATTCAAGAGGCTCGCGGGGTCCCTTAGACAACACTGGTACCTCAGCTGATGTTCAGGAGCTTGCCACCAACCTGGAGGTGGCCCAGGCGGAAGCGACCGATGCCGAGCGTGAGGAGCCCGAAGTTGAGGTGTCGGTGTACCTTGAGCCTCAAGCGACCGAGACTGCCGAAGCCCAGGGGGAGAATTCGGTGCCCTCAGGGGGCTCCGAGGGTTCCGTAGCCTCAGCTGACCAAACGACCGCCACCGGTGTGGCCGAGGCAGACGCTTCGGACACGGAGCGTGAGGAGCCTGGGGCCAAGGTGTCGGTGTACTTTGAGGCTCAAGCGCCGCAGACTGCCGAGCAGTGGGAGAGTCCGATCCACTCTCAAAGCTTTGATGCCGAGGCTACCCCAGGGGACACTGATTTTCAGGAGACTGCCACAGGTCCCGGCGTGGCCACCAAGGGGCCCGCCACTGCACGCATTGAGGGCAGCCTGGACGCCCATAAGGACATGGTGTCAGACAGGGACTTTGCTAGTGAGCGACTCGGGTCCAATAAGGATGCCCGGGTGCCGCCAAGTGCTGGGATGCGTCCCTCGCCGTCAGTGCCAGTGTACGATTTGGTCGATGAGCCGGACTACGACCTCACCGTGTACGACGAGACTATAGTTGTTATTGGCGATGATGAGATTTTGCATGCCACTGGCTTCAGCGAGCCCGAGGAAGTGGTTGAGGCGGTTGGCGAGCGCCAAGTGTTTCAAGAAATGGAGGGCTCACTGCACGACCAAGAAGTGGGAGTGCCCACATTGATCGTGGAACTCGACGAGCCAGCGATCTTGAGTGTGCTTGAAGTGGACACGGACTACAATGGACCGACAATCGCACCCACATCGGTGGTTGAGCCTGGCGCGCCGGCTGAGTCCACCGAAGCAAGCCATAGAAAAAGACGGGCGCCTGAGCCGCACGGCCGCTTCAAGCGCTTGCGGCGGTGGTGGAGCCGGCTTAACCCGTTCAACTCTGATCACGTGGCCGTTCCGGAGCTCGCACCGATCGACACGAGCGAGGGCAGTGACGTGAGTGAAGGAGCGAGCGACGCCGCGCGCGACGGGGCTGTGGACGAGTCGCTGACCGGCTCAGACGGTCCGACTAGCTCAGATGATTCCACCGGCTTAGAGAAAGAGGACGCCATCGGTTCACACGAACCGGCCACCGGCTCAGACGAACCAACCATCGGCTCAGACGAACCAGCCACCGGCTCAGACGAACCAACCATCGGCTCAGACGAACCAGCCACCGGCTCAGACGAACCAACCACCGGCTCAGACGAACCTGCCACCGGCTCAGACGAACCAACCACCAGCTCAGACGAACCTGCCGGTGCCGAGGAGGTAGGGGTCCAAACGGCCGCCACCAGTGGGTATATGAGCGACGCAGACACGAGCGACGCTGGGCTGAGCGATTTAGCCACCGCGGCCCTCCCGAGTGAGCCTGAGGCCACAGTCGCGCCAAGGACTCCGGTTGAACCTGGAGCTAGCACATTCGAGCTCGGGGTGTTACCCTCGATATCACCGCCGCACAACAATTCCGACGAAGAGCCCAGGGGCAGGGCAGCCGGTGGTCGTCGAACGCGTGATAGTTCGCCCTACAAGAAGATGCTTGGGCTAGATGTGGACTTGTCAGAGGTGGACTTGAGCACGACGAGGTCGTTGCGCAGCCGCAACAATCCGCAGAGCTACTCGCGCTCAGTATCGCCGCGCAAGACGAGCGGACGCAGGGGGAGGAGGAGAAAGGAGGCGCGAGCGCAAACACCCCAGGGAGAAGCAGAGGGTGAGAGAGAGGCAGAGGGCGAGCGAGAGGCAGAGGGCGAGAGGGAGGCAGAGACAGGCGCAGAGGAGCCTAAGCAAGGAACAGAGGAGCCACAGCCGGGGTTGAAGGCAACGAAGCTAGACGAGCAGCAGAAGCAAGGGAGAGGGGAGCCACAGCCAGAGTTGAAGTCAGAGGAACAAGAGGAGGCACCGCCGAAGCCAAAGCTGACGGCTAACGCCGATGCTGACGCCGACGCTGACGCCGGCTCCGCTGCCCATAGCGTTGGCAGCGATCGCAAACGCTCCCTCCAGCAGATGCTCGCGCGCCACGACGCCTTTGTCCTCCCCCGCCGCCGCAAAAGGCGCCTCCTCCGCCGGCGACACTGATGCCCTCCCTCAGCTCCTCCTACGCTGCGACTTCACGCCTATGAATGCAATCTATACTACGCCACGTGGGCCATGGCGAACTCATAAACGCTAAAGAACACCATGTTGACGATGAAAGAGCGCGTGAGGGAGATGCCCAAGCCGCGGTAGAGCGCGCGGTCCATGGGCGTGCGCGCGCGCGGCGGATGCGGACGCAACCCGCGCTCCTTGCGGAGAATGTTGGTAACAACGTCCTTTTGTATGAGCAGCTTGGTGGTGTCCAACGGGAACACCACTGTCCAGCACAACACCCCCAGCAAACCGCCCGCCAAGAGGATGGAGAGTTGGCTCGACCCTGCGTGGTCGAGCACCGCGTTGAGCAGCCACTTGAGCAGCTCGTAGATCAGGTAGTAGACCCCCAGCAGGATGGCGTCGCGGAGCAAGTGGTAGCGGTAGCCCGAGTACAACCCGCGCACGCCCTCGTAGCGCACAATCTGGCAAAACGTGCCCCAGGTGGAGATGGGACGCCACGGCTGCGCCGTAGCGCCGTGCAGGTGCATCAGCTTGTGCTGCACTAGAAGCGCAATCTGCGCGTACACCTTGGTGAACTCAAAGGGGCATGCAAACACCAGCACGCCGCCGCCGGCGAGCGCCCCCGACACAAAGCAAACGGGGGCGTTCATGAGAAGCGGGTGCGCGGCCGCCTCGGCGTCACCGTAGAGCGCGCGATACACGTGCGGCTTGGCTTGGGTGAAGAGCAGCACGCTGAGCGACTTGGACAACAGCGTCAGCACCAACGGCGCCCAGATGCCGCGGAAGAAGCCGCGCACGCCCTCGCGGGCAAACGTCTGGCGCACGCAGTCGCCGTAGCCAGCAAAGTTGCGGTGCGTCTGCATGCGCGTCTTGACGGTATCCATGGGGAAGCCCATCGTGGTGGCCACAAACAGCGCCCCGTACGCAAGCACGGTGGCCCGCCACGGCTGGAGCGCAGGCGCAAACACGTGGATGGCGCGCAGGTGGTCAAGGGTGCCGGTGATGGCCGGGATGCCGCCGCCAGACGTCGCATGGGTGCCGCGAGGCACGCCGGGTGCGCTGCCGTCGCCACTACCACTGCCGTCGCCGTCTGCTCGGCTCATACGTGCCGATCAACCCTCTAGCAACGCCGCAATCTTGGCATTGGAGGTCTACATGCAGGAACTTATCGTATCTAATATATACACGGGAAGGGATTTGGTTAGTACCCCCTGCGCTTGGCGTCTCTGACCTGAGCCATCAAGTCGCGGAAGCCCAAGGAGAAGTTGCGTCTCCACCAGTCGCGGTGTTTCTGCTTTTGGTACTTGGCGGTGCGGGTGTGGCGCGCCTGCGAGCGCTTGAGGAGTATAACCTTGTTGGAGCGAAGGATCGACTTCACCAGGCCGATGGTCTGCCCGAGGTTGCCGTGGCGCACGTCAACGGTGCGGCCTGCGAGTGGTCCAAACACGCGCATGGACTTGGCGACCTCGCGCGGGTGGCGAAGCGTCTGCTGGAGGAGGTAGTCGTCACTCTTGGCGCGCATGTGGCCCTGGGTGCCGGCCAGCCAGTCGTTCATCAACAAGTGGTCCACGTCGCTGACGACGCTCTTGTTGGTGGCGGTCGCGGGCGCCGCATCGCTGCTCTTGATCGCCTGCGTGAGCTGCGCCAACGTGGAGTTGCAGCGGCGCCACGTGGGGGCGAAGATCGATCTCAACATGCCTTGGTGTGATGGCAGCGGCGGGTTTTTTCACCAATGTGTCTTGGTTGGTTAGTGTGCAGGACCAAAACTTTAATGGGGGCGATCGCCTGAGAGCGCGATCTGCACACTCTGCTTACGGAGGCGGCAATGCAGTGATGACACGAATACGCCTGAGAAAAATACACGCGGTGGAGGACGTCACGGCGCACACCATCGCGCCGCCATCCGAGGGAGAGGGGCCTACAGTGGAAGTGTGGAGCGGCACATTGGTGCTTGTGGAGCAGGAGTGCGACAGCAGTGAGGAGGATGTGCCGCGCAAACCGTGCGTGGCGTTGCGCCTCAAAGTGTGCCTCTGCAACGCGGCCGAGGAGTGGGCCGAGGTGTGGTACAACCCATTGAACAAGGACGAAACGCGATACGCCATTGCCCGCGACGGCCTGGAGACAATCGAGATCCTCCTGGAGGACTGCCGCCATTTCCGGGTGGTCGCGCAGCTACCGGGATCGGGGTACCATCCAATGCACCATCCGAGCGGCGCCGTTTTGGACGCGCACGACCCGCCTGTGCAAGTGGCGCTCATGCTCCGCTTCGACTCGGTCCACGACGGGTATGCGTTTCTCGACGCCTTGGACCGATATCACCGCAAGTTCGCCAGCGCGGTCGACACCTACCTCTACGAAATGCGCCTTGTAGAGGCGGAAACAAAGATGCGCAACGCCATGTTGACCCGAAAGTGCATGCATGACCAGGAGAAGATTGACGACGACGACGACGACGACTTTGGGACGTTTGTTCGGGCGTAGCACACCACCAGTGAAGGTGACTACAGAGTCAGGTTAATCGTAATTCGGCGTTGCGGCTTTGAGGCTGAGCCGTCGCTCACTTCTTCTTGTAGTACATCTTTTGAATCAACGGATGATGCTCCTTCAACTCCTTGTTCTTGTTCTTGACGTACTCGATGTAGGCCATGTCTTCGCCTCCGGCCAACCCCGCCAAGGTGCCCGCGGTGCGTTGCGCACTGCTGGTGCCGCCGCCTTGCTCCAACTTGACGCGGCGCTCGCGCGAGATGAAATTTGTGTCGATGTCGTCGCCAACCTCGACTCCTGCGGCATCTTCGTTCTTCAAGAGCACCTGCTGGAGCAATTCGCGGCGCTCACGTGGCAGCGCATACGCCAAGTTGGGAAGTTGTTCCATGCCGCTCAAATGAGTGATAACCTTGAACGCGTAACCCTGGTCAACCAAGAACGCCTGCCGTTTGGTGGAGTAGTACATCTCCTGGGTATCCTTCAGCACCAACGAGTAGAAAAAGGCATTGAAGCCTTCGTCGTTACGTCTTTTCGCTCGCAAAATGCGACCCAACCGTTGCGCCTCCTGCCGTCTCAGACCATAATGCAGCAGGATCTGGATCAAGCAGGTGGCCTCGGGAAGATCGATCAGCGTATCGCCAACTTTCAGCAAGAAGATGGTGTTGATCTGGTCATTGTGCTGGAAGTTCTGGAGAATTGTCATGCGCTCCAGTTGAGGTGTCGACCCATAGATGAAGGGCTTGCCCAACTTGAGTGCATACTCCTGCAAGGCGTACACATTGTCGCTGAACACGATAATCTTGTCGCCACGCTTCTCGTGGTAGTGGATCAAGAACTGGCACGCCTGGAACTTAGTCGGGTTCATGATGTAAAGCAACATCCGCTTGCGAGCGGTTTCACGCAAGTACTCCTGATAGAACTCGGCCGTCATCGGGCACCACACCTCGGCGCACTGCACGTTGGCTATGTGTCCCTTTTGGGCCAAATCCATCCAGTTGGCCTCGTACAACTTGGGCCCAATCAAAAAATTCAAGTCGTCAATCTTGTCGTCTTCACGCACAAGGGTGGCTGTGAGCCCCAACTTGGCGTGCGCGGCAATGGTGGTCACCACACGCCGAAACATCGCCGCGGGCACCACATGCACCTCGTCGAGAATGATGAAGCCCCATTCTCTCAGCGTCAAAAAATCCATCACCTTCTGCAGGTCGTGTGACCGGTTGCGCGTGTTGGCGACCATCAGGTACGTCAGCACCACGAGGCCACTTTCGCCGGCAAACATCTCTTTGTTTTCGCTGGTGAACACTGCCACGTTCTCGGGCTGGATGGTGCACCACTGCAAAAACTGCTGTCGCCACTGCATCACCAGCACCGACAGCGTGCATAGTACAATGATAGATTTGCGGATTGTGCAGGCCGCGGTGATACCCACAAGGGTCTTGCCGGCGCCGCAGGGGAGCACAATAATCCCCAGGCGCGCACGGCCATTGCCAAACATCTTGTTGAGTGACTTTTCTTGATATGGGCGAATCTGGGTCAGTGGCTTGAGATCGATTTCTAGGTCGGGATTGCGGTCGTCGTTGCGGAAGTCGTACTCCTCAAGCACCGGATAGTCAATCTCTTGGCACCGCTTCTTGACAATCTCCACCGATTCGTTGGCGATCTCAAACGAGTGCACTGTGTCGAGATCGTCGTTCTCGTCGTCTTCCTTAACAAGAGAGGAGAAAATGTCGGCCGCGTCTCCCGACTCGGCGACAGCAGCGTCGGTGGTTGGCGCTATCCCGGCGATCTCACCCGGCTGCGGCTTGCTGCTGCGCACCAACCCGTCGCCACCAACAACCTCCTCGCTCAGCTGCACCCGCAACCCGCCGATCACCGAGTCCTGTAGCAACATTTGCAAGATCTCCGCCAGCGTGCTCTCGACAAAGTACTTGTTGTGCTTCAACACGAGCTTTACCTTGCCGTACGACATGGTGGCACTCTTGATGAACTCGACAATCAGCGGCGCCACCGGCACCTTCAGCAAGCGGTTCAACACCAGGATGATGTCGTTGGTCTCGAGGCCGACTGACGCCGCGGCGTAGAGCAGATACGTGGTGATGCGGTATTCGTGGATGTGCAGCGGGCGCAGCACGGGCTCGGCCACGGTGATCAAAAAATCCTGCGCCTGCTCGGCGAGCGGCAGAAACAGCTCCAAAACCAAAATGATCTTGCCGTTGGTGGGGGAGATCCAGATGGGCCTCAGAAAGTGGTCGGGCTTGAGCTGGAGATACAGAAAGTCCAGGAGCCCAAAGAGCTTCAGCACGGCGTCCGGCACGTAGTCGGCGGGAAACTCATGGTTGAGGCGGATGAGCTCGTCGTCAGGAAACTCGGTATCTGAGAGTGCGGTGGCGATCTGTGACACGTTCTGCTGCACCTTGCGGCGCTTGGCCTGCGGCGTCTCCAGGGAGCCCTTCTTGGGCTTGACGCCAAAGGAGGCGTCGTCCTCGCGGCGGCGCAGGCCACGGCGAGGCGCATCGTCGCTGCTGTACAGGTCGTCCGAGAAGTTTCCCAGATCGAGTTCGGCGTAGTTGACCCCTCCTTGTCTTCTGGACATGGTTGCTGAGGTGTGGAGGGAATGCCCAAGGGCTGATCGCTTAGTTATGGTGGGTATATGCAGGAGGTGATCTGGGCGAGGGCGGGGCGCAAGGGGAGTGGCGACCACGGACTTTGCCACTATTGACTTTGCGGGGGTGAGTGGGGGTTGTGTAAGCGAGCGACGCAGTTAGTAACGACGTGCGAATGGATAGCTCGAGGGTGGTGAAGAGATTTGGGCGTAATGCCAATAGTTAGCAACTTTAGTCTATAGCAGCGGTAGCTGTATATGACTATGGAACCCCAGTCTTGTCGGCTCGAGTGTCTATGCTGTGGCATATACAGCTCGTGTCACTCCATGCTGGCAGTTGGTGGAGTTCTCCTCTCGAGCGGCGGCAAATTCAACGCCGGCGTACGGCTGCAAAAACGCTCGCGCGGCTGGCGCGCCACCGCTCGCTACCGACGCCACGACGCCACAGATTGCAGCACGCTCTGGTCGAGGTCGCAACAGCTTTGCTGTGGGGCACGTTCGCATGCAGTTGCAGCGCCCATACCACCAATTTTACGCTGTTCATTACATTTGATATTATATTAGCCACTACGCCACGCGCGTTAGTCGGTGAACTTGTATGAGCCCGAGTTCATGGTGATGGAGCCGCCACGGTATGCACCCTTCTTCATTTTGTTCTTGTTCTTTGTGAAATCCTTGCCTCTGACTTGAAGAAGCTTGTCGTTGGCCATCTCGCCCCAGGTACCCGCGGCACCTTTGTAGGTATTGTCGAGCAATGCTTCGTTCTCGAAGGAGATCTTCGAGCGGTCAATGCGGGTAAAATGCTTCCTTTGGCCGGGCTGAAGCTCGGGTTCGATCCCGGCGGCAATGTGGGACTCGGGTATGGGTGATGGGGTTATTGACTCGGTTGAAGAGGAGTTCTTTTGGCGTTTGGTGGGGACTCCTTCGGAGTCAGAGTCGGAGCTTGAGTGTTGGCGCTTTGCAGGCACTGCGCCATCGGAGTCCGAGTCAGAGTCCGAAACAGAGTCAGAGTCCGAATCAGAGTCAGAGCTCGAGGAGCTAGAGGAGCTCGATGAAGAGCTAGAGTCTGAACTGGAGCTTGAGTCGGAGTCCGAGTCGGACTCAGACTCAGAGTCCGAGCTTGAGTCGGAGTCAGAGCTCGAATCTGACGAGCTGGAGGAGTCCAAGTCCGAATCTGAAGAGCTGGAGGAGTCCGAGTCCGAATCTGAAGAGCTGGAGGAATCCGAGCTCGAGTCAGACGAGCTAGATGAGTCCGATCCGGAGGATTTGCCGCCCTTGACCGCATCCTTGGCCACAACGGCATCAATGGCCTCCTCTTCACTGTCGCTGCTGCTGTCGCTGCTGCTGTCGCTGCTGCTGTCGCTGCTGCTGTCGCTGCTGCTGTCGCTACTGTCACTCACACTGCCGCTGTCGCTGTCGCTATCGCTGCTCTCACCTTGAACCTGCACAAGGTCCTCCAACTTGCCCTCGGTCAGGACCACCTCCACCTCTTTCTTCTCAATCGCCTTCTTTAATGCCAGCGCGATCTTGGTGAGATCAGAGTCGCGCTCCAAGTAATCGACAATCAAGCCCAATACGACCGCTCTAGATGCCATGATGAACTAAACCTTCAACGTAGATACGGTGGTCGTAAAATGCGATGCGATGAAAAAAGAGAAAGATCGAAAAAAAAAAGAAAAAGAAAATACGACAAAACTACATGCAGGGGATAAGATTGTGACGTGCTCCCTTGTCTAACGAGCAATATGAGGTATCGAGAAACAGCCAACCTAACTGTTCACAACTTTAGCGAAAACTTAGCCTCGAACTTCTTTTTCAAGAGATCGTGGCGTCTTCTGCGCTCAAGCTCGGAAAAATTCGGCTCAGCCACCGCCACGCCGGCTGTCATGTCCGCATCTGGGGTTCGCTCGTGTACCACCAGTTGCAAAATCAGACAAATTAAGTCAGGGTCCTCAGCATTGACCAAATGGAACCCTTTACAATCAACTGGGTGCAAAACCTTTTTGGTGGTTTCGCGGAAAAATTCAATCGCCTGCGGTATGACGGTGTCGCGATCGCTCGAAACGTGGTAAACAGGGATAGTGACCTTGCCGAAGATCTTCATGCCTCGCTTGAGACTTTCTAGTGAGCTGAGGTACGTCACCATCTGGTTTGCCACGGTAGTCTTGACGTACGTGTGCAGCACGTCGCCCGTGGGCTGGCCCGCTTCGTACCATTCATCCTCGAGCATGTGGTGCAACACCAGTGAGTGGAATCGCTTGAAGAACGACTCTTGCTTAAAGTAAGCCTCAGCAACTTGACGCGGGGCGATTTGAGGCCCCACAGGCCAGGTATCTTGCATGTAGCCGCGCTTGAGCCACCCTTTGAATACTTCAATCGACCTGAGCGCGGATTTTTCAGAGGTGAAGACGATAGGGTTGATGGGCACCACAGCATGAAACAACCCAGGATTCAAGTACTCAGTGTACATGGCGAGAAACCCCCCCATAGAGTGCCCCACCAAGATGTTGAGGTTGCGGCAGCCCGCTGTTTGCAAGGATTCCTTTTTAAGCATGAGCACAATGTCGTAGGCTCCATCGACCCAGTCAAACGTGTAGCCCAAGTTGTCGCGATTTACGCCGGCTGACTGGCCGTGGTTGACCATGTCTGGTGCAAGCACAGTGCCGACGGTGAAGGGCGCCTCGCGGTACATCTTGTCAATGTGGTAGTGCCACAACCCTTTGTTCATGCCAGTGCCGTGAATGAAGACGAAATTGACCACCAAGTTGCCCTTGCTTGGGGCGATGGCGGCGACGTACTTGCGGTAACAGAGCAGAAGCCGTTCATCAACCAAGGTCGAGCCCGCCTGTCGCGGGTAGCTCGCGGCCACAGTGTGGAGACTACTCACGTACGACATCATAGGCAGGCACCGGGATCGCAGAAAATGTGGGGTAGCTCTTTCGTCCTTTATACTAGTAGATTTGGTTTTTTCGCCGGCCGATATAGCCGACCGGCGAAGGCGCTGGAGGGGTAAATCCCAACCGTTCTTGATACCTCGAAAAGATGTTGCAGGCGCTAGCACGAGTACACGGGAAATACGAGAATGATATAATTCCCTTGTGCGTGCATGATATGTTTGTTGTTGTATGTTACTGTATTCAAAAATGTGTAGTAATCCGGTGTCAAGCCAACTCATTACTGTTCCCATGACGTATGTAGCATGTATGTATCGTTCAAGGCTGTGTGTTCGCGAGCCAACGCCGCAACTTCCACCGCATTTGTCCTCGGGAGCATGTGAAAATAGCCCCGCGAACGCCGGTAATAAGGGGACAACCAAGCGAAAAGAGAAAAGACCAAAAAAAAAATACAATACCGACGGATCTCAGATGTGTGCTGCCCCACACTCTGCGTCAAGATCGCCCGAGGCGCGTCCAAGTATATAAAAGGGCCACCAAAATGCGCGTCTGCAAGTGGACACCCTTCATACCACCTATTTATTATACATCTCAATGGCTATCGCTACCCACCCCGACTTGGAGATCTTGAAGTTTGAAGTTAACGTTGAAGGCCGCGACCCGGTCACCGTTGACGTCAAGAATGCCGACAGCATCTTGTTCAAGATTCCCGAAAACTCCAAATACCACTTGACTGTTTTCTTCCACGTCAAGAACAGAACGTTGAAGAACTTGAGGTATCAGCAAAACATCAAGAAGGCCGGGATCACTGTTAAGCAGAGAGACTTGGACATTGGTGACGAGTTCGCACCTTCAGAAGAAACCGTCTACTCCAAGTCCTTCCCCGAGGATGTCACTCCCGGCGGGTTCTTGTTCAGAGGTACCTACCCTGCCACCTCCACCTACTATGCTGGTGACGAGGAGTTGATGGTTGTGGAGTGGTCTTTGGAGATCACCAAGAAATAGACACATTCCAGATCGCGCGTGTGTAAGCCACAATAGACCGTTTTATTTCTTTTTGGCTTCGTTGCTCGCTTTTACCTAGCTTAGTATTTTTTCAGCCTTTGCTTGGCCTTTGGCTTTGGCGAAGTTGAAATTTCGTCGCAGTTAACCCACATACGCCAATAACCGGTGTGAATATTTGTACTGCTATCTCTTTAGCTTGATCGACATGGCCAAGGATCCTGTTTTACCCACATACCAGGAGGCGGTGTCGCAGCCACCGGCGCAACCACAGCGGCCGCAGTCTCCCGCCGCAGCACCACTGAGCTCAAGACCGCATCGTACGCAGCCACCCTCTAGTACCCCACATCCCCCCAGAACTCATCAACCGCACCGTCCACAACAGGCACACCCAGCATACGCTTCGCGACCACACGGACAGAGTCAGGGTGTGTACTACCAGCCGCAGCAGGGTCCTTATTACGTGCAGCAAAAACCGCAACAAAACAATGACGGATGTTGTTTTGCCTTGCTCGCTACACTCTGCTACTGCTGCTGTTGCTGCATCGTATGAGCATCATGCCACTTCAGTCTGGTGTCGTTTCTTCCCCGCCTTTGTCTCACAGACGCATGACAGCAAATACACAGGTCGACAGCAAAAAAGGAAAGAGCATCGAAAAACTAATTTAGAGAGGACCGTGACCGCACGATAGTGTAAGGGGCAGCCCTCACGAGTGAACCATTGAGCATATCGCCATGTCCGTCAGACCGGCTACACACGCTGGCAGTTGGTACTCAGGCTCAGCATCGACATTGACGCTGCAGCTAGACGCTTTCACGAAGCGGGCCGCCCCTGCGCAGCCAGTGGCGGGCGCACGGGTGCTTATCGGCCCGCACGCGGGCTACGCCTACTCTGGCCCGCGGCTTGCAGAGACTTTCAAAGCGTGGGATATGTCTAAGGTGAAGCGCGTGTTCATATTGGGCCCATCGCACCACGTCTACTTCAGGAGCAAGGTGTTGGTATCCAATTATAGCTACTACGAGACACCCTTGGGCAACCTTGCCGTTGATGTCGAAACCACTAGGGAGTTGACCTCGCGGGCGGGGTCGCCCTTTGAGTACATGAGCGACGACGTCGATGACGACGAGCATTCTTTTGAGTTGCATGCGCCTTTCATCTACCACGCCACCAAGGCGTTGGCGGCGCCGCCCAAGATCATCCCCATCATGGTGAGCAGCACCGACGAGGCGTTGGTGGAGCGCGTGCGGCTGGCGTTGCAGCCGTTTTTCGATAGTGACGAAAACACCTTTGTCATCAGCTCGGACTTCTGCCACTGGGGCACCCGCTTCGACTACACTGGTTACTTGCGGGCGGCGGCGGCATCGCCCCTCCTGAGTGAGGATGTGGTGCAACTCCTGCACACAAGCGCAGCCAAGTTGGCGAGCGCTGATCGACCCATCCACCAGGCTATCGCCGAGTTGGATCGCGAGGCACTCGCAGTCATGTCGAGTGGCTCGTCGAAGGCATGGGCAAGGTATATTAGCGCCACGGGCAACACCATCTGCGGGCAAAGGCCCATTGGCATTGTGTTGAAGTTGGCGGAGCACAGCAGCGGCGCTGGGTCGTTTGTGTGGTTGGGGTACTCGCAGAGCAATAAGGTGGTGAAAGTGACCGATAGCAGCGTGAGCTATGCTTCGGGGTACTTGACAATGTGCTAGACAATATATATAGCATAATCTTCCATCGTAGAGCGGCTTTGGTGAAATTTATACCTGCATATAACTTCTCCACAGCCGATACGCCCGAAGCAGATCGCGTGGATCTTTGAGCGCAGCGACACTGTCATGAGCGACGCCAAAATCTTTGCCAAGTCCAAGTCGTCTGAGTTGCAGGCGGAGTTGGAGCAGGCGTTCAAGAAGTCGAAGCCTCATTCGCGCGTCAAGGTGGTGTTGAAAAAGATCGTGGCCAACATCATCTTGAACAATAATGAGTTGGCCCACATGTACCTGCAAGTGGTGGCGTTGATGAAGTTAGACGACATAGAGATACGGAAGCTGTGCTTCCACTATATCGTCAACTACGCGCACTTGGTCGACGCTGCTACCGCGTGTGAGGCCATTCCCTTCTGCCAGCGGTTTGTGCAAGACGGCGACGCCACGCTCCGCGCGCTCACGATCCGCACCGTCTCCTCGGTGGCTACGCCAAAGGCGTTTGTCGACTTGGCCTTTAGCCACTTGGGGCGGTTGCTACGCGACCCTGATCCGTATGTGAGGCGCACGGCACTGTTTGCGGTGTCCAAGTTGTACCACGCCGAGCCGCACCGCACCGTTGAACTGAAGTTGATTGACGAGTTGAACGCCTTGTTGTACGACCACGACCCCGCGGTGACCACAAACGCGTTGGCGGCATTGAGCTTCATCACTGAGCAACAGCAGGGTCCGCGCTTGCTGGACTTGAGTCTAACGATTGACGCTGCGCACGCGGTGCAACTCGCTTCATTGTTGAACCGCAGCAACGAATGGGGCCAAATTTACATTTTGAACGCGCTCTCGGGGTCGTTTGTGCCACAGCACCAGGCGGAGGCGCTCGATGTGATCGACCGCATCATCCCGGCGTTACTGCACCAAAACACCGCCGTGGTGTTGGACTCGGTCAAGTGCATCATCTACTTGAGCAACTTCGTCAAGTCTCCCGAGTTGGTGATGCCACAGTTGCTGAAGCGTCTTGGCGCTTCCATCGTGTCACTCCTCTACAAGCAACCCGAGATCCAGTTTTTGGTGTTGCGCAACGTAATCCTCTTGCTCTTGGGCCGCCGTGGGTTGTGTCATTTCAATGTGGAGATGTTTTTTTGCAAGTACGATGATCCAAATTACATCAAGGATACCAAGTTGGAGATCATCTACTTGCAGGCCAACGCCGCCAATGCCGCGGTGGTGTTGCGGGAGTTGGAAGAGTACGCCACGGAGGTGGACGTGTCCATGGCCCGCAAGGCAATCCGCGCCATCGGCAACTTGGCGGTCAAAATTCCCTCTGCGTCAGCCCGCTGCGTTGACGTCATTGTCGACTTGATGTCGAGCGGCATTCCCTATGTGATTCAGGAGGCGGCCATTGTCATTAAAAATATTTTGCGCAAGTACCCTGCCAAGTTCAACTACGCCATCGACGATTTGCTCAATCACTACGACTGCATCGACGAGCTGGATTCCAAGATTGCTGTGATATGGATATTAGGCCACTACTGTCGTGAAATCGAACAGTGTCATCGTATTCTCGAAGACATGACCTCGACCTTTCTCGAGGAGCCGACCGAGGTCCAACACGTGTGTTTGACCAGTGTCACCAAGTACTATCTACAAAACCCACAGCGTGGTGAGGCTTTAATGCTTCAAGTGTTGAGATGGGCCACTGAGGATGTGGAGAACCCCGACGTCAGAGACCGCGCGTTTTTTTACTGGCGGTTGTTGTCCTCTGACGATGGCAACCAAAAGGGCGCATTTCAGGCACATGCCAAGCAGATTGTGCTCAATAACGACCCAACCATAGTCACTGACAACGACAACATTGACTTGATGATACTTGAAGAGTTGGAACTCAATATTGGCACGCTTGCCTCGATCTATTTGAAGCCAGTGCAGCTGGTATTCCGGCTCGCCAAGAAAAAGCAGCTAGCAGTGAGCCCGGCCTTGCAGCCTCGCCCAACAGTACGAGAGACTAGCGATGACAGTGCTGACGAGTCGCACAGCAGCTATGACACGCGACCGCGCTCGATGGACTCTCAGTCCACTGGCGACAAATTTGCCCACAGAGCAAGTAGGCTTGGACGCATGCACCCGGGCCCATCCGATACCTCACTTGACTCGCCGGACATCAAGGAGAATGCTCGCGAGAGTTTTGCCAAAAAGCTCACTCGCAAGGCGTCGACGTTGGGGAGAAAGAGTTACAAATAGACAAGTGGGCACATATGTACATTAGCACAATAGAACATCATTCACTTTCTTGCTTCACTTCTAATTTTGGCTCAGATTTGATTTCGGATGCCAGTGGTTCCCTGACGGAAAGGCTCTCTTCGTGCGAGATTCGGCTAGGCTGGCTCTCGATGATCTCCACTTGTGGAGAAAACTTGACTGCCGTGGTGTTGGCGATAGTTTCGATTTGGATATCAGGCAAGTTGGGTTCTGGCCCGTCGCACACCAGTTCGGCGAGAGTGTCCAAGTCAACACCAATCAACACACCCAAGATGATCTGTGCTGCCGGTTTGGACATTACGAGCATCATCTCTTTGCAGAAGCCAGCGCATACGCACAAGGGGCAGCCCCAGTCGCATTCGCAATCCTTTACCCGCACATAGGTGGTATACAAGATCTCATCGATATGCTCAAAGGTCTTTGCCGACACCCCGGTGCCTTGCTTCCCGCCCTTGCAGTCGTGGAAGACAAGTCTGGGAGGACGCTTGCGGGCGCTCTGTCTCTGAGCGAACTCCTTTTTGGGTGCCTTGCATTCAGTTTGCAACTCGGCATCACCAACCTCAGAACTGAACCTTGCATTAGGGTTGGTGGTGGCTCCGCCGCTAATATACAAGGGCAAGATGTTCATCAAGGCATGCTGGGCCGCATGTATTCCGGCGGCGGGATTCAATTTCTTGTTTCGAATCAAGTCAATCGCCTTGTTGGGTATGTCCAACCAAAACCCCTTGGAAAACATTTTCATAGGCGGATTGTGCACGTCAACTGCCTCCAAGATCTCAGCCTTCCTGTTGACTTTAAAGTACCCAAACACAATTGTGGTGATTTCAATCTTGCCGTAAAACACGGGCATATCACTATGGGCAGCATTGTGGGGCCCCGGAGGTCGCAAGCACTTGACATACTCGATCTCGATCGGATCAACGTCGGTGAAGTCTCTTTGCTGTGTGATCCACTCAACATTGACCCGCTCGACCTTGGCAAAGTGATCCTTGGTGTTAAACTCCTTAACGAGATAGGGGAACCCTTGATGAAGAAATATGGCGCCCTCGTACAACGAGAAACTTGTTCGCAGAGCCTCAACCTCCTCAATGACAATGTTTCTGCCATTAGTCACGTCAACAACTGCATAGTTGGTCTCTTCGACGGCTCTAATGGATACGTGATCGGCGGGCCAGGGCAAGAAGCTCGGGTGGGTACGGTATGGTCCCCCCTCAGGGTCGCGATAAAGTTTTTGCTGGCATGCCCTGACAAAGCCGTTGCATTGGGCTGCTTTGGAGGAGTTGACAAACCACTCCATGTCGCGCACCATGTCGATCGGATACTCGAAAGCGGCACACTGTAAATGCATCTCCATAACGAGCAACTTCAGGTCCATGTCGATCAAGCCCTCCACACAAAGGTCTTCATAGATGTCTGTGTTGTGCAACTCCTCCGGGTTTTGCTTGTAGTGCTCATCGATTGGGGTGCTTCCGCAAACATAAATCGCCAAGCTGTTGCTGTTGGCGGAGCGGCCCGCGCGGCCAATTTGCTGGTGCAAGTTCAGCTTCAGTCGCGGGAACCCGCACGTTATCACCACGTCTAGCTCCGCCAAGTCAATCCCCAACTCCAAGGCATTAGTGGCGACAATGGCTCTGAGCTTTCCCTCAAACATCCTTTCTTCAATAACTCTGCGGTCGTCCTTGGCGTATCCACCCCTATAGGACATTATGTCGTGCTCTGACACTGCCACGGGCGCGTCCTTCATGATTCCTTCGCCACCGTGCTTCAAGATGAGCCTGATTTCCCTCATCACGAGCTCACAGATCTTGCGAATAGGACAGAACAAGATGACCTTGATAGTGGGGAACTGCGTGAGCAAGCGAATCAAAAGCCGGGCCAGTTCCGGGATAACGCTCTCGCGTGGCACAAAGCGGTCGACCGCAACAAGGGTGCCCTTCTCGACGGCAACGCCCTTTTGTTGCTCTGTGCGGCCCAACTTGTTCATTAGAGGCGGTGGATTCCACACCACCAATTTCTTGTCGCCGTGTGGACTGCCATCTTGAGCCACATGTATGATGTTGTGTTGTTTGCCCGATAGCCCACAGATGACTCGGAAATGTTCAGTGGGCTTCAAAATAGTGGCGGAGCACGATACATACTGGATGGGCTGCGGGTCGTTGGGGCTCTCCTCTTGCAATAGCTTCACCAATCGATTGAGCCTGCGCATCACGTAGCTAACGTGCACCCCAAAGGTGCCCTTGTACACGTGTATCTCGTCAATGACCACGTACTTGAGGGCTAGCAAGAAGTCGGTCCATGCTGAGTCGCTCACGCGGTTGTGGTTGGGCATTATGGACGCGTGAAGGGCATCGAGATTTGTAAAGATGATGTCGGCGTAGTTTCGAATATAGGGCCGATCCTTAGCTGGCGTGTCGCCGTCGTAGGTATCAATAATGATTTTCCGTTGGCGGTTGATGTCAAGGTAGTTGATGAGCTCTTGCATGTGTCGCTTCTGGTCCTGCGCCAACGCCTTCGTAGGGAAGATGAAAAACGCCGTCGACTTGCGTACGGGCTTGCGCCCAGCCGCGTTGGCGTTGTTGGTGATGTCCCACAAGATCTGGTTGAGAACAGGCACCTGGTAGATCAAGGACTTCCCCGAGCTGGTGGAGGTACTCACAATGACGTGATTGTTGTCCTGGTCAAGCAACGCCTGCACTGCCTCGACCTGGTGGACGTACAACTTGTCCATTGTGATACCCTTCAGCTTGACAAGAGCGGACTTCAAGTCAGGATGGATCTGGACCGGCCGGCTTGAGCTTTCGAGCTTGACTCCGTCTTCTAACGAGGCAAAAAGCGGTCCGCGGTTGGTGGTGAGCATCTTTTCATGAATGATTTGGTTGCGGTAGAAGGGTTTGCCCTTTAGGGCCGCCACCATCGACGCCACGGTGGGCTTGATAGCCTGTCTGGAAAATTGCGAGAGTGGCGCCTGTCGCAACTGCTCCATGGGGTCCTCCAACGTCTCGGGCTCGGGGATCATGGGCGTGCATGTCGCCACCAACACCTCCATTGCTCTGGCTGCCGACAGGTGTTCCGCAATGAAGTCATCAAGACACCCCTTGAACTTCTTGTCGCGGGCGATAATTATGGCGAGAAGCTGGGCATGGGTTAAGTTCTGAATGCTGAGCTCCTTTGAGGAAAGGAAAAAGTCGCTGCTGGGCTTGCGGTCCTCGTTGGGGTTGACTCGGCGGCGCTTTTTGCTCACCATGGCCAGACTGATGCCGTGGGTGCGCACGTCTTTGAAGTCAAAGATGAGCAACTGCTTGGCACGCAGCGCAGGCTCGAGCGCCTGTGTGGCCACTTGCTCGTAAACGTCATCGACGACTTCGTTCTGCGACTGTCGGTAGCCGTGGGCCCAACTGTGCTCGACTTTCTCCTTCATCGAGGTGAGAACGTCGTTTTCGTCGACATACCTAAAGGTGACATCGTCCGGCGGGAGCAAATAGGCGATGACGGTGAGGTCGAGCGGCGAGATCTGCGGGTTGAGCTTGTGTAGGAGATCATAGGTGGGGATGCTTGACCGAGAGTGCGACGAGAGAAAGGTGAGATGGGTGTTTATCTGGTGGAACACGCGCAGAAGGTGTTGCGGCGTCAAAGTGGCCATCAAGATGAGTGCACACTTGGTATATCGGTGATGGGTCCTGTTTGACAGATGCGCGCATACGTCATAGCAACCCCGGATAATGTGCAAAGAACAAAATCAATTTGGCCTCGTTGCCGCAGCCACCACATCTTCTCTGCAATGTTTGACAAGTTGAAGCTCAAATCCAAGGCAAGCAACATCCCGCTCGCTGCGCCTGCGGCGAGCGCGGGCAAGCCGCCGTCGCAGCGGCAGATCTACCAGTCGCGCGAGAATTTTGGGGTCAATTTCGGCGGCTGCTTTGTGTTGGAGAAGTGGATTAGCCATGACATCTTTCCCGAGGGCACCAATTGCGAGTTGGAGGCAGTGACAAAGCGAGCGAAAGACCTGGGCACCAAGGGCGCCCAAAAGGCGTTTGAGGACCACTGGACTGGCTTCATCACCGACAGCGACTGGCAATGGTTGCAGGACCACAGGGTGACGAGCGTGCGGGTGCCCATTGGGTACTGGGAAGTTGGTAGCGGCAAGTTCACCAAGGGCACCAAGTACAGCGGCGTTAGCTCGGTGTACGCCAATGCGTGGGATATATTCAAGCACAACTTCATCGAGCCTGCCGCCAAGCACCACATCTCCATTCTCGTTGATGTGCACGGTGTTCCCGGCGGTGCCAATGGCGCTGACCACAGTGGTGAGCAGCCCGGTGGCGGCAAGGCATTGTTTTGGGACAACGAGGACCTGCAACTCTTGATGTGTGAGATGTTTGAGTTCATCGCTAAGGACTTGAAGCAGTACGACAACATCACCGGCTACCAAATTGTCAATGAAGCTGAGTTTGCCAACGATGCCAAGAAGCAGGCGCGGTACTACGGCGCGGTGATTGCGCTGATCCGCGCGCATGACGACTCGACCCCCGTTGTGATATCGGATGGGTGGTGGCCCGACCAGTGGGTCAAGTGGGTGCAGAAGCAGCAGCCCAACGAGCTTGACAGCATTGGAGTGGTGGTGGACTCCCACTGCTACCGCTGCTTCTCCGATGACGACAAAAAGAAGCTGGCTCCGCAGATCATTGGCGATTTGGAGAAGGACTTGTTGACCAACTTGACCGGCGACGGCAAGGGGGTGGACTTTATGGTAGGTGAGTACTCGTGTGTCATTGACGGGGCGCTGTGGGAGCGCGACGGCGCGCATGAAAAGCGCGACGACTATGTGGTGGACTACGGCCGCCGCCAGTTGGATCTCTTCGCCAGGAGGGCCAAGTTTGGGTCATTTTTCTGGACCTACAAGTTCCAGTCGGGCAACGGTGGCGAGTGGGACTTCAAGACAATGGTGGACAAGGGAGCTATCCGCCCCGCCAAGATTGTGCAGAGCGTGCCCAGCGGGGAAGCGTTGGAGTCAAAGTTGAAGCCGGCCTTGGGGGACCACGCTCACTACTGGGACAACCAAACCTCAAAAGAGAAATACGAGCACGACCGGTACGAGGATGGATTCAGGACTGCTTGGACGGACTCCCTCGAGTTCGCCAAGTTTGACGGGTCGCTCATTGGCAGGACCGAGGCGTGGAAGGCGGCGCGTGCGGCGGAGCACGTCAAGGCCAAGGGCCGTCTGAAGCACCTCTGGGAGTGGTTCCAGGGGTTTGACAAGGGGTTGGAGGAGTTCCGCAACTCAGTCTGAGGCCCCTGCCAGCGTGAGCGATTGTAAGTTGATGAGATATGTTGTTATTGGCTGCAAATGTTGTAGTGAGCGGCTGCAGATCATCCGTCCTGCATGAGAGTTCGAGCCGTTTCGAAATGCGTTTGAGCGCCACCAGTGGCGTGCAACTACGGCCAGATGGTGTACACATTTGCCAGCCCCAAACGGTTGCAGGTGATAGCCCACGAGCTTGTGGGTGCGCTTGAGGCCGCCGCAGCGTCCTCCAAAGTGGCAAAAATCGTTGGGTATCAGGTGAGCTTAATCGAGGGTTTCGATTACGAGACGCGCAAGTACGGTAAGTTGGGGTACTGCGACTTTGAGCTCGCCTATGTCAGCTACCGCGTGGCGGCAGTGCTCCTCGAGCGCAACCGCGCGGTGCTTGAGGTCAAAGGGGGCGACTTTGCCAAGACCGTGGCGACGTTGCTCACACAGCGGGCCGGGCTCGCCGACTCAGTGGAGGCCCACCTAGCCCCGGACGGTGCAGGCCGTGCCGTCACAGAGGACACGCTTCTCAAGAGGTTTGAGCAATTGTCCCTGGGGAACCTGGCGCCCTCCATGGCACACTTGGCGGCGCAGCTGCCTGAGTCTGCCGCCACCCTCCTTGAGGCGACCCAATACGACGAGTGCATCACCGCGCCTCAGCTACACAAGATCCTTGGCCACCCTGAACTCAAGCTCAAGGTGCTTCTCATAGACTTCCGCTCCAAACGGGAGTTTGATTACAACCACATCAGATACGTCGAGTTGGTGCAAATCGATCCGCAGTGGGTCAAGAACCTCAACGAGCTCGCGACGGACCAGGACTTGGAGGCGGTGCTTGAGCGCGAGCTCCTGCCAAGCCAGTTCAAGCGATTTCAGCACCGTGCCTCATACGAGCTCGTGGTGATTTACAATCTCAAGTTTGGCTCCGCCGAATGGGACGCCAACCACGACGGAGCCAAATTCGAAGTGCTCCGCAAGCTGTTGATCAGCGGCAACACCGGTATGATGCCGCAGAGTGCGCCCTTCTCCCGTCTCACCGAGCTTATCGTTTTTCATAACAAGTATTTGAGCTCGAGACTAAAGCGCCACCCGGTCTTTCTTGGCGGCGGCGTGGCGCACTGGTTTGCGCTATACGGCGAGCAGGCGATCGCCAAGACGCAGACAGCTGAGCAGCCAGCGTCGCTTTCCCGACCGGCGCCCTCGGTAACGAGAAATGGCAGCCGGTCATCGCTGTCCTCCGTCACCACGCTATCGCGACGTCACAGCTACAACGGCACGGGACCCATGAATGGCGATCTGCTCGAGCTAAGCCGGTCGAGCTCCCCCTACTTGCGCAATTTCAGTGATTATATTTCCACTGCCACCTCGACTGGGGCGGCGCCTCCCATACGGGTGCCCCCTTCAATGGATCCGCCTCCGGCGTACTCGCCACCCCCAACGAATTGGGATCAGCCAAGCACAAAGCCGCCCACATCACAGTCTTCTCCGCTACCGCTATCGGTGATCAAGCCGCAAGGCACCCCATCCTCGTCGCTGCGCACGGTCAAGTTTCTCGAACAGTACTCTACCGGGTTAACCAACTTGGGCAACTCGTGCTACATGAACTGCGTGCTCCAATGTCTTGGAGCAACGCCACAGCTCACCGGGTTCTTCTTCCCGTCATTACTCAAGACTCCCGCCACACCGTCGCCCGAGTCGGTCATTTCCTCGTCATACCGCCAGCATATCAACGTCAACAACAAGCTTGGCACCAAGGGAATACTCACAACAAACTTCGTCTCGCTTTTGACCAGCATGTTCACCAACCACGGCAAGTTCTTCACTCCTTCCAACTTCAAAAAAGTGATTGGATCGCTCTCTCCCGGCGGCCAGTTTGCCTCATTCGACCAGCAAGATTGCATCGAGTTTTTGAACTTTCTCTTAGATGGACTTCACGAGGACTTGAACCAAATGGCAATCAAGGACCCCAAGGAGAAACAGGCCATTATGGAGCTAAGTCCGGAGCAGGAGAAGACGCGGGAGCTTTTGCCGGTGCGGTTGGCCTCCACCATTGAGTGGGAGCGCTACTTGAAGATCAACTTTCTGATTGTGGTGGACTACTTCCAGGGCCAGTACTTGTCGCAGCTCAAGTGCTTGGAGTGTGGCATGACCTCAACCACCTACAATGCGTTTCTGATCCTTTCGCTTCCGATTCCACAGCGCATGAGCAAGTTAACTCTCGACGACTGTCTAAAGGAGTTTTTGAAGACGGAGCTCTTGGACGAGGACAACAAGTGGCACTGTCCCCACTGCAAGCGGTTCACGCGGCTGACCAAGAAACTCAGCATCACGCGTCTCCCGCAAGTGTTGATCATCCACTTTAAGCGCTTCAAGATCAACCCGCGCACCGGGTACTTTGACAAGCTCAACACCGAGATCAACTACCCGGTCGGCGAGGTGTTGGACTTGACGCCGTTCTGGCCCGACGTGGGCACCGCTACCCCTGGGCAGGATCCCGCGCAGGCAATGCTGCGGGCCAAGGAGGAGCAGATCTTGTCGACGCTCCCCACGCGCAACCAGAAGCCGCCCTTCCGCTACCGTCTCTATGGGGTGGTCAATCATTTTGGCACCTTGTCGACCGGTCACTACACGTCTTACGTGTTCAAGGAGAGCGACGCCAAGAAGACCCGCGAATGGTGCTACTTTGACGACGCCAAGGTCACCTACAACTGCAAGGATAGTCAGGTGCGCAACTCCAACGCCTATTGCCTCTTTTTCCAGCGGATATAGACCCTGTAAATACACCCACTGCATTCAGCTCTCCTCGTGCTCAATGACGCGTATCTTAGGATGGTTGCCGACGACGCCACGGCTCATGCCTACCCACAACCAGTCCACCTTGGTGCTGGGGTTGACCTTGATATCGCCCTTAAAGCCCTCGACAAAGCTGCGGTCGTTGACGGTGATGTTGTTGGTGAAGTTGATGAACTCGTTGAAGATTGTTATGGAGGACCAGAACTGGAGCTTGCGGAGACACGCCACCACGAGGCTGGTGACCTGGCCCCCGTTGAGGCAGTGGATGTAGACGGGCCCGTTCTCGGCGTGGATGCACAACTGCAACGCCTCCAAGATGACGCTGTAGCCCAAGGGCACCCCTCGCTTCTTGCCCTTGCCCAGCTTGGTGCACTCGAGGTGGATGAGGGTGATGTCGTTGTCGCGGGCAAAGCGGTACAAGAGGGTGTCGGAGGCGTCGGTGACGGGCTCCGGCGTGAGCGAGATGATCGTCTTGAGCTGGAGGGTGGAGAGAAAGGGGTAGTTGATCTCGCGCGGGTACGCCCCGCGGTATAATCGCGGCTGCACCGAGTTGAACTTGAGTGGTGGGATGAGCGGGTCGGGCACGAGATACGGCATTGGGCCAAGCGGGTTTTTCGCAAAATGCCTACCGGGGCAAATATTAATTGTTTATCTAAGGCGGTTTTTACAGGTTGACACGCGGTCATTAGGGGGGGCGCCTGGGCCTCACGGCAAGGTGGGTCTCTTGCAGTCCTCGACATTCAGCTCCAAAATCTCCTTCAAGGACCACCGCGGCGGCTCGCCCGGCACCTTGCACCCGCCGGCGA
The DNA here is from genome assembly GCA_032598715.1 of Debaryomycetaceae sp. JAC-2022a. Classification (NCBI taxonomy): domain Eukaryota; kingdom Fungi; phylum Ascomycota; class Pichiomycetes; order Serinales; family Debaryomycetaceae; species Debaryomycetaceae sp. JAC-2022a. The sequence continues at coordinate 108,084 of CP095439.1, read as the reverse complement.
CCCCGCTGCTGTACTTCAACAGCAATTTGTCGCCGAGGAAGGAGAACTTCTCCAACACGTAGTCCAAGTCCTCCTTGGTCAATGCAGAGCTGACGCAGAGGCGGATGCGCGCCTCGGTCAAGGGCGTCGCCGGGTAGCCCACCACGACGATGGCGATGCCCATGGCGTAGAGCTCGCGCAGGATGTAGGGCATCTTTGCCGGCAAGTACAACATCACTGGGATGACAGGGGAGTCGTCGGCGCCCAACACGATGAAGCCCAAGCGCTTCAAGCCCAAGCGCAAATAGCGCGAGTTGAAGGCGATGCGCTTGAGGCGCTCGGAGCCCTCGCCCGGATTCAACTTGCCCTCGATGATGCCCAACGACGAGATGATCTGCAGCAACACGGGCGGGGGCACGCTTTCGCTGTTGACGTTGGTGATGTAGTTGAGGCGCAACTTGTTGATGATCTCGGCCGACGCGGCGATGTAGCCGCCGGTGGCGCCAAACGACTTGGTGAAGGTGCCCATCAAGATGTCGACGTGGTCGGGCGACACCTGGAAGTAGTCGCACACGCCGCGGCCCGAGGGCCCCAACGCGCCGATCGAGTGCGCCTCGTCGACAAACAAGTAGCACTTGTACTTTTGCTTCAACTCAATGAGCCGCGGCAAGTTGCACATGTTGCCCTCCATCGAGTACAACCCCTCCACCGCAATGACGATTTTTTTCCAGGGGCGGTGGGTCTTGGGCTGCCCCTGGGCGATCTGCTGCCGCAACAAGTTTTCCAACGCATCCATGTTGTTGTGCTTGAACACCTTGACCACGGCACCAGACAACCGCACCCCGAAGCGGATCAGCGCGTGGTTCAACTCGTCGCTGATCACGAGACACTTGGAGTCCAATATCGAGGCAAAGAAGCCGCCATTGGTGCCGTAGCCCTGGCTGACAATGATGGAGCTCTGCTTGCCGACAAAGTCGGCCACCACTTGCTCGCAGTGTAAATGCAAATCGGTCGTGCCCACGTACAGCCGCGGGGAGCACGCCAGCGTTCCGTACTTGTTGACGGTGGCCACGGCCTCGTCGGTGCAGAGGCCGTGCGACTGGGCGAAGCCAAGGTAGTTGTACAGTGACAAGTTGAGGCACTCAGAGGTGTTGCCGGTGAACTCGTATTGGCCCTTGCCGACGTGGCGGCGCTCAAACAACTTGATGTAGCGCCCCGGGGCGCCAAAGATGGGGCGCGCGAAGCAGTCGTCGAGCCTGATCTTCAAGCGGCGCACATAAAAGTTTTCAAAGCCCGAGAACCACGGGGCGTAGCCATCCTTTTCCACCAAGTCCTGGTAGTCGCGCGGTTTGAAGATCTTGCCGAAAAAGTCGCGTGTGTGGCCCACGAGGATAAGGAAGAGAAAGTTCAACAAGGTGGCGATCAAGACGTAGTACGGTGGCTCGTCCGCTATGGGCTCGGGGAGCGCCTCGCCGAGCGGGTGCTTCGAGACAAAGAGGTACTCCTTCGAGGTGAGCTTGCCGTACTCTCGCTCGGCCTGCACCTCGGGCAGCCGGTCATCCTTGGGGGCGTCGGGGATGAACTTGCTCATGCGCCGGTAGTCGCAACTATTCTAGGGCAACAGGTAAGTCTAGCGCAAGGGTAGTCTAGGGGAGTGGGAGGCGCTTTAGCGAGGGTGATGCTTTGGCAGCGTGGAGGAGAATGGCCACCATCTAAAACACGCTCGGCCAAATAGGGGGAGCGAAAGACAAAAAAAAAAATAAAAAAAGAAAAAAAAAAGGAGAAAAACACAAAGAGCGTTGAAGTGAAACACGCCGAAAATACGCCCAAAACGGATGCGCCCGATCTATGGTATATACTTCTCTATGGTGTATGGCCCGCCTCCATGTAGCTTCAACACGTAGTCGCAGTGGGCGAGCTCCCAGTCGATGTGGCCGATCGAGAGCGTGGTGGCCGCGGACTGCGCCACCACGGCGTGGCACCGCCGCATGAGCTCAAGGTCGTCCATGCACAGGAAGGCCTCGTCCAAGATCAAGATCTGCGGGTTGGCGACTGCGGCGCGGAGGAACAACGCGAGCTTCTGGTGCGTTAGCGATAAGTCGCCAAAGGGGGTGTCGCCGTGGGTGCGCAACTCGTGTGCGAAGCGCGCGAGCACGGCGCGGCCGTACGCGGTCAACTGGGCGTCGGAGCCGGCAAAGATAAAGTTGGAGTTGCCCACGTCGCGCGCCAAGCCCGTCATCACCACGTGGCGCATGGTCTTGCGCAGCGGCACGAGGGCGTGCAACTCGGGGGACAGAATGCCGATCTTGTTGTTGATGTCGAAGAAGGAGGCGCCCGACCCGGTGCGGCGGCGGTGGCCGTCGATGGAGAGCACCAGCCGCCACAGCTGCGGGTGGTCTGCGGTGATGAGCAGGAGAATCGTGGTCTTTCCGGTGCCGTTGTCCCCGAGGATGCGCCACTTGGAGCCGCGCGGCACCGTCCAGCTAAAGTCGCGGAGCACGTGCACCCCCTTGTAGGTGACAGAGGCGTTATGGAACTCAATGTGGGGCGACAGCTTAGCGAGGTCGGCGTTGGTGACGGGCGCGGTGCGGCGCGCGGGGCCCGGCGAGGGCAACTCCGCGGCTGCGCGCGCCGCGGAGACGCCGGTGGCGTCGGCGTAAACCGCGCGCTGCACCCACCGCGGTGCCGGGTCGCTCTGGCGGAGCCCCAACACGACGCCGGTGTTGAACTCGGCCGCGAACTCGGCGATCGACGCCGCCACGCGCTGCGTCGCGCGCGGGTCCAACCCCAAGAACGCGTCGTCAATGAGCAAGAGGCGCGGCTGGGTGACCAAGGCCTTGGCGATGCGGGCGCGCCGGAGCTGCCCGTTGGAGAGCGAGTTGATCCACTTGTGCTGGAGGGACTCCAAGTCAAAGTGTCTGAGGAGCAGCGGGATGTAGCGCGGGTCCACCTCTGCGTTGGAGTTGTAGTTGTTGGCGCCCGTGATGTAGTTGAGCACCGAGTTTACGTCGTCGGACATCTCGAGCGCGCCGCGGTGCAGATAGGTCTCGTAGCGCGCGGAAAGGTGAGTGCGGTCCAAGCCTGACGACTCCAGAAAGTTCAAGAACAGCGTCTGGTGGCCCTGCGGGAAGGTGCGTGCGCTGGGCGGGCGCACGATGTAGTGCCCGGCAAGCACCTTGAGCAACTGCGTCTTGTAGGGCCCCGTGACGGCCCAGAACGCGTTGGCGGCGTCTGAGGGCTGGTGCACCTCGATCAGCACCGGCTGCTGGAAGACTGTGGCATCGTTTGGGCGGGCCGAGGGCAGGAAGAGGCCGTCGGTGATGCGCACGAGGCACTGGCGCCGCGAAGGAGTCCACTTCATTAGGGGGTGTGGGTGGGAGGCCTGCACCTAAACTCCCCGCCAATAATCAGCCACCCCTACCCACCATGGACTTTATCGAACCCATAGAGGCACTGGCCCCGGAGAGCCCCAGGGCCGCCAATGACACCGACAAGGCGGTGCACCAGCTCGAGGACGAAATCGCCAAGGGGTACAGCGCGGTGGAGTCGCAGGTGAGCGGGTTGTGGCTGGCGGCGCTGAAGAACGCCGCCGCGCTCCAGCAAAAGTACAAGTTGGAGGAGCACCGCCAGCAGTTGGTGGAGCGGTTGAGCAGTGCCACCACGACCCTCGGCGAGCGCACACGGCTCAATGAGAGCCTTCAGCTGATCGAGCTGCAGTTGAAGGGGTTGGACTTGAAGCAGTTGCAGACGCAGGCCAGCCACGCCCTAGACACGCTCGACTCCAAGTTGGAGCTCGTCGAGCGCCAGGCGGGCAAGTACGCCAGTCTGTTTGCGTCGTTTTTCTCCGACATCATCAGCGTCAACCCGGTGCTGACGCAGACCGACGACGACGAGACCGAGACGATATTCACCTCGCCCCTCGCCAACACGCGCTACGGCGCGTCGCGCTACGACACCGAGCTCCTTAAGTTGCACACCACGGCGGCGTACTACCTCGAGGGTGGCGAAGAGCTCGACGTGGAGGCCAGGACTGACGAGATTGCCCTGTTGCTTGCGCAGTACCCTGACACCTTGGAGCGTCTCATGAACAGCTTGGTGCCCGTCAAGGTGAGCTACAACCAGTTTTGGCTGCGGTACTTTGCGGCCGAGGCGCAGTTGAAGAAAGCGGAAGAGAAGCGCAAGGAGTTGCTCAAGAAGGAGACGAAGGAGGAGGCGGAGAACGACGACGAGGAGGAGTTCACCTGGGACGACGACGACGACGACGAGGTGAAGACGTAATCAGTAATTTCTTGCACGCAGTGGTTTTTTTTTGTTTTTCTTGTCTATTTTTTCTCCCCCTCCAGGGGCTTTAGCGGTCAACCTCACACTCTCGTAGACGCCATGCGGAGAACCACCGGCGCCAGTGTGCCCGCCAAGGCTCCGGCGAAGCCTGCAAGCACCTACGCCGGCATCGGTGCCAGCTCGTTGGGGGCTGCGGCGCCGCCAAGGCCGCCCAAGCCGACGGTGATCACCACGCCCACGCTGCCGACTCTGGCGGCGCCGCGACCCGACGCCACGCGACGTCGCATCTGGATAATGCGCGCGGGGGGCACCCCGACCACGATCATGATAGAGCGCGACGATTTGGTCGACGATGTGAAGCAGGCGGTGGTAGCCAAATTCCCGCAGACGCTCGGCCGCATCTTCGACGCCAGCGACTTGAGCATAAAGATGAATCTCGAGGGCCGCTCGCACGCGTTGAAGAAGCCGCTGCCGTCGCCGTTGCAGCCGCTGCTGCTGCCGCGGCCTGGCCGGGTGTCTCCCGACCGTCGCCATGCTGCCGCGTTCCTGTTGGTCAACCTCAAACCGGACCAGAACGTGTGGAGCTTGGTTGAGCAGTACTTCCCCAAGGGGATGACGATGGAGGATGCATTTTTGGTCGAGGCCCCCGAGGGGCTCGACCCTATGTACGAGTTGCGACCGCGACAGTACGACCGCCTGGGGCCGCCATCGGCCGACGCCGGCTACGCACTGCCCTTGATGGCACAGCAAGTACCGCGGCCGCGCCAATACCTGATTGAGCCGGCGTGGCTGGGCAACCAGGGGTCTGCCGCCGCGCCGTACACTGGCTACGCGCAGCCCAAGCCGCAGAGCACCTTCCATCCGCTCGCCTCGGGCGACGCGTCCATCCTCGACCCCATCCCGAGCGAGCGCTCGGTGTCGCCCTCGTCGTCGAGGCTATCGCCGATGCTACTGCACCGGCGTGCGCACTCCAACCCGCTGCAACTGCCGGCGCCTGCCGCGAACGCGGCCCACAATAACCTGGCGGTGTTGCTTCTTCCCAAGAACTTTTCGTTGTCGACAGGCAGATCGAGCTCTCCCGGGGCGGAGGCGCCGCCAAAGGACAAGAAGAGACTCCTGTTCGACGAAGGGTATATGCGCAAGCATCAGGAAAACTTCAAGTCGAGCGGACTGGGTACCAACATCACCACCATAGGCACCGCACTCACGTCGCCGACACTGGACCTTTACCAAGACGACGAGCCAGAGAAGGCCAAGAGTGAGGGCATGGTGTTGAAGGCAAAGCAACCGGCACCGTCACGTGCTCCGGAGCACAGCGCCAAAACGAAGCCGCCCGACCGCAGTAAGCTCTCCACCGACAGCGTGCTCCCGCTGATATCGGTGCTTGTGGTGGAGGACAACGCCATCAACCAGGCCATCTTGGGGGCGTTTTTGCGCAAACACAAGATCCACTACAAGATAGCCAAGAACGGCCAGGAGGCGGTAGATAAGTGGCGCGAGGGCGGCTTCCACCTCGTGTTGATGGACATCCAGTTACCGGTGAAGTCCGGCATAGAGGCCACCAAGGAGATACGACACTTGGAGAAGATCAACCGCATCGGGGTTTTTGCCGAGAACGAGCTCCGCAACAGCCACTACTCGAGCGGGTGTGAGTTGAAGCCCGAGGAGAAATTGGACTTGGCGGTGTTCCGGTCGCCCGTGATCATCGTGGCGTTGACGGCGTCCTCCAACTCCTCCACCGACAAGAAGAAGGCGTTGATGGCTGGCTGCAACGACTATTTGACCAAACCGGTCAATTTGGTGTGGTTGCAGAACAAGATCACCGAGTGGGGCTGCATGCAGGCGTTGATTGACTTTGACGGGTGGAATAAGAAGCGGCCCGATCCCAAGAAGGCCGCCAAGACCCCTGGCGAGGGCGTCTTGTTGAGTGGGACGGCCACGTAGTGGCGTGGACAGGTGGATGTATGGGTCGTTCGCGTACCGAATTTGGCGGATTTGAGCGAAAATGCTCGCCGGGGCGCCGCATCAACATATCACTCAATGTCCAGCACCATCGATGAGCCCTTGAACACGATACTCCCACTCGAGATCCTCGACCGGTCCATCGGTAGGGAGATCCAGGTGTTGATGTCCAACGACAAGGAGTTCCACGGCACGTTGATTGGGTTTGACGACTTCGTCAACATGGTGTTGCGAGACGTCAAGGAGGTGGACGGCAGCGGTGCAGAGGGCAAGCCCATCAAGAAGATGCTTTTGAACGGCGGGCAGATCTCGATGCTTGTGCCAAAGAGTATATAGGGATCTACAGTCCTGTCTGTATAGTAACAAATGAGGTTAAGGCGGAGCGTAGGCGGTGGCGGCGAGTGGCGGTGCGGCGGCGGCGGCGAGGAGTGACGGCTGCGGGCAGCGGCGATCGGCGGCAGCGCGGTGGCGGCGGCGATCGGTGGCGGCGCGATGGCGGCGGCGATCGGTGGCGGCGCGATGGCGGCGGCGCGGTGACGGGTGGCGGCAGCATCGCCTAGTGCCTTCTGCGGAGTGTGCAGGACGCCGCCACAATCGGATAAGTACCGGTCGCCACCCAATGTAAGTATACGCTCCACATGAAGATCACGATATCGGTGGAACACTCAGGCGATATCGTCAGCGTCGACCTTCCCGGAACGCTCTCCTTTGCGGACTTCCAGGCGTACTTGCAGGCGGAGACCGAGGTGGCGCCCGCCCAGCAGGCGATTACGCACAACGGGCAGACGGTAGCGGCGCTGGGCGCCACCACGCTCGGGGAATTGGGCTGGAAAGAGGACGACTTGTTGGTGTTGGCCAGGGGCGCGCCGACTGCCGGCGCCTCTGGCGCTGGTGGCTTTGGCGCCGGCGGCGCCGCCGCCACCGACGGGCCCGATACTCAGGTCGAGGAGATGCGCCTGCGCATCTTAGCCGACCCCCAAATGAGCGCGCAGCTCGAGCAGGCCAACCCACACCTCCACTCGTTGCTCCACGACGCCGCCAAGTTCAAGGAGGCCCTCTTGAGCGCAGCGTCGGGGCACTTCGGCGGCGGGGCCGACCTTGCCCCGCTGCGACAACACGAACTCAGCCGCTTGCAGCAGAACCCGGACGACCCGCAGAACCAGGCGCGCATCTTGGAGCTTATCCAGGCGGAGCAGATTGAGGAGAACTTCAATTTGGCCTACGAGATCCTGCCCGAGTCGTTTGCGTCGGTCAACATGCTCTACGTCAACCTCAAGATCAACGGCCACCAGGTGAAGGCGTTCGTCGACAGCGGGGCGCAGAGCACCATCATCCTGTCGTCCTTGGCCGAGGAGGTGGGGATTGCGCGCCTCATCGACAAGCGGTTCACTGGCATTGCCCGCGGCGTCGGCTCCTCGAAAATCCTCGGACGCATCCACAGCGCCACCATTACCATTGGCGACTCTGACATTGCCATCCCTTGCACGTTCACCGTGATCGACTCGGGGGTAGACTTCATCTTCGGCTTAGACATGCTTAGGCGGCACAGGTGTGTGCTTGACTTGGAGCGCGACGTCTTGGTGGTTGGCGGCAACATCGAGGCGCGGTTCTTGCATGAGCTGGAGATTCCCAAGGACAACTTGTTTGGGGCGGGGGCAAGCGGCAATGTGCTAGGCGCGCTGCCGGCGGCGAAGGCGCCGGTGGCTAGCAGCGCTAGTGCTGCGCGCGCGGTGGCCGGCCCTGCCGGTGGCTCTGCCGGTGGATCCGCCGGTGGCTCTGCCGGCAGTGCAGCGGCCGAGGCCGCAGTCCGCCGCCAGGTCGGCAAGCACAGCGAAGCGGACGTTGAGCGTCTCGTTGGCTTGGGCTTCGCCCGCGCCGAGGCCATGCAGGCGCTCGAGGCGTGCCAGGGCAACGTCGAGATGGCCGCGGCGATGCTATTCAACTAGATCCATACATTGTCTATTTGTCCTTGTAAAGGCCATTGAAGCTACCGCGGTGGGCGAACTTGGCGCCCTCGTCGCTGAGTAGCGCCACGTCGAGCGGGTCTAACTCAAAGTTGTAGATGTCTACGCCTTGCACCTGGCGCTCCTTGTTTGAGGAGGTCGTGATTGGCAAGATGCCGCGCTGCAAAGTGTAGCGCAAGAGAATCTGCGCCGGGGTCTTGTCGTATTTCGCAGCCAAGCTGTCGAGCACCGGCGTCAACGGGTGGCTGGTGGTGCCAACCCGGAAAAGCGGCGTCAACGGGCCGTACGCCTCAATCAAAATGCCGTTGCGCTGACTGTACTCAACGATTCCGGGGGACTGGTTCTGGAGATACGGGTGGAACTCAATCTGGTTGACCGCGGGCGCGATCTGCGCCACGGCGGCTACGCGCTCCAAGTCCTCGATGCGGAAATTCGAAACGCCAATCTCGCGCACCTTGCCCGATTTTTTGAGCTCCTCCAAGCGCTTCCACGCAGACTCAATGGTCTCCCCATGCAGGTGTTCCGAGGAGAAGAACGGGTGGTGGATCAAAAGCAAGTCGATGTAGTCTGTATCTAATGCATCGAGCGCGTTCTCAAGCGCCTTGGTGGCGTTTTCCGACTTTGCGGGGTATGTTGAGGTGCCCCCGCCATACTTGGTGGTAATCCACAAATCCTCACGCCGTTTTCCACTGCGCTTGATTGCGGTTTTCACTTCGTCGTAGGTGTTGTAGGCCTCGCTGCTGTCGATGTGGTTGAATCCTGCCCGCAACGATGACTCTATAGTGTCGATGATCTCGTTGACAATGCTTTCGTCGCCGGGGTTGGTGCGCTTGCGGTCTTTCAAGATCGATCCAGACCCAGTTCCGAGAGTGACGGGCTGGCCCGACTTGGTTTTGAAAAAGGACGGCTTAATCGACATTACGCGAACAAAGACTCTCAAGGGCCTACGGATGATGCCCATATATACGGCCACGAACGGCTCCACAACCACACCTGAGCCACGATCTGCGGAATTATTGTCCTCTGGTGCGGCTCTTATCGCTATCCACAGTTTCGCAATTGCGTGGCGAAGTTACCCAATTTGTCATCCGTCGGCGCGTCGGCGCGTGGGTCCCGTTTTTGTCTATTGTCTATTCTATCGGGTCAAACACGTCGTCGAAAAACTCTCTAAACTTGAAGGTCGCCCCGACCTTGTCGATCAAGGCAACGTCTTCCGGCGCCAACTCGAAGCCATACACCATTAAACTCTCGGTGATGCGCTCAGCCTTGGACGACGTAGTTATGGGCAACACCTGCTTTTGGAGCGTCCATCTTAACAAGATCTGCGCCGCGGTCTTGCCATACTTGTCGCTCAACTGGGGCAAAATCGTGGTGAGAGGGTGATCGGTGACCACGTGACCATCCTTCTTGATTCTCCACAAAGGACTTAAGGGCCCATACGCCTCCACCACGATGCCATTATCCTGGCAAAACTTGACGATGTCCTTGGACTGGTTCTGGAGGTACGGGTGGAACTCAATCTGGTTGAATTTGGGGTAGTACTGCGGATCGTAGTTGGCCACTTTGAAGGTCTCCTGCAAGTGCGGCACCGCGAAATTTGACACCCCAATGTGTCTCACTTTGCCCAGCTTCTTGGCCTCGATCATTTCGAGCCATGCACTTGATATGGTCTGGCCCCTCGAGTTAGGCTCAGCGAAAAAGGGTGTGTGGATCAAAAAGAGGTCCAAATAGCTAGTGTCCAACTCCTTCAACACCTTGTCCAAGGCGTCCAAGGGCCCATCGGAGGTGGCGTGCCAGTGGTAGAACCCGGGAGAGTACTTCGAGGTGACAAAGATTTCCTCACGCGGGACCCCGCTTTCTTTGATTGCCGTCCCAACCTCGAGTGATGTGGTGTAGGTCTCGGCCAGGTCGATGTGTCTGTAGCCCAATTTGATTGCCAACACCAACTGGTCCACGAGGTCGCGGTGCAAGTACTGCCCATCGTCGCTGTTTTCCGCCTGGCCCTTCTTGGCCCATTGCCACTTGGTCCCCGATCCCGTCCCGATCTGAAGCGGCTTCCCGGACTTGGTAGTGTAGTCTTCAATTCGTGACATTTTGTGTTGAGCAGACGCTGGGCCACGGTGCTAGCTTTATACGCGCAAAGAGCCGCCGTGAGGAACGGCATCAGTCGGCTATCGACGGCAATCGTCGCGATGAAAATTTACACCAAATCAAAAAATGAAAAAAAAAAATACATCACTGGTCCAACCCATTCAACGCCTCCTCCTCAGCCTCGTCGTCGTTTCTCTTCTTCAACACCAAGGGCTTGCCCGTAACTCTAAAGTAGATATCCTTGATGTCGTCAGTAGTGCTTTCAAAGTGCGACGTCGGGTCGTAGCTCTTGGACAAGAAGATGCCGTCCGACGTGCCGTCTTCAATGGGCTCGTACAACTCGGCTATGCCCATTAAGGTGTCCAAGCGGGTGCCTAAGAGCTTGAAAGCCGGCTCCAACTCCACGTGGGGCTGGTCGGTCTCAATGATCGTCGACACGATCGCCAAGTAGTACCCCTTGGGCACCACCATGTGCTGGTCCGAGAGCACGGCAATGTAGATGTCGCTTTTGCGGCCAACCTGGTTCTGCGGGATGATCAATTGCAACGAGTCCAAGTCGTTGGTATTGGCCACCGGGTGGTCCATGATGCACATGGCCCTGATCACGCGCTGTCCGCTCTTCTTGACGCGGTCCGGGAAGTAGGTCGGGTCGGCAATGACCACGGGGGCCCTGGCTGTGCCCTCCTTCGTCCTGACGCCGGCAAACTTGTTGTCGTTGTACAACACCTCGTCGATGGGGGTGTCCAACATGTAGGTGCCGCCGTAGATGGCCAGCAAGCGGGCGAACCCCTGGGGCAACTCGCCCAACCCGTACAAGGGGTAGATGTATGGCGACTTGCCGTACTTGGCCACCAGCTGCACATACAACACGATGCGCTCGTATGTCGGCCGCGCCACCTCGTTCAAGTAGTCGTCGTTGGCCCACAACGCCATCGCGTGCCCGATGAAGTCCTTGGTGCCGCTCTCTAAGCCAAAGTGGTTGTACACCTCGTTCATGGTGTTGGTATCCAAGTTGAGCCCCTGATGGGTCGCCGGCACGTCGTCGTCGTACTTGGCAATAAACTCCAAAAAGCGTTTCATGCGGCGCTTTTCAAAGATGCCCATGAGAGACGACTTGATCGCCTCCATCTCGTTGCTAGGCACCTTGGCGATGCGCCCGTTGCGGTAGACGTACAGCCCGCCAATCTGCTTGAACTCAATGTATCGCGTCACGTTGGTGTGCACCAAGATGTTGGTCAACTCGCCGTTGGACATGAGGAATTTGGGGATCAAGTCGACGCACCAGTCGCGGTCGCGGCCGCCCAACGAGTCGGGCTTCTGTGCCAGCGGCTTGAACTTGGCGTACAACTGCGACAAGTTCAACGAGGCAGACTCGCCGCCGTAAAAGTTTTGGCGGTCGATGTGGAGCACCTTCTTGCCCTCGACCGAGAGGAGGCCCGAGAGCACACACTCGGTGAGCCCGGTGCCGAGCACAATAACGTCGTAGTCCTCGTCCATGTTGAGGGGGCAGAACGGGGGGCGTGTTTTTCGGGCTTTATTGCTGCAGCTGTATGTCGGAATGACACAAACAAGCGGCAGCCGATCGGCTGCGCGAGGCGGCGATAACGCGGGGCGATGCTGAGACTGACTTGAGAGGCACACATGGCGGGCGATGAGCTGTGATCCGCGGTACAGCGCTGTCCAAGTGGGTGTCTGCTTGAGTTGTGTCTGTGACCTTGTGAGTTTTTGATATATATGACGTGGTTTGGGCGCGTTGTGTCAAATTCAAGCTGGAACTGATTTTCCTGTTTTTGGCTCGCCGATGTTTGGCTGCAAATGCCCCTTCCGTCCCATTGGCAGCTACAAATAAACTCTCCCCGTTCGTCATTTCGCGTTGTTACTCTACAGTCTACACCCCGGTTTGGTCTACTCCCGTCTTTTTTGCCTTCTCCCCGTCTCCCCGTTCTATACCACATTGTGGAATCCTTCCACCCCCCGCGCCAACCCGCGCTTCACAATCTTGGAGATCTCCTCTGGGTCCAGCGTGATCTTGGTGAGGTTCTCGTAGCCATCCTTCGTCACCAAGAGATCGTCCTCGATGCGCACGCCCCCGATGTACCAGTACCTGTCCAACACGCTACGATCGACATACTGCGCCAAGTCGCCCTTCAACTTGTCGTCAAGCAAGAACGGCGAGAAGTAGATCCCCGGCTCATCCGTGAGCACCATCCCGGGCTGCAACTGACGCCGAAGGCGCAAGTTGCGCAACAAGGGGTCCGCGTCGGCGTAGTTGGGGCGCCCGCCCACGTCGTGCGTGTCCATTCCAAGCAAGTGGCCCAACCCGTGCGGGAAGAAGCGTTCGGAGGCCCTGGCGGCGAAGAGCTCGTCAACGGAGTATTGCAGCTTGAAGATGCCTAGCAGCAAAAACTCCTCGATCAACACGCGGTGGGCGTGGAAGTGCAAGTCCTCCCAGTGCGCGCCCGGCTTGATCATGGCGATGGTCTCGCGCTGCATCCGCAACACGGCGCGGTAGATCTCCAAGTGCTCCTTGGTCCAGTCGCCGTTGATGGGGAAGCAGCGCGTCACGTCGCTGGCGTAGCACTCCCACTCGCAGCCGGCGTCGATCAACACCAGGCGCTTGGAGTCCTCGATCTCGTCGTCATTCTTGACGTAGTGGAGCGTTGAGCAGTTCTCGCCACTGCAGCAGATGGGGTCGTACAGCTGGTGCTTGGACCCTTGCCGCAACGCGTGGTACATGAACTCCGCGTGGATGTGGGTCTCATTGCGCTCAATGGGGGTTGCTTGCATCACCGCCAAGTGGCAGTTGTCGGTGAGCTTAGCGGCGTGGCGCATCAACCCGAGCTCGAACTCGTCTTTGATCATCCGCAGCTCGTCGAGCGCGAAGAAGAAGGAGTCGTGGGTGTCCAAGTACGCCGCCACGTGGCGGTTGTTGGCGTTGATGTCGGTGGTGTACACCTTGGTGCCAAGCGCCTTCAAGTCGGCCGCAAGCTCGCCGGCAAACTTGACGCCGTCAACGTCGAACTTTTGCTGCGCCTGCAGCGGCAGAAGCGGGAGCCCCGACCACATGATGTCGTCCTCGTCGACCTCGGGCAAGTACAAGGTCAAGGAGTCGCGCTGGGAGTCGTAGAGCACGTGCGAGCCTGCGATCGCCACCCCCGAAAGGTAGAAAAAATAGCGGTTTTGCCGCAAGGGCTTGGTCTGGTCGCAGTACTGGTACAACTCCAAGCTCTCCCCCAGGACGCAGAAGCCGACCGGGGTGGCGATCTTGGAGTGCGACCGGAAGTGGCGATACACTCTGGAGGCGTGCTCCTTTGCGGGGTACTTGGTCATGGTGCCGCAGAGATTGGTGGGGGGGTGGGGGGTGGGGGTGGTTCGATGGCGCACACCAAAGTTTGTCGCTCGTCCTGCACAGTCGTATCCTGCACACAAGCCAATTGGGGTCGCCACCAGAAAAGCAAGGGCGGTGTTTGGCAGCGCCACCACGCACACGACACACCACATGGAGCGCTTACAACGACTTCTCGGGCTGGGCGGTGGGCTCGGCGGCGCCGCGGCGCCGCCCTCGGACGGCCCCGCCATCGACAACGCTGAGACGGTGTACATTCTGCTGTTGGCGTTGTTGAAGATGCTCAAGCACGGGCGCGCCGGGGTGCCGATGGAGGTTATGGGGTTGATGTTGGGAGAGTTTGTCGATGAGTTCACGATCCACGTGATCGACGTGTTTGCGATGCCGCAGTCGGGCACCGGCGTGTCTGTGGAGGCGGTAGACGACGTGTTCCAGACCAAGATGATGGACATGCTCCGGCAGACGGGGCGCGACCAGATGGTGGTGGGGTGGTACCATCTGCACCCCGGGTTTGGGTGCTGGTTGCTGTCGGTGGACGTCAACACGCAGCAGCTGTTTGAGCAGTTGAACAAGCGCGCGGTGGCGGTGGTGGTGGACCCGATCCAGTCGGTCAAGGGCAAGGTGGTGATCGACGCGTTCCGCACCATCGACACCACCACGTTGATGATGGGCCAGGAGCCGCGCCAGACCACCTCCAACGTGGGCCACCTCAACAAGCCACTGATCCAGGCGTTGATCCACGGGTTGAACCGCCACTACTACCTGCTCAACATCGACTACCACAAGACGCAGCATGACACCAACATGTTGCTCAATTTGCACAAGAAGAACTGGCAGCTGGGGTTGAAGATGGCGGACTACAACCACAAGGAGCACGACAACTTTGAGGCGATGGCCGGCATGGTGCGTATCGCGGGGTTATACAACCAGCGCGTGCTGGAGGAGCGCGAGTTGCTGGAGGAGCAGTTGAAGACGCGCTACGTAGGCAAGCAGGACCCCAAGAAGCACTTGAGCGATACTGCTGAGCGCGCTATTGAGGAGAACATCACTTCGTTGTTGACGGGGAGTGTGAACAGCTTGGCCATACATTGAGACGGGCACGCGCCGATGGCGCGTCGCTACTGCGGGATGCAATCCAAGGCCGCGGGTGCTGCGGGCGCGCCAGGCCAAAGACGACAAAGAATTAGACCTGAGTTGTAGCGTCGTCGCGCCGCGTGGGCCGCCAGTCAGGCGTAACGCATGGCCGCCGGCGCCGCCGGCGCGCCACTAGGGCGGAAGAAGAAAGAAACTGCAATCAAGGGCGAAGGCGAAGAAAGATAGAGCTGAGTTGTAGGTTTTGGCCGAGGGTGAAGAAGGATAGGGCTGAGTTGTAGGTCGCCAGGAAGGCCGGGTTGTGGGCCCCCCAGTCACGTGACCGCGCCGGGACCATGGCGCATGTCTGATCAACGTTGGTTTGACGTGACGCTAGCACTGAGACCGCCGGTGCAGGCCGGCTCACCTTCCACGGCCACCCCATTTGACGGGGAACCGGCACCGCGCCCACAAACTTGCATCAGTGTGTCTATCACGTGACCCCATTTACTTAACGGCGCTCAAACTAACCACACGGCGCTATGGAGCCGCAGCAGAAGCGCCAAAAGGTGGAGGCCGGGTCCGAGTCCGCTGTGTGTCGCTCCGACGCTGCCGCGCCCGCGGCCGGCGCCGACACGCAGTACCTCGACTCCATCAACCCGCAACACCTCAACTTCGACTACGACAAGGTGTGCCTGGTGACGCTCTCCACTGTCAACGTCTACTGCTGCCTCGTGTGTGGGGTCTACCTCCAGGGCCGCGCCGCCACGCTGCCGGCGTGCCTCCACGCGGTCAGCCGCGGCCACCGCGTCTTCATCAACACCGACACCCTCAAAGTGTACATTCTCCCCGACAACGTTGAGACCACGGCGCGGGCGCGCGTGCTCGACGACATCCGCTACCAGCTCGCGCCCACCTACACGCTGCCGCAGGACCTCTGCGACAGTGCGGCTGACATGCACGGCGTGGCGTATCTGCCCGGGTACGTCGGGCTCAACCGCGAGGGCGGGTTGGGGTTTGTCAACGCGGTGGTGCAGATGGTGGCGCACATCGAGCCCATTCGTGATTACTACTTGTTTGGGGCGGCGCTGGCGCGCGGGACGCCGCGTGGCGCGCCGCTCAGCGCCGCGCTCGGGGCGGTGGTGCGCAAGGTATGGCTGGCGCGCCTCTGGCGGCGCCAGGTGTCGCCGCACGAATTTGTACAGCTGTGCCTCCAGCGGCGCCAGTTTGGCGACGGCGCGACGCCGCGCGCCTTCTTGGTGTGGCTCCTCAACGAGCTCCACCGCGAGGCCGCACCCGTCGGCCGCACGTGCCGCGGCACGCTCGAGGTGGCGACGACGCCGGTGCTGGCCGCTGTCGACACCGCGGGCAAGGTGCAGGCGGTGCCGCACGCGCTGCAGCGGCGGAGCCAGCGGCGGCGGTTCTGGGTGCTCGCGCTCGCGCTCCCGCCGCTCGGGGTCGGCGCCGACGCAGTGGCGCAGGTGGCGCTAGCGCAGCTCCTCGCCAAGTACGACGGCGTCACCGTAACGCAGACGGCGGACGCGCTCCACACCTACCGCCTCGTGGCGCCGCTCCCGCCGTACATGATCTTCCACGTCGAGCGCAACTTGGAGACGGGCGCGGCGCAGCACAACCCCACCGTGGTGACGTTCCCGCTCGTGTTGGACATGGAGGCATACGTTGGCGGTGGCGGGGTGTACGAGCTCGTGGCGTGCGTCACCCACGACGCCGTGGGCGGCGGCGAGCTCGACCACGCGCGCGACGCCCACGAGTGGCCCGTGCGGTTGCGCAAGACGCCCACGGAGTGGGTTGAGGTGCGCGACCTTAGCGTCGAGCGGTGCGAGCGCGAGTTGATGTTCTTGGACGAGAGCTACTTGCTCGTGTGGCGGCGTCAAAACCGAGCCAACACGCCGTAGGCGGCGGGCACGCACCCGCTGGCGCGCACCGCCGCGCCCAACGCGGTGTGGCGCAAGGTGGCGTCGACCGCCACGCAGAACGCCGCCACCTTGGCCTCGAGCACGGCGCAGGGGTGCAGCGTGAGGCGCGCCGCCAACAGCGCGAGGAGCTCGGCGGCGGCCGCCACCTGGCGCGCGTAGAGCTGCGGCCACGCGGCGGCCGCGTGGCGCGCCCCCAACGAGCGCCACGCGGGCACGTCGTGGAGCAACGCGGCGCGGCACACGCGCGCGAGCACCGGCGCGCCGTCGGGGAGCCCTAACGAGAAGATGGCCCTTAGGGCGTCGTCGCCGGCATCCACCAATAGACACGTTTGCCATGCATCGTACAAGCGCGTCTCGACCATGTCGTCGAGGACGGTGTCGGTGGCGCAGAGCAGCTTGGCGCTGCTGGCGCGCATCGCGGCGCGCGAGTGGAGGGTGCGGGTCGGCAGGTCCTCTATCAACATGGGGAGCTCGTTGTCGGGGGCGGCCTGGTAGGCAAGGGCGACGATGCTGCCTGCGGTGGCAGCGCTGCTGGCGGTGGCGGCGCTGCCGGCGGGGGCGGCGCTGCCGTCGTCGCCTGCGCGGGGAAGCCAGAGCCCGTGGCGGAGGCTCAACACGAGGCACTGCCCGAGTGAGACGGGGTCTGTGGGGACGATAACGCCGCCGACGGCGACTACGTTGTGGACGGCGAGGGTGAAGTCGCCCGCGGGTGCGTCTGCGGGCGTGCCCGCCGCGCGCGTCAAGCGGTATTTGTGCACGCCCTCGTTGTCGTCGACGGCGGCGGCCGGGTGGGTCACGAGGGGGAAGGTGTCGAACACGGCTTTGACGGGGGCAGGGACTTTCATTGGTGAGGAGAGGAGGAGCCAGGGCGGCTAGTTGAGGCGAGCGGCAGCGGGCGGCGGGCGGGAGCGAGCGACGAGCGCGAGACCGCCGGTGGCGCCAGCGGCGCCAGCGGCGCTGCGCGCGCGCGCCGCGATGCCGCCGACGGGCCCCGCGCCAACGAAAAGAGAGAAGCGCGCCCAGGCGCGGCTGCACCGCGCTCAGACCTGCCCAGGCCCCGCACACCCTGCTTTCGGTACAGACAGCGTAAGGGGCGGGCCCGCTGCGATGCCGCTCTGCGATGCCGCGCACGATACCGCCACGGGACCCCCGCGCGCTTCCCGCACAGACAGAGCGAGAAGAAAGGGTGAGCCCGCTGCCGGCGGGCCGCTGGCGCGCTTCTCCCCTAGTCGTCCTCCTCTGGCGCGCCAGCGGCGCGCCGCGCGCTCGATCCTACCCTGTTTTCATACGATCGCGTGCATTCTTCTGCCTTGTCGTCCTCCTCTGGCGCGCCAGCGCTGCGCCTGCCGGCGACCCGCTCGCGTGCTTCTTCTGCCTCTAATCGTCCTCGTCTGGTGCGCCAGCGGCGCGCCGCCTTGTAACAATCGCGTGCTTCTCCCCTAGTCGTCCTCCTCTGGCGCGCCAGCGGCGCGCCGCGCTCGATCCTACCCCGCCTTCATACAATCGCGTGCATTCTTCTGCCCTCCTCTGGCGGCCAGCGGTGAGCCTGCCGGCGCCCCGCTCGCCTGGCGCGCCTGCCGGCGCCCCTCGCGTGCTTTTTCCCTAGTCGTCCTCCTCTGGCACCAAGTCAATGCTCAAATCGTACCACGTTGCGCCCGCAAACTTGCAGTCGCTCACGCCGTTGTTGTTGAAGCCAATCTTCTCGTAGAACGGAATCAACTCCTTGTGGGCGATGATCGCCACCTTGTCGCCCAAGTCCTGGTTGGACAACTTCTGAATGTAGTCGTGCATCAACAAGGTGCCCAAGTTTTTGCCCTGCCACTCCGGGTCCACCACCAACCCGTGTATGCCGATGTGGTGGGAGTGCTCCAAGTGCCCCGCGTCGGGGTCGTCAGGCGACGGCAACAGCATGCTGCGTTCGGTGATGCGGTCGGCGTGGATCTTGGTGGCCACGATGTGCCCAATGAGGGTTTCGCGGAGCACCGACGACGCCAGTGGCAACAGCTCGTCGTCGGCGTCGTCGTCGGCGCCGGGCCCCGCGGCCTCGCGCTCCTTCTGCTGCCTCGCCGCCACCTCGGGCAAGTTGATGGCGCTGTACTTGGCGCTGTAGTCGCGCACAAACAACCCCAGGCACAACTCGGGGCACACCGTGAGGCGGTACTCGAGCTTCTGGCGCGACGCGCGCTCGCTCTCGGGGAACCCGCGCGCCTCGAGTGCCACGCACTGGTCGAGGTCCTCGATGGTTAGCGGCCGGATCAGGAGATTGGGGGGGAAGTCGGCCATGTCGTGGTGTGGCCACCGCCCCCGCCGAAATTTGACAAAAATTGCGCGCCCAATCGCGACAGCGGGGGCGGACCTGGGCGGGCCAGGGCGGGCCAGGGCAAACCAGGGCGGACCAGGGCAAACCAGGGCGGACCAGGGAAACTAGCGCATGGTGCGCGTATATTACTTGTAGCTCGCGCCTACTCTAGCTCGGGCGGCGCCTGCGCGCCCTCCTCGAGAATCCTCCGGCCCACCTCCCACAAGTGCACGATGTTGTCGTCGGCCACCAGCGCCAACGTCCAGTCGCGGTGGGGGCACCACGCGAGATCCAGCACGGCGCCCGTGTGGCCCGCGTGCATCATCAAGAGCTCGGGGCACCCGTCCTCGGCGTCCTCCTGGGTCTGCTCCTCGCCGATGCGGAACAAGTCCCACAAGATCACGCGGCGGTCCTCCGACGCCAGCGCGAGCACGCCGTCGCGGTGCGGGCTGAACTCCAAGCTGGTGACGCCGGCGGTGTGGCCCATGAGGGTGTGCAACGGCGCCATCGTGCGGGTGTCCAAGAGCGCCACGTTGGCGCTGGTCAGCCCCACCGCCACCAAGTGGTGCAGAAACGGCAGGAATGCCAACGAGTTGACCCCGGCGGCGTCGGGGCTATGGTGCTTGAGCGCCGGCGTCGCCTGGCGCGTGTCGTAGAGCACGGTGTAGTTGTCCTCCAGCACGCTGCAAAACACGTGCGGCGCGTGCGGGCTGAACTTGGCGTCGTTGACGCTGTCGGCGGCGGAGGCGTCGCGGAACGCCGCCGCGCCCGTGGCGGTGTCGGTCACGACGACCGAGCGGTCGTCCAGCGCCGTCAAGAGGTGCCCCGCGGTGAAGGGCAGCCACAGGAGGCCGTAGCCGTTGGCGGTGTGGGGGGTGTACTGGCGGGTGCTGCCGCGGAGGTCGCCGCCGAGGTCGTAGAGGTCGACGAGCCCGCGGCCGTTGATGGTGGCCACGAGCAGCGGCGTCTGCGGCATGTAGCGCGCGCGGTTGATCTCGGCGGTGTTTTTGAACTTGCGGGTGATTTTGAGGCGGGCGGAGGCCGGCGCGGCGGAGGCCGGCGTGGCGCGAGCCGCGCCGCTGGCGGCGCTAGGGCTGGCGGCGCTTGCACCGTCCGCGCCGCCAAGCGGCGCCGCAAGCGCGCCACTGGCAACGCCGCTATCCCCCGGTAGCTGCGCACTCGCCACCTTCAAGTAATCCGTGTCCTCCCCCGACGTGTGGGTGCCGAGAAGCAAGGTGGCCTCGATAGCGCCGTCAACACGGCGGTGCTCGGGCAACCACTGCACCGTCAAGGACGGCCACGTGAGCGCCGTCTCAGTGACGAACTCGTACATGTAGCGGCAGTTCTTGCGCCATAGCTGGTACTCCTCCTTGATGGTGACGTCGTGGGCCTGCTCATCGAGCTTGGAGAGGATCTGTTCGGCCATGGGGTGGAGGAGAGCGAGGGGCCACAGCGATCGGCCGCGCGGCGCCCGCCGCGCGCGCGCGGTGCGCATTCAGGCGGTGGCTCGCGCCGCGGGCCGCAGCTCTACATGGCCGCAGGCACTACAGGTATTTCGTAATGTAGGCATGCCTGGTTGTCTGTGCGGCACCTCAGATGCGCTTGCTCCGCTCGGCTTGTCACGTTGAGGTGTCGGTGTTGGTTCGCTCGCGGTTACCGACGGGTGGGCACGTGTCGCACTCTCTGCGCGCCGCCGAGCCGCCGAGCCAGCGAGGGCTTCGTCAGCGCTGATTGCGCCGCGCACTCTCGTTTGCCGAGTGGCTCGGTTGGTGGCCAGTTTTGCCGAGTGGCTCGGTTGGTGGCTCGTTTTGCCGAGCGGCTCGGTTAATGGCTCGTTTTGCCGAGCGGCTCGGTTAATGGCTCAGCCTGGCTGCGGCGAGCGCACTCTCCTTTGGCTTAAAAACTGGCCTAGCACTCGCTAAGCGCACTCTCGCTTCGCTCGAGTGGCTCGCTTCGCTCGAGTGGCTCGCTTCGCTCGTGTGGCTCCGCGTACTCTCTCTCATACCAGTCTATCACCTTCAACGCATCCGTGATATGCTCAAAGTACGGCGAGTCCGCCTCCGTGAGACGGGTCATCTCCGCGCGCTTGCCCGCCTCAAAGTAGTGCATCCACTCCAAGTCCTTCCTCAACAACTCCTTGATCCCCGTGCGCTCCAAGCGGCGCCGGAGCGGCGGCAGCTGCGTTACGCGCACGAAAAAGCTGTAGATCTCGCGCCCCTCGTACTTGGTCAAGATCTCGCGGAGAATCTGCGCCGCCAGCAGATCGAGCCCCGTCATGCCGTTGAGGTCGAAGATGATGTACTTGGTCATGCGCGCCAGGCGCACGCGGCCGCGCGCCGGGTGTGCCCGCGTGGAGCCGTACATCTCTACGCGCTTGAGGCGGTTCTTGAGGTCGCTGGTGTTGGTGAAGGTGAGCGGCTCGGGGATCTTGACAATGAGACACCCTTCGATTTCCTCAAGCGCCTGGTAGTTGAGGTGGCGGAGGTGGGTGTCCTGGAGGAGGTTGAGGTGTGCCATGGAGTGGCGGCGCGCCGCCGCCAGCGGCGGCCGCGCGGTGGCGGCGGCGGTGACGCCGGCGCTGGCGCCAGCCGCGGCGGGCTCCACCTCGTACAAATCGGCATTCAAGTAGGTGTTTGTGCCCGGCACGCGCCCGAGGATCTGGATGCGCAGCGCCGTCGAGTGCTTGATGACGCGGATGAGCAGGTAGACGAGCCCCACGGTGATGCCCGCCTCCATCAGGAACACCAAGGTGAAGCACACCGTCACCGCAAACGTCACCAACTCGTTGTAGCCGCGCAGGCGCCAGTGGAACCACAACTCCATCGGCGCCTCCTCGAGCAACAGCACCCCAATGACACAGGTGACGACGCTCAAGGTGCACTTGGGGATGTAGTGCAACTGGTCCATCAAGCACACAATGGTGAAGACAGTGCACGCGGCCATGATGGCGCCCAGCATCGTCAGGCGCGCCAGGATGGCGTTGATCTTGCTGCGGCCGTAGCCGCCAAACGCCGGGAGGGCGCCAAACACGCCGCACACCAAGTTGATGAAGCCGAGCGCCACCAACTCGCGGTTCAGCAGGATCGGCAAGTCGTAGGTCAGCCCGAGCAGCTTCAGCGCTGTGGTCAGCTCGAAGAAGCCGAGCATGGCGCAGAGGAAGCCCAGGGTGGCCGCCTGCTTGTAGAGGGGCCAGAGGCGCGGGCTAAACGGGTTGTGCACCACCGCGGCGCCGCCCTCGGCGACGGCGCCGATGACCTCGACGCCGCGGGGGCTCAAGCGGCCCCACTGCACCGCCACCGTCAGCAACACCACCACGATGAGGATCTCGGGGATGTACACCGCGGCGCGGCGGGCGAAGCGCAGCGCGGCGCGCAGCGCTGCCCACCGCTTGTAGAGGCGCACCGCCAGAATGAGCACGAGGCCGACGGCGCTGACGGCCAAGGTGAGGCGGTGGGCGCGCGAGGCGTTGCGCACCAAAAACACCACCTTGTCCAAGGGCAGGTGGATGTCTGGCTGGAGCGGGTCGGCGGCGGCGTCGGCCAAAAGCTGCGAGAGCCCCAACATCACAATGAGCGCGTTGATGATCATGACGACGCCGACGCCGCTGATGAAGCCCTTGAGGAGCAGCGCCAGCAACACGTTGTCGAGGAAGCCGAAGCGGCCGAGGCCGAAGCCCAAGAGCGACGCGCCCAGGGTGAAGGTGATAGCCACCACCACCTCCAAGGGGTCTACGGGGTGGCGCTTGGAGGCGTGGTGCAAGAGCGGCTCGACGCACTGCCCCACGATGAGCAGGATGGCGGCCTCGGGGCCGACGATCATCTGCGGCACCAGCCCGAACACCATGTAGATGAGGGGCGCGATCGCCAACAGGTAGAGCCCGCTGACGATGGGCACGTGCGCGAGCGACAGCGCGTACAGCAACAGCAAGGGGAGCTGGAAGAAGACGAGGGAGAGCCCGCCGATGAGGTCGCCAAGGAGGTACTCCCACAGGTAGTGCGGCATCCACGAGAGGCACGGGAGGTAGTAGGGGAGGATCTCGCGGAGGCCGAGCTCCTCGAGCGCGCTCAGCGAGGGGGGGCAGTACCCGAGGTCGGGCGGGAGAAGCACCAGCGCCTCGGTCGGGGCGGCCTGGGTGGCGGGAGTGATGGACTCGGTGTCGTCGGGGCGCGCGGGGCCCGGGCCCGGACCCGGGCCCGGGCTCCACGGGCCGGGGAGATGGCTGAGGCCGGGGGTGCCCGGCGCGTCGTACGCGAGCGGGTCGGTGGCGGCGCGGGGGTTGACGCGGGTGGCGCTTACGTAGCGCAAGCTGGGGGTCGGGCTGGTGACGCCGCGGCGCAAGCTCTCGGGGCGCTGGTCGTCGCCGGTGGTCAGAGGGCGGCCGCGGGGCGCGCGGTCGTCGATGTGGCGGGGCATGCAGGGGGGAGTGGAGGGTGTGGGCGTGGCGTGGCGGGGCGGGGGCGTGCGTGAAGGGCACTAGGCACAGGCTGCTGGCCGCTGCTAGGGATGGGGCGTGTGGCCGGGGCGTGTGGCCGCGGCGTGTGGCCGGGGCGTGTGGCCGCGGCGTGTGGCCGGGGCGTGTGGCCGGGGCTGTGGCCGGGGCTGTGGCGCGAGGCTACAGGCCGTCAGTGGCCGCTAGGGACGGGGGCGCTCCTCGCTGGACGGAGGGCGGGGCGCGAGGCTACAGGCCGTCAGTGGCCGCTAGGGACAGGGGCGCTCCTCGCTGGGTGCGTGCGGAGGCGGGGCGCGCAGGCCAGCGGCAGCGGCCAGTGGCCGCGCGCTCGCTCGCTCGCCCGCTCGCTCGCTCGGTCGCCGCGCGCTCGCCGCGCCCGCCCATCTTCACCTCCCTGACTCACCTCCCCACCATGCTTCGCCTGATCAGACACTTTTCCGCACTGCGCCGCGTGCTCGACACGCTTGTCTACCTCGAAGCCGCCGCCGGCGGGTCCCACTTGACCGCCGCGAGCTTGCTGGCGGTCACCGCGGCGCAGCAGCTCGGGGAGCCCGTGACGGCGCTCGTGACGGCGCCCGCGGTCGCGGCGGAGGCGGCGCGCACCCCTGTGGCCAAAGTGCTCGTGGCAGAGGGGGAGCACTTGCAGCACAGCTTGGCCGAGGAGTTGGCGCCGCTTTTCCGCGACGTGCTTGCCGCGGGCAAGTTTTCGCAGTTTTTGGTGGCGGCGCTGGCGGTGGGCAAGAGCGCGTTGCCGCGGCTCGCGGCGTTGTGCGACGTGCAGCCCGTGTCGGACGTGGTGGCGGTGAAGGCGCGCGACACCTTTGTGCGCCCCATCTATGCCGGCAACGCGCTCGCCACGGTGCGGCTGACCGACACCGTGGTGATGGCGTCGGTGCGGGCGCTGGCGTTTGCGGCGGCAAGCGTCGGCGCCGAAGCGGCGCCCGTCGAGCGCGTCGAGTCGGCGCCAACGCTGCAGCGTCGCGCCACCTTTGTGTCGGAGGCGCTCGTGACGCTGGAGCGGCCCGAGCTCGGGTCAGCCGCGCGTGTGGTGGCGGGCGGCCGCGGGCTCAAGAACCGCGAGACCTTTGACCGCCTCTTGGAACCGCTCGCCCAAAAGCTCGGCGCCGCCGTCGGCGCGTCGCGCGCCGCCGTCGACCTGGGCTTCTGCGACAACTCTCTCCAGATCGGCCAGACGGGCAAAATCGTCGCGCCCGACTTGTACGTCGCGGTGGGCGTGCTGGGCGCCATCCAGCACTTGGCGGGCATGAAGGACTCAAAGACAATCGTTGCGATCAACAAGGACCCCGAGGCGCCCATTTTCAACGTCGCCGACATCGGCTTGGTCGCCGACTTGACCGACGCGGTCCCGGAGCTCACCCAGAAGATAGGCTAGGCCCGGGTGTAGATGCCACAATAGACACCGCACAATAGACACCGTCTCCGTATCGCCGACCCACCAGTCATATCGCACCCGACGCCCTCTGCCGCCTCTGCCGCCTCCGCCGGGCCTCGGCCTCTTACCTCTGCGTACTGCATATAACCATAAACTGCTGGCGGCGCTAGGTCGCCTGCGGAGTGGCCAGCACCCGATACAGGCTATGCTGGCCGCCGTTTGACCGCCCCTTGCGCCTGCTGCTACCTTTCCCCACCCCACGACGGACTTTGGGCCACTGTCGCCGCCCGTTCGAGCTTCGCGACCTGCATATAACTTCATCACTACTTGGGCCGCCGTCGCGGCCAGCCCTCCCCTTGGGTGTATGTCCGACCTCAGTCTCGACCGCGAGCGGGTCACCTGCCTCCTCCTCATCAACAGCCAGCTCATGAAGAAAGCCATCAACATCTACACCAACATCCTCACCAACCCGCAGATGCTCCTGCAGATGCCGCCGCCCAACAAGCAGACGGTGATGGAGCTGTACCAAAACTGCACGCGACGCATCCACTGCAACTTGTCGGTGCTCACATTCATCAACGAGCGCTACCACGCCGACGGGCTGCAGCCGCCGCTGCAGGGCCGCCCGCAGTTCCCCATCATCATGTCGGCGCCGCCCGACATGCCCGAGCTCGCGCAGCTCTACACAAAGCTCCAGGAGCTTTATCCCGAGGCGTTGCAGTTTTTGAAGATGAAGATCCTGCAGATGCGCAAGAGCCAGGGGCAGGGGCAGGCCCCAGCCTCAGCCCAGGCCCAGGCCCAAGCGCAGGCCCAGGCCCAAGCCCAAGCGCAGGCCCAGGCGCAGGCCCAAGCCCAAGCCCAGGCGCAGGCGCAGGCGCAGGCGCAGTCTGCTAGGATTGGCGGACTCGCCGGGAGGATGAGCCCGCACGCGGCGATGAGCCCGGCGTACGGGGCGGCGCAGATGAGCCCGGCGGCGCCGCCCGGCGCGTTTGCGAGCCCGCGGTTTGGCGAGCAGTACCCCCCGCACGCGCAGTTTGCGGCGCCCATGATGAACTCCCCCGCGGCGGCCGCGCCGGGTTACGACGTGTACGACCCCGCGATGATCTTGCGGCAGCAGCAGCGGCCGGCGGCACCCGCGCAGCAGCAGCAGCAGCCGCAGCAGTTTGTGCAGCCTAGCTTGTCGCCGCAGCAGATCATGCAGATGGGCCAGAGCCCCGGCGGCGCGATGATGGATTTGTTCAATGTGTAATCTATAAAGACTCGAACTCGTGGTTGACGATGTCGCCGTAGCCGCCGTGGTCAGGGGCGAAGGTGTGGATGACCTCGCCGAAGTCGCGGTCGTCCGACATGTTGAGCCACACTGCGTCGTTGGTGATGTCGTTCCAGAGCTGCTGCTCGTCGTTGTGGTAGGTGAGGCCTTCGATGCCGGCGAGGTCCAGGTTCAGGTAGAAGTCGGCGGGGAGGGGCAGCGCCAGGCCCGCCAGGGTCAGCGCAGCAGGCCAGGGCGCGGACGCGTGAGGTGCCGCGGGGGCGGAGCCGAGCGGCTGCGTGCCGAGTGGCGGCGAAAACGCCGTCTCTGGGGGTTGGGAGGCGCGCGGCGCCACGGACGCCGCGGGCGCCCCATACGGCAGCGGCCGCCCCGGCTCCGCCTCGGCCTCCGGCGGCTCTGTTGTTAGCGGCTCGGTCTGCGGCGGCTCCGTCTTCGGCTCCGCCGCCGCCTCCGGCGGCTCCGGCCCCTCGTGCCGCTGCAACAACTCCCCCATCACCCCATTGAAGTCCAACACCCTGATCAACCTCAACAACTGCGACCGCCGCAACGCCGCGGGATAGTTCCCCAAGCGCTCCATCTTGGCAAAGATCATCAACGCGTGGTCCAAGTGCTCTGCGGTGGCTTCGTGCACCCCGAAGGTCGCGTTGAACAAGATCAACGTCGAGGCCAGCGTGAAAAGATACTCGCGGTCCATCCAGCCAAAGAGCGCCACCATGTTGTCGGGCACGAGCGCCCAGATGCAGCGGATGGAGTTGACGGAGGCCTGGAAGGAGGCGTTGAGAAGGGTAAGGACGTTTTTGGAGTACTTGGTCAAGTCGACGTAGCGGTGGCGGTGGAGCTCGCGGAGCTTGGTGGCAAAGTGGAAGAGGAGCGGCCGCACCGCCAAGTTGAGTCCCTGGAAGTACTCGGTCATCAAGTTGACCACCAAGCGCAGCACCCGCAACGGCGGCGGCGCGGCAAAGTCAACGCGCAAGAACTCGGGGAGCGCGCTCTTCCACCGCATCAACTTGTGCACAAGGTCCAGCACCACCGGCAAGATGTTGATGGTGGGCTGCTTGGTGTACAACAGCAGCAACACCATGGCGTTGATCTGGGTGATCACGACGCAGTTGTTGATGTACTCGGCCGGCGGGAACACGTAGTAGCCGCGCACGTCGGCGGGGTCGCGCGGGAAGTCCGCGACGCGCATGTCGACGTCGCGCGGCAACGCCGTCAGCACGCTGGCGTCGGCAAAGCTGAGCGGGAGCCCCGCCTTCAGCAGGAGCATGCGCTCGTACATGTAAACCGTCCACCACACGCGGCGGCGGTGCTCGCGCTCAAAGCGGTCGAGGGTGTCGGCGCCGGCGTCGACATGCCACCCGAGGATGAGCGTCAGGCGGAGCGCGAGCCCAAAGTAGAAGTAGGACGCGATGGTGCAGTCCGCCACCTGGAGGAAGAAGGCGTAGAGGAGCATCGCCTCGATGCCGCCGTCTTTGACGGTGTTGTCGATGGCGCCGGAGGCGAAGAGGCCGGTGAAGAGGTCGGAGGCCTGGTAGAAGAAGGCGGCGCCGGGGAGGGTGGCGGCGGGGGCAGCGGCGCCGCCGCCGCCGCCGCCGCCGCCGCCGCCACGCTTGCCCCGCCGGTGCGGATCGCTCTCCGTCCCGAGGTACATCTCCCCCGTGGCGAAAATCAACAACACCTTGCAGAACCAGATGGTCTCCAAAATCGCGTCGTCGTCGGTGTCCTGCTTGATGGCGTTCTCGTCTAGCGCCGGCCCGCGGCTGGGCGCGGTGTTGCGGCGCAAAATTTGGCGGTTGTCCGCCAGCTTGCCCGAGTAGAGGTTGAGGAGGAAGCGCTTGACCAAGCCCTCGTTGAAGAAGTAGAAGCACCCGTCGTTGTAGTTGACGAAGGTGTCGACGAGACGCATCGCGTACAGGTACGGCGGAAGCGTCACGTTGAGGGAGACCCCGGGGCGCGTGCTGGTCTTGGCGAGGGTGATGTTGTACGCGTTACCCTCAGACTCGAGGATGCGGGTGCCGCGCTTCGGCGCGGCGGCCTCGGGCGCCTCGGGGGGCGACCCAAGCAACCGCGGTGCCAGGGGGACCATGTTCTGGATCTCGAGCCCAAAGAGCGTCATCAGGGAGGAGCCCACGTAGAGCTTTTCGCCGGTGCGCAGCTGGATGAGGCGGCCGCGGTCGAGGGAGGGGTGGATAACCTCGGCGGCGGGCGCAGCGGCGCCGCCCCCGCCCCCGCTGCCCCCGCCCCCGCCGCCGGAGATGGCGGGGACTGCGGCCGCAGCCGCGGTGGCGGTGGTGGCGGCAGCGGGGTCGCCGCGATCAAGGGCAAAGCTTGAGTTGAACCTCCCAAAGTCAGCGTCTGCCGCCGTCGCCGCAGCCGCCGCCGCCGCCGCCGCGCTCGCGCCGCCCGCGCCGCCCGCGCCCACACCGCCGGGCCCCACGTGGCCCCTCACACTATTCCTCAACGTCGCATTATCCTTCTTCAACCGCGCAATGTCGTCATGCAACTTCAGGAGGTACTTCATCAGCACCACGATCTTCTTGTCTGCCTCGACGTACTCGCACTTGGTCTTGGCGAGAATGCACTTCTTGCAGGGGTTGCCGCCGGGGCATCGGATGTGACGCGTGCGGCAGCGGATGCACGCGAGGGAGTTGCGCTTCTGGCGCGCCGCGGCGCCCGGGGAGGCGCCCGGCGATGCGGTCCCTTCTGACTGGTACGCGTGCACCTTCGCCTCGTTCATGCGTGGGTGGTGACTGGGTGGGCGCGGCGCTACAAGCGCGCGCGCGGCGCGCGCGCCCCAGCGGCTATCGGCGGCTTCCGGCGGCCGCGCCGCTGCGGCCGCGTACCGGCCGATCTGGTGGCGGCTCCGCACCTTCGAGGCATCGGTTCGACTCATCTCGGCTTGCCGGAGCGAATGCCTATCGATCCAGAGCAAGATGGTAGCGCCCAGAGCCTTATGGCGCTCTCCTTCCGACTACATCTTGTACCTACCAATTGTCATTTCCTAAACCTATGGCAACACGTTCTTTTGCATGTCGCCAATCATGTTGCCCGCCGGGTCGTACAGGCAGATAACGTAGTGCCCCCAGTTGTTGGCGGAGCAGTCCTTGATGGCACACCCGAGCTTTGTGGTGTCCTTCCACACCACCTGGGTAAAGTGGTTGTAGGAGCTCAGCGAGCCGTAGTTCCAGTTGTCGCCCTCGCTGTACCACGCCTGCACCGCGGCGGGTCCGTCGGCGTAGCCGACGGCCAAGTTTTCGCCGTACTTGCCGCCCGAGTGCGTCAAGCCACCCGAGCAGTCATACTGGTCGGCGTATGCCTGCGCGTACTCGTAAACGGTCTTGTCCCAAGACAAGTCGCCGGCCTGGTGCTGCGCGCGGTCCTTGTTGTGAGCGTCCAAGATCGCCTTGGCAAACTTGGCGTCAAGTTTGGGCGACTTGGCGATGTCGGCGTAGATGCCGGAGCCACCGGAGCCACTCGACGCGGTCGACGACGGCGACGTTGCGGTCGTCAACGTGGTGGGTGTGGGGGTGGTAGCCTCGGTGGTGGCGCCAGTGGTGGCGGCCTCAGTGGCCTCGGAGGCCACCGTGAGGGCCTTTTCGACGGGGGCCGCCGCCAGCGACGGCGCCGGCGCCTGGTAGCCGTACTCCACCGTGGTGGTGTGCAAGCGCGTCACGTAGACAACGTCGGCGGCGACAAACTGTAAGACCGCCACGGCGGCAGCGAGAGAGAGAGTAAACTGCATAAAGGAGTGTATTGAGTTGGGTCTGCTGTCGAAAAGAACCCTGGCGGCACCTTTCGCTTTATATGGGGCGCCACGAGGCGCTGCATTCTCGTAACGCGCCGTTTGCGCCCCTTGCCACGTTCGAGGCATTTGGTAAACAATGCCATGCAGATGCAACAGAAAAAAAAAAAAAGAGACAATACGCGTTTCGCATGCGCTCGCAATCAGGGGTGCGTCTGGCCGCGTGGGTGGTGGCGGCCCTGAGCACTTAGTGCAAGCCGTCCCGCGAGCCGCGCATGGGCCAGGCTCCTACGCTCCAGGCGCGTAGGCGCAGGAACCAAGTCCAGCTGGGACCGCCCACTCGTTGTGATTATGAATTAGAGCAGTGGTGAAACGGTTGGAGGCCCGGTCGCGCAAGGGCTACACCGAAACTGTCTAATTTTTTTTTTCCCTTTTTTCTGGTGGTGTCGAGCTGGAATCTGGTACGGAATGGCTCTACAAGCCGATCTGATACATCGCGTAGCCGATTCTGGTGCCGTATGGCCGCGACTGGCGCGACCTCCTACACGCCGTGCTGACAAGCTTTAGTGCGATCGAGTGGATCTGCGACAAGGCCGTCTGGATTTGACACAGCCCCACATATATGGGTCGGTCTCGATTCGCTAAATTTCATGCATGCATTGTTGCATTTTTTCCTAATAGTCATCTAGTTGTGGGTACCTAATCTCGTAGGCGCCCTCGGCGAATGCAGCCCAGTGCTGCAAAAACGGCACCCCTGATTGCTGCATTAGTTCTAGATCGCCCACGACGCAGAGATGGCGCTTGGGGCGGGTGATGGCCACGTTCAAGCGGCGCTTGTCGCGCAAGAAGCCCACGTCGTGCGCGTCGTTGCTGCGCACTAGCGACACAATGATGGCCTGTTTTTCGCGCCCCTGGAAGCCGTCGACGGTGGACACCTCGACGCCGTGGTCGGCGCCCCATTTGGCCGCGAGCAATTTTTTTAGGAGACTCACCTGAGCGCTGTAGGGAGAAATGATGCCCACATCGTCGACGCCGGCGGCGCGGAGGCGGTCGAGGTGCTGCACACACACCAACGCCTCGAGCTCGTTGTACTTGCTGCCCGTTTCAGCGTCGTCGGCGGCACGCTCGGGGTAGTCGCCGCCTTGGGTGTCGTGCCACATGCAGGTGGCGTCGGTTTCGTCGCTCGAGGCTGCGTGGTCGGTGAGTCGGATGTTTGCCACCGACGCGTGCGCCTTTAGCTGGCCGCCGTAGAGCTCCGCCGAGGGGAAGCGCATGATATCGACGTTCATGCGATACTGCGTGTCGAGGAGTTTTTTGTAGGCGTCGCCGCCCAACTCGGTCACCAAGCGGTCAAACAAGGTATACTCGAGGTTGCCGAGTCCGGGGGTGTTGTTTTGGTGCTTGACGGTTGGCGGGAGCTGCATGTTATCCCCGGCAATCACCAAGCGCTTGAAGCCGAGGTGATTGACGAGCGGAATCCAGCACTGCGGCTCCATCGCCTGCAGTACCTCGTCGATGATGATGGTGTCGAACAAGACGCCGTCGAAATCGCGGTGCAACGAGGTGAGCTCGTAGGCGCCGGCGCCATGTAACGTCAGCAATACCACGCGCGCCCCAACAAGCAACTCGCGCGTCACCTTGCGCTCGCGCTCGCGCAACTCGCGGCGAAGTGTCTTGAGCTCGGCCCAGAGCGCGCGGCGCTCGCCATAGCGTTTGCACTTTTTCACCAGCCCAAGGGTGTCGCCAATCTCGCGCTGCAAGTCCGCGAGTACCTGTTTGGCGTCGCTGGCGCCGCCGTAGCTCGTTTTCGATAACACGTCGAGTGAGTGCGCAAGGTTGGCGGGTAGGAGCCGCGCCGGGTGGCCAATGCGAATGAGCTGCTCGCGCGAAGCCAGCCCGCGCCGCTTCCGCGGCTCGAACGCCAGCGCAAGGCGCTCCAAGATGGTGTCGACGGCGATGTTGGAGGGCGCACACACCAACACACGCTCGTGGTGATGAAAGCTCAACTGCTTGATAAGCTCGATGAGGGTGTGGGTCTTGCCGGTGCCGGGCGGGCCGTGGACGATGGTTATTGGGGATGCCACGGCAAAGTCGACGGCGCGCTGCTGCGACGCGTTGAGGCTAGTGTCGAAAGGCGGCTGGCTTTTCGCCGGTGGAGGCGGCGGCGGCGTCGCCGCCTCGCCTAACAAGAGGCCTACGATGCGGGCACTGGCGGGCTCAAGGACTTGCGCCTCGGTCTCCGCGAGCTTGTTCATGCTCGAAACCATGCGGTTGTAGGTGGCGGTGTTGGCGAGCTTAACGATCCACACGCGCGCGGTGTCGCCGGTGTTGTTGTGGAGGCCGAGCGCGCCGTCGGCGGCGTCCTCGTCGATGGCGAGCGCCACCATCGTAGCGGCGACCTTGGTCACCACCGCCTCGACGGCCTCGTCGGCCTCGCCCTTCATGCGAGCCACCTTGACGATGTCGCCGACGCGGATTGCGCCCGTGTTGATCTCGGTGGAGGTGGCGGGGTCTGGCGCCAACTCCAAGATTGTCTTGCCGCCAAGCGCGGTATGCATGCCCGCCGTCACCAAATTGACCACCGCGAGGCCCAACTGCGCCAACTTGCGCGGCAGATACATGGCGAGGTACTGCTCGGTGGCCAGGGTGTCGGCGTACTGCTCTGCGGCGATGGCGGCTTTGAATGCGTCCGCGAGCTCCAGTGGCCGCATCTGTGGTTAGTCTGGAGGCGGGGATGTCAGGATCTGTTTTTCCAAGTCAGGACGTGGGCGCCGTCCGGCCATGGCATCGAGAGGCTGTTGCTGTCAGACGCTACTGATGCCGGCAGTGCCACGCGGCAGAGGGCTACGGAGCGTTTGGACTAAGTATACATACTGTGGGTGAAACGTGGCGGGATGACCCGGGATGAATCGAAGGCGGCGGTCGCGCTAGCGGTTGCTGGCGTGGCGCGCGCCGCGTGCGATGGTGCGCGCAGACCAGCGGAGGCCAGCGCGGAGGTTGCGGCGGCCAGCGCGCCACGAGGCGGTCAGGGCGTCCGCGCAGCAGCCGGTGACACCAGCGTAGTGGCGACGCGACGGCAGCGTGGCGGCAGCGTGGCGGCAGCGTGGCGGCAGCGTGGCGGCAGCGTGGCGGCAGCGTGGCGGCAGTGCGGCGCTTACTCCCTCTTCGGGAAGCTGCCAACGTCGCGTCCCGTCTGGTCCTTCAAGTACTTCGCCGCGTGCTCCGACACGTAGTCCACCACCAAGTTGCGCTGCTTGAAATACCCCGTCAACTTTAGGAGCAGAACCGTGCGGTCGTACATGCGTTCGCCAAACGCAAGGTAGTTGCCGAACCACCGTCTAAAGTCCACCGAGGAAAAAGCGGAGGTGTCAAACACAAGCCCCGTGTTGCGGTGGATCCCCGCGAGGATGATCGAGACAAGCACAAGGTCTACAGAGTAGTGCGCTACCTTTCCGAGCTGTGGGTTAGTGGCAGTCAGAGGGCCAGCAGAGGGAACTTACACTCATCTTACGGGAGGACTCGTCCTTGTGGTCTGCCTTATTTAATCTTTTTTTTTTTTTTCTTGGTGCGCTCACTGGGCCACCACCGTCGTGGGCGGTCCCTTGTAGGCTCTCTTAACCGCGCCACCGATGTCGCCCTGGGTCCATTCCCTGATCCGCTTGTGCGAGCCCGCCGAAACCCCGAGCCGCACTGCCAACTGGTCGAGGTTGACCGCAAGCTGCTCGCTGAATAACTGGTTCAACTTGGCCGGCGCGCCACTCACTTTTGCAGCCATGGCGTGCTGCTGCTCCAAGCTCGCCAACAACCCAAAGCGCGTGATCAACATATCCGAGCCCGCATCGATGGTCTGCACCTTGTACAACACTCTAAACACCAGGACGCGAAGCCGCATCGACGTGAACGGCGAGTTTAGCAAGTTGAGCATCCACTCGATGGCGCCACTGAGACGCAACATGTTGACGTCTCGCGCGTCGGCGATGCCAAACCACAAGTTGTCCAAGAGCCACCCGCACTGCCGGAAATGTGCATCGTCGCTCTCCGGCACCAACTCCCCGCTCAAGGCCATACTGATGCTGCTGAGCATGGGCAAGTGGTTTCCCTTGATCCGCGGGTGCGACAACACGTGCCTAAAGGTGCGCTCGTACAAGAAATGGCCCGGGTTACTCAACACGGGGACCATGGCGCCGTGAAGCGCCCACACCAACCCCGGCACCGCGTCGCCCTGCCTCAAGGAGTTCAATATGTTGGCAAAGAGTACCCGGTAGATGTTCTTGTCC
The DNA here is from genome assembly GCA_032598715.1 of Debaryomycetaceae sp. JAC-2022a. Lineage (NCBI taxonomy): Eukaryota > Fungi > Ascomycota > Pichiomycetes > Serinales > Debaryomycetaceae > Debaryomycetaceae sp. JAC-2022a. The sequence continues at coordinate 74,022 of CP095439.1, read as the reverse complement.
TTGAAAGTGCTGTGTTCATCCGAAGTTACCTTCAAGAGCCCTTGGATGATGATTTGCAGGAATTTTGCCGCCAGCGTGGCCAACCCATTGACGATGTACTGCACCAAGTTGGCCTCGATCAACTTTTTGATGTCGGCCAGCGGCTTGGCCTCGGCGTCAAATTTGAACAACTCTTCGTTGCTGACGATGAGCATCATCAAAAACTCTGGATCATAGATAGTTTGTTGGTAGTCCTGATCCACTAACGCGTGGTTGCGCTTTGCAAACAGGGCGGAGTGGTCGAACCGGGGTACTGCCACCCACTGATGGATGTTCTCGTTGCAGTTGCGGATAAAGTTCTTGTGCAACGCCACGGCGAGCCCCGACTTTTGCACCGACACCAATCTTTCGGCTCCGCCCACAACATCAATCTCATCGGGAGAGAGTTCGTCGCTGATCTCCCAGTGGTGGACCTGGGAGATCCACGAGAACAGCTGGTGTGCCTCGATCTTGACTAAGACGCTCTTCAAAACGAGGTCTTCAGCCCGAATCGACCCCAAGTAAAAACTAAGCAACCTGTCCAACACCAAAGCGGTTGAGTTTGAGGCCTCGTTCATGCCAAACAAGTTGGCAATGACCAACGCCAGCTCAAAGCGCGCCTGGTGGTCTCCATTGGGGAGTCCGCCCAACACTATGGCGTCGTTGTTGATGAAAATCTGCATCATCTTTTCGTATTGCACCACATTTTTTGTGACCCCAGACAGGAGCACCGCATTAACGTACTGTAACACGGTTGTATGCTTGCACCAGAGCTTGTGCGCCAAAATTACCTCCAACTGCGAGTTGAGAATCGCTATCGGGGCGACACTCCAGATCGACTGCCCAGTGTGGGGCAACGCAGCGGCAATTTGCTGCATTGCCTTCAAGAAGCCGTTGAACATCGCGGAAATGCTGGTAGCAATGGCGAGCTTCTTGGTAATGTAGAGCACACTCTTGTGGAACCAATGCTTCCACCCGGGCGGCAACTCGGCCAGCCGCAGAACGACTTCGCCGGCAAACTGCGCAAACTCGGTGGTGAAGCCATCGCGGGCGTGGCGCTCGACGTGATCTAGGGTGCCGGCAACGGCGGCGTCATCCACCTTGATCAAGTCGAGCAGCAATGCCGTCGTCAAAATGACAACTTTGTGCCTCCACACCAGCGAGGCAACTGCCATGGGAAGTACCCGTTTCATGAATCTGATCACTTGCTTGGTGTCGATGGCAGCCACAGTCGAGGACATGGCGTAGCCGAGATAACACAACAACGGCTCGCTGACGATAGAGTCTGCCTTTTCGATGACGTGCGTCACGATGTGCGGATGAACCTCGATTAAGGGCTTCAAATATTGGTGCTGGGCCTCCTGAAGCAACATTTGGTCAACTGTTTGCTCCAAATGGTCGCCAAACACAATCTTGTTTGCCCGTATGAGACTCACAAGCATCTCAGAGGTGTCTCTCCTGTTGAAAAGCTTTTGCAACAAGTGGTAGCTGGTTGTGGAGCCCCTCTCGACGAGTTGGCGACACAAGCTGGGGATAGAGGCGTCTGATGGAGGGAGGGCTTCCAAAAGGCCCTCGACTTGGGCATCGGAGAGGATCCACGCGAGCCCGGCCGCAGCCGGGTTCTCCAGGCTGGCTATCATCTTTGCGACCCGCTGTGCGAGCTCCAGATGTGAGTCAAACCTCCAGGGCAATTGCTTGAGTATCTCGCCCAAGATGGCGGTAGTGGCGCCGTTATCAATGAGGCCCTCGAAAAACTCTGCGGTTTGAATGAAGGCGCCCAAATGGGCATCATCGGGCAACGCACTCACCAAGAAGTTACCCATCAGTGTCATTAAAGCCATCACCGCCTCACGGTCGCCCTCTGCCGCGAGCTTCTTGAGGCGGTACAATACCCCCGCAAGCTCAAACTTGGTCATGGGAAATCGCTTTGTGTTGGCAAGTTGGCTAGCGGGGGCAGACGCCACGAACTCCATGAAGCTTGCGTCGGTTCTTGTGGTGTAGCGCAATTCCTTGCCCGCGGTCAGCATCAACGCTTCAATCGCCGCTGACGGCTCGCCAATCACAACTAAACACCTCATGAAGTCAGCCACCCATTGCCAAATGGCTTCATCGTCGTCGACAAATGCGAGCTGCTCAAATAACACCACCACGAACAAGCTGAGGTCGCTGTGGCGCTGGTGGCTCAAGTCGAGGTACTTGTAGGGCGATTTGACTGCACGCGCGACAGTTTCGTCTAACAAGTGCCACACCGGCGCCGGCACAGGCTGGTGGCGTGCCGTCACCAGGCGTACGAGGGCCAACACTGGGTTGACGATCAACCGCTTGTTGAACAAAAGGGTGTCCTCGGTCAAGGTGCACAAGAGCTGGGCGTTCTTCATCACCAACGATTCGTTGAGATTTGTGGTGGACAACTTGACCAATGTGGTGAAGAAAGAGTTGGTGGTGGCCAGGCGGTTCCACCACTTGAACCCTTGGTCGTCGAGCTGCGAGGTGATGGCGAGGAACTGGTCCATCAACACGACATCGATGCCGCTGAGCGGGTGCTCAAGGGTGCGCCTGATCTCGCCGTCAATGTACTTCAAGAGCGATGTCGAGTAGGCCGACGCCGCCGTGGTGCCCACCAACTGCTCGGCCTTGCCCAAGATCGTCACCAACGAGAGCTTGAGCAACTTGTGGTCGCTCTCGCTGGCTTCGCGGTAGCAGTGCAACACCACCAGGTGGTCGGGGAGCGCGGCCAACACCAGCTCGATCAATTCCTGACGATGCGCCAGCACCGGTGGCAAGAGAGCTTCCAAGCGGCGCAACTGGAGCACCATGAGCTGGCAGGCAAACTGCCGCACGAGGAAGTGTGGCAGCTGTAGACACCGCGTGAGGGCGCCCTTGGACAAGGGCGCAAGGGTGATGTTTTCCACCACCAACCGAACGTCAAGGTCGTCTGCCCCGCCCAGCGGTGGCAAGGGCAGGCCCAAGATGTGGGTGTACAACAAGGTGTGTCCCACCCACCAGCTGGTCAAGGACGGATCGTGGTAGCCGCCGCCCGACTGCACCACCCAGTGCATGTACGGCGGCACCAACTCGACGCTGGCGGTAAGAGTGGCGTTGACGAGCACCAACTGGTTGGTGGACTCCCACGGCTTCAATGCGGTGAGAAGGGTGTACAAGAGCTTGTTCTGAATGCGGAATGTGCGGTTGTTGACCGCCACCAGCACGCCGGCGGCGGCGGTCTTCAGCCACGGCCGCTCGCGCACGTACACAAGCCCTGAGCGCGGGTCGCTGACGACGGTGGTCATCACCTCCGAGAATAGCGCCAACGTGTCTGGCGCGGCCTCCAAGCGGTTGTAGATCAAGGGCACTTTGTGCATGAAGTTTTCCGAGAGCACCTTGCACTTGGTGGCCTTTTTGAAGGTGGGCTCGGCGAGGATAGAGGTGCGAACAAAGTCCACTATGAGGTGTAGGGTGGCCAACGAGTCGGTGTCGGCGACGTGGGCCCACAAGTTGGCCATGATGCGGTGGTGTGTGGTGAGGAGGGCCTTGCGGGTCATGGGGGCGGCCTTGGCGAGGAGCGTGAGCCACCACTTGATGAAGTTGACGCGGATGGACAAGTGGTCGCGGCCCAGGCTGTCTAGGGTGGCGCCGGTGGCGCGTGTGGCGCCCGCGGGGACCAACAATTTGGGCAACACGCTCAAGGTCAAGTCGAACTCGTCGATGAAGGTGTCGACGAGGGTGCCGTCGGAGAAGGCGACAATGTTGGTGAGGAGGCGCAACACCGGGTTGGTCACGGGCGCTCTGCTGCTGCTCAAGGCACGGTACACCACCTTGGTATAGCCCGCCAAGAGCACGCGGTACGCCTCGGCTATTTGCGGCTTGGCCTCGGCAAAGAGCGCCTGGATCGGCGCTGCGGCGGTCGACATGGCCGCGTTAACCAAGTGCGTGACCTTGGAGAGCTTGACCGAGAGGTCGGTGAATGCGGCGTGCTCGTTGGCCGACGAGTAGAACGACCAGTTGGCCAACACTTTGGCCCATGCCGGGGAGGTGACGAAGGAGTGCACCTGGTATAGCTTCAAGTCGTTCGGCTCGACGGCGAGGACGGCCGCGAGCTTCTCCTGCGACGCGGCATCGACGTTGACCGATGCAGCTGCTAGCACACGCCTGTCGTGCTTGGCCATGGGATTAGGGTGTTGCAAATCGAGGCAGCTATTTTTTTTTATTTTTCTGCAGGAATTTACCGATCGCGAGATGGCGATGGGCGTGGCTGCACCGGTGGCCAAGGAAGAGGTGGTGTCGGGGTGCAATGGGCGGGGAGGCCTACTAGGGGCCGTCTGGCAGGCGGGACCGGCTAGTATGTGGTCCCTCGCATTGGCTATACCTCGGGCAGCGCATTGACCGGGCTGTGGTGGGCCTATGTGCACCTAGGTTTCCAGGCTGGCTGAGTCCATTGTTGGCGAGAGCACCTCTGGGCACCGAGGAGCAGCGTGGACGATGCACCTCGATTGGGCGGTGCCCAACGCACACCTAGTCTGCTTAGGTGCGGGCTCAAGCATCGTGCAGTGGTAGGCAAGATGCTAGAGGGTGATGCGGGTTATGTGCACTCCGCCGTGAGCCCCGATATCGAAACGCCAACTATGTGGGTGCAGCTCAAAATTGGCGCCGCTGCTCGAATCTAGCAGACAGCGCGGCAATCGCAAACTCGAGTGTACTGAAACTGCGGCGGCGGCCTGCTTCGCTGAAACTGGCGTGAGGTTGCGCCGGGTTTCGGAGTAACATGATGTACATAGGGACGTTGACATACCGCGCTCAAACGATCCAGATCAGTGGCATTAAGCCCCACTTCGATGTGCTGTATTGTTCCAAAGGTAGCGCGCTTGCATTGTCGATGAAATTGTGTGCTATGCAGCGCATAAAGCTTTTTCTTTTGTCTGGCGTGTGGCAGACGAGGGGCAGCCAGCTGACTTTCTATTTTTGTCATGTCTACTCAATGGTGGCTGGCCGCGATGGCAGCGAACAAACGAAGCTCTCGTGAGCGAGCTCCAATTAGAGTTTGGACGCATTTAATTCGACGAGAATGCGGAGAAAACGACTTTTGGACATGACACCGCGAAAATACCACTCCGATAAAGGAGAGCCCGCGATTGCCCGCTTGCATCGCCAGGATCAGCAGTGCGGAGGGCCACATGCAAGAAGCGGGTTTAGCCCGTACTCTGTGATGCTCGCTGGCTCCGCACCCCTCTTCCGACCGCTGGTATCGGAGCTCCAACCTCTCCGCTCGCCATGCACCATGACGTTGATGCCCTTTCGATTGTTTATTTTCTTTTTTTTGTGCGTTCACGGATTCCATGTTGTAGAGACTTCCCCTCGATTCAGGCGCCGCTGCATGGGGTGATCCCCCTCAGGGCACAATTCACTTCTCAATTAGTCAATCTCTGGCAAAGAAAAATAAGCACGACACGCAAAAAATAAAGGGCGTGCCATACCAACCGCAAAAAATATATAAAACTAAAAATCCAATCGGGCTGTCTAGCCCCAGATTTGTTTCACGTTCTGGGGGAACCACTCTTTTCTACACATGTCGATAATACGGGTACGTAGGCCGAGGCAGTGCCGTCCTTCAATACTAACGCGCAGAACTTCAAGCGGTTGTTCACGCCGGAAGCGTCGCAGTTGGCTCCCCGCGACGCCACCTCCGACAGCTCGCGCAACCTGCTCAAGCTGGCCGGGTTGACGGTGCTGACGCACTCCTCGGCCGAGCAGGTTTGCAAGGCCGCGCCCACGCCAGCGGTGGCTGCGCCTGCGGCTGCCGCGCGGTCGCCCTCGCCCCCCAGCATCTACCCTGACCTCCCGGCCAACTACCGCCTCCTCAACGTGCTTGGGGAGGGTGCCTTCCTGGTGGTATACCGCGGCGTCGACCGCACCACCAACCAGACGGTGGCGATCAAGGTGATCAACAAGACCGACCTCAACCAGAAGCAGCTCAACAACATCAAAAACGAGATCGCCATCATGAAGAAGGTGAAGCACCCCAACATCTTGCGGTTGATCGAGGCGCACAACACGCCGCAGAACTGCTTCCTCGTGTTGGACTACTGCGACGGCGGCGAGATCTTCAACAAGATCATCGAGTACACCTACTTCAGCGAGGCATTGTCACGGCACGTGTTCAAGCAGTTGCTCCTGGCGATCCAGGCGTTGCATCTGAAAAACGTGGTGCACCGCGACATCAAGCCCGAGAACTTGCTCTTTGAGCTGATCCCGATGGTTTGTCGCCCCAAGAGCGAGTTCAAACGCCACATGCGCAAGTCGGACGACGAGACCAAGGTGGACGAGGGCGTGTTCACCGAGGGCGTCGGCGGTGGCACCGTTGGCGTCATCAAGTTGGCCGACTTTGGCTTGGCCAAGCAGTTAAAGCCCGAGAGCATGCACCGCAACTTGAAGACGCCGTGCGGCACCGCCGGCTACACTGCCCCTGAGGTGATCACGTGCCACGATGGCGCCAAGTTCAACTCGGCCGACCGCGTCAGCCGCAAAAACTACTACTCCAAGTCGGTCGACATCTGGCTGTTGGGGTGCTTCTTGTACACGATCATGAGCGGGTTCCCGCCGTTCTACGACGACAACCCGGAGCAGCTCACCCTCAAAATTCTCAAGGGAGACTATGTGTTTTTGACGCCGTGGTGGGACGAGGTGCTGGTGGAGGCCAAGGACCTCATCAGCAAGATGCTTGTGATCAAGCCGGAGGAGCGCATCACCACCGAGCAGATCTGGCAGCACCCGTGGCTCACGGGCCGCAAGTTGCTGGACCCGCAGCCGGAGGCGCCGCCACAAACGGTGGCGTTCCCGGATAACTACTTTAGCAGCGTCAGTGCCAAGAATCTGACCGAGCACGTTGAGGACGCCGGGTTGACGGTGCCCTCGGGAGCGCGCACCCCGAGCCCGGCCATCCTCGCGGAGCATCGCCTGAACGACTTTGAGTACATCGAGCACTTGGAGGCGCCGCCGCTGTCGGACAACTTGGCGTTGATGTCGCCACGGGCCAATGCCATCAAGATGGTGTTCAACAACCCGGTGATCCACCTCGCGACACAGGCGCCCGACGCCAGCATCTTGAGCAACGTGGTGACGGCGTCGAACGTCAAGTTCACCGACTCCAACTTCAAGAAGAACTACGTGCTGCTGCTGGACGATGACGAGGAGGCCACGACATACCCCAAGACGCCCATGAACCTCAGCTTCAAGAATGTGTTTGGGCAGATTCCCGAGGACGACGACAGCGAGGACGGCGACGACGTGGGCAGCTTGGTCAAGGCGGGAGCCGCCGAGGACTCGGACGATTCGTTCAATCTGGCGGAGTTTGAGCGCGACACGCGCTCGAGCTCGATCATCCTGGGGCTCCAGGGCGACTTCAAGTTCACGCTCAACTTGAACGAGCTGTCGCTCTTGGGGCGACGCAAGCTGTCCAAGAGCAGCAAGGGCAGCCCCAACCCCAATGAGGCCGCGCGGGTTGTGCTGGCATAGGCGGGTGTTTGCATAGAGCCGTGAGGCTGGTTTAGTTCGGTTTGGCGTATTTATATGGAAGGTTCTCCTATGTAGGCTCAGCGCTGCGCCGGCTTGACGTCGGCCAGTTGCGCCTCGGTCTCCTCCGGCACGAGGGCGTCGCTCTGCTCTAACAATTCGGCGAGCTCGCCGGACTTAGCCATCGAGGTGATGATGTCGCAGCCGCCAACAAACTCCTTGTCGACGTACAACTGGGGGATGGTGGGCCACTGGGAGTACTCCTTGATGCCGTCGCGGAGTTCTTGGTCCTCCAACACGTTGTAGGCGGCAAACTTGGCCGGGTCGACGCCCTGCTGCCCCAAGATCTGGATGGTGGCTCTGGAGAAGCCGCACTGAGGGAACTCAGGGGTACCCTTCATGAAGAGCACCACCTTGGAGCTGCTGACGGCGTCGTCGATGGCCTCTTTGATTTCGGTGGAGATAAATCTCCGGAAGCTTGGCAAGGGGGCGCGCTGAGGTTAGTAGGGCTCAACAAGGCGTGGGCGGTCACTTACAAGTCTCAACGCAGAGTTGAAGGTAGTCCTGAACATGATGGCGAATTAGTAATGGGCTATGGAATGGAGATGAGGGGTGGGTTTTGGGGATGCAGGAGTCACGTGAAACGAAGTGCTGCGAACGAAATGGCTGCAAATTGTTGGCCACGCATGCTACCTGGCGGCCACAAATATGTCGGCGCGGCCGTTTGTACGGGCGCACAGGGCGTTTCTCATGGCGTTTGCGACTTTCCGTTTTGCGCATCCCCTCTGTGGCGATGCTATAAAGCTTGATGGGGAGGTTCACAAACCAGCAGTCGCGGTGATTTTCTCTATGTTTCTGAACCGCGTCCTACAAGGTGTTGTCATCGCCGTGGCAGCCAGGATTGCCGCCGCCAAGTACGACCCTTCGTCCGGCCAAGACTGGACGCAGCTTGCGCCCGGCGGTGCGCGCATCGTCGGCCGCTACGAGTCGTTGCCGTTTGAGTTTGGCATTGTGGTCAACCCGTATGAGTTGAACGAGGATGGAGAGTACGTTGAGCCGGTTGTCGACCCGGCTACGCGCTCGGTGACTACGACGTACGCCACCACCCACGTCACTACTGTCACCAAGACGCGGGGCACCGTTTACACCACCTCGCAGGTGACTACGCTCTCGAAGCCGACCCACACTGCGGAGGTGGTGCATCAGATTATGGATGGGCAGGTGCAGAAGCCCGAGGGCGAGTACCGCCTGAACTTCTTGTGGCACAAGGAGGAGCCGTGTGAGGAGGAGGAGGAGGAGGACCCCTGCGAGGATGAAGAGCCCTGCGAAGATGAAGATCCGTGCGAGGAGCCCTGTGAAGATGCCTGGGAGGATGACTGCGACGATGGGTATGTCCACAAGCGCGAGGACGACTGTGACGAGTTTGTTTCCCCTGTGTACGCTGTGGCGTGCGCCACCAAGACGACCCTCCACATGAACCTCCACGACTCGATCTTGCGCGACCGAGAGAACCGCATCGGCAGCATTGTCGGCAGCCGACAGTTTCAGTTCGACGGGCCGGTACCGCAGTACGGCGCCATCTATGCCGCCGGGTGGGCGGTCACCCCCAACGGCCAGTTGGCACTTGGCGGATCCACCACGTTTTATCAGTGCGCCAGCGGTGGCTTTTATAACATCTACGACCAGTGCATCGCCGAGCAATGCAGCCCCGTGACCTTGGACGTGGTGGAGCTCATTGACTGCGAGCCGTGCGAGGAGCCGCAAGGGGAGCAGGAGGAGCCGTGCGACGACGAGCCATACGACTCCGATATCGAGGAGCCGTGCGAGTGATTGCCAACCTTTTGCTAGCATTTATTAGCGCTATCTTCGCTTGACCTTGATGTAGAGCATGGCCACGGCGATGATTCTATAGATAAATAAGCACGCCACCAAGCCGCCAAAGTAGCCGCGCAAGCTGCCCTTGAGGTGATAGTAGCGCAAGACGTTTTCGCCAGAGTCGAGGTCGCACGTGGCGGCGCCGCCGGGGCACTTGAAGTGCTGGTCCTCGAAGCCGAGGTTGGCGCACACCCCGACGGCGTACTTCATTGGGTTGAGGTAGTTCCACGCCTTGAAGAACTTGGGCATGTTGATCGACATGGTCCCCCCCATGAACACCGCCAAGATCACCAAAGTGGACAACAAGTTCATCGCCAACCCCAAGTGGTCAAAGATGCTGTTGACAAAGATTCCCAACGACTCGCCGCAGTTGGTCGATACGAAGGAGGCAAAGAACATGGCAAAGAACATCCCCGGCGTGCGCGGGAGCCCAATCACAAACACCACCATGGCGGCGAAGAAGAGACACGGCACAATCTCCATCGGCAACTCGTTCAAAAGGTAAGACGCGCTGAACTCGACGGGCCCGTAGATGCCGTCGCTGTAGTCCAGGTAGAAGATGTCGCGCTCGATCGGGAACAAGGTGACGTTGTTGATGAGGCCGACAAAGTAAATGTTGAGCACCTCCTGCACAAGCCCCAAGCGGTTGCTGATGCCGTCGGGGTTGTTTTTCAACGGGGAGAAGTACAATGCGTGGATGATGGCAAGGAGGACCGTTTGGAACGCGCGGGCAAAGAGCACGTCACCGGAGCGGAGTGAATTGCGGAACTGGCGCGCCACAATCACGGGGAAGGTGGCGCGGACGGGGAGACGCTGGCGGTAGTGGCGGGCAATGTCGATTGGGAGCCCAGACGGAGCCGCCGTCTTGGCGGGCCAGCTCTCTACAATGGCGTCGACGCGGGCGCTCGCCTCCTCCAGCGTCTCGCTCAACCCGCGCGACACCAAGTCCAAAAAGTAGTCCGCCACGTTGGCGGCGGGCGGGCAGGCAAAGCCGAGGCCTTCGAAGTAGGATTTGGCGCGGCTCAGGTCGCCGTTGAAGGCGACGCGGCCGCCGCGGGCAAGCAAAAGCACGTTGGAGAACTGCAAAAAGATCTCCTCGCTGGGCTGGTGGATGGTGGTAATGATGGTGGCGTTGGACTCAGCCGCCAACTCCTTCAACAAGGTGAGAATGGAGGCTGCGGTGGCGGAGTCCAACCCCAGCGTGGGCTCGTCTAGGAACAAGATCTTGGGCCGGCTGAGGAGCTGGATGGCGATGGAGACGCGGCGCTTCTCGCCGCCGGAGATGCCCTTCTTCAGCTCGCCGCCGATCAAGGTGTTGGCGCAGTCCAGGAGCCCGATGCGGCGGATCAACGCGTTGATGGTGTGCGGGATGCGGGCGTGCTCGGCGAGAGGAAGCCGGAGGCGTGCCTGGTAGTAGAGGGTCTCGCGCACCGTCAAGTTGGGGATCAAGGCGGTGTCGTGTTGGGTCACGTACGCCGAGATGCGGCTCAACTCGGACACCAGGATGGGCTGGCGGTTGAGGAAGATGCCGCCGTCGTGGGCGTAGGTGGAGGCGTGCAGGAGGCGTCCCAGGAGGAAGTTGAGGGTGGTGGTTTTGCCGCTGCCGGAGGGGCCCATGATGGCGTTGACGGTGTTGGCGGCGAAGTGGGCCAGGATGCCGTTGAGCAATACCTTGGGGGCGCGGGGGGTGCGCCCTAGGAGGGCGAGGTGGCTGCGGCGGGCGGCAGGGTGGGTGGGGTCTTTGACGAGGACGCTGAGGTGGAGGCTGTTGAGGAAGATGTCGATGGGGGCGCCGGGGTCGGGGCCGGCGTCGCCGGCGCCCGATGAGTCTGGCTCCCCCGCTTTGGGTTCCTCGGAGGCCAGCGCAATCGCCGCTGGCTCGGCCGGCGCGGCCGCCTTCGATATCCGATCCGTCTTCTGCTTGGCCACCTTCACATCCAGGCGCTTGAAGTAGAGCGCCGCCGCGATGATGAAATGGAGGATGAAGAAGTACGCCACGAGACACACCATTGGGGTGACGATCCAGTGGCGCGGGTACCCCAACACCGCCAACTGCTCGTTGCCGGAGTACTCGGCGCACTGAGCCGCATCGTCGTAAGGGCACGCGCCCATCCAGTCGGTGTACTGGTTGGAGGTGAGTGCGCCAAAGGCGTACCAGAAGTACGCGGTGTACTTGGTCCACCGCACGTACACGGGCATAGTGGCGGCATTGACAAAGTAGCCGCAGGCGCTGTTCTGGAGCTGGTAATAGATGTTGACTAGCATGGTGGTGACGGCAAAGTCAGGGGAGATCGCCACGAGCGCCAACGCGCCGGCCATGGTGATGAGCTGGGTGAGGATCGTGAGCGCGAGGTAGATGAAGAAGTACAGCGCCAGGCCCTGCACCCGCAACCCAAACATAAAGTAGGAGATCAGCGCAAACAACACCGGGAGCGGCAAGTCCTCCAAGAGGAAGCGCCCCAAGCGGCGCGACACCAAGAAGCCAAAGATGCTGACGTAGTTTTCCTGGTACTCGCGGTAGAAGAACAAGATGTCGGCGGTCCAGAGGCGCTCGATCTCGATGAACATGGGGCAGAAGCCCACCACCTCGAGCATCACGTAGAGGCACGAGGTGAGGGTGCGGATGCCGCCGACGTCGGGGGTGGGGCGGTAGAACATCCACCCGATGGTGCACGCGAGCACCACCAGCCCGAGGTTGAGCCCGACAAGCAGCAGGTAGTCGCGGCGGCTGAGGAGGAAGGTGCGGCGGGTGAGGATGGCGGTTTCGCGGAGGATCAGGATGCGGTCGGCGCGCGAGGGCGCAAAGCTGCGGAGGTTGTGCTCAAGGAGTTTGCGCTCGGAGGCGCCCGAAGGGCCGTCGGAGGGGTTCGCGCCGAGCAGAGGCACAGGGGCGCCGACAGGGCCGCCCGGGCCGGGCGCCGCCTCCTTTTCCTCGCTGACCACCTCGCCCGGCCCGCTACCTAGCGGGCTGAGTGCGGTGACCTCGTGCTTCTCCGCGTCCGCCTCCCTTTCGCCGTCCGCCGCCAGCCCCAAGCGCTGCGGCCCGGCGCCGGCGGCCCGCTTCCAGTGCTCCACAAGCATGTTGATGCGCTCCACCAGCTCCCTCTCCCGCTCCTCGGTCGACGTCGTGTCCTTCACCGACAAATCCATGATATACTCCATCACGTTTCCCCCCGCCCGGGCCTCGAGAAACGGCACCGCGCCAAAGTACGCCACGCTGTCGACGTAGCTGCCGTAGTACACCATTCGGCCGCCGCGCGTAAGCAAGCAGATGGCGTCGAACTGGAGCGCGATCTCCGGGCGCGGCTGGTGAATCGACAACACCACCGACACGCCAAACTCGGGCGACGCCAACCGCCGCAACGTCTGCACCAACTTGAGCAGCAGGCTGGTGTCGAGCCCCGTGGTGGGCTCGTCTAGGAACAACACCGCCGGCTTGCTGAGCAACTGGATCGCCACCGTCACGCGGCGCTGCTCCCCACCGGAGAGGTTGCTGGCGGCCAGCCCGAAGCGGCAGATAATCTCGTCGCGGAGCAACTGGAGCTCGAGGATATCGAGGAGCAGCTCGATCAAGGCAGCCTTGTCCGCTGCAGAGGTGTGAGCCGGCATGCGGAGGTCTGCCAGAAAGCGCAACGTCTCGTGCACCGTCAAACCGGGCAAAAAGCAGTCCGTTTGAAGCATGTAGGCGTTTTTGACATGTTTGAGCGGCTCCGCGGCGGCGTTGCGGTAGCGCACCGCGCCGCCAAACACCAAGCTCTTGTTGGTGTAGTTGAGCCGCTGCAGCAAGGTGTTGAGCAAGGTGGTTTTGCCGCTGCCCGACCCGCCCATGATGGCCATCATCTGGCCGGGGGCCAACTCGAAGGAGACGTCGTTGAGGATCTTGGCCTCGCCGGGCCGCACTGCCACGGTCAAGTGCTCGACCGAGAGCGCGACGCTCTGCTCGGGCGCCACCTTGAGCGCTTGGGAGGAGATCATGCCGAGCAAGGGCTGGGCATCGGGTGGTTTAAGTAGGTGGGGCGCGCGCAATTTTGCCAGAGGCGAGGGCGCGAGGCTGTCGGGTCGGGTTGCCCAATGGGGAAATTGCGCTCTGACCACAGCGCCGCGCAACGCCTTCGGCCCACGGCCGCCAGCGGCCGCCAACGACAGCACCACGGAACCATGCAGACCTGCCACATCCGCCGGGTACTCCGGGTCGGCCAGGCCCATCACAGAGCCGCAACCCTCAAGGGCTTCTGGCAGCCGCTCGCACCAGCAATAGCCGCCCGCACATCGCTCCAGCCGTGCGCGCGGATGACCGTTGGTTTTTTTTTTTTTTTTTTCTTTTATTTCGGATCATTTTCTGGGCTAAAGGCCTACCGAAGAACCGCTCAACCTATTTGTCTAGTATTGTAAATTCCGTGATTATTTATTGCCTTACAAACCAGCGGTCGTGGTCCACCACGCCGCGAATGATATCGTGGTAGTAGTCCCACGGGTCCTTGCGCAGGATTGGGAGGGAGCCCATTGCGTCAATGTCGTACTCCACCGGACGGTCGAGCGCGTTCTCGTACTTGAGGTGGCGCTGCGAGCCCTCGTACACAATCTGGTAGTCGTCCTGGAGCTCGATGCTGTTGCAGGCGCCCTGCAACGTGAGCCGCGAGCGGTCGTTGGCGACATATCGCTCCTCGGTGGGCATGCGGGGCGGCGCGGCGCAGATGCGATCGGGCACCCACATGTTCAAGTCGTGCTGAAAGTTGTGGTGGTTGAAGCGGTCCTTGGTGGTGTACAGCTCGTGGCCATACTTGCGATCCAAGATGCGCAGCACCTGGTTGGGGATGTACGCGGGCCCGCCCTCGAAGGTGGTGTACTTGAGCGGCAGCAACTCCTCCACCAAGTGCCAGTTGAAGTTTTTGCAGTTGACGGGCATCACCAGCGCGATTTGCGCCTGGTCCAACCCGCTAAAGAGCTTCGACGGCGCCAGATAGTTCGTTTTCGAGAGCACCAGGATGTCGATGTAGAGCCCCGAGTTGACCTCGATGAAGCGCGCGTCGATAAAGTTCTTGCCGTTGCCCTGGCGGATGTAGGTGGGCAGCACGTCAAAGAGATACTTGGCGTTGCCGTGGCGCGGGTTTTCCACCACAAGGGTGTTGTTGAGCTTGAGAGCAAACTTGGCAAAGTGCGCCACGGGGATCTGGATGTCGATGTCGGTGTCCCACGGCATGTTGACGCCGTTGTAGACCCAGCCAAAGAGCGACCCCCAGTTGATCCACAGCACGATGCCCTGCAGCTGGGCAAACTCAAACCACGCGCGCAGCATGTGGTGCACCACGCTCTGGCGCTCGCGGTTTGAGATATAGCGGCGGAAGAACTTGGCCTCGAGGTGGTGCAGCTGGTGGCGAAAGTTGTCGGAGAAGATCCAGGGGTACTTGAAGTACTTGTGGGCGCGGTCGACGTAGTCGTTGGCGTACTCGAGGAATGCCAATTGCAGCGCGTCGGCTGCGGAAAGCGCGCCGTGCTGCAGGCGCTGCGCCCGCAACGCGGCGATCTCGGCGTCGGGGTCGTACTCAAAGTCGGCCTTGGGCACCTCGATGGTGGCGGTGAAGCGGCGCTTGGGGTGGAAGGGGAAGGGCGCTGCCGACAGCAGCAGCAGCAGCTGTTCCTGCTGCTGCAGGCGCGTCGGCGTCACCGCCGCCATCTTGGCCACCACCTCCGCCTGCAGGTACACCTCCAGGTTGATGCCTAGTCGGCGGCGCCGCGCCACGGGCACCTCGACAAAGCCGTCGTCGAGGGCGACAAAGATACGCTGCGGCGGCGGCTGCATGCAGTAGGTGAAGGCGGCACCGCGCAACACCTTTTTGTGGTACAGCTCCATCCAGAAGGGATTAAACGCGGCAAAGCGCTGCAAGGGCGGCGCGCACACCCCGCTGGGGTCCTGCACGCGGTGCAGGTGCAACACCTCGTTGCCCAAGGACAAGTCGACCCAGTCGTCCCAGTGGAAGTCGATGCCGGCGGTGGAGGCGCGGTGGGCGCTGGCCTCGATGAAGTTGAGCACGGTGTAGGTAGAGGCGCGCGGCTGGAACAGCAGCAGCGAGTGCAACGCCATGGCGCGGCCGATATTCTGCAGCTGCTGCGTCTCGTCGCTCATGTAGAAAACGCTGTGGGCGATCAAGCCGAGCCCGGCCGCGACCGCCACGAGGCGCATCACCGCCTTGTACTTGTTGTGTCGGAGGGCTAGCATGTTCGGGCCCGCACCGGTAGGAAAAGAGTGCAAACGAATCGATAGGGGTGGGTTTTTGCGGCCCTTGTTTTTTTAGCTTTTTTTTCTTTGCTACCAGGGTAGCCTTGCCGTGTTTGCTATAGAGTGACGATGGATCGTTTTGGTGCGCATAAACAATAGCGGCCCCAAAGACGGCCATGCGCACGCCGTCGCGGCGCGCGAGATGCGTCGTACGAGCTGTGCCTGGATTTGCTGCGGCGGCTGCCGGCAGTGCTCGGGTCAAAAGAAATAAAAAATAATATATGCATAGCTGAAGGCGCAGTGAGCCAACAATACGGGTGGTGTGGGAGTGGCCACAGCATGGTGGCCACGGCTTTCCTGGTTGGTTCCGGCTCGGTTTCGGCGTGTGAGACGCACGCCGGTATCGTAGGGTAGGCCGCCATGCGTAAGGCCCGGCGCGGCGCATGTAGGAGCTCGTGCGTTAAGGGTCGCGTGACGGGCGCGGCGAGCGATGGCGGCGGTCGCGTGACAAAGCGCGTGAGCGGCGCGTGAGCGGCGCGTGACAAGCGCGTGAGCGGCACGTGAGCGGCGAGAGCGGCGAGAGCGATGACGCGTTTGCGTGCAACGCGTCTCTTCAACGCCATGTCGAAGCCCCGAGCGCAGAAGCAGGCTCAGATCAGCGCCTTCTTTGGCACGCCGCGGCCCGCCGCGGCAGCCGCAGCCAGGCCGACAGCCAAGGCCTCGGCCAAGGCCATGGCCTCGGCCAAGACCCCGGAGCGCCCGCGGGCCGCCCTCAGCACCCGCGACGCGTTCGCGGAGATCCCCTCGCTGGAGCTCTCGCTCGAGTCCCCCGAGGTGAACAATTTCCGCAACCCGACGCTTGCGCGGTCGCTCTCGGGCGCCGCCGCCGAGCCCGAGGTGGTGTACTTGACGGGGGAGCCGCGCAGCAGCCCGACGCGGCCGCCGCGGTCGCTGGTGACCGCGGCGGGCGCGCTGCCGCACGCGCCTCAACCTCCCCTCAAGCGCTCCCACGCCGACCTCCTCTCCCACCTCAACGGCATCCCCCGCAAAATCCCCAAGCGCACCCCGCCGCCCCCCGTTGACTTCTCCGCCTCCGCCGTCGCGTTGAGCGACGAGCAGCAACGCGTCATCAAGAGCATCGTGCAGGACGGGCTCAACGTGTTCTACACCGGACTGGCCGGCACCGGCAAGCTGGTGGTGTTGCGGGAGTTGGTGGCGCGGCTCCGGCTGAAGTACTACGAATCCACCGTCGGCGTCACCGCGTCAACAGGGCTAGCCGCGTGCAACATCGGCGGGCAGACGATCCATCGCTTCCTCGGGATCGGGCTTGGAGAGGGTACCGTCGACGCCATGGCCAGCGCCATCAAGAAGAAGCCGCAGAGCTACAAGCGGTGGAAAAACCTCAAGGTGCTCATCATCGACGAGGTGTCGATGCTCCATGGGGCGCTCTTTGCCAAGTTGGACCAGCTCGGGCGCGCGCTTCGGCAGCAGCCGCACACCCCGTTCGGGGGCATCCAGGTGGTGTGCACGGGGGACTTTTTCCAGTTGCCGCCCGTGGTCAAGCAGGGCCAGGGCCAGTTCTGCTTCGAGGTGGCGGCGTGGCGCCAGACGATCCAGAAGACGATTCTCCTCACCGAGGTGTTTCGCCAAAAGGGCGACAGTGAGTTGATCGACATGCTAAATAGTCTTCGGTACGGGCGCTTGGACGCGGCGACGGCGGGCGGGTTTGCGCGGCTTGCGCGGCGCGTGCACTACCCTGACGGCATCGAGCCCACCGAGCTCTTCCCGTTGCGCGAGGACGTCAAGCGCGCCAACGACAAGCGCCTCGCGCAGTTGGCGCTGGCGCCGCGGCGCTTCGCGGCGATGGACACCTCGCGCGACGCGTTCCAGGTCAAGATGCTCGACAACTTGATGTGCGAGCGCGAGCTCGTGCTCAAGGAGGGCGCGCAGGTGATGTACCTCAAGAACCTCGACGACGAGATCGTCAACGGCAGCATCGGCACGGTGTTGTTCTTTTTGACGCCGTCGTTGTGGGAGAAGGCCGCGGTGGTGTATGGCGAGGCGGTGGCTGACGACGAGCAGGCGCACGCCGAGTTGCGAGTGTTGTCGGCAAGAATCGGGGCGCCGCAGTCCGCGGACGAAGACGCGGCGTGGGAGCGAGTGCCGATGGACCGCCGGCTGCGGTTGCAGACGTTGTGCGCGGCGGCGCTGGCGGAGCGCGCGGCCGACGTGTATCCAGTAGTGCGGTTTCTGGTGGCGGGGCGCGCGGCGCGCGTGGTGTTGGTGCAGCGCGAGGAGTTCAAGATTGATCTGGCGCGGGTGCAGCCTGGCGGCGGCGGGGGCGGCGGTGGCGACAATCAGCTCTGCCGCATCCAGCTCCCCTTGATCTTGCTGTGGGCGCTTTCGATCCACAAGGCGCAGGGGCAGACGATCAGCCGGTTGCGGATTGATCTCAAAAAGGTGTTTGAGCGGGGGCAGGTGTATGTGGCGTTGTCGCGGGCTACAAGCAAGGACCAGTTGGAGATTGTTAATTTTGATCCGCGACGTATCCAGGTGGCGGACAAGGTGACGCAGTTTTATCGGGAGTTGGAGCGCGAAGCTGCGAAGCGCTGAGCCGCGAAGCGGTGAAACGCGGAGGCGCGAAGCCGCGAAGCGGTAAAGCGCGGAGCGGTGAAGCGGTAAGCGCGAAGCGGTGAAGCGGTAAGCGCGAAGCGTTGAAGCGGTAAGCGCGAAGCGGTGAAGCGGTAAGCGCGAAGCGGTGGAGCGGTAAGCGCGAAGCAAAGCGCGACACCGTGAAGCGCGGAGCTGGAGCAAAGCACGAAGTGAAGCGCGGAGCCGCGCAGTGGTGAAGCGCGGAGCTGGAGCAAAGCACGAAGTGAAGCGCGAGGCCGAAGCAAAGTGCGGCGAAGTTAAGGCGCCGGTAAAGCTTTTGCGGAGGCTCTGGCTAGGACCGCGGAGTCATGGCCAGAGATGGAAGTCGAGGCGCAAGGCGCGCTACGACCGTGGTGGCAGCCGGACATAGAGGCGGCTACAGGGCGTGGCTAAAGACGTCCGAGTGAGACGCGGTCGAAGAAGGTTACAGCGGCGCGGCCTCATTGGCGCCGGTGTGGTACCGGGACAAGTCGGCGCTAGAGGCTAGAGGTGAGGTCGCGGCAGGATCAGAAGTTCGTGGCCCGCGGGCGGCCTGGCGGCCGCTCTTCGCCAGAGAGCACGAGGCCAGGAGGCGCCGCATGCAGCCAGGCGCGCTCGCCCTAAGTAGCGGCCATCGCGGCGGCCGGCGCGGCCTCGGTGTAGAATGCACGCTAAATTTTTCGCACACCACTGCACCACATTGCTATGTTTGGAGAGGCTGGCGGCGACTTGGGCTACAACGGGTTCCCCGTGTCGCTCAACTACTTCACGGCGCTCCCCGACCCCGGGCTGCTCGAGCCTGGTGCCGCGGTCATCTTCAAGGCGCTTCTCAAGAAAGACCCCGTGACCAAGGAGAAGGCGCTCGGCGAGCTCTTGGGGTACTTGGACGCCGAGGGCGGCGACGGTGTGGTGGCGCCGTGGCTCCAGATGTACCCCAAGCTCGCCATCGACAACGCGCGGGCGGTGCGGGCGCTAGCGCACCAGGCGCAGGCGCGGCTCCTCGACCGTATCGGCGGCAAGGCGTTTGCCAAGTACTTGCGGAGCTGCGTGGCGGTGTGGCTCTTGGGCACGCTCGACAGCGACCGCACGGTGGCGACCGCGGCGCAGCGCGCGATAGCACAGAGCTTCCACGGCCGCGACGCGCGCCTCTGGCGCATGTTCAGCGAGCAGGTGTTTGGCTTCATCGCGGCGGCGGTGCGCGAGACGCCGCAGAGCTTGTCGGACGCGCGCTACACGCGTGAGGACGACCTGGCGGCCAAGTACGAGCGCGTTGTGAGCGGCGCGCTTGCGATGTTGACGCGGATGATACGGGAGAATGAGGGCGGGATGGACTTTGGGCCGATGGAGGAGATGCTTGCGACGGACGCGGTGTGGCGGCACTTGGGGGTGGTGGAGACGAGGGCGAACTTGGGGTTGTTTAAGGGGGCGGTGGGGGTGGCCAGGGCCCTTTTTGGCCCCAGGCCTGCCCTGAAAGCTGCCCCGCAGGCGGCCCTCGAGGCGGCCCCGCTGGCGGTCCTCGTAGCTGCCCCGCAGGCGGCCCTCGTAGCTGCCCCGCAGGCGGCCCTCGAGGCGGGCCCCAGCGGGGCAGTGGAGTCCGCAGCCGCCCTTAGCGGGGTACCTGTGGGGGCGGACACGTCAGATGCCCCTGACGGGGCATCTGCGGCGCCGCCCAACCCCACCCTCGCCTCCTTCCACGACCCCGCTGCCCTCTACACCCTCGTGGCCAAAAAATTTCTCAAACTCGTCAAGTTCGCCCCCCCTAAAGGCAGCAACGGCAGCATCATCTACCTGGGGGTCATCCTCGAGTTCTGGGACGCGCTCGTCACGTTGACGCGCAACCAGCCGCCGGGCGCGCCCAACTTTTGGCAGTGCGGCTCCAGCGAGGCCAAGACACGGGCGCGCTTGCTCCTGTATCTTCGCCTCGGGCACTGCCAGCTGAACGCGGTGTACTTTCTGATTGTGGCGGAGTTCTTTGCTGCGGTGTGCGCCCGCGCAGAGTGCCGCTTTTTAGTGGAGGACGCCGCCGCCATCGTCGACGCCCTCAGCGCATACGGCGACAGCGGCGTGCCAGCAGACATGCGCCAGCGCAGCTTGGCGTGCGTGCTCAAGGTGGCGGCGCTCTTGGAGCTCGACGTGGCGGACATTGCGTGGCGCGTGGTGGAGACGCTGCCGCGCGGCGCGCGGTCGTTGGTTCCGACGTTGGCGGAGGCTTTGGCGGCGCGCGGCGACGCGGCGGCGCTCTTGAGGCCGATGGCGCCGCGCGCCGCCGCTGCGGGGCGCCTTGACGCGTATGTGGAGCTTGCGGCCGCCGCCGGCGCCACCGCCGTGTTGACGGCGCTCGTCGACGACGCGGTGGCGGCGCTCGCCGAGGGCGCGGCGCCGCACGCGCCGTTGACCCTCGTGGCCGCCGCCGTCCCCTACGCCAGCGGCGCGGCCCTTGCCAGGCTCGCCCCCATGCTCGCCGCATACGTCGACGGCAACGTCGAGCTTGTGCTCGCGGTGGCAGCGGGCATGGGCGCGGCGCTCGGGCCGCACGTCGGCGATGTTCTTGCCAGGCTTGAGGCAGTGCTGCCGCAACATCTGGCGGCGTTCCTCCTTCTGTTAGGGGGCGTTGCGGAGTCTCCCGCGGTGATGGAGTATGTGAGGGCGTTGGCGGCGCGGCCATCGCGCACCGCTGACGAGGACCGCCTTGTGGTGGCGCTCGCCAGCGCCGACGTCTACGAAACCTTGTTGCGAAGGGCGCGGGAGTCGGACGAGGACGGCGTCAAGTTCCTCGACGCGTTGGTCGAGCGCGGCAACGTGGCGGCGTTTGAGGACCGCGCGTTGCTTTACGCTGTCAGCTGGCGCAACGCGGCGCACCCAGCCGCTCGCGCGATCATCCGCACCCTCTGCGACGACCCCGCCGCCAGGACGGCCCTCGTCGAGAGCTTGGAGGAGGGGCGACTTGAGGGTGTGGCGGCGATAGTTGCGGAGCACATGCAGTTGTTCCCCGCGGAAGAGATTGTTGCCAGTGTGGAGGGGAGAAGGACCGTGGATGCGGCGTTGGTGTCGATCGCCAATCCGTTGGGCCAGGCGGTGTATCTTGCGCCCGCTGCCGCCAGCGGCGGCGCTGACGGCGCCGCCATGCTGCTCGAGACCGTTGGCCGCTTCTTGTGCGAGCTCAAAGACCTCGCGAGCTCGCGCGGCCTCCTCGTCTGCGTCGGCCTCGTGGGGGAGGCGTTGGCCGATGTGGCGCTTGCCAGCGAGGCTGACAACGACGTGGGGCTCGCGTTGGAGGCGCACTTCAGCCATCACGCCAAGGTGAGCTTGGCGGAGGCGGCGGCGGCCCTTTCGGGCGCGTCCGATGACACGCTAGCCGCCGAGCTATTCCACCGCTCGCAGTCGCTCTATTATGCCCGGCTTTTCAAGCGGGTGTTGCAGGAGGCGGTGGAGGCGGCGTCTGCCGCCGAGTTCGAGGCGTGCCTCGAGCCGCAACTCAGGCGCATCGCGTCGCTCTCTGGCCTCCAGCAGGCCGCTGTAGTGCAGGCATGCGCCAAATTCGGCCCGCGGCTCGGCGCCGTGGTGAACCGCGTCGTGGGCGAGCTCCTCGGAGTGCGCTCGGACCAGATCCTCAGCGCCGGGGTGCGGTGGTTGGCGGTGGGGCTTGAGTTTGGGGGTGAGGTGGCGCCGCACAAGCTCCAGATGGTGCTCAGCGCGTTCACGGGGTGGCTCGACTCCGCGGTGGCCTACGACGAGGGCTTCCTCCCCGTGCGGTGTCTCTTGGCGGAGTTTTTGGCCCGCGTGGTAGCGGCGGCGCCGCAGCATGCGCCGCGCGCATACGACCTTGCGATGCAGGTGTTGCAGGACAACTTGTCGACGATTCAGGCGGAGCCGCGCCACTTGGGGTTGCGCTACTACACCGGCAAGCTCTTTTTGGCGTTGCGGCGGGGCGCCGAGTACGGCGAATACGCGTCAGCGCTCGAGGAGGCGTGGGTGGAGGTGTTGGTGCAGCCCGAGGAGTGCGCGCCAAGCCACGCGTTGGCGCTCTGCCACGACGTGTGGGGCCGCGTCTTTGGGCACGCCTTTGATCCCGCGGCGCTTGGCGCCCACGCCGATGAGCTCTACGCGTTGCTCGAGTCGCCGTTTGTGGCGATTGAGCGCATCGCGCACCGCTTGCTCCTGCAGTGGATTCTCCACAACCAGCAGGACTTTGTGGTGGAGTACCAGTTACAGAAGAAGGCCAGCGAGGGCGATGCGGTTGAGGCCAGGCTCCCACCGGCGCTCGTCGCCATTGTAACCCAGCCCCCGCATGAGTATGTCGAGTTCGAAGCCCCCGCCAACGTGGCGCGGTACTTGTGGGCGTGGCTGCTCATCTTCTGCCATTTCGCCGACATCACCTACCTGATCCGCAACGAGTACACGGCGCAGTTGCGGCCGGTGGTGGCGGGGCTTTTGGACTATGTGTTTGACCAGGAGGTGGGTGCGATGGCGCCGGAGGACATCACGGCCGGCGTGGGCGGCGCCGACGGCGCCGTGGGCGGCGCCGACTGGGTCGACGAAGCCAAGGCAACCCTCGCGCACCTCTACTACCTCACCCTCAAACACTTTGGCTCCGAGGCCGCGCTCTGGTACAACGCCATCCGCGACCGCCAGCGCAAGCTCGAGATCGAAAAGTTCACCGCCAAGTTTGTGTCGCCGGCGTTGATTGCCGAGATCTTGGACGGGGTGGCCGCCGCCAAGGTCGGCGGCGACGCCGACGGGCTCATGACCCTCAAGGTCAACTCCACCACCAACGAGATCCGCCTGGTGTACGCCATCGACGACCAAAAGATGGAGATGGTGGTGCGGATCCCGCGGCTCTACCCGCTCCAGAAGGTGGCGGTGGAGGGGCCGTTGCGGCTCGGGGTGAAGGAGACGCAGTGGAAGGCGTGGCTCCTCGCGTCGCAGCGCGTGATCTCGTTGACCAACGGCTCAGTCATCGAGGCGGTGGAGCTTTTCAACAAAAACGTCAGCCTCCACTTTTCCGGGTTCGAAGACTGCGCCATCTGCTACTCCATCTTGCACCAGGACCACTCCCTCCCGTCCAAGACGTGTCCCGTGTGCAACAACAAGTTCCATGCGGCGTGTCTCTACAAGTGGTTCAAGAGCTCGGGCAGCAGCACGTGTCCGTTGTGCCGCTCCACCTTTAATTTTCTGAGACGCTAAATACATCATCGTCTCCACGCTGTAGGCCGTGGCTCGTCCTCGCGCTCATACACCGCCAAGGGGTTGCCGTCGGCATCGACCCACGGGTACAACTCGCCAAACCAAAAGTGCTGTACCACTGGGAACTTTCCCAACACCTCAACCTCGTACATCTTGACGAGGCCCGTGAGCACCTTGGACCAGAGCGTGACTGTGGTGTGGATGTCGTAGAGAATGGGGGAGTGTTCGTTGAAGGGGCCGCGCTTGATGCGGTGGATGAAGGCGATGGCGCTGACGTAGAGGTTAGTGAGCTTGTAGGCGGCGATGCACTGCGGGGTGAGCACCAGCGCCACCAGCGGCGCCAGTGGCGCCGCGGCGGCAGCAGCGGCGGCGCCGCCGCCGCCGTCGCTGCTGCTACCCCGATTGAACTGCGCTGCGCCCAAGATGTAGATGAGGTGAAAGTGGTCATCTAGCCCCCACACCCCGTGCAGGCCCGCCGGCTCGAGGTTGTAGGTCACAATGAGCTTGCGCGCAAGGTCGTAGTAGTGCGCAAACACCGCGAGCAACTGCAGGCCCGACACGCGGTCCAACCACTGCGGGAGGCCGCCCAAGAACGCCAAGAACAGGAGCTCGTGGCCGGTGCCGTAGTCCAAGCGCAGCGGCAGGCCGAAGGCCGCCGCCAAGTAGTACTCCGCCTCGGGCGGCGCGGCCAAGGGGGCCATGAGCTGCGGGAGCGCCACCGCGACGCGCTCGTGCCAGGTGCGGGCGGCCAAGTTGCCGAAGCGGCGCGGGCCCGCCTGCGGCGGCGTGGCGTCGACGAGGCCGTTGAGGTGCAGTAACACCGCAAGCACCCCGGCAGTGGGGTCGCTCGGGTCTAGCGGCGCCGCCGGCGCCGCTGGCGCCGCAGCCGCCGTCAGTCCTGGCGCGGTGACCCATTGCGGGTCAAGCGCCCCCGGCGGCACGCTGCACCCACGCACCTTGTCGATCGCGCGGTCGAGCACGCTGCGAAGCCTCCTGTACGCCACCGACGCGCGGAAGCGCGCCACGTCCGCAGCATCAAAGATCTTCTTGGAAGGGGTCATTACAGAAAAAAGGGTGATATTTTCGTTATTCATTCTACTTGGCCAACCCGATGTACACGCCGTTTTGGTGGCACATGGTGAGGTGGGACATTTTTTTCGGCGGGTACTCGGGGTCAAATGACACCAAGCGCGGGTAGAGCTGCACCAAGCGCGCAATGACGTAGCTGGCCTCGGTCAAGGCAAACTGCTGCCCCAAGCAGATGCGCGGCCCGCCGTTGAAGGGCAAGTACGCCCAGCCGAGCTTCTTGGTCTCGCCCGTGAGCCAGCGCTCCGGGCGGAAGACCAAGGCGTCGGGCCCGTAGTGCTTGGCCAGGCGCTGCATCGACAGCACCGCGTAGGTGATGGTGGCGCCCTTGCGGATAAAGAGCGGCGACAGCCCGTCCTTGCCGCCGCCGCGCGGCAAGGTGGTGTTCTTGGCGGCCAAGCGGAAGTTCTGCGGCACCGACGGGTACAAGCGCAACGTCTCGTTGAGAATGGCCTTCAAGTACTGGCACAGCTTCAACGTTTCAAACGAAATCTCGTCGACGCGCGCGGCGTCCGCCACCCCAAACGCGTCGCTAATTTCGCGCTGCAACTGCGCCCAAATTTTGGGGTTGCGCGCCAACTCAAACATCGTGAACAGCAAAAGTCCCGCGGTGGTGTCACGGCCGGCGAGCAAGATGTTGAGCAATTGGTCACGCAAGATCTTGGGGTTGCGCGTCTCCTTGACCAACTCGTACAAAAAGATGTAGCCATCCTTCAGCTTCTGCTCCAACTCCAGCGGCGACGCGCTGAGCGCCTTTTGCACGTAGTAGTCGGCGAAGCGGTGCACGTGGGCGCATTGCTGGCGGAATTGGGCGCCATCTACAACCCAGTACAACTTTTGCGCAATCGAGCGCGAGCTCAACACCGCCTGGGCGCCGTTGAACGCTGCGGCGAACCCCTTTTTGCCGTCAAAATCGACCGCGTGCATCTCTGCCGCCAGCCCAATCTGCTCGTCCTGCAAGCTGGCGACGGACTCGCCAAACAAAAACTCGGTGGCGCTGTCCACGGTGAGGCGGAAAAACAACTCCTGGATGTCGAAGCGCGCGCCGTTGTGGGTGTCAATGTGGCGCGCGAGCAACTGGATGTGCGGCTCAAGCGCCTTGACGTGCGCCACCTGCTCGCGCGCAAACTGCGGCCGGAGCATCGCGCGCGAGTGCTTCCAGCCCTCGCCGTCTAGAGTGAAGATGCCCTCGCCCAAGAGCGGCTGGAAATGCGCGTGGCGGTCCCCCAACACAAAGTCGTTAAACTGCGTACCCAAGAGCGCCTTGATGTTCTCGGGGTCCTGCGTCGAGATCACCTTGATCCCAGCGATGCGAAAGTTCATCGTGTCGAGCCCAAACGTGTTGAAGCGCTCGTAGATGTAGTCCACCATGTGGCCCTCGCGCTTCATCCGCAAGCTGCGGAACAAGAGCGCAAACCCAAAGAGCCAGTCCGACTGGCTGCTAGCAAACGGCTTGCATCCGCGCGCCCACGTCTGGTAACGCTCCCACGCGGCGTCTAACACCACGTAAGCCACGAGGCCAATAGCAGCAAGCGATACCCAGCTGAGATCGGTCATGTCGTGGCGGTGGACCTGCTGCTGGGCCATGCTGCCCTATATATGGCACTGGGGGGGCATTTAGGCTTTCGGGCTTATACCACCCCAAACAAGGAACAAACAGCAGTGGGGGGAACCGACTAACTCCGGTTCATGCGGCAGCAAAATCCGATGGCCGCTTATATTTGCGCCGCCGCGCATAGGTGCTGCTGCCAGGACAAGAAAAGTAAAATAAGCCCCGCGCTGAGGACCGCAATTACATGTGATATCTGTCGGAACTGCACAACGACCCGTTTGCCGTTTTGTCAATATCTCTGACGCCCGATCTTTGGCCGGGCTGTGTTAACCGTAAGGGGACGCCCAGAAGGCGGGGTGTCTACATGCAACATTCGGCGGAGTTAGATCGGCGCTAATAAGATGCAACCGTAGATCTCGTAGCCCCATCGATACCGATTTAGTCGATCCCCATGAGCCGAGGATCGACCAGACTACAAGTGCGGATACGGTGCGCTTGAGGGCGCCATGGCAACTATGTCAACTATGTCTACATCTGTTACTTTTGTTACTGATGTGTCGTATTTGCTTCTATAACTTCTCTCCTTCTTAAACATCCGGGCCAGCAGCCTGCACCTCTGTGGTGGCCTGGTCGGAGTACTTCTTGAAGTTCTCGGCAAACTTGCCCGCCAAGTTGGAAACCTCCTTGTTGAAAGAATCCACACCCTCGGTCCAGGCCTTAGTGGGGTTCAAAATCTCAGAGGGAACACCGGGGCACGAAGTGGGCACGTTCAAGTTGAAAGTGGGGAAGGACTCGTAGTTGGCCTTGCTCAACTCACCGGAGTGAATGGCGTCCAAGATAGCTCTGGTGTACTTCAACGAACATCTCTTGCCGCCTCTGGCAGCAGATGCACCGACCCAGCCGGTGTTCAACAACCACGCGTTGGCATTGTACTTGGAGATCTTGTCAGACAACTGCTGAGCATACTTCATGGGGTGCAAAACCAAGAATGGCTGGCCAAAGCATGCAGAGAAGGTGGCCTGGGGCTCAGTGACACCCTCCTCAGTACCAGCCATCTTGGAGGTGTAACCAGAGATAAAGTGGTACATCACCTGGGCGTTGGTCAACTTGGAGACCGGGGGCAAAACACCAGAAGCGTCGCAGGTCAACAAAATAATGTTGGTGGGGTGGGTGTCAGCCAAACAGGGGATCTTGGCCGAGGGGATGTAGTCAATGGGGTAGGCACATCTGGTGTTCTCGGTAATGGTGGAGTCACTGTAGTCAACAACCTTGGTGTCAGGGTCGTAGACAACATTCTCCAAAATGGCACCAAACTTGATCGAGTTGAAGATTTCGGGCTCCTTCTCGGCACTCAAGTCCAAGCACTTGGCGTAGCAGCCACCTTCAATGTTGAAAACACCATTGTCCGACCAGCAGTGCTCGTCGTCACCAATCAATTTTCTGTTGGGGTCAGCAGACAAGGTGGTCTTACCTGTACCAGACAACCCGAAGAAAAGGGTAACGTCGCCATTCTGGACACCCTGGTTACAAGAGGAGTGCAAGGTCAAAACCTGGTGCTTGATGGGCATCAAGTAAAACATCACAGTGAAGATTCCCTTCTTCATCTCACCGGCGTATTCGGTGCCCAAGATAACCATCTCCATATCCTTGAAGTTGATCTCAACCGAGGTCGAGGACGTCATACCCTTAGTGTGTACGTTGGCGGGAAATTGCCCAGCATTGTAGATGGTGAAGTCAGGCTCACCAAAGTTCGCCAACTCCTCCTCGGTGGGTCTGATCAACATGTTGGTCATGAACAAAGCGTGGTAGGCTCTGGCGCACACAACTCTAACCTTGATTCTGTAGCGCGGGTCCCAACCGGCGTAAGCATCAACAACAAACAACTTTTCCCTGGTTCTGAGGTAGTCCAAGGCTCTCGATCTGGAAATTTTCCAGGTCAACTCGTCAACTTGCTTGTTGACAGGGCCCCACCAAATGTGTTGGGACGAGGTCTCCTCGTCAACAATTCTCTTGTCACTGGGCGATCTGCCAGTCTTCTTACCGGAGTAGGCCATCAAGGCACCAGTGGAAGATATCGTGGTGCCCTTCTCCAAGAGACCGTCTTCATAAAGGGTTGGGGCAGGTGCATTGTGGCGAATAGTAATCTCGGGGCCGAATTTGAGCTGTTTCACAAGGGGGTCCTGAGTAGACTTGATTCTGGGGTGCGAACCGAAATCGAGGGACGATTCCACTGCAGCTGGAGGAGGTGCCATATTGGATGTGAATGAGCTTAGAATAAATGTATTTGCAAAAAAGTGATGTGGCTCACTTGCTTGATAAGTTGTAGTGAGAAAACAAAGTCTTTGTGGGAGGGGAAAGCCTGCCCTTAAGTACAATTGGCGCAAACGCAACATGCAGCAGGTGCCCCGGAGCAATGGAAGTTTGTCCATCCTGGGGCTTGGTTTTGCGGCAGTCGTACCGCAGGAAAAACTCGGAACCCCAGATTTCGCGCACCCTGTTTTTTCCGATCCCGAGTAATGGGTGTGCTGACATAATCTGCCCGCATTTTTCGGTGGAGATAGTCCCGGGGGATAGCCGGGGAAGTAAAAAAACTGTCGGATGAATGGAAAAGTGGAGCTGGGGAAGAAACAAGAGCGAAAAGGAAAAGAAAAAAAAGGATAACTGCTTTCGGCAACATCCCCAAAGCCGGGGTATCTGAAAAATATTGTGAGTGCTGTCCTGAAGTGACAAGATGCGATGACTCGGCGCCTAGACTTTATGGCCCCTATAGCTTATGGGGAGCCCAGTCCTTGACTCAGATTTGCTCTTTAGGAGATACGTTCGAGAACTCGCAGATGTTCCGATATCTTCCCCATCGAACCCCACATCCCCTCACAATACCCAAAGATATGCAAGTGTCCGGAGCAAGTAGGGTCGCACAAAATAAATAATCTAGATCAGGCGAGGCTAAAG
This sequence comes from Debaryomycetaceae sp. JAC-2022a, assembly GCA_032598715.1. NCBI lineage: Eukaryota > Fungi > Ascomycota > Pichiomycetes > Serinales > Debaryomycetaceae > Debaryomycetaceae sp. JAC-2022a. The sequence continues at coordinate 45,001 of CP095439.1, read as the reverse complement.
CCTTTCGTTATGCGAAGCCGCTAAATGATTTATTGCCTTGGCCGGGTCTACTGCCCTCCAAATATAGGCAGACAGTTGACTGCTCGTGATATCAAAAGCTCTTGTATATCGTGGGCTGGGAGAGCCTACGATGGTTTCACTGCTCATTGCGTCACGTAGAAATATGGTGCGGTACCTGCGAGCTTCTTACCGCCATCGCAGCTGCTGTTGATCTACGCATGACCTACTCGCATTCTTGATAAGGCGTATTTTTCGCTGGCGCCAAGCTCATTCGCGGGGCAAAAAATTGGCTGCAACGTCGGTTCTGCTTTCGTAGACGTCGTAGTAGTGCTTCCACTCTTTGAAGCCAATATCCTTGATCCCGCTGATGTTGCTGCCATTCTCCTCGTCGACTCCAATCATGATGCACTGATCCACCCTGCTAGCTATCCCCTCGCTGTTCCCACTCTTCAAAAAGGTTATGCCACTGCACACCAATCCGAATTTGAAGATCTCGGTGAGGTTGGAGTACGAAGGATCAATTATGGGCGCCATGATGGCACCAATAAGCCGTTCCGAGTCGCCTGCACCTTGTGTCGCGGCCTGGCCTATAAAGGGAAAGTACTTTGCGAGCTGGCTCCGATTATTGAATAGAATCACGCTGCCAATGACGTTTTGGTTTGTGGGCTCTAAGGCAATGATAATTTTAACTCCGTCTGGCGTGTGATTGTCGGAATATCTGATTGCCTCTGTGTACAACTCTTGAAAATGGTCCATTTTTAGGGTCGCTGCGCTGTCTTCTGTGGACGCGTCGGGATTCTCGGTTGGGCGCTCTCGCTGGCTACTCTTCTCGATGAGACTCATCAATTTTTGCGGGTTGGAGCATATGTCAAACCTGACCCCCACAATCATCAACTCTCGAAAGATCTTTTTGGGGACCAGCCACGTGCTCAAGTTGTCAAGCACCATGATGTGTTTGCGGTTGGTTTGCATTGAGGGTACCAAATCCCATCCCACGCCGTGGAAAAACGCCATTGCCTTGTCGTTTAGTTTCAGCGAATTGGGCAAATTCAACAACGGGAACGAGCTGCCCAATGTGAGCACATTGCAGTGCTGCTCTTCGATCAAGTATCTCATGGCGCTGGCATGTAAATTCTTGCCGATGCTTTGTAAACGCTTGGCCTTGTCGACGGCCAAGTACAATACCGAGCCAACTTTGTTAGCACCATCGGGAGCATGGACCCATGTAAGTACAACCCCGTACAAGATGTTGAGCGACGAGTTGCGCACCACAAAGTGCTTCTGAGCCTTGTCGGTCGTGCGCAACAAGTAGTACACCACCTTATAGAAAGAGTCCTCGTGGTAGTCTATGGCATAGGAGAGTGGTTGCTCCGTGTCCGGGTTGGTGTCGTTTTTCCACAACTTGAAGAGCGCGTTCCAGTCGCGCTGCAAATCCAACTCATCGACAAGCCATCGACGTTTTGGCGACAAGTTCTTCTTGACTACCCGTTTACCACACGACGCAATCGATGTTGGGGATAGGCCATTGACGTTTTGGTCGTGCATTTTGCGCTTTCGTGATCTGCCGCCGGCAATGTACTTGCGTTCGCCAGGTATGCACCCCTCCGGCTGCACGTCTCCCATCAACACCCCCACCAACTTTTCCAACACATTGTCGGTGTAATCGTAGCAACAAAGGTACGTGCTTCCGATGCTCTTGTTGTAGAAGAAGTCGTACGGGGACAGAGTGGCGACGATAATGAGTGGCTTCGATAGACGCGTATTGTTACCATTGCCACTAAAGCTGTATGGGTTTGCCCCGCACAAGATCGAGATGTACTTGACGATGCCGATTTGGTACATATTTCGCGACGCCTCCGACGTAAGGACAATGATGACCTGGGAGTTTTGAATGAGTGATTCGTGAAGCGCCGTTAGCCCATTGGCGGTGTACGTCGTGTGCAACACGTTGTAGGGCTTTTGGTTGGCTTTAGGGTCATTGAAAGGGTGATTGGCAAGCATCTCGCCGAAATTCTTGAACACGTCTTCGCCCACGTATAGTTGCGGCTGGTGGCCGTCGGGCTCGGCCTTGTAGAGCGGGTTGAGAAGCGGACTCAAGATCAACACGTTGTTGTCGTCGGCAGTGGGACCCAACCATTTTGTGATCGGGAGGTCGCCGCTGAAATCGCGCACCAACGTGATCGACTTCTGGTAGGCAGTTTCACTCAAATGCTGGTGCCTTGCCCACTCGTGCGGATGCAAGTCTTTGAATAGAGTCACCTCGGTGCGGGCCGATTTCTCGCCCTCGGGGAAGAGCTCGGTCCACCGCGGGAGCCGCTCTTGGAGCACCCGTATGCGCCGAAGACACGCATTGACGATTTCTCTGTCCAAGTTGCCGTTGGACAAGGCCTTTTCCATCAGCTCGATGGCTTCGTTTTGGAGGTGCAAGTTGTGACACACCATCACCAAGTCACACCCCGCGTATAGGGCAAGGATGACGCCCTGGCCCAACCCCACCGAATGAAGCAACGAGTCCATCTCGAGACACTCGCTGATGACTACGCCGTCGAAGCCAAGCTCCTGTCGAAGCAACTGGTTAATGATGACGGGAGACAAGCACGCGTGGATCTCGTCGGGACTGATGGTGGGCACCGCGCAGCCCGCTACACTGATGCCATCCATCAACCCCTCGCTGATCAACTTTTCAAATGGCTTTATGTTGAACGATCGGATCTGGTCGAGCGAGTCTGCCATCATGGGGAGCTCCAAGAGCAGGTCGACGCTAGCGTTGCCAATGCCGGGGAAGTGCTTGCCCATCGTGAACAACCCGCCGTCTTGCAAGCCCTTGCTGCAGGCGCGGCCAAAAGCAATCACCTTGTCCGCGGTGGTACCGAAGCTGCGCACCCCAACCAACTGGTGCGACATCTTGGTGACGGCATCGAGCACCGGGCCCAACAACATGGAGAAGCCGATCGTTTTCAATTCCACCGCCAACGCCCTCAGCACCTCGTAGACGAGCTCGGTGTCGCCGGTGGCGGCGAGCGCCATTGCCCCGGGGAACTGCGTCAAGCACTCGGGGTCAAAGAGCGAGTTCATCATGCCGCCTTCCTCATCGACGGCAAAGATTAGAGGGTGCCGGTGGCCGCCCTGCGTCATGGCGATGTATTGGAGGTCCTTTATGAGCTTTGTTATCTGCAACACTGAGGAGAAGTTCTTGCGCAGCAAGATCATCGTGGACACATGGTGCTGTACTATGAGGTGATAGGCCTGTGGCGTCACCGTGGTGCCCTGAAAGCCGCCGCAGAGAAGCTGCCCAACATGCATCTGGCGTGAACGGCGGTGCAACAACAAACGCGGGGTGAGCCTGACGGGTTTTTTTCTTTCTGTAAGAGTAGTGTAGTTACCGCCAGATAAGCACACGATACGGCAAGAGGGAGACAAATCGGAATGCGCTGCGGTGGATGGCTGTGCTCGGGTGGCTCGCACTACGACATGCAAAGTGCCACTGCGGCGGCCCCTATTCAATCATTTAACCATTGATGTCTTGTGACTGGAGATCGCCGAATTTGCAGCCCACTTTTTTTTTCGTAAATCACGCCCCGCTGTTGTAGCATGGGCGTGAACGACCTATGGCCCGTGCTCGCGCCTGGGTTCGACAGTAGGGTGCCGTTCCCGGTATGGGTGTCGCGATTCGTGGCGGAACACGGGCGGCCGCCACGCGTTGCGATCGATGGGTTCATGTTTTTGTTTCAGTCAAGGCATTCGGGCATTGTGGAGTGGACCGACGAAGCGGTCATTCGCAACTTTATGTTCAAGTTGGTCTACCTCAGTGCATACAACGTGTCTTATGTATTGGTGCTAGACGGACATGCGAAGCCGCTCAAGAGCAACCGTAACCAGGCCCACGGCACCGACACGGAGGCATTTGCCCAATTGGGCGATTGCGACTTTTCTCCCACATTGATACCCAGGTTGAAGAGCGAGTTGGCGCGGTACTGCATCACCTTTTTGCAATGCCCCGGCGAAGGCGAAGCCGAGTGCGCCATGTTACAGAAAGCCCAAGTAGTTGATTTTGTCATCAGTAACGATGTGGATACGTTGATCTTTGGCGCCACCCAGGTGTTGCGCAACTTCTCTCGCTTCAAGGACGACAAGCCGGCCTCAGCAGGACGAATGGATGCCAAGAGGGTCAATAATGACTTCTTGGTAACCCCGGTAAGAATGGCAAAGGTGGTCGAGCACACGGGAATAGACCACGCGAGGCTAGTGTTGATCGCATCAATGCGGGGCGGTGATTACTCAAGCGGCATGGACAAAATTGGTATCACGAGGGCCGTTCGAATCGCCTTGTGTGGCACGCTGTTTGCATCCTTCTATAGCAGGTCCCCCTCGAAGGCCGAGTTGAAAGAACGCAAGAGGCGCGACTTCAAGCAAGTGGTTCACGTGGATCCGTTGCCCGACTTCAGTCAAATGTTGATGGAGTGCTTTGTGGACCCGGTCCAAGGTGTGGCGCGTGCTCCTGAGTCCCGCGAGGCACGCTTGACATGCTTTCTAGCCACCTTGAACACGAATATAACAGACCGGTCAAGGGAGATCTTCGAGCGCCGGGCGAGCTTACCCTCTTTGAGCATCGATGAGTCGTTCACTATGTTGTATCTCTTCCCACGGGTCTCTGCTACCGCAGCCACGTTCAAGCCTCACTCGTTCAACTATGGCGAGGGCGCTACCAGCACAATTCCAAGCAGTTTTGACTTCAATGTCAAGTATTTGGTCATTAAGCTCTTGTCGCGACCAGAATTGCGACAACTAGTCAGGCTAACCAAGAGCAAAGATTTGGAGGGCGAGGAGTTTGTACTGTTGAAGTTCTGGCCCGGGCGCATACGTGAAGCTATACTCCTGAGTAAACAGTACATGGCAGATGGCGAGCCGTCTGAGGAAGAAGAACAGAGCGTGTGGCTCCCGCTCAATTTGGTTGGCCTCGCTAGCACTGAGGCCGTTGCCAAATTCCAAGAACAAGCCGAGCTGAATAGGGCCAAGAGAAGCCCTAGCGCCAGAAAGCTCATGCAGAGAACAACCCTCGATATGTTGGTGCAGAGGTCTAATCCTGAGGTTTTCAAGTGTGCGGAAGCGCTTTCTGAAGTTACAAAACCCAACTTGGCACCGCTCAAGATGACGCCTCACGGCAGGGCGAACCGGCCGAGGCGCAAGAGCCCCAGCAAGCAGCTTCTTCCGGGCCAAAGCTTGGTGACATCATTCTTCACCAAGCCGCCTCCCACTGATACCGCAAGACTCAGCACAATTCCATCGATTGCACCCTCCAGCCCTAGAGTGCTGAATCCCTTTGTGGTTGAAAGCCTTTTTGTGGACTCGTCGGACTCTGATGGGGAGCGCAGACTTCATTCTGCTCCGCAATTCAACTACAAGGTACCCACAACTAAGCGGCAAATCTCGTCAGCTGGTCTGGCAGAAACTAGCCCGACCAAACGGTCAAATCTCGAGTTATCTCCTGATTCATCCCCAATAAAGCCGGATTTCGAAAAGCTTCCCACTCTACAAATCTCACCCTCCAAGAAACAAAGTTAAAGCTCAATCTTGCAACTGTCTATATAAAATGTATACAGAAACCCACTGTAAAAAAAGTTTAGGGCTGTCCAACTTTGGTCCTCGATTTAATTCTGTGTACAAAGCCTCTAATCAATGGGCACTAGGCGCCCATGGACAAGCCATTGATCTTTCGTGAGCGTGTATGCTGGCCCGACCGTGGCTACCCACATGCGGCCGCTCCGTCCTATTGATGAATCTCTCACAGACCCGTATGCATTTACATATATCCCAGCCGCTTCTATCGTCCCTAGAGCCGTCCCCCTTGTGCCCTCCACTGCCCGTTGGCAGCTTCACATGAGGTGTTGTTCCATTTGCAGCCACTGTCGTCGTAACATCGTTACACCTAGCTTCGCACTAAGTACAGGAAAATCGATGTTTGGTTTTTTTTCGCCTGTTCAACCTGACCTTCAGCACTCAGTCCAGCTGCCCCCAGCACGCCCCGATTTGATGTCACAGAGCAACACAGACCTAACGTGGTCCACGGAGCTTCTCAAGGAGTGCTACCGCTCTATCCAGGTTGACGGGGCAGTGACGCCGGGATGCTTGGAAGCTTTGAAAAGCGACTTGTTGGCGTTGTTGACGGTGCCACAGCCAAAGGAGGGCGACAAGCTCCCTGAAGAAGTCGAATTCGCTGACGGACGCTTTAAGCTAAACTCGAAGTTTGTCGAGGCTGCCACCGTGTTATCGCTGGAGCTTTCGCTTGCTGTGGAAGCCACTGCCGAGCTTTTGCACCATGCAGGGCAGTTCAGCTACCAAACGGGCGTGGAGTTTGTTGATAGTGGCCGCGCGGCATTTCACCTCAGACTGCACTACATCTTGAACATTTTTGGCTACCTAGTACAGACGCGCCAATTGGAAGTTATTGTGGCCGAGCCGAGCCAGCATGCACAGTTGTTTGCCAACTTGGTGGCGAGCTTTGAAGCGCTCTACCGCAGAATTGGCATCTTGAACGATTTGATCGAAAAGGAGAAGACCGTTGGGAATATCAATGACCTAAAATTCATACTGTCATTGCAGTATAGCAAACAAGAAGCCTTCCAGCACCACGAGCTCTTGGGCAGCATTTACTACAGCCTCGTGGCACAATACCCCAAGTTCTATGCTACCACTGCACACCACTTGAAGGTAGTTGGACTCGTATCGACGCATTTGCAGGACAACGATGTGATGACGTTACATTATCTTCCGGGCCTTCTACAGTTTCTCACATCGATCGGAGCCGACGCGCCCGTGGTGGTTGCCGACGCCGACGTGGAGGAATATCACAAACACATCACGAATGCATTACGCCAGGACCACGCCAAAGTGGCCGTTGGCGGAGCCGATGAAGTGTTGGACCTTTCCAAGACCACCTTGCAGCCTTTGCAAACGATGTTGATGCTTGTGGGGCTCACATTCTTCATTTCGTGGTGCAAGGTGGACGACAAGCGTACGTCCAAATACGATTTCCAGGAGGACATCTTGAAGTATATCGATTGGACTATTAGTTACGGCGCTTTTGAAAAGCTTCTTTGCATTGCTGCAGATACCACTGCATCTTCAGTCCCCTTGGTGGCCTACGACTTCCGATCGCTTCTCCAAGGAACGATACCCTCGCTTGCCGCCATCAAGCTCGCTTACAAAGGTTCAGCAGAATTGCTCACGCTTGCTCAAACGAGAGCAGACCTCAACAATGTGCCGTTGTTGACCAAAACCACCCAATTTCAGGTGGCGCCCGACTTTAGAAACAACTTGATTGCACCATTGTCGCATGCCATTTTCAAACGTTTTATAACCAACCTGGCGGTGGTCCTCACCCTGTTGCGAGACAGCGAAGAGGACTTCTTGTTGAGTACCGCCACCAGGAGGGACGAAGAAGTCAAGGAGGAGGAAAAGTCAAGAGCGGCAGATAACGAAAACGCCATCACGAGCAGCGACTACAACGCAATGGACTTGGACGAGATTGCACATCGGTCGGACTTGGAGAGGTTTTACTTGGCAATGGCTTACACCTACCAAGCGAGACCCGAGTTGTGCGATCTATTCTGGAGCGGCCAGGATGGTGCCAACGAGGCATTGGGGTTCATATCGTGGGGTTTGACTAACAACACTTCTCCGCTCATAACGGCGACTTTCAGCATCTTGGTTGGTTCATTGACATTTGGGCTGAATGCCAATAAAGTGTGGGAAATCCTCGTCAATAACAACGGCACCTCGATGAAGAAGCACGATTTTTCAAAAGTGTCGGTAGACTCCATCTGGGAGTCCTTGCATTACTATGTGGAGTCGTTGAGCTCTAATTTTAAGGATGACTTGCAAGCACTGCAACAACAGCAACAACGCTTCAAGTTTCAGGACTACATAATGCCCAGCAGTACTTCAGCTGCTGGCAACAGTAACACTGCATTTTCCTCATTAGGTGAAACGGATGCCGAAACCAAAGAGCCCATCGTGATTGAATTGTCAGAAGACTCGGTGGTGTTCATCGCTGGCTTTGTACAATTGCTTGCCTGCGTTGCCAAAAACCTCTGCACCAACGGCGACGTAAGATCGCGAGGAATTAAGACGATGATGTTCAAGCGCTTTCATCCAATAATTTGCAAGTTCCTCAAGTTTGACAACGTGCTCACCAGCGAAAAGGGTGCACTCAACACTTACGGCCGTTCCGGCCCGCCAATTTACATTAACGAAGACAACAGAGTGGTGTTAATCAACGTGATGTTGGACTTTCTCGAGGGTTTCGTGGACGGGGATTTGGAATTGAGGTACCAAGTCTGGGACGTAGTAGACCGGTGGATTTTCAACGGCGGGTGGCCAGTTGCTGAAGGTCTCGAGAATGAGGTCAAGCAAAACTATTTGGTCAGCAAACCACAACTTGCGACTCCTTCAACGTCGTACAAATCGGTGCGAATTGTGCAGCATTTCCATAATTCGTTCACACACTTTTCCCAAATCGTCAACTTCTCGCAGTTACTTGGCAAGTTGCTTGAGCCTACCGCTCAAGAAGTGAAGGCGTTCAAACGTTACAGACTCTTGTACCCAGCTGATTTGGGAAGTGAGTATCGTCTCATCGGAGTCTGGCCATACATCGAATTCATCTTGACTGAGGTGTTTGCCAAGTCAGCAAACATCGCCGACTCGGTGGAGAGGTTGTCGATCCAGGTGCCAATTTTGCAGATGGTGCTCAAGTCAATGAATGAGATGAACTGGAAGTTCCTCAATGACATTGCACCCTTGGTGATCAAGAAGCCCCAATTGAACTTGGATGCATGCATCGACGACCCTAGCATCGACTACGACACGTTCGTCAAGCTTCATCATTCGTTGGCGTGTTTCAATTACATGTTCAATGAAAAAGTGTACAAGGTATTTTTCAAAATCATTGACAATGTGGAACCGGGGGAAAAGGAAGACGAGGACAAACTTCTCCAGGTCACTTTGAAGGTTATTGAGAGGCTCCTCGAGGTTCAAGACACTTTTATCAGCAAGTTAGTGCCCAAACTACGCAATGGTGACGTGACTGAACGCAATAATAGGGCAGGCGATCAAGGAAAAAATGCGGTTGGTTACAGTGCATTTGCTGGATTTGGCACCAACATGAGCATCGTATTGTCGAGTCCTAAGACCGTTTTTGACAACATTTATTACCCGAAAGATATCGGTCTACAGGGAGTTACTGATTTTTACGAGATTTTCACATTCAACTTGCCCGTGGTGGCCAAATTGGGTTTGTTGGTTGCATCTCCCACGCTCTCGATCACCAGTGCGTGCCTTCATATATTGAAGATGGTGAGCCAGTCGAGTGCCTTCACCAATTCCAGTGATGCTCTTTTAAACAAGAACAGATTGCTTACAACCTTTGAGACGGTGAACGAGTCGGAAACAATCAAGTATGCATTCATGCAGCAGCTTGAACGCCCCATCAATGGACCTGAGGATTTGACGATCAAAGCGGATGTTTTGTTGTTTTTGCTTGTCAACATTGATGGCCTGCAGCCGAGCTTAACTCACTTTTTGCTTGGTTACAAGATCAACACCGCCAAAATTTTGCTACTCGATGGCGAGAGCGCACAAAACACCCTATTGAAGACCTTGATGTGGTTGTTGAACTCATCGCTAGACTCCATCTCGAATATTGACTACAGGCATGGCAATATCCGAACGATAGACTTGGCGCCGGCAAAGTTGGCTTCATTAACCTTGGAGATCTTGGTGCGTTTATGTAAAGAAAAGATCTCTTCCAGAGTTACCCTTGAGTTCTTGAGAGAGTGCGATCTCGCTGACGGGTCCTATTTGTTTGACAAGTTGATTGATTGCCAGCCAAACGTTGACATGTCTTCGCTTTGGTCGAACGTGAAATTTGACGGCGACTTGAGCTTGTCCAGGAAAAACACTTTTATCGAGGGTGAGGGCTTGATGGCTCTTTTTGCATTTATCAGACACCGCAACTTTATTTTGGAATATTTGTCGCTTGAGTTTCATTCAACGTCGTCACAGCGGTCTATCACTCGCAGAGACTATTACATCAACTTGCTACTCAACGGCAACACGTTTTTGAATGGAGCCCCACGTATTTTGTCCTTTTTGGATATATTGAACTTGGGCTTGAAAAACTTGGAGACTTCCAAGTATGAGATGTTTGACAGCAAGTTCAACTTGCCCCTAATTTTGCAGACCATGAAAAGTCAAGCCGACGAAAATGAGCATCTAAGCTTGTCAATAATGGAAGACATCTTTCGCGTGCTCTGCAAGCAGTCATCGAGCCAGTTGCATAGCAAGGAACAAAAAATGGAATTTGCTCAAATGGTGATGAGCGACGGGAATGAGGTCACTAGCATGCTCATTCGCATCGTCACCTACCACGATTTCAAGAGTACCCAGCTTGCATGCTTGCACTCATGGGTGCAATTGATCCAGGTACTTCTCACCGATGGAAACATGTCCGCAGTGCTGAGGTCCGATTTCGTACTCGAAACTTTCCAAATGGTGTTGCCCAAGGTGAATGACTACTTGGAGACCGACATTTTGTTTGCTGAGGAGTTGATTTCACTATGTGTACGCTTGTTTGACTTTTATGAAAAAGACAATCTTGCCGAAGGCGACCAAATTGCCGGGACCCAAAGGTTGTTCCCACTATTCCAAACCTGCATCAACGGCATCTTGTGCTCATATCTGACACCAAGTTTGCGTTCGGATTTGTACGTTTTGGCCAACAAGTTTTTGCAAAAGCCGGTGCATAACGATGAAGTTATAAAGGACCTCACAATCAGCATTCGTTCCGTGGAGAACAAATTCATTGACATTCTTTGCAACGACTCAATTTATGCGGAAGGTGCTCCCCGAATCACGTCGTTGTTACTTTTGGAGAAGTTCGTTCATTTGTCATCGGCGAGTCGGGCCAATTTTGTGTTGGATGCGTTGATCAAAAACAACTCATTGTTACTTTTGGTCAGATCAATCAAGAGGACCGACGAAATTTTAAGCACCAACCAAGACAAGGACGGAAGTGAGACTATGACCGGGGCAAAGAGCTTGAACAACTTGCTCTACGAATTGACGGCGTTCAAGGCCACATTATCTCTTTTGCTTCGAGTTGCAGCAAGCAGGCTGGGGGCCTCACAATTGATACAGTGTGAGTTATTTCCCATCATCAAATCTTCAAAATTTTTGAGCATTGATCCTGATTTGGGCTTGTACTTGCAACTTGAGAGAGACACACCAACACTGAGTGAAAACGCAGAGGAAAACATCAGGGTAAGATTGTCACTTGATACGCCACTCTTGCTAAACGATTATTCATCAAGAGTACGTCCAAATGACATTTCGTACTATGAGTTTCTAGTGCCAGTTTTCCAGTTAGTAACTGGTGTGTTGATCTCGATGGGTCCTTCTTACAAGCCCAGTATTATCCAGGCACAGGACTTGAAGAGGCATTTCCACCAGATGTTTGTGGGCGTATTGAAAAGAGATGCTTTGTTAGACATAAAGCAGGCAAAGTCAGAAAAATTTGGAGCTGTTTACGCAGAGGACAGTATATCCTACGTGGGATTGAAAGAAATGGTTCGGTTAGTGGTCTTGCTAGACTCAATTGTTTCGGTTCGCAATGATTGATGCATGCACAAGCCTTCATACGAGAAATATAATGCCCTGGCGGTGGTTTGTTTGACACGTCAAATTGCATCGCGACAACTGCGGCCAAGAGAAATTTTAGCTCGCAACTCGTGCAACTATTGCTCGGCAATCGCCGACAAACCGCAGCGCTCGTAATGGAGGGTAAGCCAAAATGGCGTTGCTCCGCTGTGAAAGCAGTTGTGAAAGTAGGCGTCGATACGGTGGAGCCATACAGCACGCAGATACGTTAGCTTTCGCACTCGTGGGAAATCCAGGTGTAGCAGGTGCGCACTCAAGCTCTTTGTGGCAATGTATTAATGGTCCAGTTTTATGCATGTGTAGTCCTCGAGCGCACGTCATGATTGGCCAAGCTCGATGACCTCAGTAGGACGAGGCATTCTAAAGTTTTTTTTCACTTTTCTTTCTTTTTTTTTTCTCTTTTCGGTATCAGCAGTTCCGCTCGCCATGGCATAATTTTTTCGGGTAAACGACTGCATACAGAGGGTGGTCATCATGAAATATTCGACACTTGTGCTTCCCCGTTGCCCAGTGCTCGTGATCTCGAAAGCAATGAGGAGGCGATAAGAACTGCGGATTGTGTTGGTGCTTGGACGTACAACGTATCAGTCTTCTGTGTGGGCTTGTGTGGCAGCGCTTGTCGCACAAAGGGCTATCGGCTTTCGCGAGGTACTGCGTCTGCCGTTCGCACAAGAAAATGTTCCTCTGATGCGCGCAAGCCAAGACTCGATTACGTCAGGGCTCGTTTTGATGCACGCGAAAAAAGTCCCACACCCCCTCTAACAAGATTTTGTATGTACGATGTTGTCAGCGGTCCCATCGAGGCACTTTGGAGTTTGACTTCCCCCATATGAAGGATGGATGCATTAACTAAAAACTTTTTCATAGTGTCACTCCACCGTTTGAGGCACGCGCGTTTATAAGAGACGCAACGCACAATTTGAAAGCATATACCCCGAGCTTTTCCCCGTGTTAGACTTTATCTTTTCTATTTTTCCGCCCCACAGGAAAACTTGACCTTATCTGCGAAAGGTTGCACTATAGTTGCAAATTGGGTAACAAGTTCCCTACAGAACTAGACTATAAATTGAAGGCAGACCCTCGAGTTTGATATCGGCAGCCGTGCCAATGTCGTACAATTACCCCATAGACGCCGAGAAGGCGCTCGGCAAAGACATCAATGAGAAGCTGACGCACGAGGGCGTGTTCGGCAGTAGCGCCACGGGCAACCTGTTGCTGCCCACAAACCTGAATCTGCTGGAGCTGTCGCCAAGCGACAGCAAGCGCAAACCGCACATGCACCGCAAGTTGGAGCTGAGGCATATACAGTTGATCGCCATTGGAGGCTCTATCGGGACTGGTTTGTTTGTCACGATCGGCATTTCATTGATCCGCGGCGGGCCATTGGGCTTGCTTTTGGCATACACGTTCTGGACTACCATTATCCTCATGTTGACCACCGCCGTTGGCGAGATGGTGTCGTTTTTGCCCGTTTCCCTGCCCTTCATCACCATGAGTGGCCGCGTTGTCGATGAAGCGTTTGAGTGCTGCATGGGCTACAACTTCTTCATCATGCAGGCGTTGTACATCCCCTTTGAGATCACCGCCGTCAATGGCATGATCCACTTTTGGCGTGACGACTACCTGCCCGCCATCACATTGTGCGTGCAGATTGTGATTTACGCCGCGATCAATGTGTTTGCGGTGCGGCTTTATGGAGAGCTGGAGTTCTGGTTGTCAATTTCCAAGTTAATCTTGTGCATTGGCCTATTGTTCTTCACACTTGTGGTGATGTGCGGCGGCAACCCAAAGCACGATGCGTTTGGCTTCCGCCACTGGAACGTTCCCGGTGGACCCATCGGTGAGTACATCACCACCGGGGCATTGGGTAGATTCGAAGGGTTTTTGGGTGCGCTTTTGAAGGGTGCCTTCACTATTGTCGGGCCTGAGTATATGTCCATGGTGTCAGGCGAGGCCAAAAACCCCCGCAAAACGATGCCCACTGCTTTTAAGACGGTATTGTACCGGTTGTCGTTGTTTTACATTGGTGGTGCCTTGTCGGTGTCGATCTTGATTGCCTATAATGACCCCAAGTTTGTTGAATTGAGTGCCGACACGTCGAACGCAGCGTCATCCCCCTACGTGGTGGCAATGCAAAATTTGCAGATTGCCGTGTTGCCGCACATTGTCAATGCTGTGGTGTTGACTCTGGCGTTCTCCGCGGGCAACCTGTACACATACTGCCTGTCGCGCGCCTTGTACGGCTTGGCCGAGCGCGGGTTCGCCCCAAAATTCATGACGTACTGTACCAAGAACGGTGTGCCTATCTTGTGTGTGGCAGTGGCAATTTGCTTCTCGATGTTGTCATTGATGCAATTAGGGTCACTGGGCGCCAAAGTGTTGGACTATATGGTTAATTTGTGCACGGGATCGCAATTGTTGAATTACGGGTTCATGTGCATCACCTACATTCGCTTCTACTTTGCATGCAAGGCGCAGGGGTTGGACCGCAGTAAATTCCCCTACACGTCGTGGTTCCAGCCTTACTCGATCTACATCGCCACCTTCTTCATCTGGATCGTCATTGGCATTTTGGGCTATACGGTCTTCATGCCAGGCAAGTGGGAGATTGACACCTTCTTGTTCAGCTACGTGATGATTTTCGTGTCGGCCGCCATTTTCATTTTTTGGAAACTCTTCAAGAGAACCAAGTTTGTTAACCTTGCGGAGGCGGACTTGTTTACCGGGATCGAGGAGATCGAAGAACACGAGTACGAGTACTACGCTCAACTAGAATCCGAGAACGAGACATCCAACCAAAAGGGTTGGATCAAATCATCCCTCAACTGGTTGTTTTAGGGACAAAACTTTATTTCGCAATACGTTATCGGGAAATTTTCACTTCAGAGCATTCGCATTATTACAAGGCTAAACCAAAACCCATGTAGATTTACTAACTAAAGCCACTCCCAAGTGATGTCGATACGGCCGAGGTCCTTGTCGGCAATTTGGGAGAACGCAGAGGGCGAAAAGTCCAAGTCACGCTCCGCGCAGCCCATACACTCATCGACAACCTTGACATCCACAGACTTGCCCTCGTAGGACGCCCTAATCATCTTGCCGCATAAGTTGTTGTTGTTGGAGTTGCCATTAATGGTCTCCGGCTCGTACAAAAAGTGCGACACGGCCACAATGTAGTCGGAGTCCTGGTTGGTCCAGCCGCAAGCGCCCAACCCGGTGTCGTAGTAGGTGCCCTTGCCCGAAAAGTCTCCCGAGGGTACCAGTGTGCCTGTCGATGTGGTGCTGGTGGCTGAGGTTGCTTTGGGGGACACGCTGGTCGTACTCGGTTCAACTGTGGACGTCGAAGCGGTCTCAGCAGCCACCTCAGTTTGCTCGGGCGCGGGTTCGACTGTGCCCGTTTCGATTGCAATGGTATTGGTTGGGGTCGCAGGGTTGGCGCCATCCACGTACACCGTGGAGTACTCTGTGACGTAGACAACCTTGACTTCGGGCATCGGCACAGCGCTGACAAGACCAGCCAAGGCGAGGACAAGAGAGAGTTGCATAGTAAAACGATGGATTGAAGGGTTGAAAGAGTGAAAGGTGCTAGGTAAAGGAAGGGCTAGCACGGGTTTAGATGCGGTCGTTGGTATTGAGGGATCAAGACGGCGGGTGCGTGACTTTAAGTACTACAGGAGGCGAAACATTGAGCGTTTCGTTTATGTCGCCGATACTTACTACCCCTGGCCAGATCCGATCTGTCGCAGTGCACTGCAACCTGACGCGGTGCAACCAAAATAATACGCGCTTCTTTTTCACTTACATGTACTAATGGGGGCGATGGGCGGTTCCCAAGCCGGAAAAAAAGGGGCCTCGACGCGCCAAACATGAAACATGCGAGCGCGCCAAAAACAGCGTTGCGTGGTGACAACGTCGATCTTGCCCGACGCACTTGTGGAGTCACTACTGCAAAGTGATGCACGCAAACGCTTTCGGATCCATAAGACGCTCCTGCACAGTCGAGAACTAGCCGTCAACCGCCGCTCGCGGATCATAAACTTGTAGACTATGTCCCTTTCTCTACAAATGAGCATGCAATGTGGGGTTTATTGATGTCAAATCATGCAAGTGCTGCCGTAAAATGCTCGAGCTTCATCTATGTGGGTGCAGTCAATCGATACAACTCGCCGCAAACATCGCTTCTAGAACCGAAAACAACCAGCGGCTGGGGAAACTCGTCAACCCAATTGATTTGGCGCGAAGGCGCATGTTGCGGTCGTCGGTGATGAGGATACAGTAGTTGAACACTTTGGAGGCCTTTGCGTCTAACACAACCTTGGTTTTTCCCGAAAGCGGCATGTTTAAGCCCTTCATCAACTTTTTGCCGATTTCGTCGTGCTCATTCACCGAGTTTAGGATTGTGCCATCGACGCTCGTTCGCCAGTTGGTGTTGTTTTCAAACTCTGTGGTCTCGTTGATATCAGAAGCAACCGTACCGTCGAAACGCAACGGCAAAATTTCCCTGCTCAAGTACAACTCGCGTATGATGATGACCGACCGTGTGGCTGAATCCGCAATCGTGGCCTCGGCAGATTTGCGCAACAGGCGGAGCTCCTGAAACACAATCAAGGGGATCAGAATTTTGAAGATGCCGTTTCTGATGCACTTGAAGACACGGCCGCAATGCTTGAGCCAGATGTTGGTATCTAAGGTGATGTAGGTCACGTTGGTATCCATTTTGTAGCCAAGGTTGCCCTCCAAAGACCTCAAGGATGTGTCGTCGATCGGGTGCAGCTCGGACATATTGCATTTGTGGTTATCCTGATAGTTAACGTCGCTCATCATATCTGGTTCGTAGTGGTGAGCATCGGTGGATCCGTATAATCGAGCCTGCTGGTGAAGCTGTTGGTGCTGTTGCATGTGCTGGTACTGCATCTGGTCTAGAATCTGATTGTGTTGCGCTTGATGCAGAACGTTGGGGTGGTGGAAAGGGTCATGGGGTGACTGCTGGTGCTGGTGCTGAAGCTGCTGCTGCACATTGCTGCGTTGTTGCAGCTCATAGTCGTAATCCTCCTCGTCGAACTCACTTTCTCCATAGCTTACCAAGTCGTCGTCGCCGACAAATCGCTCATCCTCGTCAAGGTCGCCATCATCGTCGATAGCGCCGAACCAGGATTTGTCTTTTTGCTTGGAGTCAAGCTCCGACGCGAATCTCTGATGAAGGTTTTCCAGTGATATTGGCTGCAAGAAATTGTTCTGCATAAATCTGCCATCGCCGAAAAGAAACTTTTCGATGAAGGGGAACACCTCGCTGACTTCGAGGCTGTCCATATTGTCGTAAACAAACTTGTCAAATTTGAATGACGCGCTAGTTCTCACCAAGCCAAAATTGTAGTTGTCGGCGAGATGCCGAGCCAAGAGGAGAATACGAATTACTCTCTCGTCATTCATATCCAGTTGCAGGTTTTTCTGATTGACACTGCCATCCTCTGCGGCGCTTCCCGTGGTTGCATTGCTAATGTTGATCACGGGCGACGTCCCACTGATGGGTAGATCGAAGATGTTTTCGTTGGCGACTCCAGCCTCGTTCAAGTCAACATAATCGCCCTTATTGGCGACAAAGTCAAACCACAACGTCCCCCAGCACTTCCACACCTCGGGAAGGAACTCATTTTGATCGAAATGTACAAGGGAGTTGGCGTCGTTACGGGTAATGTGGGTGCGGACCTTCGCCAGTAGCTTGGCGCTCGACTGAGTGATCACCAAAATAGAGTTCAAGTACCTAATCAATGAGTCCCACGGTATCATCTTGCGGAACACCCACATCATCATCGGTTTCAGCTTGGGGTACTTGTTGGTGGCCTCTCCCACGCTGATCAAGAAGTAGAGCCATACAATCATGTGGCAGGTGGATGCTTGCTTGGGCCCAACAAGGTAATTGTGAAGAATTCTTATGGACAACTCCATGACCAGCTTGTTGACGTATTGGAGACAAATGAACCAGTCCGTCACTGAAAGATCAGAAGCAGTGAATGAGAGCCCATCCACGGGACCATTGGTGATTGTGGCCGATGCGTTCGCCACCGGCGATGCCATGTCGTCCGCCTGTGGGTTGGAGCCGGTCGACAAAGTTCTTGACTTTCTTTTGCGATCTTTCTTATCCTTTCTCTCCTTCAAGGCCTCGGGAAGCTCAAACAACTTGGCAAAGGGATTTCTGGCGTCGCCAAACCCAACCAAATGGTTGATGTTGACTATCGCAAACAAGGGACCCTTGTTGTACCAGAAATTGAGCTTTTCCGAATTGTTGGAGGCAATCAGACTGGGCACCCCCGAAGAAGTAGGTCCTTGCTGTCGCTGCAGATAGTAGGGGTGATGTGGGTCCGAGTTTACCGCTTGCGGCGTATACAACTCTTTGGTGAAGAAGTTGAATCCGTTGGGATCGGAGCCAAACGTAAGGCCGTAACGCGTTACCAAGTCAATGCCATACTGTAACTGAGTGTCTTGAATGCTGCTCTTTGCGGCGTCGTTTGCGCTATTGTTGCCGCCGATACTGGGGTAGATGCTCAAGAGCACCTTATGAATCTTGATGAAATCAATGCTGGGCAACTCCAAGAGGCTCAATATGTTTCTCTGGGTGCAGATATTCTCCACCACCAACCGCAAGTACTGTTGCGTGGGCACAAACGGGTCGTGGCAAAACACTGATTTGCCAATGTTGACCAATGCATCCAAGTTGTCCTGCTGCACCGTGCACATGTGATAGTAGATCTTGCCGTGGCCGTACAATGTTTTCATCGACACAGAGTACCAGTACTCGGCACTGATTTTCCAGTCGATAAACCGCGACAGATACAACGCAATAGCCATGCGCGACAAGTCGCCCAACTTCTCGCCCCACCAGCCTTCCATTTCCAAAATGGGGTCAGTCAAGCTGGAGATGATGGTGAAGCAATGCGAGATGAAGCACAGGCATATCTCGTGGTCCTGGAAAATGTTCATGATATTCTTCAACACCTCCAAGAACCCCACTATGCCATATACCCACATCCGGCGCGGGATCTTGTACAAGTCCACAATATTCTTCCCCGTTTTGAAGTTGGTCTGGTTCAGCGAGGGCTTGAGCGCCGTAACTAAAAAGTCGTAGTAGTTGTCTAAAAGGGTGATGTTGTGGTGGTAGACCGTCCACAAGTCATTCAGGAGCTCGCTGGTAGTCTTGGTGATCGACAGGGCCGACGGTGAAGGAGAGTATGCTTGTTGGTGCAGCAGCGACGGGGTAGTACCGCCGCTGCCATGGGCAGCGGACTGGTTGATCTTGATACTCAAGTCGATGCAAGCCTTCTGCACGGTCTCCTCGTAGTTGACAATGTTCTTGTATGTTTCCTTGAGTTTGGTGGCGAGCTGTTGTTCCTCGTCGGACATCTTGTGCAAGGTGGCGGCTGGGGCGGGCGCACGGGCAGCGTTGGCGGGCATCTGCAAGGCAAAGCCGGGTTGCAGCTGAAGCAATTGAGGCTGCAGCGGCTGTGGTTGCAGCGGAAGCTCGTTTGAGTCAGGCAGATCAGAGTTGTTCTGGCCTGGGGTCACCTGGTGGTTGGGGCTCGAGGGCACACCATATGAGGAAGGTGTCGGGGTGTGGTTGAAAGACTGCGACCGCTGCTGCTGCTGCTGTTGCTGCTGAATCAAGCTCTTTCGCATGTGCATGTGATTCGGGGCGTTGTTAGCCGACGCAGTTCGGGTCAAAGCAGGGTCCAGATCGGCAAGAGGAGGAAGGTTGTTGGGCACTCGCTTCGTCGAGGGCTGGACCATGTAGCTCGACACCGAGTTTTGTCGCTTTTGTTGCTGGGACAGTGATGTGGGGTGGAGGGGAAGACCGACGCGAGGGTTCTTCAAACCATCCATACGCTGGGCACTCGGTGACGGTGACGGGGAAGCGGAAGTGAGGTTGGGTTGCTAGCGCCACGAGGAGGGTGTGATGCGGTTCCCGGGGCGAAGGTTGAGTGGTGTGGAGTCCGTTGCTTGCTAGAGTCTGGGTTGTTTTTTTCCTGCCGATTTACCCTTCGTAGGCCAATTGTCAAAATCGGAATTGCCTGGCGCCCGGCACACAAAAAGAGCGGCGCCAAAGGAGATACAAGCGCACGAGAAAGCAAGTCAGCGATACGCCCGGCAAGAGGGCACCGGTTACTAAGGAAGGTTATCTGACCCAGCGGAGATAACCAGCTTACAAATCGCTCTTGCACCAAGCGGCCACCCCGCCGTCTTTGATTTGTCAAATGTCACAAAAAAGCCCCTTCGCTCGCCCCTCCGAGGCCGCGGTGCAAACAAATGCACCAACCGATAACCCGAAGCACAAGGTGGGGCGGACGACAGAAGGACGGCGCGGAAATACGAAAAGAAAAGATGGGTACAAATAGGCAAAGTTCCGCGAGAATCTTTGCGTCGTATCCGATAGACGAAGGTGGTAACGTCGGGGCCGTACATTGGGTGCAACTCTTGGGATTACGAGAGCGGAGCATTTTAGTCGAGCGCGGCTATTTTGGAGCGCGGTGGATTGACGTGAGCCTAGGTCGGTAACCCAAATTGCGGCCAAGGATGTGTTCAGCAACTTTGAGGTCTCGACTGAGCTGTGGGGACTGTGTAACCTGCCAACTTGCGCGTCATATTGTCAATGCCGATGCGTGTTGGTTTGGATGAGGCAGCTCGCGGATGTTCGTCGCACCTCATGCTGTAGCACGCTGTATTTATTAGCCAAGAATGCAGACCTCGAGATGGCGCGACCTTCGATATTCCTGGGACTGGAGATGCTGAGGTCTTCAATATAGGACCCACGGGCAGTGTCCTGTTTTCGCCACCGTTTTACTCACATCACTCGATACCTACAGTTTTCCTCATGTCACGTGGCAGGTCAACGACAGAATCATCCTTGCTGTGCACAGTGAAGGCGCCGATAGGACTGTTGTTCGTCCGGCGGGTCGACTACAATGTCGAGAGGCGTCGCGAACACTCACACATCCCCTTTCTCACCAACAGGGGCGCTTCCAGCTCAGCATTGTCAATGACATCGCTTGCTGTGGGTGGTGAGTGCTGGTGCTTTCGTGCCTCGTTATTCTTCGTCGTGAAACGTGTAAAGCATTTATTGAAGTGGAATCATCACGCAAACGATAGACCCAACGTATAAAGTACCAAAGCGTTTATTTCAACTTCTTCTTGGGTCTCAATTGGTTGGTGTGTCCACACTTTCTCTTTCTGCAGTTGGTGGCTCTAGGTGGCAATCTAGCGTAGCATTTGCGACAAATGGACTTCTCACAGTTGTACTTAGAAGCCAAGGCTTTCAAGGAGGGTTCAATCATCTTGATGTATAAGTGTGATAAATGATCCAAACGGAAATTTCGTTAAAGTTGTGTTTGAGCTGGAAAATTTTGTTGCCTGGTGACCCGTGCGTGACACAAAAACGGGATACTAGGGTACGAACCCTTTTTATACCACCGCTGAATGGGAGTAATGCGCGCCCAGAATGCGTGACTGTGAAAACAGCCACGTGATATGTGTCAACACATATGCAGAGCCATATAAGGTTGATCACGTGAATATGAACCGGTCAAGGTAGTACCGCACAACAAGGTGGTCAGTCTAGTTTAGTAGACAGGCTCTAATTGCTGCACTACCGAGCACGTATTGCAGTATAATGGACTTCTGTCGATCCTCTTTCAATAGGTGCATCAGTTACCCAGTGAAGGGGATATTGCGGGCGACGAGTTGCACTACAGGGCTACCAAAAGAAGTCTGATTGACAGTTGATGTGTAGTAGTATGATATTTGCTCTGCTTGGCATTTGCATATGGACTGTGTCTATGATGGTTGGCCGCTGCCGTAACTCCGATGCAGATTACGTATAAGTAGTATTTTGCATGAGCTAGGGGGGTGGACAATAGGCTACGCTAAGTCAATCCTCACTTGTTCATCATCTGACTATTTCCCCCCCTCTGTATTTGCAACAGTAGCAGTTTCAGCGCTGTAACATCGGCTGCCTTATCGGGCACCCTAATTGGGTCGTCGTGCACACAAGCCCAAAACCCAAACAGTGCGAATCCATATGAAGGATTCAAAATTCGCTGGCTCACATACGGCAACATACACGTTTTTGGCAAGGAAACAACACTACAGTCCGTGAAATCACAGAGGTGGTAGTCACTGCGTGCCCACTATGAGTGATAATAACCTGGCCGATAATCAACAACAACCAGACGAGCAGGAGCTTGTGTCTGAGACCAATCCCTCATCGACTGCGCAGCTGCCCACAGTGGAGGAGGTTAACTCATTGGAGGAACAGCCACAGATACAGCCTGAAGCTCCAATTGAGGTACCAGAGGCACATTTTGAGGCCACCGAGAACGAAGTGGGGCTGACTGGGGTACAGCCAGAGCTGCCCGATGGCATCAATGAGCAGCCTCCCGCACCCACTTTGAACATCGATGTGACAAATTTAGCGGAACCGACGCTAGCACACACCGATGGCCCCACACAGTCGTCTCCGCTTCAGCTCGCCCTCACGACTCCACTGAAGGCCCTCCCGGCCCTCAAGGATATCGATAAGTTGACGACCCCAAAGCTGTTCATGGTAGCACGTGATGAAGACACCTCGATAATGCAAAGCTCGCCGCTGACCAAACCTGCGAGGTTGGATACATTGGCCGAAATGCCGCTGGGCCCCGCGGAAAATGACGTGGTAGGCACAAATGACAGTGACAAGGACGACATTGCCAAACTCATCGAATGCAGTCCCAGTGAACTCGAACTGCTCTCCGGTGCCCTGTTGGCGTCGATCAAGACTGCCCTCATCACTAACGAATCCCTTCGGGCCGAGGTTGAGGTTCTACAAGTCAACCAGGAGCACATCATCCAGGTTCAGGAGAAAAAGACCAAAAGTCTACAATCAGACCTAAACATTTTGCAGGAGTCACACCATGCTTTGCAACAGCAGCACAATCAAGTCATCGAAGAGGTGTTGCCACAAGTGCGACTGCAAAACAGCCTGCTTCTCGATGACAATAACGCGTTGAAGCAAGAGCTCGCGCGACTCAAAAATAACGACGAGCTCGATGCCCTCAATTACTCCAAACAGGTGCAAGAACGCGATCACGAAATCGCTCAGCTCTACGAACAAATCGACCAATTGACCCGCACAAACATATCGACAAACACCAAATTGAGCGAAATGACGAAAGAGGTAAATGAGGTTCGAAATGAAAGATTTCAGTGTCAGTTGTCGCTCACCAAGGCCAACAACGAGTTGCTGTATCTCCGCACACAAAAGACTTGGTTTGAGACCGAGTTGAAATCTCTACAATCGCGTTATACTGAGTTGATTTCCAAAAATGAAACGGAGTACATGCTCACAAGCAACCAGCTCGCTAAGATCACGGCGCTGAAGGAAGCCCTCGAGACAACGTGCAACCATCAGAAAGAACGCCTATTGGAGCTTTCGAGGAACCTTGAGTCTAAAGTTGTCGAGATCGACAAGTGCAACACCGAGGTTGAAGAGCTCAAGCGAAAGTTCATGGCTGACCTTGAATCGAAACAGAGAATGTTGGAGTTGATTGAGGTGCAATCCAAGGAAAGAGGCAGTCGCGTTGAGCAGTTGGAGAAATATATCGAGGATTTGAAGAGGCAGTACATATCGCAGGTTGAGCAGTTAACGGCGTCGGATACCGAAAAGAATCAAACAATCGAATTGTTGCAAGAAAAGCTCAAACGGACCGAGGAAACTCTAGACGAGGAATTGCGCAAGGAGACCGAACTTCCCAAATTGAGCGAATCTGCAGAGAAATTGGCCTCCATGCTGGCTGGAGGCATGTCATTGTCTGCATTGTACACCGAATTCAGTCATTTGAAGAAGCAATTGGTGATGGAGCGTCTGCAAAAAGAAAACTTGACGCGTCAATTGCAAACCTTTATTGAGGAACTCGAGACAAAGAAACCGGCAATTGCAAACTATCGTGAACAGATTGAATTTTATCAACAGGCTCTTAAGGACTCCTTTGGCAAGATTGAAAATTTCAGATTGGAAAAGTTGGAAGTGGAGAAATATGCTTCCACATTGAGCAGCAAGGTTAACGGCTTGGAAACCGAGTTGGCGTCGACAAAGACCTTGTGTAAGGATTTGGGCAGACAATTGTGCTTCTATTTGATTCACTCTAAGATCAGAGATAGCCAGGATGAGCCCTTGACGGTGGTTGAAAAGCGGGCCATTGAAAACATCTTATCCAAGAGTGAAGCCGGCGGCAAGGATATCTTGGAAGAGAGTGATACCGATCGATTAATTTCAGATCGTTTGGTTGGGTTTGCATCGATTGTGGAGTTACAACACAAAAACCAGGAGTTGTTGACGGTGGTGCGGAAGTTAGGCAAACAGTTGGAAAACAAGGATGCCGAGTTTACGAAGGACATCGAGTCGATCGCCATCGAAGAGGCCAAGGACGCTATATTGACGTTGCAAAGTGAGTTGGAGTCTGTTTCAGTCAAGTTAGAGTCAGCTGAGCACGAGCGAGATGTATACAAACGCATGGCGAAACAAGGCAGAAGCAGCAACGGCGATGTGAATGTTCATACCGATGTCGTCATCGAAACCACTAATGACTTGAAGAAGCAAGTGGCTGAGTACCAAAATCTCTTGAACAAGGTGCGTGCTCAGTCTGAGGACAAGATAACGGAGTTGAGCAACAAGTTGACAGAGTCTGATGCTGAGAAGCACAAGTTGATATTGCAAGCGCAAACTTTGAAGCACGATGCCAATATTGCTGATACTCGGTTCAAGAACCTCGAGGCCACGCTCGAGAGTGTGCGCATTGAGATGAGTCGCGTGGAAAAGGATGCGGAATTCTGGAAACAACAAACTGCCAAGCAAGAAGCCGCCTTTGTCAACACATCCAACAAGTTGAAGACAAAAGAGGTTGCGTTGGCACAGATGCAGGTTGATATCCGAGGGTTGTCCACTGAAAGAGAGGTCTGGAAGTCCTTGGAGCAGAGCCTTTCCTCGGAAATTGATCAGTTGCGGCAAGACAAAACCAAACTCAGTGAGTTTGTCGTCAATTTGCAACTGTTGTTGAGTGAGCGTGAGGAATCATCCAAGAAATTCGCCGATCAGCTTAATCTGTCGCTCGAAAACTACCAAAAGCTACAGGCCAAACTTGACGAGAAAGAGGAGCGTATCATGATTCTCTCGAGTCAAAATGAGCTTTCGATGAAGGCACAGAATACCAAGTTGGAACAATTCCACGACTTGAGCTCGCAGCTCATGGAGGCTAGAGCGAAACTCTCGGAAAAGACATCCGAAGTGAATAGATTGACGAGAAAACTTGATGAGTTGAACAACAGAGGCGGTGCTAACGGCTTCCAGAATACCGATGAGCCTCTCGTGGGTGACGAAAAACTCGCGTATGAGCTTGAGTCTCTTCGCGAGGAGTTAAGGATTGCTGAGAAGCAGGTGGCGGAGTTTCTGTCTATTGCGAGGTCTGCCGAGGCGGCGTTGGTCAACTCCACTAATGCATTTGAGCAGCTTCAATCAGACGTTGCCAATGAAAGGCTGGCATTTGAGCAGGTAAAGAAGAGTTTGACCGAGGAGGTCAGCCAGCTTCGCCAGGCTCTCAGTGACTCTGAGAGCGCCAATGTTACCCAAAGAGATCAGTTTGTGGCGCAAACTGAGAAACTTCAGCTCCAAAGTCTGGAATGGAAGCTGAAAGCCGATGCCTATGACGAGTTGCGCCGCGACTATGAGACAAAGCTTTCAAGCATCAGTCAAGATTTATCGGCCCAATTGCAATTGGCCAACGATTTCCAAACCAAATATCAAGCGGAATTGAGGAAAACTGATGAGTTGAACGCCACTATTGCTCAGCTTAAGAAAGATGCACTCACCTATGGTGAGCAGATCAGCGACCTCAAGGACGAGATTCTGCAGAGACAACACGAACTCGATTTGAAGGTGGAAGCCATTGAGGAGGTTAAGCAATCGACACAAGAGGAACTTTCCAAGGTTCAAGTGGAGCTCGAGGACTTGCGCAACCAGAATCAGATCCTTCTCAACCAGCTTGAGTTGCGTGGAGCAAGTACTGAAGACGCAAGCGAGGAGTCCTTGAGAGAAGTTGTCAGTTACTTAAGACACGGAAAGGACGCTGCTGAGGCGAAACTCAACATTCACTTAGAAGAGCAACAAAGGTTGACGTTGAAGTTAAGTCAGGCCAATATCGAGTTGGAGGCTGCACGCTCCGAATTACGCAGAAGTGCCCAGTCTGCGGTTCAACTCACCGATCACAGCGAGGAGCATCAGAAGCTAGTGGATCAGTTGCAACAGTTGAACATTTTGAGGGAAAGTAACACCACCTTACGCAGGGAGAATGAGAACCATGTGGCGCGGATAGAAGAATTGACTGCTGAAGTAAAAGCTGCATCAACGAGGTTGGAGCCGTTGCAGCAGAAGTTGAGAGACCTTGAAACCGAGGTCGAAGTGAAGGATCAAACAATCAAGTTGGTGAATGAGGAATTATCGAGATGCAAACTGAGACTCATGGACCAGTCAGAGCAACGTGCTGAGGGAGTGGATTCGACAGAGTTGCAAAGGCTTGAAGCTGAACTCGCAGCTGTCAAGTCCGAACTCGAACGGCTCCAGCAAGAGCACGCTCATGTGACTGCTTTGCGTGAGCAGCTTCAAGGTGGGTTGACAGAGGCACAGGCGCAATACAAGGATGCTCAAGCAAAGTTAACCGAAAACGAGACTGTTATAAAATCGTTGAACGACAAGTTCAACAAGCTCAAAAGTGAGGCTCAGGACAAATTGAAACGGAGGTCAGCTGAAGTGAAGGAATTACGCGATACCATTGAAAGCCTCAAGGCCAAGGCTAGCGATGCGCCTGAAAGTGAAGGTGCGGTCAAAGAGCTTGAGACCAGATTCGACGAGGAAAAGAGAAAGTTGGTGGAGGAAAAGACGGGATTAGAGAAGCGCTTGCAAAAAGCAGAGAAAGATGCTGCGGAGTTAAAAAGCTCATACGAGACTCAGTTGCAACAGGGGACGGCGCAGAATGATGCGGCGCAGGCGAGTATCAAGAAGGAATATGAGCTGAAACAGGCTGAATTATACGCCAGCATCAAGGCTGAGCTCGAAAAAGACAACGAAAGCAAAATCAACGCTCGCATTGCCCTGCTCGAAGGCGCTGACGCCATCAGAGAGGAAATCAAGAAGCAATTTGAAGAGGAGTCGAGCAAGTTGAAAGAGGAGTTTGCCCGCGACCTCGAAGCTGCTAGGCAGGACACCAGAAAGCTCTCGGAAAAGACGACCGAACTCCGGGTGAAAATGTTGAACAAAAAGATTTCGAAGCTCACTGAGCAGTTGGCGGCTACCAAGAAGCTTGCCGGCTCACCGGGTTCGCTTCCTGTGACTCCGCAAGTGAAGCTGAAACCCGCGGGCAATCAGCTGCAGGGCAACTTGAACCGTCCTGCCATCAACCGGGCCAATTCGCCTCTGCAGCAAACACCGCAAAAAAGGCCATTTACGGTGAAGAACCAGACTTCGTCCAAGAAGCCCAAGGAGTAACTGGGGTCTCACTAACCCTCTAGGAAGCCCAGAAGCCCAAGGATGCAGGCATTTCGTAGTATAGCTAATGTGTACATGAACCAAGTGTAGTCTCGTATATGCAGGTACGAACATCGGCTTGATCAAACGTCAAGTGCCCCTTTGAACTCGCCACGATGAGCGCGGATAAGGCGTTAGACCACACGGTGGTGCTACGCGTTCCATTTGAGACGACGAGACAAGCGAAGATTGCGCGCGATACGTTAAGGCCAGACCCTATTTTGAAGAGTCGCGAGTTGGACGTTGGATTCGAGGCTGAGGCAGACGTCTTGGTGTGCAATTTTGCCGGTGTCAGCGATCGGGTTTTACGAGTTGCCATTAGTAACGTCATAGACAACATCAAAACGATAGTGGAGTGCATGGACGAGTTTGACGGCAGGGAGCAGGAGGTTTTCGGGGGTGCCGAGGAGCAGACGGCGGCGGCGACGGCGACGGCGGCGCCGTGAGCGGCCAGCGCCGCTGGCGGGCCCGCGGCGCGCGCGCGTGTGGGGCATCAGCGCTGCGCGATGCCTCCTGCACAAATTACACACCACCAGTCACCACTGTAGCCATTGAGCATGTTGCGTAAACAGGCCAGTGTGGGGCGGCGGACGCTCTTCAGCAAGTTCCGCAAGGCCACCAAGCGCGTGGAGGAGTTCCAGAAGGACGAGAGCTTCCACCACGAGTACTCGATCCGCCCCGACACCTTCGCCTTCAAGGTGTCTGGGGCCAACGAGAAGACGCGGGCGCTCACGCGTCGGACAGCAGCCGACGCCAGTGCCCCCGAGGCCGACGGCAGACACCCGTTGCAGCCCAGTGAGCGCGCGCGCGTCGGGTTCAACTTGACGGACTTTATCTACCGCAACGCCACCAACTACCCGTTTGCGCAGCGCACGCCGCAGGAGGTGTTCAATGCGTTACCGCAGACCAACTCGAAGCGGCTTCTGCAGCGCGCCGCCCGGCCGCGGCGCGTCAAGATGCTTACGTCGGACTTTATCGAGGACGCGTTGTACCACCCCAAGTACGGGTACTTCCTGCAGGAGGTGGAGATCTTCCACCAGGAGAAGCCGTTCGACTATGGCAATATTGCCGATGTGGACGAGTTCATGGACCACTGGCAGCGCGCGTACGCGCTGTACCGCGATCCCAAAGCTGAGGGGGTGCGTGAAAAGGCCACTGCCGCGGCGTCGGCCGCCGCGGCGTCGGCCGCCGCCGCCGCCACTAGCAAATACGCCTCGCGGGCACACCGCATCCAGCAGCAGGAGCTCGCGGCCACAGGCCAGTT
The DNA here is from genome assembly GCA_032598715.1 of Debaryomycetaceae sp. JAC-2022a. Lineage (NCBI taxonomy): Eukaryota > Fungi > Ascomycota > Pichiomycetes > Serinales > Debaryomycetaceae > Debaryomycetaceae sp. JAC-2022a. The sequence continues at coordinate 16,427 of CP095439.1, read as the reverse complement.
CAAGCAAACCAAAAACAGCGTCCAGCTCTGGCACACGCCGACGGAGCTCTTTCTGCCGTACTACGGCGAGGCGCTCGCGCGCTACCTCATCACCAACTACAAGCTCAACGGTGACTACCCCTACCACGACTTGGTCATCTACGAGATGGGCGGCGGCAACGGCACCCTAATGTGCAACGTGCTCAGCTACATCAAGACGCACCACCCCGAGGTGTATGCGCGCACGCAGTACAAGATCATTGAGATCTCGAGCCGCTTGGCCGAGCGGCAGCAGCTCAATGCGACTCTTGTGCTGCACGGGTTGAGCACCAGCAAGGTGGAGGTTGTCAACGAGCTGATCTTTGCGTGGACGCGCGTGGTGGCGGACCCATGCTTCTTCATTGCCTTGGAGGTATTTGACAACTTTGCCCACGATTTGGTGCGCTACGACAACACCACAGGGGAGCCGCACCAAGGGTATGTGCTTATTGATGAGCACGGCGATTTCTACGAGTTTTTCACCCCCGAGTTGAGCGCGTACACCGATTCGTTTTTGCGCATGCGCGAAAGCACGCTGCAGCTGGTGTTGCGCCAGCTGGGCACGTGGCGTGGGCGTCTCAGCACCGCGCGCAGTTTGGTGCCCTTTGTCGCCAAGGACGCGATCCACCCGTTGCATCACTCACTGGCCAAGTTGCGGTGGCAGCACACCGCGTTGCCCTTCCGGGACAACTTGACCCCGGGGGAGTTTGTGCCAACGCGGCTCTTGCAGTTTTTCCAGGTTTTGAAACACAAGTTCCCGCACCACCACTTGGTGAGTCTGGACTTCCATCTGCTCCCCAAGACTATCCCCGGGTACTACAACGCGCCCGTGGTGCAGACAGTGCTCCAGGACACCATGGTGGATGTGACTACATACATGTGCCACCAGGGCTACTTCGACATCATGTTTGCTACCGACTTTGAGTTGGCGCGCGAGATGTACCGCCAGGTGACGGGCAAGAACGCCAAGGTGGAGCTGCACCGCGAATTCTTGGAGCAGTGGGCCGACGCCGAAAAGACCGAAACAAAGAAGGGCGAGAACCCGATGCTCGACTTCTACACCAACGTGAGTTTCATGACAAGCTAGATGTATATATGAAGGTGATTGTTGCTTGGGTGCAAATGTAGTGTGCCGCAGCCGCTTCGGAAAAAATGAACGGCATCGCCGCACGTCACGGGGTATGAGGCCAGCCGTGCAGCGCGCAGGCGTTTGTGGCCACAGCGTGATAGGCTGGACATGCGTCACACTGCAGGACACTCGACTTTCATCTCAGAGGTTTAGTATGGGAGCCACAGTTTGGGCGGAAGCCCAATAGCGAGCTGTGGCGCGACGTTAGGCGCGGGGCCGGGTACTGGCGCGCGCGGGCGATTGGATGGCCGGATGCGAGAGATTATACTTTCGGACGTTTGATGCGCATCGCCGCATTAAAAAAATACGGTGGCTGCTGCCAGAATATATATAAAGTGCAGCCGCAACATCATCTTGGTCTTGTAAGCCATGACTGCATTCCAAAGGCTCAAGTGGGGGTTTCTTCCGACGCGCAGGATCGTGGACGAGGGCCCTGTGGAGACAGGCAGCTACAAGAGCGAGACCGAGGTGGCCGACAAGAGGGAGACCGAGAGCAAGGTGGCTGAGAAGCGCGAGACCGAGAGCGAGGTAGCCAGCGAGGTGGAGAGTGAGGCGGCGTCAGCCATTGAGTATCGTGACGAGCGCGAGCGGCCTTGGTGGCGCTTTTTCGACGAGTACGAGTACCGCGTCACGCGCGAGACTAAGAGCAAGCAGCGGTGGTTCAAGTGGTTTCACGAGGACGACACGCCCGCCGAGCGCCGCCTCATTGTCAAGTTGGACATCTTGTTGGCGTTCTACTCGCTTGCGGCGTACTGGGTCAAGTACTTGGACCAGACCAACTTGAACAATGCATACACCGCCGGGTTGAAGGAGGGGATCAACATGCAGGGCAACGACCTCGTCAACACCCAGGTGCTCTTCACGGTGGGCAACATTGTGTTTCAGTTGCCCTTCATGTACCTCTTGTACGGGGCGCCTTTGCTGTACATATTGCCGACATTGGACATCTTGTGGCTGATTGTCACCATCTGCGTGCTGCAGGTCAACACGGTGCCGCAGTTGAAGGCGTTGCGTTTCATCATTGGGTGTCTCGAGCTGCCGCTGTACTTCCTGTATCAGTTCTTGTTTGGGCTGTGGTACAAGCTGTACGAGTGCCTGCGGCGGTCGATGATTTTCTACTTTGGGCAGTATCTCGGGTTGTTGACGTCATCGTTACTTCTGGGGTCGATTGTGGAGCACATAAAGGACGCCGGCGGCATGGCGTCTTGGCGGTGGATCTTTCTTGTTGACGGGCTTGTGCTGATCGGCGTCGGCTTAGTTGGGTACTATGCGATCCCGGGCACCCCCAAGGACTGCTATCTGATCTTTTTGAGTGACGACGAAATCCGGCTTGCCCGCAAGCGGTTGGAGAAGAACGAGACGGCGTCGCGGCCGGACCAGCCGGCAGGCAGCGCCAGCGAGGGCGCCGCGGAGCCGTTGTACAAGACGCTCTTTGACTTGGGGTTGTGGAAGTCGATCTTGGGGCTGTGGGAGATCTACGTGCTCCTGTTGTTCAACGTTTTCTGCTGGAACAACAACAACGGCACGCTGGGGGCGTACCTCTTGTGGCTCAAGGCCGAGGGGTACAGCCCCTCGCGGCGGCAGAACTTGGGGGCGTTAACGCCCGGGTTGGGGCTCGTGTGGCTCTTGTTGACGTGCATGTACGCCGACTTGTTCAAGCTGCGGTGGCTGGCGATCATCTTGCTGCAGGTGTTCAATTTTATGGGCAACGTAATTTTGGCAGTGTGGTATGTGCCGCAGGGCGCCAAGTGGTTTGCGTGGTGCTTGCAGTACTTCGGGTGGGCTATGGCGCCGGTGTTATACCTGTGGCAAAACGACATTTGCCGGCGCGACGCGCGCAAGCGGCTGGTGATCTTGGTGACGATGAACGTGATGGCGCAGTCGCTGACGGCGTGGCTCGCGGTGCTTGTGTGGAAGACGGTGGAGCTGCCGCGGTACTTGAAGGGGTACACGTTCACGGCGGTGTGTGCGTTTTGCTTGCTGGCGTGGACGCTTGTGGTATTGTGGTTTTACAAGAGGGATGAGAGGAGGACTGCGGGAGATAGGGGGATCGTGGTGTACAATTCGGCGATAGACAGCGAGGTACCGCGAGCGAGCGACGCGAACGAAGAGAAGCGAGCGGAGCGAGCGAGCGAGTGACAGCATAAGTAGGACTGGAGAAAATGAAAGTTAACGACAAATAGTGTAGCCTCGCCGCGATAACAGGGCAACGAAACGGGGCAAGCGCTTGCCGAGCATGTCGGTTAAGATCTAAAGAACGATCGAAGTAGCGAAATGGGCGTGATACAGCGGGAAGCAAGGCTACAAGGCAGTAGCTTCAACCCGACGAGAAGCGAGCGCGCGCTAGCACCGCTGGTGAGGCTCTGCGCGCTGGAATCAGATCGTGACGAGAAAACAGATGCAATTAGTGTAGCCAAGCGGGCGCGGCCCGCAGCGAGGGGGACCAAGAGCGGGCCACGCGGTAGCATCAACCTCTCGGAGCGATGAGCGAGCACGCTAGCGCGCTGCGCAGGGCTCCTGGGCGTGTGTGGTGGCTGCCCGCGAACCCGATCGAGAGCGCGGGGCGCCGCCAGATTGGCGCTAGCGCGGGGCCTGCGCGCGCGCCAGCGGCGCGGCGTGCGCGCTTTCCGCGAACTTTTAGCGTGCTTTCGGCGTCTTGCCATCGCTCTTCTCTCATCATGGGTGTCCCCGCTTTGTTTAGATGGCTCTCGCGGAAGTACCCCAAGATCATCTCCCCCGTGGTGGAGGAGGACGACATTCGCATCGGCGAGGTGAGCGTCAACCCCCCCGCGTACAGTGACCCCAACCCCAACGGCGAGCTCGACAACCTCTATCTCGACATGAACGGCATTGTGCACCCGTGTCTGCACCCCGAGCACAAACCGGCGCCCGAGACCGAGGACGAGATGTTCCTCGACGTGTTCAAGTACACCGAGCGCGTGTTGATGATGGCGCGGCCGCGCAAGGTGTTGATGATCGGCGTCGACGGGGTGGCGCCGCGGGCCAAGATGAACCAGCAGCGCGCGCGGCGGTTCCGACTGGCGCAGGAGGCCAAGATCGCGCACGAGGAGAAGGAGCGCCAGATCCGCGAGCTCGAGCTCCGCGGCGAGCACATTGACGCCGCGGTCAAGGGCAAGAAGCTGTGGGACCTGAACGCGATCACGCCGGGGACGCCGTTCATGGACGGGTTGGCGCAGGCGTTGCGGTACTGGGTGGCGTACAAGTTGGCGCTGGACCCCGGGTGGGCCAACCTCCAGGTGATCATCAGCGACGCCACCGTGCCCGGGGAGGGCGAGCACAAGTTGATGAACTTCATCCGGCTGCAGCGGCTGGACCCCGAGTACAACCCCAATACGCGCCACTGTATCTACGGGCTCGACGCCGACTTGATCTTCTTGGGGCTCGCCACGCACGAGCCGCACTTTCGTGTGTTGCGCGAGGATGTCTTCGCCAGCAACCTGCGGCAGTTGCGCATCCTGGACCAGCTCTCGATGACGCCCGAGCAGCGCGCCAACTTGGAGGCGCAGGACCTGAAGAAGCCGTTTTTGTGGCTCCACATCAACGTGTTGCGTGAGTATTTGGAAGTGGAGTTGTACAACCCGCACTTGCCGTTTGCGTTTGACCTCGAGCGCGCGATTGACGACTGGGTGTTTATGTGTTTCTTTGTCGGCAATGACTTTTTGCCGCACTTGCCGTCGCTCGACGTGCGCGACAACGGCATTGATATCTTATTGGGGTGCTGGAAGCGCATCTTGCCGCGGTTAAAGGACTTTATCACCTGTGACGGCCACTTGAACGTGGCCAGCGTCGAGAAGTTGATGGGGGCGTTGCTGTACAAGGAGGAGGAGATCTTTCGCAAGCGACACGACCAGGAGAAGCGCCGCGAGGACGGCGAGAAGCGCAGGAAGGTGTTCCAGGAGGAGGAGAAGGCGTTGAAGCAGCAGTATATCCTGCAGGTGCTGAAGGGGGTGGACAAGGCGCCGTTGCAGGCCGACCAGAATATGCCGTTGATGACTACGAGCGGGGAAGTGGTGGAGGGGTACGCCAAGTTGTCGAACCGCGAGATTGTGGCGAACCAGGCGACGATCACGAAGGCGGGGATGAGCAACGCGGAGGCAGCGGAGGCGTTGAAGCGGTTGCTCGAGACGAAGGGCAGCGAGGGGGCGGGGGTGTCTGCCGCGGGGGCGCTTGCGGCGGCCGAGCTGGCGGCGGAGCTGGCGGCGGAGACCCCGGCCGAGGGCGAAAGTCCTGCCACCGACACGGCGGCGTCGGCGAAGCGCCCCCTAGACGACTCCGACGCGCCCACCCCCGACGAGAACGGCGACGCGGTGCGCATGTGGGAGCCGGGGTACCACACGCGGTACTATCAGACCAAGTTTGGCGTTGCCACCAAGGAGGAGATCGATCAGCAGCGGCGCGACTTGGTGCGACTGTACATCGAGGGCATCCTGTGGGTGCTTCTCTACTACTACCAGGGGTGTCCCTCGTGGCAATGGTACTACCCGTTCCACTACGCGCCTTTTGCCGCCGACTTTGTCGACCTCCACAGCATCATTGGCGAGCAGGGGGTGCAGTTTGAGTTGGGGGAGCCCTTCCGCCCCTTTGAGCAGTTGATGCTGGTGATGCCGGCGCTGTCGGGCTACAACTTGCCCGAGGTGTTTCGGCAGTTGATGCTGAGCCCCGACAGCGAGATCATTGACTTTTACCCCGAGGACTTCAAGATCGACATGAACGGCAAGAAGATGAGCTGGCAGGGGATCGCGCTCTTACCGTTTATTGACGAGAAGCGATTGCTCGCGGCAGTGCAACTGCGCTACGGCGAGCTCACGGAGGCGGAAACCGAGCGCAACACCAACAAGCAGGAGGTGTTGTACATTCTGAACAAGAACAAAAACTACAAGCGTTTTGTCAAGGAATTATACGACGGCGATGCCGAGCGCATAGCCTTCAGGTTCAGCCGGAGCTCGCTTGCGGGCACGGCGATCAAGGGGTGGTTTGAGCTTGCGGGGGAGACCAAGTTCCCGTTGGGGGAGGGCGACATGCCGCACCTCAACAACGCTGACTTTTTTTGGTCTTTCTACAACATGCCGGCCAAGAAGCACGGCAAGTCGATGTTGATCAACGGGTACATTCCGCACGAGAGAGTGCTTCAGCAGGAGGACAAGGATACGATCTTGTACGGGCTGCGGGGGTACCAGGGCAATCGGTTCCGCACGCCTAAGGACAACGAGGGGTACATAAACCAAGGTCCGCAGGGCTTGGAGGACTTCCGCATATACTCGATGCGTGGGGGCGGGTACCGGTGCTTCTTGGAGTTGATGAAGCAGCAGCGGCAGCACCAGCAGCACCAGCAGATCCAGCAGGCTATGGCGGGAGCTGGAGGGTATCCTCAGAATGGCCAGAATGGGTACGGCCAGGGATACCACCAGGGCTACCAGGGCCAGGGTCAAGGCCAGGGCCAGGGCTACCAGGGTCAAGCCCAATACAGCCAGGGCTACGGCGGACAGGGCGGCCAGGGTGGCTACGGTGGTCAGGGTGGCTATGGCGGCCAGGGTGGCTACGGTGGCCAGGGTGGCTACGGTGGCCAGGGTGGCTATGGCGGCCAGGGCGGCTACGGCGGCCAAGGTGGCGGCTACGGCGGCCAAGGTGGCGGCTACGGCGGCCAGGGTGGCGGCTACGGTGGCCAGGGTGGCAGCTACGGCGGTCAGGGTGGCGGCTACGGTGGCCAGGGTGGCGGCTACGGCGGCGGCAACGGCTACGGCGGCCAGGGCCGTGGGGGTTACAACGGCAGAGGCGGCAGAGGCGGCAGAGGCGGGTACCAGGGCCCAGGAAGACGCGACCCAGGCGGCTACAGAAGGTAGTAGCATGTACTGTATTATACGACCGGGGGACAAAACGTAGCAGGCGGGAGGCGGTGGGTGTGGCGGTGTGGCTTTTTCGCACTTGGCTCGAAAATCGAATAAAGATAAGCCCCCAGAACCGTCGAGCGGGTGGCGCGCAGTATGAGCTCAAGTGAGCCCGGTAAGGCAGAGGTACACCCTTTGTTTGTCACTGACGGCCAGCTCGTTTCTTTGCGACAAAACGACCATGAGATAGCCCTAGTGTACGATGGCAATACCGGCGGTGTGCCCACAGTGCGCCGGCTGCCGCAGCACCTTTGTGGCCGCGACGTGGTTGTGATCGATTCGATATACTCAGGTACGGGCCGGGCCGACGGCAAAGACGTGTATCGACAAGTGCTCGCGCCCTTGTTGCATGCGCTCGACGTGGCCCACACATACTTGAAGTCGGAGTCTGCTCACTTTATCGCAGACTATGCAGGCAGCTTCAATGGCCGCGATTCGTTGGTCATTTTTATCAGTGGGGACACATCGATTGGGGAGTTTATCAATGGGTTGGCGGAAGGCGAAGGCTTTATCACCTTTATCAATGTCCCCGCCGGTACTGGCAATAGTTTGGCGTTGTCATTGGACGTGTTCAGCATTGCTGATGCGGTGCGGCTGCTTTTTGTGCCCAAAGAGGTGATCCCCCTCAATTTGTATACAGCTGAATTTCCAGCTGGATCTTACTACACCTTGCAGAATGCAAAGACCAAGGAAGTGGGCGGGCCCTTGAAGTTCATAGTTGTATTATCGTGGGGGTTCCACGCGTCCCTTGTGGCTGACAGCGACACGCCTGAGTTGCGCAAGCATGGCGTCAAGCGGTTTGCGATCGCTGCGGGCCAAAATTTGGGCCACGAGCAAAAATATGAAGGACGTACAGTGGTTGCCGGCAAGACGTACGACGGTCCCTATGCGTATTGGCTCTTGACCCCTGCGAGGCGATTTGAGAGAACGTTTGAGATACTGCCCAAGGGCGACATCGCTAGCGATGAGTTGTATTTTGTGTCGTTTAAAACGGAATCCGACAACGAAACCTACATCGTCGACATAATGAAGAAGGTGTATGATCAAGGGAAGCACGTTGAAGATGCTCGAGTTACTTATTGTGCTGTCAAGCATGGCCAGGAGGTCACGTTGACGGTGTCCGCACATGCGCCCAGGGATAGACGGCGGTTTTGCTTGGATGGCAGTGTAGTTGTTGTACCAGACGGCCAAGTCGAGGTGAAGGTTGCCAATGCGGGAAATCTCCAGAAAGGACGCGAGTTGTATTTGCTCACGTAAAAATCATATGAACGCAAGGGAACATATTGATATACTGACGAATAGTAAGTGATAAGGTGTGTCGTATTTGCAGCCATCTGAAAAACTCGTGCAGTTACGAAATATAACTGTAAGTTATTTATATTATTTAAGAAGCTGATTTGGGGGCTTGCCCTTTCTCCGCATCTTCAATCAATTCCACGGAGGCCTTCGAGTGGTCATTGTAGAAAATCTCTCCCCCCTGACTGCTCTGATCTTTCTGATATGAGATCTTGTTAACTTCGGAAAAATCTGGGCACAATTCTGCGCCCTTTCTGCCAATGAGGTACCACGGCAAGGAAAAAACCTCCTCCATACTCTCTAAGGATCTTCCAGAGACCTCGGGGATAAATATGTAGGCCCAAAGTAATGCGAGAATCAAGACACCAACAAAGAAGTAAAAGGCGCCAAAGTTGTCCATGGCGAGCATCATTTTGGGCAAGGCCTTTGAGTTTGAATACTGCAATGCGAAGTGGAAAACCATCACCAAACTTTGTGCAAATGATCTGACCTTGAGTGGAAATATTTCCGAGCCAATCAAGTACTGAATGGAGTTAAAGCCCATAGTCCAGCCCGTTCCGGAGAGAAAAAGAGCAGCCATTGCGCCTTTTCCGGCGCTCTTTTGAGACGGGGTCAACACGGCATCCAATTCCTCAGCCTCAGGCACAATTGTCAAATAGATCGCAAAATACAAGATACAGATCATCTGAATGGTGATCCCAATGTAGAGGGCCCGCCTGCGGCCCAAAAAGTCAATGATGAAGAAAGCCCCAAGATAGGCCGAGCAAAACTTGACAACACCGAGAATGGCAGTCCACTTCAACTTGTCGGTGCCAGTGACTCCAATCATCGCCATCAATTCCGGAGAGTAGATGGTGATGGCGTTGGCTCCACTCCATTGGCCCAAGAGCTGGGCCATACAGGCACACATAATGAAACGGTATCTCACTGAGCTGACGAAGAACACCTCTTTGAACAAGGAGATAATGGTGGTTCCTTCGGTTTCCTTGCGCTCATTTTGAATTTGTTCATTGATGTCGGAGACCTCGCCAATAACATAAGGGTGGTTCACATCCAAATGTCTCAACTTGGCAAGACTCCTTGCGGCATCGTCGGGCCTGCCAACCTTCATGTACCATCTGGGGGACTCCACGCAAAAAACAAACGACATGATAAAGATCAATCCCGCAAAAATGATCTTGAGCGAGGTTGGAAGCACCCACTGGATCCGGCCCAGCAAGTGGAGGGCGGTGCCGTAGTGGGCGAAATAGCCCATCATAATTCCAAAATAAACCGCTCCGGCAAAGATGCAGCCACAGAGACCGCGGATTGCCTTGGGGGCAACTTCAGACATGTATGTGGGTCCAATAGTTGTGGTTTGACCAATAGCAAAACCCTCAATCAAGCGACCAGCGTACAACTGGCCCACATCGCTGGATGTGATCTGTATGATTGCGGCGACGATCCAAATCACACACACGCCTTGCAACGCTCTGATGCGACCAAATTTATCTACTGTGTACATCGCTAGCAACGACCCACCTATGGAGCCTAACTGCACCATCGAGGCGATATTTGACTTCAAGTTGGCATGCTGATCTTCTGTAAGGTTCGGGTCAGATAAACCAAATTGCTTTTTAAACAGCACCTGCGCAAGCGAGCCTGAAATAGAACCCTCGTCAAGACCACGGGCGGAGCCCAATACACCAAACACGAATACCGAAAGGTACAAGGTCCAGTTGTAGACTTGAGGGGGGGAGTGGTCGTCCACTATCCTCCACCGGAAGCGAGTTTTTTCAACCGGCGCGGCTGAAACTGCCGAGATTTGAGAGTCAATCGACGCGACATCTTTATCTTCTTTGCTCATGATGGGCAACTTGAAAACTTGTGAAAGAGTGGTTCACGGAAAAGTTTGGGACTGGAAGTGGGTCTTCTTTTGTACCCGAAGAGTCAAATCTTGACGAACTCGACAGGTTGCAACCATATCTTTGCGATATTATTTGCATTAGTAGCTCCAAATGTGGGGTACATGCCACATATTCGGCGCAGCACGCCTACGTTGAAGTCCCGGAGTTCTCCTTCGCTCGCCCCGACCCCGCCCATAACAGCTGTAAGGAGGCACATACCACATATTTGGCAGCAAGCCTACATTAAAGTCTCGGAGTTTTTCCAAGCTCACCCCGCCCCCGCCTGCAACAGCTGTGGGGAGGTGCCAAACCTCGAATGTTGGCTTGATACCTTAATCAAAGGTAGGCATAATAATTGACACACTGCAAGACGAACGGCTTGGCACCGTCGCAATCGGGCATATTTTTAGCGGAGAATTTTAATATCCTCCGCCGGGAGGCCAACAAAGTCTTCGGAGAATGCCGCACATTTCACATTGAAGTATTTGGTCTAATAGAGAACCTTGCACTCCATCACCCTCCCTTTAGTTCCACGAGCAACCTCGCGAATGTAACAACTCCGTCGATGAATTTCGAATTTCCTTAGCTTCCCCACCTGTACTGTTACCGGAATATTCGCAGACAATACCTTCCGGCAACGAATAAAAAGAGTATATTGGTCCGGAGACATCTTCGCCAAGACAATACGCTTTTATTATTTAGACTACTCCGGCACCATTTGTTGTCGCACCCGGAGAAAGTCGCGGTGCTGTAATTGCAACCTCGCAAACAAAGTGGGGGCAATAATTTTCAAACATAATACGATCGAGTTGTGGGCGATCTTTCCTTACAAATAATCAGGTTGGGTATCCAAAACTATGTCGCACTCGCGCGAGCTCCACATTACTGCAGCGGTTTTGTAACGACCTCATTTACTGTGTGTGGGTACGCGCTATGAAGAGTGGGGAAGAATCATGCTTCGGAAATTTTTGACCATCCCCACATTTTAGTCCGGGTTTATACGCGACCCCACTTGCCATGATAAAAGAAACGAAGCTTACCTCTAGAAATTAAACGAGTGGCGCGGCTTCAAACATAATTGAGCATGAAAAGATGAGGATGACAAGCACGTGACATACTTGAGTTTTTCATCGCTTTTAATTTAGATTGTTCGCTTGTACCATGATTATATCATGGTCGAGATCAAGGATCACTTGAGTCAAGGCCAGTTGGTGCTTGACGGTGCACTTGGTACCCAGCTCGAGATTGAATTCAAAGACATTTTAAAGTCTAAAGGTTTAGACATACAACATCATCCATTGTGGTCAGCTTTGATTCTTTTGAAGGAGCCCGACCTTATACAAGAGATTCATCTCAAGTACTTGTGCAGCGGAGCAGACATAATCTTGACTGCAACTTACCAAGCTTCCAAAGCAGGTCTCGTCAAAAATGAGGGTCTCAATGATTTGGAAATTGTGGATCTTTACACGAAGTCGATCGATATCGCACACACAGCGCAGCGATATTACGCTGAAAATGAAAACGCACGTGACACATTCATAGGCGGGTCAATCGGTCCGTATGGAGCTTACTTGGCAAATGGAGCCGAGTATACCGGAGAATACGTGGACGAAGACTTGGATTTGGCTGGTTTCCATTATCTTTTGGCGCGAACACTCCTTTTAGATGATCGCGTTGATGTATTGGCCTTCGAAACAATCCCAAACTTCAAGGAGGCTAAGCAAATTTTGAAGCTTATCGCACAATTGTATGCCGACGAAAAGAAACAAAAGTACTTCTATTTGTCGTTCAATTTTAGAGATAAGGAGCATATATGCGATGGTACACCAATATCTGAGGTAATGGCCTACGTATGTGATAAGCTAAATGGTTCCAAAGTACTCAGAGAGAATATTTTGGCGGTTGGAGCCAACTGCATAAAGTTTCAACTTGCAGATGACATCGTCAGCAACATCGCCGAGTTCAATACTATGAAGTTACCGTTGATTGTCTACCCGAATGCTGGACTCGACTATGATTTATCCAGCGGACTGTACACCATCCATGTCATGAGCAAGAGCCTCTGGAGTGAATCTGTGGCAAAATGGACCGGCAACGGGGCTATGATCGTGGGTGGTTGTTGCGGAAGCGGTCCGCGAGACATAAAAACACTCAGTGAAATTGTCCACAAGCTCCAGTAGTTATCTTATTTTGATAGGAGCACATGCAAATTAGTATATCGTAAAATTGCTCGTAAATTCTACTATATCGGGCGGGTAATTAGAAAAGTGGGCAAGTGTGCCAATAACACGACCGCCGCCATCAAAGCTGTTGGCCATTGATGATACAAGGTTGTCCCCGACCATCGGTGATGCCACTGAGGTGATGCTCTTCATGCTCACGTGATATGACTAAACGTCCGTCGAAGCTTATCGGCACCAAAACTGAACCAAGAAAATTCGCGAATGCAAAATGGTGCGTGCATCGAAAAGCGAAATTTGCAGCCACAGTTTTCTTGGTGAGAAGAGAGACAGACTTACGCTTCTTTCATGGATGTACTGAAGGCCAGTAGAGTATTGAAGGTGACCAGGTGGCGGGAACATCGAAGCCGACCGAGAAAAATGCCTATTTTGCCGCTGTGCTCGGCGGCATTTCGAACAATAGGCGCGCTATAGTTCACAATCTTAAATGCTCTGCTGCGGGCCCACAAAATTTTCAAAGTCTTTTTCCATTCATCCACCGCCCCTTGCTAGTCCTCTCCAGAGTTTCACCTCCTTTGTTCTTAGCGTTCAATGTCCACTGTGAAAAAGAAGGACAGTATTCATGTATTTCTGAGAGAACGATCCCCCAATTACGGCTCTGTCGACGGAGACGGCACGGAAGAGGGTAGCGCGCCCCCTAGGGAGGCACTCTTTTCCGAGGCCCCCAATTTCCACTGGATCGAGGCTTGTCTCCTCACCAATGTTTTTTTGCTGGGTTTTGATGCGACCGTAACAGCCTCCATTTACACTACCATTGGAAATGAGTTTGACTCGGTCAATCTTGCGTCGTGGATCACCACTTCGTATCTTATCACCTCCACCACCTTCCAGCCGCTTTACGGGTCCTTTTCCGATGTCTTGGGCAGGCGGGTGTGCGTGTTCTTTGCGATTGCCACTTTCACGGTAGGGTGCATTGGATGCTCGCTTGCGTCGAGCTTGGCCGTACTAAACGTGCTGAGGGCCGTAGCTGGAATTGGAGGCGGCGGGTTGTTGACTTTGTCGACAGTTATTCATTCAGATATTATTATCCCTCGCAAGCGCGGGATCTTCCAGGCTTTTCAGAATGTGTTTGTCGGGCTTGGCTCCGTCTCGGGTGCCTCTTTTGGCGGTATATTGGCCGAGAGCTTCGGGTGGAGGTCTTGCTTTATTTTGCAAGTGCCGCTCTTGGCAATTTCATTGGTGACGGCGTACTATTGCATACAGGACCAAAGAGGATTTAGTACGTTCAACGAGTCGTTATCACCGCTTCCGGCCCGCCAGTTCTCCTTTGACGGCATCGACGTTAAAGGGTCTTTGATACTTATAACGACATTGACTTTGCAAGTGGGTGTGCTCACTCTGGGGGGGAATGAGGTTTCCTGGACTGATTGGAAGCTCGTGACTGCGGCCATTGTGGCGGTGGTGTTGATGGGGTGGTTTGTCTATGTGGAAAGAAAAACCACTGCAACACCCATCATTCCAATTAAACGCTTCCACAGTCTATTTAGCGTGTTGATACTTGCACAAAATTTCTTTTTAGGGTTCTCGAGCTTGGCGTACTTATTCTTGTTGCCGCTCTTGTTCCAGTTTGTGTTGGGGGATTCACCCTCACGCGTGGGGCTTCGATTGATCGTACCATCATTTTCGACGCCTATTGGCAGCGTCATAGTTGGGGTGATGATGAACAAGCATTTTCCATTAAAGCCACTAGTGTATGTGGGCACGTTACTCATGAGTTTAGGGAACTTTTTGGTACTCAAAATCAACTCGGCAACCTCGTCAGCACTTGTTCACTTGTTACTTATTCCTGCCAATCTTGGCCAAGGAATGGCGTATCCAGCTTGCCTTTTCACATTTCTTTATGCGTTCCCCTTTGAATATCAGGCCGCTTCAACATCAACAATCTACTTACTGCGAAGCATCGGTGGGGTTTGGGGAGTTTCAAGTATTGCAGCCATCATTCAAAGCTCGCTCAAGTCACGACTTTACGAAGCTTTTCGGGACTCTTCCGAAACTCATGGATATACCAAGAAGCAAATCAGGGAGCTCATAAACAGCATTGTCAAATCCACGGATTTTGCCAGCGCATTACCGAAGGGATTGGGCGAAATCGTTGCTAGGGAATACGAAGCTGCAATCAGGCTAGCGCAAGTTTTTTCGGCAATTGTTTGCACGTTAGCGCTATTAACGTGCGTGCTTCGCGACGTATTCAATGCTAAATGTCAATCTCGAGCCTAGCCGGGAACTTTTTTGTGAGCTTCGATTATTTGGTTGATAGATAGAATGTGACTGCACGAAGTTGAAAGACGAAAGCCGATAGGTGCTCAATGGAAATTGCAAATGGGGAACGTCACGTGTCGTAAACGCAGCACAATGCAGTACCTAAGTCTCAACACTAAAGCACGTGAAACAGAAGCTGTATGTGACCTTGAATTGTGATTTTCTAGATCGCTTGCCTAGATGTAGTACTTCATTTAGATAATCACATGAACGGGAACTTCAACTTTAAGTGGGGGACTGAAGCTTTTGACTTTGTGATTATGAATGTGGATCGTTGCATTTTCACTAACGTTACGACATGCATTGAAATTTATATAAGTCTGTACTTTTTGATTGTGAAAATGCCACGCAGTTCATCCTATACGCAAGATACGGCTACAGTTGAGGAAGTGTTGGTAAGTTGTAGATCTTGCGTGTTGGTCGGAAGGCATTTGGTGCCTAATATGGATTTGCCGAATTGATTGTTTTTGGCCAAAGTGCGCGCCAGATTGCCAAGTCTGTCCATATCATGCGTTTACCACACTTGAATAAGACAAACTTATGATATGAGAAAACGGAGAATTCCGGCCGCCTGGGGTCATGGTTACCTTATTCTACATCACTTGGATTACATCTTTCACTTTGTCATCATGTGAGATTAAAGTTGCGATCGATTTGTAGCGATCTATTCGAGAATTTTACTAGACTTTACTGAGCAAGTTAATACATTATCAAACATGTCAGAGGCCATCTGAGACAACGACTCCGAAGTTATACGGTGACATCAGCATACATGGGACTTTTTGTTATCGATTGATAGTGTGCCTTTTTACTCATTGAGGTAGACAGATTCCTTGGTGGGACTTGAGGGTGCAAATTTGTATGGCCAACTTGCATCACTGGCAAGGTTTTCGAGTGCTGTAATCTGAATTTGAAAAACAGTCTTGCTTATGCCAACATTTTCGACATGATGCCCACCAAGTCTACTATTTTAGGGTTTTGTGAATAATTCGAATCACAATGCTATCGATCAAGCTTTGTGAGTCTTATTTATCACCAATTCATTTAACTGATGTATGATTTCGCAAAGTTGGGGACCGATTGCATGTATGACTCAAAGGAGCAGATCGAAAGTACAAACCTTTGTGAAGTCAATCGCTGGAAAACGGTCGACAGCCGCAGCTCCACAAACGTATAATTATCCGTTATATGTATTTCCCAGATGATATTCACAAAGCTGGCTCGTCGGCATTTGTAGATCAAAACACTACTACAGTAGCCATATGTGAAGTTTACTTTGTGATGTGGAGCAAATGGTAATGAGTACGAAACATTTCGTAAGATAGCTGTATATGTTCTCTTCACAGAGGGTAGACTGGGATAGAAGAAAGTAATGTCTTCTTTTTCATCACTTCTAGACAGTCTACTTTTTAGCCCTCAGCGCTAACACCTAGAACCCGGGCCTGAGCCTACACATTCACACCGGTGTATGGGTGTATGGGTGTATGGGTGTATGGGTGTATGGGTGTATGGGTGTATGGGTGTATGGGTGTATGGGTGTATGGGTGTATGGGTGTATGGGTGTATGGGTGTATGGGTGTATGGGTGTATGGGTGTATGGGTGTATGGGTGTATGGGTGTATGGGTGTATGGGTGTATGGGTGTATGGGTGTATGGGTGTATGGGTGTATGGGTGTATGGGTGTATGGGTGTA